>JAPXFQ010000231.1:1257500-1886250 GCA_028564705.1 Apricaphanius iberus
AGTTCAGTTGTTTAATTTTATCAAAAAGCGGTAAGCAGCCAGAAGGAACGAAAAATCTGAAACAAAAACAAGGAACTCCACAGTCCAGGTTGTCCCAGATCCAGTTTGCGCACAGGACGCACATTTGGAGACGCATTTGCTGGGCTGTGCAGTGGTACTACTTACGCTCTGAGGCCATTGTGATCACGGATTCCGTCGTTGCGTGGTACTCGTCCTCCTCCATGAACTCGTCCTGGGCCGACGCGTCTCCCTGGAAGTCGTGGTGATCCAGGAGCTGTTGGAGCGGAGGCGCCTTGGGCAGCAGCTGGTTGACCACTTCCCGGCTGATGTTGGGTGCCTGCTTCAGGCGCAGCTTGCTCAGGATCTGGGACTTGATGGTCTCCAGCCGCAGCACCTTGCTTTGCTCCCTCCAAACGCAGGCTGAGCACTCGTGGGAGCCAGCGTCCTCGTCCAGCAGAGATAGCCCGGCGTCCGTGGGCGTCTCGCTGGCTGGTGGTAGCAGCAGACTGGGTTCATCGCTCCCTGACAGTCCCAGGAAGATGAGCGCCACTAAGCATGGTAAGAAGTTGGACCTCACCATGATGATGGAATAAACTTTTTTCGCTTCTTTTAGTTGATTTATTCCGCAATATATCCTTTTGAATCCTTGTCTCAGTCTAAAAAATCTCCCGAATCACTGACATGCATCTAATCCACATTTAGCCCAATGTAGGTTGTTGTTGTTGTTTTTTCTGCAAAAGGAGGTTGTGAAATAAAGTTTTGTTTTAGAAAAAAAGTGCGCTCCAGTGTGTGACCAGCTCTTCTGATTGAAAGGTAAATTATCCTGATGAATGCATAGCCAGCTCACTAGTAATGTATGATGGTCGCTTTGGGGTCCCCGAGTGCAATTTAGTCCATGGAGGTGTGTGCATGTGCAGAAGTGTCACTGAAAAAAAAAATGTGCAAGTGCGGTCAAAAAGGGGCTCTTTATATATCTCAGCAGCCCGGTGTCGTAATCCGTCTCCATTGGCTAAGATTGCAACAAAAGGCTTTTAGGTCTGTCACCAAGTCAAGAGGGACAGAGCGAAGGGAGGTTGGACGCGCTGTTACAGGAGTATAAATGTTTTACAGTTCACAAGCGATGCTCTGACATTAACAAATATTGAACAATTAAGTTATTATAACAACAACTGGTCCACGCACTTTGCTTTTCTGCTTTTAAATTTTAGTGCATTAAAGATAAACGGAATGGGCTTTTCTTAAACTCACCAGATCTTATAAATAACATACTTACGCACATTTATGGTGCATTTCATAAAGAAACCACCTACGCAATATTTAATTGCCTCTACCAGGGCATTGTATTCACATAATCGTAGTTAGGCTACGTTTCCTAAAGATGTCCAAGTGGGGTGTTTGTGCAAAACCCTAAAATATAAGAAATACACTTCTGTCTAACAAGTCAACATATTAACCACAGTCTAAAAATGAATGACTCATAAATGAATAAAAGCAATAAATAACAAATGTGTTTTTTTTCTATTAGATTTCCATTACAGCCAACTTTGTGAAAATGTGATCGAAATAGGATTTTGTCATGAAATATGATAATTATTATAACTCTTTATGTAACTGTGACTGCGGATGTTTTCGTAAAAGTTTTTATATCAGGAAAATGTTACATATCAGAGCGGTTTCCCGTGCTGCATAAGTGACTCATCAGGGACACTTGCTGGTTTAAAATCAGAATTGCAGCTCCTACACGGCTTCACACTGCTCTCAGAATAAATGCAAGGCAAATCTCAGTTAGAAGTGAATTATTCCCGGTTTTCATTATATTATATTATATAGTGATTTTGCAGTGTCGCCTTGCAGCAAGAAGGTCCAGGGTTTGAATCCCAGTCTGGAGTCTGTCTGCATGGAGTTTGCATGTTCTCCCTGTGAATGCATAGGTACTCTAGATCCCTCCAATAGTCTAAAACACTACTCTCTAAATTGTCCTTAGCTATGAGTGGGTCTGTGCATGGTTGTTTGTCCTGTGTCTCTCTGTTGCCCTCCGATGGACTGGTGAATTGTCCAGGCTGTACCGCAAGTCTCGCTGGAGATAGTCACCAGCAAAAGGACAGACGTTATAGATAATGGAAGGATGTTATATAGAATCATTGTTCACAAATAAATAATATATCAAGCACTTAATTCTGCTAAGTTGGATGATGTTGATGGCAACCAAGGTCAGTTTTTCAAAATAGTATATATAGAACTACATAAACAAAGACAATCCACATTCAATACAGAAATGTTGAGCTACTCCCTACTCAAGTATGAGCTAAACTTTACAGTTGTACAGCAGGCAGCTACTGACATCTTCCAGAAGAAATGAAAAGTGTGGCTCACAAGCAACTGTGATAATCGTACGTGTCAGAAGAGTGTGATTAACTTTCTTTTCGAAGAAAGTAAGTCTCACATTTAATTTGGAAATCAAAGTCTCAGAGTCTGAAGGAAGAGTGGAGAGGTACATCCAAGATGCTTGAAGATGATAAGGGGAGCCATGTCACCTGCTGGTGTTTGTCCAATTTGTTTGGTCAAGTCTAAAGTTCGGCACAGCCTCCTATCAAGACATTTTAGAGCACTTTATGCTTACCTCTGCTAAAAAATTGTTCAGCGATGCTGATTTTATTTTCCAGCAGGACTTGGTACCTGCTCACAATGCCAAATATTACCTACCTGCTTTAATGATGGAGCAACAAACATATCTGACCTAAACCCAATAGAGAATCTAAAGAGAATGGTCTAGTGCAGGGGACTGAAACCTTTACCTCTGTGAGAAAATTTCTTGTCTTTGGTTGAGCTAAACAGAACATACAAAAAGCAACATGATTCTTAAAAACAGAATAGCTCGTGTTTATGTGAATAATTTATTTTCTTATATTTAATACTCGTTCCTTTATAAGATAGTCTATTCATTCTCATAGAAAATGACATAAAAAATATCATAGTTTGCAGTCTACATGAAAAAGAATAGGTCTTTCAGTATATAAAAACGCCAAGTACAACAGCTAAACCTGACATTCTTAGACTAGCTTTGAATTTTAAAACATGCTCAATATTTTATCATTTTAATAGGAGCCACAGTGGAAGGTACAAACGTTTTACAAGTGGGTACCGCTTGAAAAAAAATGTCAAGCTCTCCAAGTACCACGATCATGACCAACCTAGACAATTAACAAAAGAGGCTTATCTACTCCTAGGAAGGATTGTTTATTGGTAATTGTTGCCAGCCAAAGCCACACTGTGTGTGAATCATACATTTTTGAATTATTTTATTTTATCAAGTACCACCTGAGATGGCTTGAGTACCACTGGTGGTACACGTACCACAGTTTGAGAATCATGGTTCGAAAGAGCCATATATGGCTTCAGAGCCTGGATGCAGATAAGAAACCGCAGACCCTAAAAACGCAGACGAGCCAAAAGTAACCTAAACAGAACCAACACTCCGGAGATTGATTTTGGGTGTTGTTAGTTATGTTTTAGCTTTTTATTCATAGGGAAAAAACAAACAAAAAAACAAAAAAGAAACATCTGAAGCACATCACTCAGTGTGTAATGCATGTTTTACAACTTTTCATGTATATTGAAGGCATCAAACTCAACTAACGCTTGGTCAAATTTTGGCAATGATTAATCTCCTCACGCAGAACTCGTGATGTGCTTGAACTATAAAGCAAAGTGAAATTTTAACACACACCTCCCCGCACAGCTTCACCATCGTGACGCCCTAGCGAAGGCGTGGCTTTTTGCGCGGTTTGGTCCCTGCGGCTTCCTGTAGCTCACAGCCTGGGCGTCGCTTCGCTACTGCGTAGGAACCAAACAACCCAGCGCCCGTACAACCGTAGGCGTCTGTTACATAAAGAAAAACATCGATATAAAGTCTGTGTGTGTGGGGGGAAAAAAGGAGATGCACTCGGCCGCACTGGACAGCAGCGGTTCCCCGAGGAAGCGGACTGTTTCTCGGGGAATGAGCGAGGATGAGTCTCTGCGTAGCATTATAAAGGAGGTACGTGGAAATAAATCACGGCGACGTCGTTAACGTTTGACGGTAGAGCTAAAGCTGCCGTCCGGTGATGCGATTACAACCGATTATCACTGAAATTTCGTGAACCGATGAGATGAGGATTACGTGCTCATAACGCCGTTCACATCAATCCAATCGCCTGTTAAATAAAACATGGTGGAAGCGTCTGGCCCTGTAGCTGCGCCCCACTTCCCCATTATCAGCCAATTCTGCCTGTTTTTGTTGAGACTGACTGTGGTGCTAAACTCTGGTTGTCTCCTTCAGAGCGAGAGCTCCTCCAGACGGCTGCCCCGGAGCGACAGCAGAACAGGGACCCAGAGGAAGAGGACTGACAGTCAGGTAGGAGATTAACGAGGGCTGTCATGGTGTCCTCCACCCAGTATTTGTCATCATCATCATCATTGCAACACAGGGATTAAGTGTCTGCAGTTTTGTGATCCTTTGTATGGCACTTAAGAGCAAATGTTCTCAACAATCCTACATTAGCCTCTTTCAAAATATAAAAACTATGCTGCAGGTTAAAAAATGTTCTAAAGAATTGCGTCTTTGAATAAATTGGTATAGTGTGTCATTATTTAGATATAATGATGTAATTACCAGTGTAGAAATAATTCAGAATATCACCTCCACCCTGGTCCTCGGGGCCCACAGCTTTGTCTCTGCTCCCGCAAACCTGATTCACATAGCGCTGGGTATCTATTCAAATTTCAATAATTAATTCTCAAGAGTTAGAATCGATTATCACGATCCAATCCAGTTCAAGATATGGGTCAGTGCTATTGAAAACTCTTTTTTTATGAGTTGTTATCTGAATTATATGTCTGTAATTCAATGACTTAAGACTGAGCGAGTTTACCAGGAAAAAATTGTATTAACAGTTTCAGAACTAAGCCTTAAAACAGCTGGATTTTTTTTAGCTATTTTAGCTTTAAAAAAAGGGGAAAACTATGTTAAACAATTAAACCAATTGTTGGACTCGTGAATTGATTTGATTCTTAGAATTTTACTAAGAATTTATTTTTTCAACACAGCCCTACATGATATCATTACCCATTTATCCTGTTATTTAATTAAAGGCTATGACTAAATGGCAAAAAGAGGATAAAGAGAGAAGGGTTGGGACTAAACAAGTACGCTTCTTCCCACTGCTTTTTTGACATGAAGGAATTGTAATGATAATCTACTTATTGTATGTATTATGAATTGTTAGTTAATGTTTTACTTACAACCTTTTCTTTTTTGCAGCATTTTTTATTCTGTCTATTCTTCCCTGATTGAAATAAAGAGAAACAAACAAATCCATGCCATCAAGTGATGTGAAACTATGCCTTTTATTCAAGTCAGGTTTGTAGTGGCAGGAAGACCTAAAAATCCAGGCCAGTGGGCCCCGAGTATCATGGTTGAGAACCACTAGCCTTAAGTATTCACCCCCACATCCAAATCATTGAATTCAGATTTGTCAGTCACTTCTTTGGAACACAGGCATATCAAATCAGTCATTGGTGAAATAATGTGTTGTTCTCATGAGCTCAGTGAAGTCCAGTATGGAAATATCCTCACTCCTCAATAGATGTTGTGCTATAGTTGTTTTTGTTGTTGGTCTTTTTGCTGACGACGTCAAAATGTGGTGGCTTTTTTTTGGTCATAATCTATGTTTACCCGTCAATTTTTAAAATACTAGTAATAATAATGCCATATTCAGTAGTATTAAACTTTCTAATCAGTGTGAACACGCTCTGTAAACTAACAGATATCTTGTGTTTATATCTTTCAGCAGTCGGACCAGGAGCTCTTCATGGGACTCCCAGAGATGGTGACTCTTATTCTTCTTACTATCTTTAGAAGCATGAAGTATTGCCAAGTTGAAAACACTTGTCTCCTTCTGATAGCTTGTTGAGCCCTCGTTCTACCACCGAATGAGGCGAGCATTCTGCTGAATTTGCCCACACTGATTTGTGATTATTGTGTGTGGTGCAGTTGGAGTTGCAGGCCAGCTACGACGAGGCGGTGCAGGAGCTGCGTGGGCTGGAGGTCGAGAGAGAGGCTCTGTTGTTCCAGGTGGACGTCCTGCAGGACACTCTGGAGGGCGTGGAGGAGCTGCTGGCCGAAGCCCAGAGGGAAGCTGGGCAGGCGAATTTGGTAAGGCAGAGTTTGTGTGTTTTAAAACAAGCTGTGCGTCCCGTTGTTTCATTGGTATCTTTTTTTGTTTGCAGGAGCTGGAACGAGAGAGAGAGGAGAAGAGGAAACTGGAGAGCCTGGTTTGTTCTCTGATGAAGGACGTGGAAAGATTAAGAGAGGTAAAACAGGAACGGAAAGGAGAACTTGATGTAACGTCAGAGAAGTTTTCCTGTAATAGATAAAGGGGTTGAACACAAAGAAATCCTATGAATTGAGTCCAATGCAATGGGTCTAAACCTTGGAAACCAACTTACCTTGTCCTGGAGATGAGGTTTTGGTTTGAGGAAGCTTCTGATTCAAAGTTTTTTTACCCCAGCTGCCTTGTAAATATTCTATACATAGTTGCATCACTGTGTCAATCTTGGACGCTGAAGATAGTCACAAGACTAGATGCTGACCACAATATTGTGAAACTAAATAAAAGGCGACGAACTCTGTGTTTGTTGAGCCCAAGAACATAATGATCATGAGGTGGAAACTGGAGCCTTCATGGAGTATTATGTTTTTATGTGATGAAAAGCAGAAATGATTGACTCAGAGGAATCCAAAGTGCACACCTGGCTCATCTGTGGCCCCTGGGACGAGTTTATTAGGCTCCTGACTGCAGAGTAGTTCAGATTTTGCTTTTTTTAAAAACAAACAAATTAACCAGTGAAACATTTTTTGGAACCTTGCAGCAACAATTTTCATAATTTTTGCCATTTTAAGTGAAATAAAGCCAATAATGTAATAAAGTTCTCGGGCAGATATTACCAATAGTGAAGACATTTGTTACTGGAGTCGCATTAAACATATCCT
This sequence comes from Apricaphanius iberus, assembly GCA_028564705.1. Classification (NCBI taxonomy): domain Eukaryota; kingdom Metazoa; phylum Chordata; class Actinopteri; order Cyprinodontiformes; family Aphaniidae; genus Apricaphanius; species Apricaphanius iberus. Next base: position 1,264,531 of record JAPXFQ010000231.1, read on the forward strand.
CTGAAAATGTAAATGCATAAAACACACGTGTGTTAGTCACATGACCACTCATTAGTAAGCTAATAATACAACTTACAGCAAATATATAACTATCCTTTCATTCATGCAAATAGGATTAAAATATATAAGCAAATAAAAATATTTTTTTGCAACAGATTTTCTTAAAGCTGCTCCTTCAACTATATTTAGGGAGAGGCCGCGCTCTATTTTATATATTCTTGAATGAATGAATGAATACATATGAAGACAATACTATCCACTTTTATCTATTTGATGGTTAAAATTGAAAAAAAAATGCAAACAATATTTATTTTATTTCCAATAAATGCAGAGCACTTCTATTATAAGTTTTTATACGATTGCGTCATTTGCTGCTCTAATTCCTGGATTTGTTAGTTTCTGGCTGTAGGTATGTTTGTATGTTATTAGTTATTAGAGTATTTGTTGCTACACGTCCCTTCTGACAGTACAATGTACAAATGAAATTGAAAGTCGGTATTCAGTTTTTTATTTTACAAGGTTGTAGAGGAATATTTGCCCAGTTCTCTCTGTATAAGCACATCTGAAGTCCTGTGTCACATGATGGACTCTCTTCTCTTCAGCTCCACCCAAACATTTTCTGTACGATTAAAGTCTGAGGGCTGAGATGACCGTAGAAAGTGCATATTTTATTGTGTTTATTTGGCCAAATTACAACTCATTTTTAGTTTTCTGGTAGAGTCCACCAGATTTTTATATTTTTTAATGTGCTGGTATTTCAGATTCATGATGTTTCCTAAAACCTGATGGGAGGGAAATAGGCCCACAGCATCATTCATCCTTCACCCTACTTATTGTCATCATGTGCTTCTCCACATGTTCGCCCTATGTTTGTTGCTCCGTTCTCACACGAGGTGCTGATAAAATCCATAATACTTTATAAGTGCTGAAATATAATCTACTGTGGTTTAAGTTTGTAGGTAGAGACAGTAGTTAACATAAAACACTGGCTGGAAGTAATTCATGTTCAAGGTAAACTAGCAGAATATAATTATTCTCTTTCCTGAACTCTAGTTCATAGACATGCATGTAACAGTTGATCTAAGCTGTTTAAGACACATAATCATTGACATTCTTGGGAACATCATTTGTAGGAGAAAAGATTTCTTCAGCTCAACATGTGTTCATCGGTAGGTCCAAGTCGGGTTCAGAGAGTGAAGGTTTGCTACGTGTGTAAGAATAGTCCCATTCCTATGCAGCTCGTGTAACGTCCTACTTGCTGTGTGCGGTGGTAGGAAACATGTGCCCTCGTTCAGCCTGGTGGCAAGTGGTTAAAGGAAATGGAGCGCCATACTGTGGCATATTCACACCCATAGAAATAGAAGGAGATTTAATTTATTTCAATATTTTTGATTTAGTCTAAGGAAATATATAGGTTTCAATCAGAAATTCCTTGAAAACGGATTGTTTAAACTAAATTTAAAATTATAATGTTTTAAAGACATTCCTGTTTTTAAACTGAGATTTCTGTACTCAAATGTTAAAGTTATTTAAGTTTTTACACATCTCTTTTATTATCTCTGTGTATGTAACTGTGTAGTAAGTTGTCAGATGTCCCTTGTTTAGACAACTTAAGAGAACTTAAGATTTAAGAAAAAGTCTTCATTAAAGTGCAGCAATGTTTACTCTTTACAGGAAACCAACAGCCAACAGAGAGGAGAGAAAGACTCCCTGCTGTGTGAACCTTGTAGCACCAAGCTTGTCAATGGGGGGCTGGCGGTTCCAGAGGAAGGGGGACCAGATGCAGGAGGTGTCCTAACAAAGCCGTGGAGAACGGTCAATCAGCTCCTGGGCCAGCGGCCTTCTCTAGCTCTGGACGGCGCCGTCTGCACCGACGGGGTTCTTCAGAGGCCCCATGACAACCACAAGGAGGACGGGCGGGATCCCTCTCCTGACAGGAACGACTCAGACAAAAGTGCCTATGAAGACGCATCTGCCGAGACTCCAGAGCAGGATCGAAGCTTTCCCGGTGCTGGAGACCTGCCTGATGATTCCGAGGATCGTCAAGCGGCTGACGGCAGCCAGACCCGAGACGCCACCAACCCTGACGCCTGCGTTTTGTCTTAAACTCACCTGAGATTAAAGGTGAAGCTCTTTATATATTTAGTCAAATTCAGGAGCTCTTTGATCATTGTTATAGAAAAATTCAATCTGAGCTGCAGCGTATTGATTAATAAAAATAAAAAAAACCATTAATCAGCAGCGTTTTACACTGAATGTTTACTCTTTTAGTTGCCCTTTAAGCTAAATTGCCAAACATTTCCTGGCTCCTCAAAAGGACACAAGTGAGCTTTTTCCTTTTTGCACATAAGGTCAGTTCAGTTTGTTTATGTCATTCATTCGTCATGTTATAAACTAAACATAACTTTCTTGGGTATTATTTATAATTTTATAACCAAACCAAGGTAGTACATATTCACTACAAAAGGCTCAGGTTTGCTATTTGAAACTCACGGACTACTTTATGTTAGTTTCCAAGCATTCTGATGAAATCTGCCTTTACTTTTTTTATACAGGGATAAATAGGGGAAACTGCTGGTTTGTATGTTAATACCTGACGGGATGTTATCTGAATTTATCTGTATCCAAAACACAGGAAACTCTGTAGGAATCCAGTTGACCGTTGCTGTTTTGGGTCAGTTGTCATGTTTCTTCTTTTTTTACTTGAAGCAGGTTTGTCTCATATTTTGACGTTTATCTTTGCATGTTGTCAAGAGAAACTATAAATATTGTTAATGGGGATCCTTTAATTATGGCTAAACACCATCTAGATATACTCTTCAGTCTTAAATTTTATACATTACCTTTGACATACTTTCCTCTGAACGTTAGCAAAAAAAAAAAAATGCATTTGCACTTTTTTTTTTTGCAGGGTCAAACATTTATCAAATACCGATAGCAACAACATTCCTTTCACAACCAAAAACATAGGTTAGAAATAATCATTTCTAGGTGCAGCAGGCTAAATACTGCCTGCGTCTACAGAGTGAAAATGTGTGTTTTGCACTGTTTTGGGGGAACTTGCTGAAATGTGTTTGGACATCTTCGATTGCTGTGAACTATTTTTATGTCTTGAATCTCTTCACTGTTTAAGGCAACTGTAAAACCAATTTGTGTCTTTTTTGATGCATGAACACAAACATATTCATTATTTTACAAACCGCAAATTAAATGATTCCTATCATGCACTGTACTTTTGCACTAAGTACTTTAAAATACACATAATCTAATGTCATTTAGTGGATAATTTGCTTGATTTTTCATGTTTTTCTGTAAAGAAAAAGGAAATGTTCAAAAGTTAGAAAAATATGTTAGATTAAAATAAGAATGCTCCTATTTAAACAGTACTAATACATTTATGGATGCTAGTATATCTATAATGCATATTCAGCTGCATTTAGCAGTCATGTTATTTTCAAGCAGCATTAAATTTTTCGCCTTTTTAACGCTCATACGTTCTTTACCTAAATGCTGGTTCACACATAAATACTTGACTGTTTATTGTACTTGTTGCCAAGTTGATATCAATCAGCTCTGATGCCTTGATGGGTTTTGTCCTTGTTTAAATGACTAAGTGCTGTCTCGTGGAACCATTAGTTCAGAAACAATCTGGTTCTTTCAGATAAATCATAACAAAAACTATTTTCTGTTTTTGGACATTGTTTTTCAGGTCAAAGGGATTTTATTTGTTGTCCAACTCAAATGTATCCTTTAAATATTGCCAGCATTGGTCAGCAGACTTTTTGTTTTAAACAATTATACAGATACGGCTAGTTTTTGTTTCATTTACAACACAATGCAAAAAAAAGTCCTAACTGTATCTTAATGCCTTTTATGGGTCTTATTATTGTTGTCATTTTCTGAGCTTTTAAATGTTTTTCTGTAAAAATAAAGGAGGATTTATATGAAAATGAATTGACGTCGAAGTGCAGTTTGTTTTTACATTTATTCAACATTCAGACATACAGCTGGAATATTATGAGTGCTTTCACTTGCAGCTTTGTTGGAGTTTGAAATAAACTAAAGAAGCTGGGATGATAATTAGTGTTGAGAGAACTTGACATAAATAATATGAATACTGAAAGAGATAAAAAATCGGCTAGAAGTTGACAGTCAAGAACTGTTCAGTACAAGATGTTGTTCAGTGTTTGTCCAACAGATGGCAAAGCTCAACCCTGATAAAGAAAAATCACAGCCTCTTTACACTTGTTTTAAAATAAATCTTGGGACCTACAAAATGTCACATTTCCTCATATTAAGAGTTTAACGCCAATAAAAATAACTCGTTTATATATAGCAAACTGCAATATATTATCATTCAAGTGAAAAATAATAAAACGCCTTAAATTAAAATCATAATGTGATGCATAATCCCACATTAATAAATGAGTATGTCATGTGTTTGTATGTATTCACCTTTTTTTTGTGGTTATTCATGAGTTAAGAGTAGGGATGCAATGATACAACTTTTTCAAACCGATTACCAATACCGATACTTCTACCACATACAAAAAATGCAATGAATTGCAAGACAGGTTTAATTTTCATCTCTGATCGTTATAACAAATTACGGGGAATTAGATAAAAATATATATTATCAATGAATGCAAAACAATTTTTTTTTGTTGAAAAATTAACATTTTCGGTGAAATTATTGTGGAGTTTGCACATTTTAAGTATCGGTTCATGGGATTGGTTAATTGTAACTGATATCGATACAGTACATAAGAACAATATCGGTGCATCCCGTTAAGAACCTTTAATTCAATAATAAATATGAACCAAAATTCTTCAAAATGGTAAAGACCAGAGAAAATGCTACTTAAAATATAAGTAACTTTGTAAAATTAGAATGACAGACAGCCTGTGGGTTATTATAATATATTCCAACATGTGAATTGTTAATGTACCTTTTAAAAACACTGAAGCATTCAAGTATTATAGATAAGCAACAAAACCTAAAGGAAAATTGTGTTACATTTTTTCTTTATTGTCATAAAAAAAATTAATTCCTGATTAAACACAACTTAACACAGCGACAGCCTATATTTATGTGGCAAAAATCCCACACAGGCATATCACATCAGGTGCACATAACTACAGGATTGTTTTTCAGCATTTTTAATGAAAACCTCAGAGATTTAGATTATTCATGACTACTGAAGTAAGAGTGAAGGGATCTAAAAGGCTGTATGCGGTCTTCATGGAAGATTGTAAAAGCCTATGAGCCTAGAGGAGGTGAAAGAGCTGGCCGTCTAAACTGTTCATGTTGAGAGCAGATTGAAAGATGCTAAAAGAAGTCTCTAAAAATCTTAAATGTCTTCAGGCTACCTAAAGCAAGACCATGCTACTGTTAATGTTAAAGTACATGTCTGTAGAAACAACAGGCGACAGCACAAGCTTAATTTCCAAAGGAGGGATACAACATTAAGTTTGACACAATATGTAGTCAAAGCGGAGGACTTCTGGATAAATATTATTTGGATGTAAGAAAAGAAGCTTAAAAAATTCCAGGAAAAGAGCCTCGTACCAGCTGTAAAGCATGGAAGTGCAAGTATCATGGTTTGGGGAGGCTTTGCCGTAGCAGGATGTGTCTACCTTCGAAGAAAATGGTAGATGGCAACCTAAGGCATCTTTCTGAAGATGTTTCAACCAAAGGAGGTAAGACTAGCTATCAGGGTGTAGGGTGTCCTAACTTTTCCCTCAGCTAAAAAGTGTTTATTTGTGGAAATATTTGGTTTAAAGATAGGAATAAGGTTAAATGTATTTGTTAACCTGTGATTATGTTACTTTATTTTCCACAGATAAACAATTTGATCTTACCTCAATATGTTTCCATTTATAAAAAAAAAACTAATATTAATCTGAGTTGTCTTAAAACGTTTTTGCAAAATCAAAGCAATGAGTAATAAAATCAATAAATAGTAAAGTAAAAAGTGTAAAACAATCAGGAGGAGGGCAAAAATATCCACAATCGTTGGATAACTTTCAAGTTTGTTGAGGGTTTCTGCACATCCTGAACAGGGGTACTAATAACTATCGAATAGCCTACGCTGCAATCACAAAACCCAAAATAGTCATTTGTGTGAATTTAAAAGTAAGTTTTCATAAAAAGTATTTTTTCAGTGGCAGCAAAAGTGATCAAGGCAAAGAAAATCTGATTCCTAAATTAATATAGGAGATAGAAAACTGTCTTTTGTTAATATTTTAAACACAGGAAAAAGACTTTTATTAAAACAAGCCTTTCTCTTTCTTCAGGTTGAGCTGTCTCCACTGCGGCAGGCCCACAAAGTCATCTTTAGTCATCCCAAATAGGGTGGCGAAGTCAGCGTCGGAGAGGTGCTTCTGAAAAAGAGAAGATAAAATCTGGGAGTTACATTGTTTTTTTTAAAGAAGCAACATGCGCTTTGCAAGAGACAGACTGGTTCAGGAGAATTAACCTGATGGGACTCACAGTAAAAATATATCTTTGTCTTGTTTCTTCACTTCAGTTCAGAAGACTTTTTGATTACTTATTAAAGCATTGTGAAGCTGTTCTAGCAGCACGTCGTGGCTGAATGTCATAATTTCCCTACATTAAACTTCACTCGCCATGTCTTCTCACCTCATAAGCTAAAGCAAACACACACCTCTTTCTCGGAGGGGTCCACACCTTCAGGCAGCTCGCCGGCTTGCTTGTTGATCAACATGTCGGGTGGGAAAGACTGAAAGGTTTTTTCCGTCTCAGCGATTTCCTTCTGGAAAATAACAGTGAAGGAGCATTCTGACTCAGTTATGAATCATTATTAAATCACCGCTTCAGAGAACATGCTTTTTTTTAGATTTTTTGTAGTAGGACAGAAGATAAATCACTCTTTAAAACAGAAAATTGTCATTTATTCTCGACTTATCAAGTTCCTGAAAGCTATAGAGCCTCACTAAAAATATTCAACAACAACTACAGCTACAAACATTGATGGGAAAAAGTAGCAGATATACCACAATTACAACTGTGAGTTTTTTGAGGATATGTTTACCAGCTGCTTAAATTAAATACCTCCGGTACCTTTCCTGTCGGTTTGTCTTTTCTGCATCGCTCAAGCTCAGTCAGAGCGGAAGGAAAGCATCCGTGAAAAGCGTTTTAAGATTTTACCACAAATTCTTAATCGTATTTAGGTCGGAACTTTGACTAGGTGGTTCTGATACTTACATACTCTTTAATCAGAACTGAGCTATCGCAGTTCTGGCTCTCTGATTGTTGTCATTAAAAAGAAAGCGAACCTTTGCCTTTTTTTCAGGTCTCTCCAGCTGTAACTGGCGAAGAAAACTATTTCCACAGCATGACGCTGCCATCGCCATGTCTTACTCTGTGGATAGTATTTTTAGGCTGATGAGCAGTGTCAGTTTTCCACAACGGACCTAGTTTTACATGTGAACCAAAAGGTCCAATCTAACCTGAGAGATTGCATACTAAATTATGAAAAGAGAGATGTAACAAAGCATAGTTTAATCATTATTTTACATGCAATATCTACCTCTCTCTCCAAAAGGTTTTAGAGAAATTGGTCAACATACAGTTTGTAAAACAATGGGTGCTAGGTCCTCCCCCAGCTCTTTCTTCAGTTCTTCGTAGCTCTTTCCTCCCTGAAATGCAGAAGAAAAAAACTTTTTACCCATCAGTTTCTGATTTTCAGAGCAATACATGGTCGCCAGGTTGCATCTGAATGACTCACACTCCATTTTAAGGGATCCCAGGCACCAAACCAGCCAGTGAATGTGGGCGGCTCAAAGCCCTGCTTGATCACGACGATGGGCGTATCTAGATCTCTGTTTCCAGGGTGGGTCCTTAGGTACTCCTGGCTTATGGCTACAGCCTCTTTGCGCTCCACCTCATTTGCCTCTTTACCAATCCACAGAAACAGCTAAAAGTGATAAAGAGATTATGAGATTAAAGTCAATATAGGAAGATACAGAGGACAGCATGTTTGTAGGATGTTCTGCATCCCACCTGGTCCCATGTATCCAGCAACATGACATCACCCTCGCTGAGGTCGTCTTGTGTGAACCGAGTAACCTCATTGGCGATGAAACGTCCCGTCTTATTAGAGCATTCAAACAGGCGTGGCTCCTGGTCTAAAACTACCTGCTGTAATCTACAGAAACCAAACATTTAAACTTAACATCAGCCTCAAATGTATTTCTCCTTCAAAAGATGTAGCACATTAGACGCAACACCGGCATTGGTCTCATTCTTTACCTTTTGTCATTTGCAAAAGGAGCTTTCCCTCCTAGTAGCTCCCAAAATTCAACAGGTTCCTGACCCTCGGCCACAATCTCTTCAAAACTTCTCTCTGAGCCAAGGCCGATCACAGAGCTCACCTCCTTTGCCATGGCCCTCTCATCTCCACTTGAACCCTAAAAAACACCAAAGAAACTGATGGAAATAATCTTTTGACCGTACGCTGATTCAGTTGTATGATTCAGTGTCTCTTTTACCTTCCCACACCACAGATAAATTCCTGTTTGGCTCTTTAGCAGAAACACATCATTGGAGTTCAGAGAGGTGGCCAGGGCTGGAACCTCAATGGTTTTTGTGTTGGACTGGTCAGAGCCACGAACCTGGAACAACCTTACTGGAGGCTCGGGGTCAGAGCACCCGCTTCTAGATGTGCCGCCCTGGAGGAAAAGAAAAGTACTGACCGATGAAGATTGCATTTTTTGGTTGCAGGTTAGCGGACTAAATTTCCTCGCAATGAAAAAAATGTCATCTTACATCAAAGATGACCATTTTCCCCTTGAACATTGCCATGAAGTGTCTCGGCTCCTTTCCCATTGTTACTCTCACTTGAACTGGCTCATCATTATACTTCTGATCCAAGTCAACCGCCTGAAATGCCGAAGCTGCCAGTTCATCCTGTGTGGCATGGCGCCCCTTGAAAACACAAAAGGTAAAGCACACAAATATCTCCTAGTACCACGATGGAGCAGCTTAATGCTTTTACATCCTCAAATCAAATTATCGCACCCCTACCTGCCAAATGTACAGTAGATAACACTTCTTGTTGTTAACCAAGTAAGTGTAAAGGATCAGATAGCAGTCTCCTCCATAAAAGTATCCATACCCCTTAGGGTCCACTGGGGCAAGCTCCAGGTTCTCAACTCTCCACACCTGAGTGAATCAGAAGTTAAAGTGCACACACCGTCAAATGTAGCGAAGCATATGTTTGTATATAAAGTAGTATATATGTTTGAAGTATACAGTATGTGCCCACTCATTTGGAATTTAGGAAAAAAAAAGACAGAATGATCACCCACTCTTATGTCAAAAGGTTCTCTATGCAGGATATATTCAGGTGTTTAATCAAAAATGTCTTACTTCAACCTGACCTCCACCGTTGTCTACCATTCGCTCCTGTGCAGCAACCTCAGGCATTGAATGCATCAGAGAGGCAACAAATTTCTCTTGCGTGATGTGAGCTTAAAAAGAATAAAATAAAAAACTCTAGTGATTAGCTGGCATTGCCTTTAAAAAGCCAATATTACCCTTCATTTGTTCAGAATTAGATTTTTCTTTTGCTAAGCTGACTTACCAATTTTGCCCCGCGTGTTCACCTTTCCGAGGCCGTGAGTCTGGTCTTTCACCGTCCATCTCTGGAAGAGCTGCTTGAAGAGAGCGGACTCCGCCCCGTCATTCACCGACTCTACATTAGTGGTCATTGGGTAGTTTTTCGCTTTGATGAAGTCCTGCAACAGACAATCAAGCAAAACGCTGGAAATAAAGTGGCAGATAATTTAATCACAGGCTGAGGATGTGGTGTCACTTACCAAACCTCTGGACATGGCAGCCTGTCTCTCAGCTTTATTTGCCTTTTTCCCTTTCCATACGAAGATCTTACTCCCTCCTTGATCCAGGATAAAACAGTCCTAAATGATATTTAAATGATGATAATTGTCATTTCCAACAATATATACAGATGTAAACAGCTTTAACAGGCCTCTAGGTACAGGTTGTAACTTTAAACCAATGTTTAAATTTAATTAAAAAAGATAATGGAAGTTCATTCGTTATCTAGTAGGTTAGTAAGTAGTAATTTGAAATATTATTTCTATATAGGCGGTTTATTATAAAAAACCTGGAAAGAGGACAACGTTTTTCTTGTCTTTCAATCTGGCGGAGCTGATCTGGCGTGTAATTAGGCATCTTAACGTTTTTCAACACTTGAGAAAGTGTAGGCCAATTTATCATTGAGGAAACTAGAATAAAACAATTACTTATACTGTTTACAATTTGCCTTAAACTCTTCTTATTACTTAGTTACTAACTGCTTCTTTGCTGAAAAGATCAAACACTCAATCAGGGTAAAGGAGCATGATTCATGTTTCCAGATTTAAAAAGTTTTTTTGACGGTAAAGAAACCATGGCTCTATCTTTGATTAATAGCAATGGTTTACATCTTCGTATTAGTGAACTGTTATTCATTTAAAATGTGTTAGTAAGAAGCAGAGACACAAAACCAAAACTGCATACCTTCAGACTAATTGTCTTCAAATTCAAGATATAAAGATTGTCATGCATCCAATGATGGGTATGAAGGATAGTTATTTAGTTCCCTTATTTTTGGGTGTTAATGAGTGTTTTGTATCTTTTATTTGTTATCTTGTATGTAATATTTTTATAGCCCACCTGAGACATTGCATTGCAAATTTGCTTGGTCTACAAATGGAAATACCTAGCTAAGGCTTAATACCTGGAGAAATACAAATATATGATTGATTTATTGGACTGGGATTGTAATTACTCACCTCATGACTGAGCAGATCCTGAACCAGTGGGTTTGAAGCGATCTCTGCTACTTTCATCTGACCAGCTGCATCTGACACACTAAAATCACATACTCAGACATATAAACGCTAACCAAAAAGGGGCTGAACTCGGTCACAGTGTGGATTTGAGGAGAAATGATTCCAGAGAAGGAGAGCAGCTCACCGGTATAGTGTGAGTTTTCCCTTTATTTCCTGGTCAACAGCTTCATCAGGCGTCCCATCTGGCAGGTTGGAGGGCCTTTCACCAAGAATGTTCTTCATGATCTCCATGCTCTGAGGAGAGTTACTCTCTGCTTCGCCCTCAATCACTCTGACCTCCACCCGACCTCCTCTCTCTCTGTCTCGGATGTCTTTAGCCAGCAACATACCCTGGGAGGAAGAGCAAAAGTTAAGAAGGAACAAATCTTTACAGCCCCAGTTTTTTTAAGTAAACTTTTACTAACGACACTCATATTAAGTCTAATGTACACTGTGGGGCAATTCTTTTTCTTTTAAATGATTGGTTGCGGAGTCCCTGATCAAAATTATTTAAAAAGATTTGTGTCCGGTATGGATTTTATGTCAGCAGCACCATACATCGCTCTCCAATCATGGAGCTGGATTTTGCATGGCTCGGATCACTGGTAGGGACCATTAATATTTTGTAGAGGCCCTACAAGGGCCCTTTTCCATGTGTGTTTCCAAAGATGGTCCAATGCTAGAACTTTGTCCTGGTTCTTTGGTTTTCCACTGCCAAAGCACCCGTTTTTCGGTTCCAAACTGGTGCTTAGCCAAGCACCACCCCAAAGCTGAGCCAGACTGGTGTGTTGAAAGAACTGGTTTCTTTCCTGCCCAAAATGTGGCGTGCCGAGGTGCATACAGACTTATACACATAAAAATGAATTTATAATTGATCTTCAATTAAATTCAAATCAATTTATAATTGAATTATATATATATCAAAATGATTAATTGTCAGAAATTGGATTGTGTTTGTGAATCTGTTGTTAGATTGGAAACAAATAAAGCTAGTGCTAAGGATGCCTACATACTGTAGCTAAATACATGATAGTGATGTTGCATATTTATCCTTCTTTGCAAACTAGTTGCACCTCTCTTCTCATTAAAGTCAGATGTTGGCGGATGACGTGGCACCAGTATCATGTTGTGTAAACATTTTTGCAAATCCAAAAAAGTCTGGAAGCCCAAACAAAGCATTTGAAGGGCATTATGAACTAGTCTGTTGTTAAAATCTGTCTCTGTTCAGGCTTCCTGTTATAATCTGCACACGTTGGCGAGTACAACTTGTGTTGCAATGCTTTAGATGATGTTGAGACGCAGCACCAACTAGGCTCCGTGTCAGTGGAAAAGTAAACCGGTTCTTTGAAAGAACAAGCAAAGAACTGGCTAAGCTCTGGCTCTTCTGTTTCTTCGTCAGTGGAAAACCCTTATTATGGTGCTCGTCACCAAACATGAATCATCAGAACACTAGCGAGAATACACCAGAAACAAACTTATGGTTCAATGTAAATATTTGTTTCCCTCTTGTTTTTAATAATATGACTTTATGTGGTACATTTATGTTTGTTTGTCTGGCATTATTCATTCAGCCTTCCTGTTTTGCATCCCTGAAGTTTCCCCTTTTTCTAGTAATCCAGGCTCCCAATATGAATACAATGACTAGTTGTTTGCATTTATTCATGTTTTGCAGTTTTGACTGTAAAAATGTAAAACAAATATGTACATCCCCAAGTTTTCCTGCATTTTTAACTATAATAAATAGGTTTTAGTTGTGCAGTTTGACATCTCTCTTAACATTACTAATGAGTTAGGTGCCTTGCCTGAATAGGGAATGAACTGTGGTGGATATGCAACCATGTGATGATGCAAATGTTTATAGTACCTATTAGTTTGAAATGGAGGTATGAGGAGTGTTTAGTTGGAGGGAAAATGGTTGTAAAATGTCTAAGCAAAGGGCGTGGAATCGTTCCTCTCTGTAGAGCATTCATGCTATCTTATGCTGTATCTGATTTACAATATAGTTATGAGTCCTATGTCTGTATGGACTTATTCAGTCGGAAATACCTTAAGCCTCTCCTGAGTGTTGCTCTTTGGTCCATTCCACTGGACAATGGTTTTACCAAGATCCAAGAGAAACACATCTCCAAGGTTGAAGCTCTTCCAGCTCATCTCCACCTGATATGCAATGAAAAAAACAAAATGTAGGCACTCTTCTTACATGTATTAACCTCTCCTTCAATATTACCATATCATTGCAATAATATTACAAATATGAAATATAAAGTATCGTGATGTGTGAGACAGACTTATGCAAAATACAGAGTGTGGTCTTTATGTCAGAAAAAAAAAATATGTGGAAAGAGGACATAAATACTGTTTTTGGTTGCCCACATCTAGGACACACAGGAAACTTTAAGACTGAGATATTCTGGTCAGATGAGACCTAAATTCAACCTTCTGGCCCAGATAAAATTTGCTGTGTGTGGATTAAGCTTAACATTACCCTGAACACACTTTCAACACAGTGGAGCATGGTGGTGGGTGCTTCATACTGCGATGATGCTTTTAATTTTAACAGAGACAGGGAAGCTGTTTGAGTTTATGAAAAGATGGATGGAGCTAAATAACGAGTAATCCAGGAAGAAACTGCTTGATACGATTGGACGCTCATCTTCTAGGAGGATAAAACTAAATATTATACTGCCAGAGCAAAGCTATCATTTAAATCCAAACATGTTTATGTGGTAAAATGGCCCAATCAAAGTCCAGACCTAAATACGTTTGAAGATCCATGGCAAAACTTGAACAATTGACATGTAGCAAAGTTCTCTGGATTGATTTTTTAAAAACATTTCTAAGAATGGACCAGAATTTTCTTTTTTAGATGTGTAAAGCTGGTGGTTTATTTTCAGCACACAAACACAAAAAAATATTTGTCTACAAGTTGTTGTCATGTATCATTTTTCTTCCAGGTCCCATTAAACATGACCTTGTGTTGGTCTCTCACATAAAATGTCTTAAGTTTAAGGTACTAATGCGACTAAAGGTAAAAAAAAAAATGCAAAAAGGGTAGGAAGACTTTTGCAATGTGTAGCATGTGAGCAGTGGGAAACATGGCTCACCTCCTTGGCAATCACTCTTTTCTTTCCTTTCACATGAAGCAGTCTCTCAATGTCATACGCATTGGTTTCAGTGTGCCTCATGCCGCTTGCAACTCCCCCTTTCTTATAGCTAAACAAAACAGGATAACAAAATTTATAGTCTTTAACTTTCCCTAAATTCTCACTGTATAAACATCTTTTACTCACATTATTCCATTTTTGAAGTATCCCTTGAATGTATCTGACTCATTGTGCTGAACCTCTCTGTACTGCACAGGAGAGGAGCCTAAGAAATCATCCAGCTGCATGGTGTACACAGCAGCAGCACCCTGCTCATCCTGCGAGGACTCTGAGCCGATCCAGAAGTGGATGTTGTAACTTAAAGAGCTATTCAACTTCTGCGTCTGGAGATATAAAAAAGTGCAGAATCTGTGTGTGCATCAGCACAGATGGAGAGGTAAAAGCTTAAGGATGATGCAGCCAATGTAGAGGTAAAACCGTTCTGATCATTTTTAGATGCTTAAATGAGAAATCGTTCTACATCTGAGACTTACAAACAGAAGTACATAGCAGTCGCCTTCAAAAAAGTTTCCGAAGGACTTCTCAGGAACTTGAACCAGCTCCATTTTCTGTTGCACAGAAAAAGACTTTTACTTTTCTACCTCTCAGAAGGTGCTGCACATTAGGAAACGATGAAATAAAATCCAATCACCTCAACTCTCCAGATTATAATCCCTGGGTTGCGAGTTACTGCTCTGAACGTATACTCCATGTTTCTTCAGTGCTCTCAGTTTTGCTTTTCTGGAAAAAAAAAGAAGGGTTGCAAAATATGTTTTGCAAACATTTTCATTAGTATGTTATTATATTATAAGTAAATAAACTCTACATACCAAGTAAATTTGTATGATGAGGAGATTGATCGTCCAGCAGATGATTTCCTGTCTGATAATAAAAGAGCCACAGTTGTCAACTCAGACAGCTCTCATGATAGATTTGCCTACTTTTGCATTTTCGGGGCCCGTCATGACGCTCTGGCCAATCACAGAGAAAGATACGGGGCCCTGCAAGCAAATGTGCCAGACAGGAACAAGCACTGACTCATATTCAAATACACCCATAGTAGTACTTATTAACTCCATTATTTGTCTTTGAACCAGTAAAACCATGTTAACTCTACGATAACCTATCTTTTATCACAGCACATTAATTAGTTTAAAACTGTCTTTTACACCCAAGAAAATAATTATGCTTTGGTAAAGCATGTCATTTGTATTGGATGACTGACTCGTCTTTTCATAAGAATCCTGCACGACATGAAACTGACATTGTATATTAAATCATACGATTAAATTGCTTGTTTGCTCATTTTTGGTAGATGGTGCGAAATGCTTTTACTCAACTTTTGAAGCCATCTCTACAAATATCGCCACCTCAGGTGAACATGTATAAAAACAGTCAAAGAGAGCAACTGTTGTTGCAGCTGCATGATTGCAATGAGTAGAAAAATACCATCCATCCATCCATCCATGTTTAGAATCACCAATGAATAAAAACCTAAAAGCGGTTTATTTACTGTGGACCACCTCTGAATAGATGGCGTTACTACTCACTTATAAATGACACTTCCATAAACAAATCTCTATTGAAGAAAACATCTCTGATAGAAAGAAACACTGATAACACCAAATGTTTCTATTACTATATTATTATATTCCAGGTTTGCTTTTTAGCCTAATTATTTGAGCAGTGATTAGGTTTAATTATCTACTTAAGTCCTTCTCAAGTGTAACCCATTGGTATTATTTTGTGACACTTTGCTAGGTACATATTATACACATTATACATAATTGGAAAGCTAAGATCCTTAAGATTGTAATGCTGTAAGCTAATCAAGGATACAATCATAACTTTAGACACAGTACACGGTCTTGCCAAACCACTCGGAAATGCAAGATTTTGTCCAACTCACCTTTCCAAGTCTCATATCTTTGACAAAACTGAGCCATCTTAAGCAAAAATTTACTTTTGGCATCCAAAATGGTCCAATTACTGTATTATCTAAAATACTTAGTCCATAATGGGTATGATGTCCTCAACCCAAATTTATCTGCCACTTTCCTTAAGATACTTTTATTGCTCACAAAGTATTCATCGTAACATCCATTAGAGTGCTGTTTTTTTTATTTATTTAAAGGGTTTAAAGAGGTTTTTAGGATAAAACTGATTTCCCTGTAGAACATCAGCAGTAAGAGAGTCGATGGTGTTTTCCATAAGCTTCATAACTGAAACAATCCTGAGTCTGCACTACAGCATACATCTTTTTCGATGCGACGTCATACCCAGTAATGGAGGCCTTGCTCAGACAGAAAACACAGTAAAAAAAAAAAGTCTACGGATGATATCTATACTTGATTTGTGGTAAATGTAGTATAACCTCGCACACTTGATGTGGGATAGAGAAATAAAAACCATTATTTATTCTGATATCCTACTACACAAACCTTTGACCATGAAAAACAATCAATTCAATAAAAAAAGATAGCATGTTTGACTAATTTCTCAGAGAAATAAATATTCTGATACACTTAAGTTGCCATTAGTAATCATTAAATTATTAAAATATATGCAATATGATTTCCTACACACAAACCATTGATAAGGTTTTTTAAGAAGCTTGAAGCACAGTTAGGTGATAGGATGATATCTAAAGATTCGAATATCTCATGGATCTGTGTCCAATCCGTTATCTGAAATTCAAAATACAATTTGTAGACTGCATCCATTCTAAAATATGAAAATCCGCTTAAAATTCTGGCTGTGAAAGGAAAGCATTAATCAGTGAATCAGTTAAAAGGCCCTTGGTTGTTCTGTGGAGCTACAAAGATTAACTTTGTGAAATTTAACTTCACCTTGGACACCATCTCTACAGTTTAACATAGTAGTGGCAGCATCGTGCGGTGGGGATGCTTTCCTTCAGCAAGGACAGGAAAGCTGGTCAAAGGTATTGGAAAAATGAACTGACCTAAATGCAGGACAGTCCTGGAAGAAAACCTGACCCAAACCCTGAAAAACATGACTGGTCCTGAGGCTCACCATCTAACAGGATAATGGCCCTAAAATTAAATTCAAGCTATAAAAATTGCTTAGTTTAAAGTATCTGATAATGTTAGACTGGCCTACTCAAAACACATTCAAATCCCAATAAAAATCACCTATACCAATAGTAAAAATGAAAAGTTTGTGGCTGTAACGCTACAAATTGTTAAAAAGTAAACAGCATTGGAAGGGACTGTACAAAGACTGGCATACAACCAAATCAAACAGGTCATTTGGAAGTGGGCCTGTATGTTTATGTAAATGTGGTGTTTAGATCCTGCAATGCAAATGAAAGAGAGATAAGGTTGGTTTCATCTGTGTGTATTGTCTGTTGATTAACAAGAAAGGGGCTTGATACACATAAAGCAGCCTGCTGACAGTGACTAAAGCTTTCTGAAAGCACCACTCTGACAAAAAGATGTGTATTATGTAATTGTTATCATTTACCAAATTATTTCTTGATAAAAATAAATATGATAGTGTTCAGAGTAATCCGATTTAATCACTGATTACGGTTTTTAAGTTTTGTCGTCATCCATTTGGCTCAGATACTGAAAAAGTGCTTCGGCTGAACCTAAATGGCATGGCAAAACATGAAGTAGGATTGTTAGGAGAAAGCCGTAGAGTCACTAACCAATCAGTTTACTGCCAGTATTAAGCAAAACATTGGAGAAGATCATTTTTAATCAAATAATTTAATATTTCAATACAAATAAATTGCTAACATAGTTCCAACATGCATACAGACAGGGCTTTTCGACTAAGACTGCACTAGCACACATAACTGAGGAATGGTCAACATGCCTGGATGAAAAGAAACTAGTTGGAGCTGTGTTTTTGGACTTCACTGCAGCCTTTGATGTAATCGACCATGGTCTTCTTATTGCCAAACTTAAAGCATACGGCTTTTCGCCAGCTGCATTGGCCTGGATGCACAGTTATCTCTCAAATAGATCACAGTAGGTCTTCTTCAATGGCAGCCTGTCTAACAGTATAACAACATCATGCGAAGCTGTTTGGGTCCACTTTTATTTTCAATATTTATAAACGATTTTCCATCTGCTGTTGAAAACGCTAGTGTTGTAATGTACGCTGATGATATCACTCTGTTCACCGCTGCATCAAAAATACCAGAACTGAATGGGCTTCTAAAGCAAGAGTTACACACAGCAGTGGACTGGGTGAAAAATAACAAACTGGTACTAAACATTTCTATAACCAAGTGCATGACGTTTTGCAGTAGGTCAGTGTTGCCAAACATTACCTCTCTTAACCTGCAGATTGAGGATACCAAGGTGGAGCAGGTCACCAAATTCCCACTGCTGGGCATTAGAGTAGACAATCTATTATCCTGGTCAGATCAGATTGACTATACAGTGAGTATAATGGGCCGGGGAATTTTTATGTCTAGGAAATGTTCTGCTTATTGTTCAACCACTGTAATGAAAACTGTTGTTCTTGTTTTATCTCATTTACAGTATTGTCCAGTAGGCTGGTCCAGCACAGCCCAGAAGCATCTAAGAAAACTTCAAATAGCTCAGAACAGAGCAGCTAGGGTAGTTTTACACTGTCCTTTTCGCACCAATGTGGATGAGATGCATCTTAAACAGTTTATTTATATAGCGCCATTTCACAGGAGATGTCATGTCAAGGCACTTTACAAGAAAAGTTATTACAATACAATGTTTAATCTAGGAATTAGAGAACCACAGAAGATTGCGTCGTGACTTCTCAGCAATCCCTAACAATGAGCAAGCATGAAGCGACAGTGGAGAGGAAAAACTCCCTTTTAATAGGAAGAAACCTCCAGCAGAACCAGGCTCAGCATAAGCAGTCATTTGCCGAGACCGTCTGGGTTTGGAGAAGGCAGCAGAGACACAGGAAGAGCAACAGAACTGATGCAGAAGCAGAAGTTGGTAGTAGGACGTGGAGAACGTTCCTCCACTGGAATGCCATCTTAGTCATGGTCGTCAAGCAGGGCGGGTCAAAGGCACCTACTGTAGGAAGAGACTAAGACCATGATTCTCAAACTGTGGTACGTGTACCACCAGTGGTACTCAAGCTCTCCATAGTGGTACTTGAAAGAAAGTTCTAAATATTTTTTTAAAATAAAATCCATACTAAAAATGTATAATTCACACACAGCCTGGCTGTGACTGGCAACAATTACCAATAAATAATCCTTATTAGGAGTAAATACGCCTCCTTTGGTCTTTCCGACCAAAGTCTATGGTCACAAGGGTAAGCCTTCTCTTTACTGTATGTTTAGGTCGGTCACAATTGTGGTACTTGGAGTGCTCAACATTTTCTCAGTTGGTACCCACTGTAAAAAGTTTGAGAAACACTGGACTAAGAGAAAACAGGTTAGCGCTTGAATTGACAGCACATCATGCAGTTGGGGTGTAGGAGAGAAAGTAGGAACTGACTCTAATAATGTCCTCCAACAGCCTAGCCTAAAGCAGCATAGCCACTAACATTAACCTGTCTCCTAGCTACTAGGAGACCTAGCTACTAACACTCTCTACCTGGCTTACATTAATCTATCTTTACACTATAAACCCCAATGTTGAGATTACTTAGTTACACTGAGTAGCTGAAACTCAATATTCTGAAAAAAAATTATTCTAACTCAAATGTGTTGAGTTAGTGCAACATATTCTTGTTTTGAGTATATGTAAATCAAACCTTTGTGACCTAATGATCATATTGGGAGTGACGTAATTAGCATATCTCCCAGGATGCTTAGAGGGATGTTTTTGACACCATGAGTGACTTGGAAGTCTGTTTTGTTGAAGTAATATGTCACTTGTGGTGAGTCTATAGTGCTTAAGAGAATACATAAAATATCTAAATTTCATGAGACTTATTTGAGTTCCTGTATATGTTATTCAAGTACATGACACTAAGGCCACGTCCACACTAAGCCGGATAATGCCTTAAACGTAATATTATTTAGTCTACACCCCCCTATCGTCCACACTAACCCGGCATCGTTTAAGTTTTGAGGCCGGATAACTATTAGCCGGGTAAGAGAGCCGTGTAAATCTTAATTCAACGGCTAAAGGAGCCAGTGCGGACAGCTTCCCCGGATAATGAAAGGAAGTGGCGTCACTGAATGCTGCGTCAATAACAATACGACACTACAGACAAAGACAGCAGCGAAGAGTAATAAATAGATCTCGTCGTCTGTCCACACCAAAAACTCTCTCTTCTTCTGAGCAGCTATTGTTCTCTTCGGTTAACGGGACAAGCAGATATGTACTGTGCTGTAGAGCTTCTTGTATATATTATGTAGGCGCTGGCGTCACGTAGATTATACGCATCTTTTCGCGCATGCCCAGTATTTGCACAGGTCGGTATGGGATTGCGCAATCATGGGAACTTAAATCGACCTTAAACGGGGGCGTAAATGCTCGTGTTGAGTGGACAACATTAGGCGTCTAACTCCCCGGATAACCTTATCCGGCTTAGTGTGGACGTAGCCTAAGATAACCTAAGTGTAGCCTATATCAAATGTCAAGTATAATACTTTCCACAATTAAGTTTGTTTACTTACCTTTTCCAAGGTAATTGGTTTCCTAAATATAGGAGTATAGTATAGTAAGTATAATATAGTAAGTAAACTTAACTTGTTGGATCCAATGTAAAATCCATTGTAAAAGGAAGGATCTATTTATCCACTAAACGTTATGCTGACAAACAGCTGCTGCTCCCTCATGGCCTGGCTGCTGACTGCCTGTTTGATAATGGTAGTAGCCACAGCATAGATCAGGGATTCCCTTCCAATGGTATGTGAGCACATTATATGCGGTACGTGGAAACATTTCATATTTCATTTTCCAGTTGATAGTTATCAGTCATTCAACAGCATTCACTGTGCTCTGGTAAAAAAAACAACAACAGAAAACGGGCTGGGTTGTTTTGTCATGCTTAATTGAATACCCAAATGAATACTGAACCCATCAGAGTGGATGGAGAGAACAGCCTGGAGAACACAAGATAACCAAGCACAGGTTCTCATTAAAGATGAGTTAATGGTGGAAAAAAAGTAAACTGATATGGTTATTTTTTCTGTGTTTTGTTTAAACGTCTGTTTAAAGGGGACTTATTCCAATGAGCGGCCATTTTTATTATGAGAAAGGGAGGTTTATTCACCCCTATAAATTTATCTAGTATTTATTTTATCTAATTTTCTTTGTAGGCTTTCACTTCCTGAGACTTTTAACTAATTTCCCCCCAAAATAGAAAAAAATAGTCAAAGTTTTTTAAGTAAAGTTTTGTTGAATCCATGTCTTTTTTTTATTTTACCTAAAGCAACTTTAGATTGAACATTGTTGCCATGGTTCATTTGAGTGCTACCTGCACACCACTCTTGCTGTTGCATTAGATGTCATTCAAATAGAATGATATGGTTTTTAACACTATGGCTGAAATATTTCTGGATGCATAGTAATACCAAGGAGAACATTGTCATAACACAGGAAAAAACAAAAAAATCAGAAAATGAAAGAAATGATAGCAGCCCATAATCATCATGGATGTTTCCCTGTCTCAGCACACCTTAATGTAACAGATAGATGACCAACAGGCTTTTGCTGAACTGTACTCATCTCGAGCAGGCATGTTAAAGCGGGACAGACCTAAAACCTTCAGGGCGGTGAGCTTTGAGGACCACAGTTGAAAAACACTACACTATAAACTGGCATTTACTGGACACTCATTGGAGCTGACTGAGTCCTCTAATTTAAAGCAAAGGTATAGACACAAAAAACACTGTGGGCCTTAAGTGGAGGGTGTAGAACAAGAGAAGACAGGACAGTAAAAACAGTCTTTATTGTTGGTTAAAAAAAAATAACCCCTTGATGTTCTCTATATGCATCTGTCAGTGTGCTTAGCAAACGTAATGTAGAACTGCTGTGTTTTATAAGAACAGATTCCAAAATCCTTAGAATACTCTTTTAAATAAATGCTGCTGCACCTGCAACTGCTTGATGTGATTTTAATGTTGTGCACTCAGAGAGTTCTCCTCTGTTACCTGTCCATGCTGAAAACTCCCCACTTAATTCATTTATGTAACCTGTTACCATCACACATCTGGTCTGTAGCTCTCCTTCTGGTGTAATCCCAGTTTGCCAACAGTTCATCTATTTACTCCTCCTAGTAACACTCCACCAATGCATTTCTCATTCTACAGCTACAGCTAAAAAGATACATTTGGTTGAGTGGGTGTGGATGATAATTAAGGGTCTAATGTCATCTTTCCAGGAAAACTGATAAGAGGAAAAAAGTCACAGATACAAGGCTTTCACTTAGATTGCATTGGTTCTCTTTACAGAAACATGCAAAGTATTTCCATTGTAGTTCATATGTAATGATAAGAAGACTGCTTTGTTTTGCAAAATCCAGTCACCACCTCTGATGTACGGGGCGTGTTAAGTGTTTGGTTTCATTCCAACCCTTTGTGGTTTTCATCCTTCATCTCCTCCCACTGCCACAGAATAAAAGGAAAACACTGCTACAGCTCCTTTTATGGGTCTTACCTGAAAGTTATGTAAAATATTTAAATGAGTCTAGATCCTGTAAATAGCACATGTGTAGGTGCTCCATCCACAGAAGAACTCTAAGCCAACAGAGAAAGAGATGAAACCTTTTGGCAAATGATTGTTTAGTGATATTATCTGGCCTTTGCTTAGGAGCATAGGTCTATAATTACAGGGAGATCAGAGCCTGTTTTTACGATGTGTTCTTCCTTCTCTTTTTCTTTTTCTCCTCTGTTTGATTCACCGAGAGCGGCTAACAAATTGAACGTTTTTAAAAGCAAACAAATACACATCAATACCATCTGCCCTTCATTTGAAATCTATGCATATTCAATCTTTTGTCAGGGTTTTTGATTTTATTTTAACTTCAGCTATTGATTTTAGAAAGTGCTATATTATCAAAATGTGTTTTCTGATTCCATAGCGTTGGCAAGTAAGACAATAATGTTATCTGTTATCATTATGTCTTCAGTTAGGAGTGGATATTATACCCACTCATGTCACGTGCTGGTTTAAGGAGGACCCAAATGCAGAGTTACCTTCAGAGCTATGACGGCTCATCTTTATTAGAAGTCTAAACCAGGCTCAGGACACAGACTAGACGTGGTAGACGTAGACACCTGACGACAGGAAGGCGACACAATGAACCAGCGGAAATGTGCTCTGCTATTCTTGACTCCCTTTTGCATTTTTAAAGAATGCCTTAATTTAGTCTTTTCTGTTTTTCTTTTTTATAGTGAATTCTATTATTTCTTTAATTGCCTGGCTTTTAATAATCTTATTTTGAATACCTGGTTCTACCTCTCGTCCAGGTTTACCTCAAAAAAGATTGCCCAGATTTCCTTGAAGCTTGCTGTGAGCTCTTCTTTGTTTTGGGGTATGGTGGCCCTAATTTTCCTCTTTATAATACCTCATAGATTCTCAGAGGGGTTTAGGCTGGCCGGTCAAGCACTGTGATGGTCAAACCAGGTTTTGGTGCTTCTGACAGAAGGAATCATGAAGTCCTCTAAAACATTTTGGTAGACTGTTGCACTGATCTTAAGAAGGTAGTTTACCAACACCTGCACTGGACATTGCACCCCAAATCATGACTGACTGTGGATAATTCATACTGGACCTCAAGCAGTTTAGGTTCTATTCCTCCCAACCGTTTGACCTTGATTCCTGAATGAAAGGCACACTTTACTTTCACTAGAAAAGAGAACCTTGGATCATTTGCCAGCAATTTCTTCTCCTTGGCCCAGTTGAGACTCTTCTTGACTCAGGCTGTGAAGATGTTTGACCCCAGGAACCCGACAGTTGCACCGATGTCCCAGATGTGTCTGAATGTGGAGGTTTTTGAAGCTGTGACTCCCTCCTTATTCCCTTCTTTATGGATATTTCTCAGATTCTTGAATCTTCTCTGGTAATCCCTGAAGCCTATGCTCATCTCTTTCACTGGTCAATCTTCTCCTGCCCCATTTTGCTCTTCCAAAAGATTTTGTGTGAACATTTTGTTTATCATTCACTTAAAATTTTCAGGATATATTTTACATTTTACGTGCAGTAAATCATTAATCATGGTCTAATTTTTCTACATCTGAAAGAAAAGGTATTTTACCCAGTTTGTGTACAGTTTCTACTGTACCAGTGCTAGCCTGCTAGTATGTTTTCACACATATTCTGACTTTAACTTTAGTGACACTATTGAGGATGATAGGATTAACACATTTGGCTTGCAATTGTACTACAACCAAAAAAAAGCTACTAACAGGTGGTAGAGTGAAAAAACATGCAAGTTTCTTTTCAAATCAAAGAAAATACTTTGTTCTGTGCCAGACTTTCTTTCTTATTTTGAGTATAGTGAATTATATGACTGGTAAATTTTACATATTTAAAATTTTAATGGAAATAATAAAGAATAAATTTGACTACTTTGGAAATCCCACATAGAAAAAAGCTGTTTCATGTCCTCAATAAAATCATAATGATGTTGTGGAATGAAATTAGTTGCTGTCTTAAATTATTTTTCTAAATAAAGGTTCAAACTACAAAGAATTGATAGAACAGACTTAATATTATGATCAAAATGTAACACACTATATACAATACCCACACAATCTACAAACTATCTCTTTTTGGCGGGATTTTTTCCTGCAACAATTGTATTCTAAAATTCTCAAATTAGCCACATTCATAAGAAAAAACTTAAAACAATACAACAAGTGGTTAAACATAATGTGGGAGTTGTTTATTTGTTTATAAAATTTGAGTTGTGTACTGCATCTCAGTGAAATATTTGTCAGAGCCAGAAAACTGTTTGTCAGGTAACATTTATAGCATTAAATATGCAGAATTTTCTGCATTACACAATTTACCTCAGACTACCTATAAATGAGATCAGATAACTTACATAGCTGAAAGTATAAATGAGTTTAGGTCAAGTACGACTTGCAGAAGGCCTTTTTTTAAAGTACTGGTTACTTTAATTTAATTTGGCTCAGATTTCCAGCTTCCTCTTCATGGAAAGCTTGTAGAGGATTTGGTAGCCATCATCCCAGGCGTAGAGCAGCTGCTCCTGAGGATTGTACTTCAGACTGGAGTGAAAACCGTAGCGCTTTGGAAAGTAAACTAGATGCGCCTCCTCGTTTGTCACCAGGTCATTCACGTCAAACACGCACTGCACTCGTGAGCGGCCGGGCTGCTTGGTGTTGTACACCACATACAGCGTGCCACAGATCACGAAGGCCGTCTCTGCGTTCTCTCTGGGGCAGCTCGTGTCCCACATTTGCTCGATGTCCAGGGAGTTGCTGTCCATCTTAGCCAGAGAGATGTGCCTCTCGTTCTGCCTCGTGGCATAGATAGCCCACAGGCCCTCCTCGTCCACAGCCAGATCCATCACTGTCTCAGGGTTCAGGCCGTACACTGGAACATGATCCTGCACTGGAAAAACCACTCTGTCTGACACAGAGCTGTTCCTTGGGTCGAACTTTACCACCGTTATCTCCTCCTCCTGAGTTACGTAATACACGTGGTTGTTATAGACTACATGTCCAGTCCCCTTCCAGGAAGAGGGAATCTTCAGGTCAGTGGCCAGAGAAAAGCCCAATGAGCGAGTGAAGTCCTGAACAGTGGCAAACTCATTGATGGTGTCCTCAGATGTCCCATTGAAAATGTAGACCTTCCCAGAGGCTACACCCGTGTCTTTGGTCCACATTCCCCTTGGCCCTCCGACCCGCTTCAGGATCTTCATGGCTTTTATGCTGGAGATCATATCACTGCAATCTGTAAAAGACACAGCAGAAAAGCTTTACATAGTTAGTTTACATTTCCTTATGGTTTGACGTTTTAATCTTCTCCTTGAGAGCTACTTTCGAGAACAGGACTGTCAAACTCATTTGAATTTTGGGCAACATAAATACCATGTTTGACCTTAAAGGGCCGGTTGTGGTAGAAAGTACTGATAAAACTATTCTCAACAAATAGTTAAAGGTTGGATAAGAAACATGAGTGTGATAGCGACATCTAGTTTCTCTAGGTTGTAGTTATAACAGTACAAACAGCATTTCTGCTGGTGGGTTGCCCGATTCACTGCCGACACGCCCAGTGACCAACCTGAGCTGTGTCCGGTGAGGAATGTTTTTTAGAGGAAGTTAAATGACAGCTAACGTTAGCAAAGTTAGCAACTGAGTTAGCTTACAGATCCAGGAGGAAAGTCACTGTTTCCGCGTGTGTTTGATACCGTTAATGTTTTTTGTAGGTCCATCTAGTGTAGGCTTCACCTAAAACTACTTTAGTTTCTTTTCTTCTGCGGTCCCTCCTCTTCTGAGACGGATAACAATATCTCTGGGGCTCTAAAGCAGCCGCTTGACTTGCTAAATCCATAATTTTTCCCAGAACCAGCCGAGCT
This sequence comes from Apricaphanius iberus, assembly GCA_028564705.1. Taxonomy (NCBI): domain Eukaryota; kingdom Metazoa; phylum Chordata; class Actinopteri; order Cyprinodontiformes; family Aphaniidae; genus Apricaphanius; species Apricaphanius iberus. The sequence continues at coordinate 1,290,999 of JAPXFQ010000231.1, forward strand.
GCGGCGACCATAAAGTTGGATGGTGGAGACTGTACCTCTACCGCTACTGGCTCGTAGATGTAAACATAATGTCTCTTGTTAGCCATTGCAAACTTTTCGTCAAAAACTATTTTTAATCACATAAGAAACATTGCCAAACGGAGATCAATTGTTTCTAACTTTGATCTAAAATTGGTGATTGGTGCTTTTATTTAACCTCGATTAGATTATTGTAATTCCCTTTGAACCTGTTTAAACGAATCGGCTCTGAAGCGTCTTTAAATGGTTCAGAACGCTGTAGTAGGACATTTAACAGAATCTGACAGGCATTCTTCCATGATCCCAATATTATTTTCCTTATTATCTACCAGTCCAACACAGAGCTGACTTTAATGATTAGTTATAACTTTTAGAGCTTTGCATGGGCAGGTCCCTAAATATATTTGTGATCTGCTGTGTCCCCACCAGTCTGTTTGTGCGCTTCTGTCCTCATGCCAGAATCTCCTTAAGATCCCTCAGACCCGCTAAAAGACCAGAGGAAACATTTATTTTCAGGCTGTGGCTCCAAAGCTATGGAACAACATCCCTGCATGAGATTGATTCTGTTGAATCCTTTAAAAAGCACTGAAGACATTTCTTTTTAGACAGGCTTTTAGTTGATTGGTCCTTGTAAGTATGTTTATCTGTGAAAGGTTCTATACAAATACATTTTCTTCTTTATTGCCGTGCCCGTTTTAAATGTACATTTTACTATATTTTTATTAAAATATAATTCTTTAAGGAAATGTACTTTCATTCTGCACCCCTCTAAAAGCCATGTGGATGCATTATGTTTTTTTAAAATAGCTTTTGATGAAAATGTTTCTTATTCAACCTTTAAAATATTTATAAATATCTATAATTCTTAAACTAAAGCAATACTGAACATCTTTTCACAACGATGCTCACAAAAGTCTTCTAGAGGCCCACAGGGCTTGACTTGCCCAGAAAGTTTTTCGATGCATCCCAGCTCCAACACAGCTGAAATAAATACTTAAATTACCTCTGTAACATACCATCAAGTTTAGGAAAGGCGTGGAAACAAGTCACTCATTTGAGTCATCTGTGTTGGAGGAGGGATGCATCTAACTCCCCCGACCCCTCAAGTTCTCTAACCTACTAATGATCCCTAGAATCAGAAACAAACATGGAGAAGCAGCTTCTAGTTTCCATGCTCCGTTCAACTGGAACAAAAACTGAGCTGCTTTAAATCAAAACGTAAAATTCAACTGGTTAGAGCTGCCTTTGCGTGAACGATTATGATGCTTAATTGCTGTTTACTTTCTCTGTTTTTTTATGCTTTTCATGTTTCATACTTTCCATGTTTTATTCTTAATTGCTGTTCTTACTTTTCATCATTTTATCACGGGTTTGGTTTCTTTACCACTGAGTCATGTGAAGCACCTTGAATTACCTGGTTGTTGAAAGTTTGCCATACAAATAAAATCGTCTTGCCTTAAACCTGCAGGACATTGGGAGAGTGTCATCAAATCTCAAACTATAAACCTAAGATAATAATTTAGGGGTGTGAAATTGAGAGAAGCCAACAAGTCTGGCATGCATGTTTTTAAAGGTTTTTGACTTGAGACAAAGGTCCATGAAGACGGGACTCAAACTGAGGATGGCCACTGTACTTGAGCGACCCACACTGACCACAACGCCGCTTGCGACGCCCCCTGGCATGCATGTTTTTGGACTTTGGGAGTCAGCTGGAGTATCATGCACGTCATGCAGAATCACATCCGGATTCAAACTCCTTCATACTGCCAGAAGCAGTAACTTTTGTGCAGAAGCTCAGTTTACTGACAGCCCATCTCACCTGTGAGTTTGAAATATTTGGCCTTCTGCTTCTCCTTGACCTGAGTCACCTGCTGCTCTATCAGCTTGTCGTCCACGTCCACGCACGGCTGTGCCCCGTTCTGCGTCTCCAGGTAGTCCAGTTCCCGTTCCACCCGGTCCACCCTCGTCCCCACGCCGTCCAGAGTCATCCTGAGCGTTTCTTTTTCTTTGTCGAGAGTGTCCAGCTGGGAGACCATCTGCTGCTTCAGGTCCCGCAGCTCGGAGGCATAGCGTGTGGTCTGCTCTTGCCACAAAGAGATTCTGTCCTGTTTTAAACAAAGTTGATTAGAACAACCTCAGTCTAAATACAACTCCTCAAAATTCTTATTTTAGTCTGTAACTAAAATAGAAAATGCTTTAAATTACTCAAACCCACAATTCTCTGTGGTCCTAGAAGTATCCTTTAATCAGGAAGTTTTAACCCACTCATGACAGATCTCCACCCTGCCTAGATGTCTTTTGGTCTCCATGATGCAGACAATATAAAATCAATTTTTAGGAAAATCTGCTTTATCAATGCTGACTAAATGCGTTAGGAACTGTGGAGGAATCGTGGCCCACTCTTCTCTGTAGATTACTTTGATTCCTGCTATTCTGGAGGTTTTTGCACAACCCATCTAAGGACATGTCAAAGAATCTTGATTAGATTCAAGTCCAGGCTTTGACTAGGCCACTCCAAAAACATTGAGTTGAGACATCATCTTAAAAGTGGTCCTCATGCTTGCCTAGTGAGCTTGGGCTTAAGGTTACAAACTCTTCTTTAGGATTTCTTTTGTATATAGTAAAATTCATGGTTACAGCAGAATCAGCAAAGAAGCCCCAGACCATTACTCTACAACCAGTCAGCTATGACGTTTTTTTTCTGAAAAGCTGTTTCACTTTTCAACAAACGCACACTTTAAAAAAGAATTTGTTGCGGAAGCAGAATATGTTCCCAGATGTGGGCCAGCCATCAACATGATTTCTTTATGATCAGCAGTGGATTTTACTTTGAACGCAGATCTTTTTTTCTTATTATTCAATCGTGAACTCTGACCTAAACTGAGGCGTGTGAGGCCTGTGGTGCTTCAGATGCTGATTCTACTTCTTTGACCTCATGGATGAGTCAACAATGTACTTTTGTAGTCATTTTAAAAGGCTAACCACTCCTGGGAAAGTTCACAATCTCTTTTCCATATGTAAGTCTCATTGTGGCTTGTGCTAGTCCTAAATCTTTATAAATAGCTTAGTAGCTCTTTCAAGACTAAAAGATATCGGTGATTTTATTTCTCATCTTTTCAGGACTTTCTTTAGATCGGGGCATGATTTTTTGTTTTTAGAGCCGAATTTCATGGTTTTCAGACTGGGCAGGGCTGCTTTGGATACCGTTTTTACTTCTTAGCCAATGAAATCTTGATTTAAAGACTGCTTTTCTCTGTTTATTTAGGTATATCTGTTTGATTTTTATTTATCTGACAGGCTGCGTCTTGAAATATATTTCTTTTAAACCTGCAAAGTTCACTGTGATGAACTTCAATTGGAATTTCATTCGTCTTTCATGTATTTCTAACTATGTCATTTCTGGAAACTACATTTTCTTGCCCTCATGCTGCACATCTATAGGTGCAAACCCAGAGAAAGGAAGCTCCTGGTCCGCATCAGTGTATCTGATCTGTATTTGCAAGCATTTTCCCCAGGATGTGCCCACATCTGTATTCCATTGCATCAGTTCCCGAAAGTTTCCTCTGTGGGAAGAAACTCTGGAGCTCAGGGCTCGACAGGAAGATAAAAAGTCTTACCTCAATAGCAAGGAGCCTCCTTTCCAAGTAGTCAATAAGAGCTTGGTGCTGAGCGGTGGCAATGTAGACCAAAGTAAGCAAGAACAGAAGCCCTCTCATTTTTTTTGCAGCTCAGGCACTTACAGTAAAAGCCTGACTGGATGTCAGTGAGCGAGTGTGCAGGAACCAGCAGACTCCCAGAGGTGGGCTGGAATGTTTTACTTAGCCATCTGGGAGGAGCCACAGCCATATGGTGGAGACGCTGGACAATACTCGTTACTTTACGTTGATATTTTGGAAGTACGAAAGCCTTTTTGAATGAACTTGGCATTTGCTTCGTGTGTAGGACCCTTCCTCTGCTTAAAAACATCAGGTCTTAAAGAGACTCAGAGTCAGAGGTTACATAAGAGAATGAGGTACTGCTTTCCTCTGTTTAGACAAAAAAAACTATGACTGGAGATCAGATTTAGGCCTCATGCTGTAATCTCTTTAACAAACTGTCTGCACAGCATTCTTTATTAAAGGATACAGGGTGAATATCAGACACATTGACATTTTCTCTGTAAAAATATTTCTAATGAGGTTGCAGACATAAAATTCTAACTTAAATTAATTAATACACTATTACAGAGGAATTAAAACAAATAATGGGTTATAAACTGGAACGACACAGGACTGTTCAGCTGATTAGCAGAAGGGTCTTTATTGTGGCTTCATGCCGGCTCCTGTCTGGATGCATGAATAGATCAGGTGTGACTTTTGGTAGAAAGCTTTTATACTTTGAAGGTCGGAGCCATTACAGCGGTTTTCTCTGAACCCAACTGAGCCCTATGATGTGTGACACAAAAAAATTAGCTTAAAGGCCAAAGAATTGCTTAGAATGGATGGCTCTGATTTCTTACATCAACTGCAGTACTCCAATTGGACCACAAGGTGTAATTCTTACATACTGTGCCTTTAATTTTTAACTAATCTGACAGGAACAGTTTTTCACATTTGATGCATTTCCTCCATGCTTTGGGGGAAACCATTGAGACTCCTTTTGACTTTTTATGTGTAGATTCTGCAATCCATAGTTATTTGCAGATCAATAGGCTTTCAGATGATGGATTTAGCTTTCATCTGTGAGACCAATCCCAACCCCGCTTTAAACTTCTCCACTTCACCCCTGACCTCTCTCTAGTGTTACTTGCTCTTCATGATGCCATTTGTTCACTAATGTTCTCTAACAAACCTTTAACCACACTGCTGGACTTTAGCAGAGATTAAACCAGACATGGTGGGGCCTGCATACTAATCAGGTTATTGTACTGGAATAACTGGATATAATTTAGTCATAGAGTAACAGGGGCTGAATACAATTGACCACACTTGACACATATTTATTTGCGATATAAAATTAGAAGGCATGCCTTATTTTAGGCTGCTTATTGCATTAAATGTCAGAAATTTACATCAAAACTTCCAGTTGTAACGTGAATTAAAAAGACTTGAGGGTTACTACTTTTGCAAGGCACTAGTAATCGAATTTTCTGTATATATTGTACAAACCTTGTGAATAATTAAACTCTGACTCTGTTCACACGTGGCATTTGGCATATTCATCACATGCATCTTTAACGACTCGATAAGGCGAATCTCTAAAAAACAACCAACAGGTATCTAAACAAGTTTATTTTTTCAACTGTATATAAACAATATGCATAAAAAATTGTGCATTTGGCTTGAATAAAATCTAAAGTAAGAACAATGCAATGCCAAGTTTAATTCTTGTAAAATGACAGTGAACTACTGTAAATCAGAACCTTAGTTTCAAACAAAAAGGTGCAGTTTTAAAAACCACTTCAAGATCTTTTATGCATGGAACTGCAAGAAAAGAAAAGTTGACCCAGAGGACAGCTGGTGTAATCTGATGTTCTTATAGCAGCAGCTTGTTGTGCTGAGAATCATCCCCGTTTTCAGTCGCACCTCAAAGGTTACAAAGCAAGCAGATTACTTTATTTGCACAATCCCAAAAATTCCTCAATTAAGTTGGACTCTAATCAACAAATCTATTTGAACAAGGGACATCCAAAAGCTACTTTTTCATTTAAATCGGCACGTTCGTTAGCAGTCACTGTTCCGACCTGGACTCTATCAAACCTTGAATCCTTAATAAGAGATCAAACATGGCCGTTGTGCATCAAACATGCACAATAAAATGAGAAATGACAGTTAAATACTTGGAACCATAACAGCTGAACGTCCATCCAGCTGCCTTTAGATACTGAGGAGCCCTGTAGTGTCCAGGCGGTCGTTGTTGCTTAGACGTTACTCCGATTTCAACCAGCCTGATACTTTGCACAAATTACAGTCTAAGATGAGGAACTGGCATGGAGACATCCCGGAAGAACCGATGTACAAGTGCATTTTTGGCGGAAATCCTCTTGTTTGGGTCATACTTCATCATTTCCTAAAAAAAAGAAGAAAAAAAGTGTCAGATCACAAAATTAAACGCAGCCAACCACAAAGCCGTGCGTCTCTGTTATTTCCTAACATTGCTTTGGGTAAACGAACGAATCTAAAATGCTCTCACTGCTAATAGCTCTCTGCCGTCCTCGTCGAGAAGAGGCACCACTTTGGCCAAGTCCTGCCGAGCCCACTTAGGGAAAGACGGTTTGTAGTCGGCCATTGATGTGACTCCAGGCCACACGGTTTCATCCGGCGTTCCCAAGGTGCGGAAGATTCTGAATAACTGATCTATCTCCGAGTCACCGGGGAATAATGCCCTCCTGGTGACCTGTGGAGAGAAAGCGATCAGTCGTTAGTGACCACTCTTGTTTCTGTTCAGCGTTTGTCGTAGGCGGCGGTCACATTACCATTTCAGCAAAGATGCACCCCAGACTCCAGATGTCAACAGCTGTGGAGTAATATTTGCATCCCAGGAGAATTTCTGGTGCTCTGTACCAAAGTGTAACTACCTGAAAAATATGCAGAAGAAAAAAAACTTCTTCCAGTGAGAACTCCAGAATTGGGCTACGTTGACACTGCAGACAAAAGCGACTTTTATGACAATACGCGACCCATACCAAGTTGTACTATAACAGTTTGATGAGCAAAAATATATATATATTTTCTAAATCTGACCCAGCTCACTTTCGTTTGTGGTACTAAATCTGATTATTCTCAAAGCAAATTCAGTCTCAGCGGCCATGTCGCATTAAATCCGTCGCTGAAACGAGACGGGCGTCTCTAATCTGCACAGGAGGAACGCTTCAATAAACATGGTGGATACTGGAGGCGGAGCATTGTATACCGACAGAAAGTTAAGAGGAAAGAAAACTGTAGCCCAAAGAGCAGGGATAAACGGGGCCATCACACTTGAGTGAATTTTTTTTTTTTTTTTTTTTTTGTCATTCAGCTGTGCAGGAATTAATAAACTAATAACACTAATATCTGTAGACCCATTTTAACAGTAGAAACCCGCTCTTTAACAGCCTCTACTATCTCACACAAGCCTGCTTCTAATATAAAAAATAATTACTGTTTATGACAGGAACGAAACAAAAATTATTTCAAATCAATTCATGTTCTTCTTATGATGTTGCTCAGAGAGGGAAAGGCAGAAACCTGTAAATCAGAAAATGTCCTCAGTGTTCCAGTCAGCGCGTGGCTAGGTTCACAGTGCAGGTCTTAATGCTCAACTCCACTAAAAAAAATACAATTAATTAAATCCGACTGAAATGTGACAGCAAACGCGCTTCAGTGTGAACGGTTCACGCCCTAAAGCTGCCCACAGGCACAGCAGAAGACGTCACACACAATGTGCTCCGTTTACAGAAATGTTTAAGGAAATCATTTATATTTCATATTTAAAACTGTCTTTACCAAAACAGCAATTAATATGGTAAACAAACTAAAACTGCTTGAAAGTCTGATTTACTAGAGGTTGCAGGCATTTCCATACTCAGCAGGTGTCATATCAGGTTAAAAGCACAAAAGGATCATTTGGAGCAATTTTCCTGTTCTCTGTTCAGCCTTCCTGTTATTTACTGAAAGCCTCGCTCTCTCTCGCAGCCTGAATGAATGACAGATATGTCTCGACATGCAACAGTAAAGAGTTTGCTTCTAAACAGCTTCCTAAATCTCTGTGCTTCCCTTGCCTTCATCTTTAAAATACTAGCCGATGCAGGAAATAACTAACTATATATTTCATTTTTTAATTAACATCACTAAAAAATACATCAAAATCATAAACGTATTTAAATGTCTTATATAAAATTGTAATCTTGACTTGTCTAAAGCAAAAAGAACAAAATATAAAATCTTTTAAAATAAGACTAACATGCAGCTGCAAATATAGTGCAAGATGTATTGTGCAATCTCTAATACGCCAATCAATAATCCTTATTCAACGGCGTAAATGCAGCTTTAACTTGTTCAAATGTTTTTTGCAGAATGCTGATATTATAAACAGGCACACATAAAGCTGCCTAATAAAAACGTAAGTGATAACAATGTAGTGTAAAAACACAATGGTATACAAAGTGCTGCTGCTTCATAAAACAATGAAGGCCCAGTGTAATATAAGCAGTTCTAATTATTCTTCCATCCATCCAAACATATTCTTAATATTCCCTGCCACTCTCTTTGCATTCAGCGTACATGCGTGTTATGGCGGGGTTTAGAAAAAAAGAGGCTGGACAACTGGAAGCGTGGATAGTTTGCTGTGTCGTAGGGACTGAGTTGTATAACTTTTTTTCTAGCGTTTGCTGAATGAAGAAGAAGAACTAAGAAGAAGAAGCACTAGCCACCGCTACTGCGGTCAGGCTTTATAACTTTAGCTGCCAGCTGGCTCTCACTGTGTTGTCTGCAATGTTTTCTCTTAGTTCAGGGACACAAAAACTAAGAGAAACTAGTATTTTGGAAAAGAGTATTAGAAACCCTTCCCTTAAAAGACCGTCCCATCTCACCTCATGCGTGTAAGTGCGAACAGGTACTCCGAAGGCCCTTGCCAGGCCAAAGTCTGCCAGCTTGATCTCTCCTTGGGCGTTAATAAGGAGGTTCTGAGGCTTCAGGTCTCGATGAAGAACTCTATGAGAGTGGCAGTAGGCCAGGCCCTGCAGCAGCTGGAAAAGATAACTCTGAAACCGAGGAAAAAACACAGACACACTTCGAAACGTTAGTTCGAACCTGCACAGAATATATATTTGTACCATTTGGGACAGTGTCGAGATGATTACCTTAACCAAAGGCAGCGGGATGCCAGTGACTGAGGAAGAGTCCATAAACTTTTTCAGGTCCTGATGAAGAAACTCAAAAACAAGGTACAGTTTGTTCTCGGTGTGGATGACGTCTTTCAACCTAGAAGAACACAAGAAACCGCTTGGTTTAAAATCTGAAAAGAAAAACAACAAAACAGAATGTATGTTTGCTAAAATGTTATAAACTTACTTGACAATATTTGGATGACTGAGTTCTTTAAGGAGGGAAATTTCTCGGATGGCTGTGCTGGGAACGCCTTCAGTTTCCCTGGATACAACACACAGCAACGTCATCCTCAACTTCAGTCATTCACACCAAACAGGATAATTAACAAAAATGGTTCATTTTGATGTCACTAATAGTCATAAAAGGTGTTATGAAATCAAAAACAGTTCATCTGTTCTTCTATAGGTAATGTATGCACAGTTTTAAACATATATTGATTTCTAGTCATCAAAAACTCAAAAAAAGTTGCAGAGGTCAGTGTGGACGGTGGACAACCTTAGGCAGGGGTCACGGCGTAGGAGGCGGCGTCCAGTGTTTAGGTAGAATGCTAAGTTATAAAAACGAACATGAATCATGTACGACCACAAAAAAAAAATCGATTTTTAATAAAGAAAGTCACATAATGAGGGGCCCCTTTTGCATGAATTAAAGCATCCGTAAAGGCTGAGGACGCCCCGGCCATCAAATATCACATCGCTACTGGGATTGGCACGTTTCCTGGAGGACTGCTGAGCTAATTGTGGACTCAGAACTCAGTGGAAAATTCACACTTGACCTCAGATAACTGGGATACTTCGCCTCGCCACACGTTCCAGACTCTGGGCCCTCAGTTTCCAAATGAAATGCAAATCAGACTTTCATCAGAAGAAAAGATTTTGATGTCTATTATGGACCTTGAGCAGGTTGACATAAGGAACGTGGGGGTTGTAGCCAGGTTGTCCACAATTTTGTCCACAATGCATTCAAGGTTATCTCTACTGCTTATGTACCTTATTCCAACCCCAGGTTTTTCTTTCTACTTAACTTTCCTTCAATATACGATGAAACACGAAGGAATGCTGTAGGTTTTATGAAAGCTTTGTTTTCTTTTACTTTATTTATGGAGGACGGTAGCTGAAACTGATGTACTGACTCCTGAGTTGATTTTTGTAAATTATTTTTTACTGCAAAACATTGATAAGACAATCCTCCAAGAGGTGTAAACATCCTAACGTTTATCAAAAGCTGAGGCTCAGACAAAGATGCCATCAGCTCCACTACCGGTTCATCATAACCTACAACACCAACACTGCATTCACTTACGTGTCCAGCCTGATTTTCTTCAGAGCAACAGTTTCTCCAGTCACTTTGTTCTTAGCCTTGTACACCACTCCATACGTCCCTTCTCCTATTTTCTCCACCTTCTGAAACGTCTCCATCCTGAAGATAACAACCCGACAGAACTGCGTTGAACGTGATTAGCGGCTCAGCGGGGCTGCTCTCTTTGTGTTAGAGCTAACGGCTACAGGGACAGACGTTGGGGGACAACGCGGGGACCGACCGACTGTTTACTCCGGCTGCTTCCTTCATTCAACCCGGGAACGACTCGACGAGAAGTAAGTCTTTGAGATCCAGGCAGGTTTAACGAAAACGAAAGAAACTAGCATGTGTGCAACCTGTTTGTTAACAAATGCGTAAATATGAGGGTTGGCGCGGCGGTTGCTCCTCAGTAGAAACTACCGCACCAACACAACAGCGTTTCCCGCGTTGGACCGGGTGCGTTCGATTATAGTTCCGGGACACACCGGATATTTCTTCTGGGTGATATTGTAGCGGTTATTTTAGTACTTTTCCCATAGTACCCTTCCCACCACACTTAACCAAGGACGTTATCGTGTTCTAGTGTATTAATAAAATACAAGATACAAAATACATTTACTACTATTTTGCGTTAAATTCCTTGTTTTGTTCCACATAGCAGTTGGGCGGGTTAACACAGGTATGCGCCGTTAACAGACCTCAATGGTCACATGGTAAAAAAAAACTCAGTGACGTTCCTGGCGTAGTAACCATGTACGGAAGCGTACTGGATACGCATAGGAATAAATAAATAAATAAATAAAATAAAATAAAAAGATACGCATAAGAAAAAAAGAAAACAATGTAGTTATGAAAACAACTACTATACATAGTTTTACTACACAGAACTTTTTACTTGACTAATATTATTAAGCAACAATATATCTTTTTCAAATAATCTTTGTTTGCAGTCAGAACATTGCAGATTTACATGCAAATGCATTTGTAAGAAAAAAAAGTAAATCTGCATATATATATATATATATATGGTATACTTACAAACCATCGTATCCGGGGTTATATAGGCTAATAATAATAATAAAAAAGAAAAGTACAGTGGGGAAATAAAATACCAGCTGATTGGCTATACATTCTTCCAAAGGAAGAGCATTTATTTACAATTTTAGTTGCCTCTGCATTCTGGGAATGTTGTATGGCGTTGATTGGAAGGTTTTGTGATCGAATACTTTGTTTTATGAATAAAGAATTTAGCTTGCAATAACAATACATTTATTGTATAAAATTGGTTAGGTTTATTCACCGGGTAATTGAAGAAACCAAACAGCATCTTATCAAGTGAGATAGAAAAATTGAAAGGAACGCAGGACTGTAGAAAATGATTAAATTCTGTCCAGAATTGACAAGTGAACGAGCAGTACCAAAATAAGTGCAAAATATCTTTTTCTTGAAGGTCACAAAATGAATTATATCTCCTTAGGAAATATTTAGTAGGATATAACCGATGAATAATTTAAAATGAAACTTCTTTCACGTTGTTTAGTAATAGAAACTTAGATGGTAGAGTCCAGATCTTTTCCCAATCCAAGTCCCAAAACAAATTGTTTTTAGCATAATTACTGATAGCTGTGGAGTGACGCTAATGATGTCACAAGAGAGAATTAAAAAGTGTCTGCAACGCCCTCTGGTGGCATTTAACTGGTTGGTATCCCAATTTTATTTTCCAAGGAAGAGTCCTTGAGAGTTATAATATCTTTTTTGGTGGTGTGTAAACTTTTAGTGGTTATTGAGTCAACAGATCATACCACTAGTGTTTAGTTATTGATTTTTTTTGTACAATTACAGAAATTCTTCTTTGCAATAATTATGTGTAGGCTACTTTTACAAATTCTTATTATTCTTGTGTGTATTATCGTTATTGTAATTATTTTTATTATTATTACTGACATTTTTCTTAGTAGTGAATAATTATAATTCTATAATATAGGTCTTTTTGTATAGTTACATAAAACAATCAGACGTTGTATAACAGTGAACTCTCTCTCTCTCTTTTTCTCTCTCTCTTTGTCTCTCTCTCTTTCTCTCTCTCTCTCACACACACACACATTTTTCATTTGGAAAATTATTGGAATGTCCACCATTATCCTTCATAATCATGCAGTTATAACAGGTATTACAATATTTTCTCACTGGCATAATTATCTGTTTATCTGCGTTTAAGAGTTAAAACATGAAATTTCACATAATGGTATCCTTGTGATCATTTGAGTTCTCTGTCTTCATTCAAGCTAGTGGCTGGTTTTAACCTTCACAAAGCATTGGTTGAAAGAAAAAAAGAATGGGTGCATCCTGCCACAAAGCCCCTCTTGGAGTGTAAGACATGATGCACTGGCTCACAAATTTGTTAACGGAACAATGCAACTTAACAGAGACAGAACTCGGGGGTAAAATCTGGCATATTTTTTATGTTCTGTCTCTTTTTTTTATATCCACTGGACTGTGAAAATTCTACTCTGAAAACAAAAACCCATCTTGGTTTTCTATCATAAAGCTTATTGACAGCTTTATGTTATTTTGATCTTTATTTAAAGTCAACAATGAGCATAATCACCCTGGGGATATATGTGTTACATATGAATATATAGGGTTGGGTTTTTTCAAATCAACCGCTATGTCTCCTTTGAAATACATCGATTTAACCTACGAAACGAGTTTATTTAAGATGTCCTTAAGCTATACAAAGAACTTACTTCTGCCTGATCACACGTAGAAAGCATTCATAATAACACTGCACATGATCAAAGCCCAGAAGTTTAACACAAGAAAGCTGAAAAAATGATGCTTCAGAGCATATAGTATAGACCAAAAGTTTGGACACATCTTCTCATTCAATGCGTTTTCTTTATTTTCATGACTACATTGTAGATTCTCAATTAAGGGCATCATTACTATGAATGAACACATAATATATGGAATTACTGTATGTACTTAAACAAAAAGGTTGAAATAACTGAATCCATGTGTTATATTTTAGATTCCTCAAAGTAGCCACCCTTTGATCTGATTACTGCTTTGCATTCTCTTGAGCTTCCAGAGGTAGTCACATAAAATGGTTTTCCAACAGTCCTGTAGGAGTTATTAGAGATGCTTAGTACTTGTTGACCCTTCTGCCTTCACTCTGCGGTTCAGCTCACCCAAATCATCTCGACTGGGTTCAGGTCCGGTGACTTTGGAAGCCAGGTTATTTCACACTTTTTTGTAATAGTGCTACATAATTCCATATGTGTTAATTCATAGTTTTGATGCCTTCAGTGAGAATCTACAATGTAAATAGTCATGAAAAGAAAGAAAACGCACTGAATTAGAAGGTGTGTCCAAACCTTTTGTCTGTACTGTACATATATTTTGTTTTAGTCTGAGGCTTTCCTTCTAATTTAACATACTTTAATAAAACAATTGTAAGAAAACTCTTTAACATAATTAAAAGCCTTAAAAAATGTATTCATATCCTTTGAGCTTTTTCCTGTTTAGTCGTGCTGAGAACCACATACTGCAATGCATTTTATGGATACACCAGCAGTAAGTGGTGCATTATAGTAAATCAAAAGGGATAAAACAACACTGATTTCTAAGTCTTTTATATGAATAAAACATAAAAATGTAATGTATTCAGCCCCCTTCACTCTGATAACCCAAAATAAATCAAGCAACTGCCTTCAGACGTACCTTAATTAGTAAAAAGAGTGTCAAATTTAATATCAGTGTAAATCAGTGTTCTGTGAAAACCTACTGGATTTGTTAAAGACAACCACTTGGGGCAGGGGAGCTTCTCACAACAGATGGGAAGATAAATGGAGCTAAATAGAGGTAAATCCAGGGAGAAAAAGCTTATGGAGGCATAGAAAAATAAATTAAAATTAGTTTCATGTCCTAAAAATGGCTGAGAACAAGTATAAATTTAATTGAGAATCTGTGGCAAGGCTTGAAAATTGATATTCACAGACACTCTTTATTCAATCAGCCCCATCTTTAGTTGTTTTTCAAAGGAGAATGGAGCAGGATTTCTGTATTTAGATGAGCAAAACCGGAAGAACATCAAAGGACCTGCAGCTGTAATTGAAGTAATGATTCAGGGTTTTGAAAACAAACACCTCCCTTTTCAAATTTATATTATGAAAACATAATTTTTCTTCCACTTAATGATGTGACTTCGTGTTGGATTATCACCAAAAAAAATCCTCCAAAAATTCGGACAAATTTTATAGAGTATGACTCGACTACTTTTGTATGGCACTATGTTTAACCAAGATGTGTGATGTAATGTACCAATAGAGGTTTGGATTTTATATCTATATAATTTCAATTTCCATAAAAGAATTGTTGAATTGTTTTATCATATGATAGGACATCTACAGTCGGTGGGAATAAAATGACATCCCAATACAGAATTTGCTGAATGAATGCTGTATATACTGTGAAATGATGGGACTTGATGGTCATGTCCAGAGAGCCTTATCGATCAGGTTTTAGACTGCAATCCTAAAATGCCTTTTATTTGTTTTTACTGCCAGTTCTGGCAACAAAAACTCTGATCTGAACTCCAGGTTTTATTCCATCTCCCCCAAAACCTTCTTTATGCTGAATAATACTGAATAAAACAATAAGTCAATGTGTTTAGATAGAAAACTATCCTGTTAATGGATGTCAGAGAGTTCTGTGTTGGGTTTAATTTTCACAAAGTCTCTAAAACATAATTGCTTAGATAATGCAAAAGTTAGATAATAAAAAAGAAAAGAAGCTAAAGGTTGACTATTTGTGGTATGTTAAGTCAGGTGCTCAAATACTGGGGGATTTATTTCCGCCCGAACTCAGTTGTGAGCACATGAGGGGTCACATGCAGTGCAGCCTGAATAGTTTCAGAGGCATGAGACATCAGTGGGAAAACCACCAGAAACTGGAATAAAAGAGCTTAGACCTACCCTGTCTTCTTAACCGAGAACTAGGATGATAATAATTTATTTGTTTTAGTTGACAAGAAAATGTAATAGGAATAATTAAACATATAACCCCCCAAAAAACTCTGTGAGGATTGTGATAAAAGCAAACAAAAGAACTTTAACTTTATTAACAAGTAAGAACTTATACTGAAAATGAAAAATAAATTTATGTTTTAATCGTAGTATTACATCGGAGAAAAAACAGAAATAAAACATAATAATACAGGTGTAATCAAACCGCCTGTTATTGTTCTTGGTTTAATTAAAAATAGTATTAGCACTGCAGTAGAGCAAGCTGCCACAGGAGGTTAGAAAAGTAGAATTCATATCATGCATTTGTCTATGATCTGTTTTCGCTTTCAATCTGAAAACCAGTTTGTTAGATAATTATTTTAGTAAATATTTTTACACTGTTATATTACTAATAATGTTGTTTTAACATTTTTGTAGTGGACTGATACGCTACATCAAACTACATTGTGACAGAGAAAATTAAAGATTCCATTTAGCCTTTTTCAACTAATTTAACATGTTTCCTAAGTTAACTTCTGATTGCTGAGCTGCTGAGTCCAAAAAGTCACAGAACACAGAATCAGCAGTGCCGTCCAGACTAAGTCAAAGAACAAGCCTGATCAACGAGTTAGATACGATAAATGTTTGTTTAGGTCTTATCTTACCCTTTATTACTTTCTACTAAGTTTCAGTAGAAAGGAAGAGTAGTCCTCTGTGTGGCTGGCCTGAAAAGCTGCTAAAGTTAAAGACCTTATGACATGGCCCCCTTTCTCACCTGACCTGAACCTGATCGAGAACTTGTAGCCAGATCGAAAACTGGGAGGCTGTGGTTGCTGCTGCACAAAAAGCTGATCATCAACAGATGAAGAAACGGACAGATTCCATGAATGCACGGCTTATAGCTGTTATTGAACAGAAGGGCGGCGTTATTGGTCACTAACTTTTTTCTTATGTCATAAATGTTTATTGGACAGTTTTGAGTTGTTTGCTATTCTCATTTAAACTGAAGAAAATAAAATAAAAAGTAAAATGCATTGTATAATAATTCTGCACAATAATACCTGTGCAATAATTCTTTAAATATATTGTCCTATGGGCAAGACCTCAGTTTCGCTTTCTTAAAAAATCCTGTTTGAAGTTAACATTTCTGGATAAGCTACTGAAAAACGTATTTCCTTTAAATCAAACCTAAAAACTCATCTGCTTAGAGTTGCCTTTGAGTAAGTGATTTATAACAGCTGGAATGTCATATATCTTAATGTGTCATATGTTACGCGTCTATAATGTTGTGTTTTCTGCTTTTGTAAGAGCCAGTTTTTTATTCCATCCTCTGAAGATTTGAAGCAACTTGAATTGCCTTGTTGCTGAAAGTGTGGTTTACAAATAAAGTTGTCTTGCCAAAACTAAGACTTGACTAATAACTGTGCGCAGTGTACTGGGGACCTTCTTTCAGTCATTACTACTGTAAGTAAAAATAAAAGTTTAGGCAAAGCAAGGCAATTTTATTTATATAGCACACTTTCAACTCAAGGCAATTCGAGGTGCTTTGCATGATTCAGTGTTAATGCAACCAAATACGTAAAAATATGAAAATTAAAACCAGTTGAAGCATAAAAAACGACATTTATGTGAGAGTAAAAAATTAAGTTTATAAGTAAAAAAAAAAAAAACAATAATGCACCCAAGAATAGCAGTAGTTATTTTTTTCTAGTCCATATGTTTTTGATTGTTTGGTTGGTTGGTTTTTTTGACTGAAAAAAAGTTATAATTTAACTTGTTTAGTTGCATTAATTTAAACTTATCCAACATAAATTCTCAATAAAGGTTTGGATCCTACACAAGGATCTCAACAGACTCATATCTTTTTTCTTTTTTTTCACAGCAAGCGTACGTTACCAGAGGAGCAGCAGCCAGAGGCAAACAGTAGGATAAGCAGGAAAGGCTAAAGAAATAAAAGGATGCTGTTGAATAGGCATCCACACTCTGATCTTGTGATTTCCTTGCACACATGATAATAAGGTCATATTTTAACTCAGGAATGACTTGGGCTTTGCTCACATGCGTCATGAATACGTTTTTTATTGACAGTACCAGAAAGCAATGGCTGCTTTCTCAGTAATGTCCTCAAAACATTCATTAATTATCTATTGATATGCATTTATTCCTTGTCTTATTTTTCTGAAAGGTGTTAGTCTGTGCAATGGCAAATATGATAACAATTATCCAAAGGAATCACGAGAATTTAATTTTAAGTTAAAAGAAGGGCAAAGATCTTACAAAAAAACATGTAGGAATATGAAGCTAAATAATGTAAACTAAGTTCTTGGAAACCATTAATCAAAACAGTACCTCACACAAAAGGGGGTGGACCCAGGCGAGTGACTCCTCAGTGATGTCAGAGAGGAGAACCGATTTTATGGTAATTCAGGTTCGGGATCCATCTTAAAAAGGGTGAGGGAGGCGTTTGGGGATCCTGTTAGGGAGTTGTTTTGGGATTCAGGACTAAAGGGTGAGGATCTGGACTCAGACAGAAGACCAAAAACTACCAAAGCAAAGATGAGGACTCTGGTGCTACTCCTTTTAACTTTTACGTCGGCCGTGGCAATTAGTAAGTATATCTAAAACATATTTTATATGAATTTAATGTTTTTTTATTTATTTATGGTCCTTTTTTTGTCTTTTCATGGTGTCTATCAACAACTTATCCTGTTTGATTCACTGTTTTTATGGTTTAGATGGCTAATTCAAAAGCAAACAGACTGACATCGTATTTCACACTTGTTTCATGCTAACACAAGTCACACTTTGTTTAGGAGTGGGAGGACAGATAAACATATACATGCTAATTTTATGCCTTTAAAACTCTTTCTTTTTAAAAAAGCTGATCTGGATTCATGAATAATTTCCAAACTGTGTCTAATAATTGATCAAACTGTTCAAACTCTGATTGAGCTCAGAAATGGGCTTCATATTAATGAAAAATAATGTAAACATCATTAGTCATTTTCAAAATATTTGTTTTTCCTGTAAAAAAATATTGAATTTACTAATTAAGAACAATTCTGGAGGGAAGGGAACCTGGGAGCCCTCATACCTCATACTGGGATTACTGGTGCTGCTCCTACTCAGCTGAAAGTCACATGAAAGGGATTGAGGGGGATTGTGGGTCGTGTGACTCCCACGGCAAAGAACCCAGAGACTAAACATCTCATTCCTTTAATTTCAATATCGCACAGCTTTTTGCTGGAACCAGGATTCCCGTTTTTTCTTTTTTATCTTTCACATCAACGTTTTTGGCTCTCCTTGCAAATATAGCTACCTTAAAACATAGTTATTGATATATATATATATATATATTTTTTTTTTTTCTTCATAAATATGGGGTATTTTCTCAGGGCAAAGAAGCCAGTTCACACGTTACCGGTCCTGGAACTCTCGGATGTACCCGGTGTGGCAAGATGGAGACCCAAGGTTCAGAAACTGTTGGTCTGGTGAGGCCCACTTGGTTCTTCTCTTCCTAAATATTTAAATTAGTAATAGATAAATAAATGTTTCTCTATTAATTTATTATACCAGTCCTTCCTTCCTTCGTTCCTTCCTTCGTTCCTTCCTTCCTTCCTTCCTTCCTTCCTTCCTTCCTTCCTTCCTTCCTTCCTTCCTTCCTTCCTTCCTTCCTTCCTTCCTTCCACAGGCTGATGTCAGACACTCATCGTACCATTGGTGTTAATGTATTTTATCCTTTACAGGGGGTGAAGTGACCTTTGACCTTAAGAATGATGCACCAACCCTGACAGGAGCAAAGGCGACCTTCACCATCAACCTTAATTTCCCACCAAACCAGACAGTGCTGCCCGACGGACAGGTGGTGTGGGCACACAACTGCTCCATCAACGGTGAGAGGCGTACAAGTAATGGGGACAATGTTAATGAGATCAGAGTTCATTCTCATTTGTCTCCCCTCAGTATGCAGGGTTTATTACACCTGGCATTGTGATTTTGTGATGAATTTGGCTGCTGTTGTTGCTCAGGGCGTGAGTATCAGGAGGGCCAGGCCGTGTATCCGGACAGAGGCAACGAGTGGACTGGGGTGTTCCCTGACGGCACGCCTTTCAACGGGAGTCAGAACAGGAAACCGCGCTATGTGTTTGTGTGGAAGACGTGGGGTAAAATATAAGTCTGTGGGAAACACAGGCTGTCTTGTTATCTGTTCCAGTAATATAACAAATTGCATGTAAATAATTGAACTAGATTCCAACTTTCCTCCCTCCTGTTTTCCTCCCCTCTCCTTAAAAACGTTCAATTTTCACTGAGACAATAAGGAAAACATTGTAATATACATTGTTTAAGGAATTTTCCTAAGATTAATAGGTCTTTCAGAGAAACTATCTATTTTATTAATATCTGTGATATGACAAAGATGTATTAAACACCTTTAAAAAACGTTTATACTACTGTAGCAGCATATTTCCAAACTGACAAATGCCCAAAAGTACAATTTCATATATATTCAAAGAACAAAAAACGTTTTTAATTTAAGAACTTGTAACAAGTAATCCATGACTTTCTATTTTCCTGGGAATATAAATATGACACAGATATTAATTTGGTTAAACCCATCAGGCTGGATTAGAACCCATGTTTATCTTGCTATCATGCAGAGCTAGCACAGGGTATAAAGGAGTTAAAGTAATGATCACTGCTATGAGAAATACTAGTAAGAGTTGAACAGGGAAACACAGTCTTTTAAATATTACTGTAAACATGTGCAGTTTTCTAAGAACTGCTGAGATCTTTAACAAATCAAAGTAAGATGAATGCAGGCTTTACATATTAGGCAACAATTGCACTTAACGGGGTCAGAAATAAAAGAAAGAGTGCATTTATGGAAATGGTTATTGCACATTGTTAAGTAAGGCAAATATGTTTGCCTGTTAGTCTTATTTTAACCCATCTGAAAAACCATAACCTCTGGATTAGATAACAAGACTAAATCTGACAGACAATGGGTCATTATATGGTCTCTTAAAAGCACAATGCAAAACAAAATATTAGGCCTTATCAATATTGAAATCATTTACCAGACACAAAAACAAAACTCCACTTTATCAGATCTAAATCCTGCAGACATTTGAGCTGAGTTGATGAGAATAGAGAGGACTGAGGAGTCTAGAGGACCCTGAGACGATGCGCAGAAGAACAGTCAAAGATCCATTTCTTTTTATGCTGCGACCTTGACTTGACAAGAGACGACTCAAAGCTTTCCAATTGGCAAAAGAGGCTGTAGTACTTACACAAAAAACCTAATTGGATTAATAGATTTTAAATGGATGGAAGCTTTTCCATTCAATAAATACATTTCAAATTCACATACATCTGGAAAATGTTATTCTAATTGAAATTGGTTGAACATGCATATTATATATATATATATTTAAAATGTGTTAATCCAATGAGTCGTGTTTTTAGAGTTTTAATGGGATGCCACAGCAGAAAATTAACTGTCAACATTGGATTTTTAGCTTTTTTCTTACTGAATTTTTCTTTTTTTTTTACTGAATAAATGTCCTTAAACTAAAGGTTGGACTTTTCTAGAATCCTCAGTGAAATATTGTGAAAAACTAGGTTGCCAAACGAATTTGTCCTTGTCTAAATCTTTAGCTTTCAGTGTTCACACAGCTCTACTAAATCAAAAAACTGGAACGTGTTCAATATGAAAACACAATAAATTTTTTCATCTCTCGGTGGAGCGAATAAAAACACTTAGTTTAAAAGAAAAACAAACAAAACAGTTATATAAAGAGCTGTAACAAAGTTTTCTATCAACTTCTTTCTTTCTCGTAGTCTCAGTGAGTGATATTGATCAATAGTCCTCCAGGTTTGCTCTGGTTCATCCTTGTTTTATTTTTGTATTTCAGGGCGTTACTGGCAGGTGGCAGATGGACCATCCTCCTCCCTCACCATTGGAACAGACAACGTCCCACTGGGTTCCTACAACATGGAGCTGGTCATCTATCACTGCCGTGGAAGAGACAGGTTCATCCCCCTCGGCTACGCCTCCACAGTCTTCACCATCACAGGTGATCATCAGAATGTTCTCTCAGATCTAAAGTGTAGAAAATTATTCACAAGTAATAAATACTACCAACCAGTCATAGATGCTCTACATGCTTTGTTTTCTCATCAGACCAGGTTCCATTCAGTCTATCCCTTTCTCAAGTCAATGATGTCAATGAAAATGACCAGAACTTCATCCAGAACCGAGCTATCGCCTTCACTGTTGCACTCCACGATCCCAGCCAGTACCTGAACAATGCTGACATCAGCTTCAGCTGGGACTTTGGGGACAACAGCGGGACGCTCATCTCTAGAAACCTCACAGTAACACACACATACCTCTCAGTAGGAGCCTTCAGACCTCAGGTGATCCTGACGGCAAACATTCCCTGTGGAACCCCCACAGCTGGTAAGACTTTAATCTCACCATTTATTCTTTTAAGGGTGAGCTCACATCTGTATGCACTAAAAATCGTTTTCTCTTTTCAGCCACTCCAACGGATGTCTCTGCTGCTCCAGCTGTAGTTGTTGTGGCCTCCACCCCTGCAGAAGCAGCACCTCCTGCGGCCGAAGGTGAGGATGCTACAGCTCTGGATGCACTTGCATCAGTCGCCACTCCCGTCGCTACCTCTGATGATGAAGAACCAGCCGCCGATACCGCCACCGTGGCTGTGGAGGCTGCCTCGGTGGCTCCAGCAGGAGTAGATGCGGCTGTTGTTCCAGCAGAGCGGGATCCTGCTGACACCGCTGTGGAAGGAGACGCTGCTGAAGTAGAAACAGAGGCTGCAGCAGGAGAGGTGGCCACTGTTTCCCCTGCAGCTGAGGAACCGGCAGAAGTGGAAGCAGCTGCAGAAGATGGGACTGAGGCAGATGCAGCTGTGGAAGTGGTCCCTGCCACTGATGCTGCTGCAGCAGCAGCAGAAGAAGAAGAAGAAGAAGAAGCTGCAGATGAGGTGGCTGATGCTGCCACTGCTGCACCTGTGGTGGATGCATCTGTACAGGCAGAAGACACCATGGCAGCTGAAACCGCTACTGTGGCTCCTGTGGTTGTTCAAGACGACACTGAAGTGCCTGCTGCTGCCGACAACGTCGTCGCTGCTGCAGCCACTGAGGCAACAGCAGAAGAGGAAGCTGCAGCCGAAACAGAGGCTGAAGTGGTGGAAACTGAAAATACAGTTGCAGCAACTGCAGCTGCTGCAGGTGATGATTTTTCTATAAATTCATACAACTACAACCGTTCCCTTATAGACCTGTTCTAACATTTCCCTTTATCTTTCACTGTGGGATCAAATACTTGAAGCAGAAGTTGTACCTGAGGAGGGTGAAGTTCAAGCTGAAGTAGAAGCAGATCCAGCACAGGTTGCACTCGTGGTGGCCAAAAGACAGGCCCCAGAAGCCAACTGCATTATCAATCGCTACGGTTCCCTTGCTACATCCGTAGATATTGTTCGTAAGTGTCGTTGGTAGTGCCACATTTTATATGAAACTACTGTATTATTAACACTAAACTCGATATTTCCTTTCAACCCTACAGAGGGGATTGAGAGTGTAGAGATTGTGCA
Organism: Apricaphanius iberus; assembly: GCA_028564705.1. Classification (NCBI taxonomy): domain Eukaryota; kingdom Metazoa; phylum Chordata; class Actinopteri; order Cyprinodontiformes; family Aphaniidae; genus Apricaphanius; species Apricaphanius iberus. Next base: position 1,313,784 of record JAPXFQ010000231.1, read on the forward strand.
GATGTCCAATGTTGTATCAATGGCGACTGAGCTCAACCAGAATGCAGTGGATGTCACCGTTTCCTGTCAGGGAAGGTTGGTGCAAACTTTCAAATAATTTCCCATGTGTGATCAATAAAGCAGGTGTTCATGCACTTTTCTATGTCACACATTGTTTAATTAAGACATATACCATGTTGAAAACGTACTTCTCTTAGGAATTTGATGTGTGATTTCTTGTCAAATAATCATTATAACAGTCAACAGACAGGCCAACACAAAGGAGCGCATAAGAGTAAAGTGGTTGTAAAATGATATGGTTTTCTGAATTTATTCCAAGTAAAAGTCTAAAGAATATGCTGGTGGTTTGTCAGACATCAGTGAACCGACAGCTCAGGGATAAAATGCTAAAGTTTGAAACAAGATGGAGCCACAGAGATTCATGGCTGAGGTGGAATAATCTACGGATGAAAAGAATGAAAGAAAGCTGTCACTACGCAGGGGAAATTACGAACTTAACATGGTGTGATTGGATTTAATAAATAGACTCACGAAATGAACCAAACAGGAACACTCAGGTAACGTGTTAAAGAAATATGGCTAGACCTACTACTGACGTATGTGCAGGGAAAATTACAGGGACGAGGATATGGAGGACAGAAAGACGGAGAATCCAACATAGAAGAGATGATTAAGGACCACCGGATGCAGGTCTGGGATTGAGAGCTGGCAGGGGAAGGATGGAGAGTAGATGCAGCTAGGGCATGACTTGGAGTGGTGAATGAAAGCCAACAAAGAACAAAAGGGCACGTAAAAAACTAAGCAGAAAGAAATAAGAATTCCTTATGCCTAATGATAAATAAAAACTAATACAAAGAAATTACATACAAATGAGTAGACCCCCAAAAAGAAACAACAACCTAGGATCGTGAAAGTTTCCCACCAGCCTGTGGATGAAGATGGAGTTAAAGAGAGAGCAATGCTCGGGAGAAAAAGACCCCAAAAACGCATCAAATGCTGCAGATGATTTTAGTGTAGAATAACAGCAGAACAACCCTGAGCTCACAGCTGGAGCAACAATAACTATGTTTACATACAGCCAATAGCCCATTCGAAACCGGATTATTAGCCATAACCCGTTTACGCATGGCCATTTAAAAACGGGCAAAAACCCCAAATATAACCGTTTCCTAACCTGAATATTTGGTCATGTAAATCCATATTCGTATATCCCTGTCAAAAGGAACACTTATTTATGCTCTGTCCATGTCCTATTTACAAGGAATTGTGGTCTTTTGAATAGAGGAACTTCTTGTATGCGCCGTGTGGCGTCCATGTATACAGGAGTAACTCTGTCTGCTCACGCATGTAAACGGGTTATACCGAATGCTTCACAAACCTGAATAGTGACCTCAACCCAACCATAACCCGAATATTGATGGCTTGTAAACATATTGATGACATGGTCTTGTTGGAATGGCCCACAAAGTCCAGATGCAAATTCAGTTCCCTTTTTTGTTTGTTTTTTCTCCACCAATTCTAAAGGAGACTAAAGTAAGGGATTCTTACAAAGTATTCTTACAAAGAAAAATGGGGGGGGGTTCTAAATAAGCAAAGCTGGTAGTGATACTGTCCAAAACCTGTACAGTTTTTTACAGAAGGTGGTTCCATCGAGTAGTGACACGGGAGGGCTGAATACAAATGCATGAGGCACTTCTCAGATTTTTTTAATTCATGTACCATTTCCTTCTGTTTCACAACTATTTGCTATTTTTTGTTGGTCACATGAAATTCCAATCAGAATACACTGAATTTCATTGTAATTATACAAAATGTGGAAATCTTCCAAGGGTGTTTACACTGAGACAGGGCCACTAACAGAATAAACAGCAATATTGTCATCATGTCATAATTATTCTTGGTGTACCAACATTTTTTCCCTTCACACTGTTTTTTGAAGCCTGCCAAGTGAAGTGTGCACAGTCATTTCTGATGCCGACTGTATAACACCGGTTCAGACCATCTGCAGCGTGGCCTCGCCCTCTCCAGACTGTCAAATGATCCTTCGCCAGTTCTTCAACGACACAGGCGTGTTCTGCCTCAATGTCTCCCTGACGAATGATGTCAGCCTGGCTGTGGCAAGTGCTAGAGTCAATGTAGCAGTAGGTAAGCATGGGGAAAAGTAATCACTAGCTACAAAAATTACTTCTGAATGTTATTTTTACTTCATTTGTAAAACATGATTCAATTTATTCCAGCCTCTGGCGGTTCCCCAGCTGGAACTGCAGCCACTGTACTGGGAGTTATGGTTCTCGCCTGCATTGTTTGTTGTATTGGTTTGATGTACAGGTGAGTCCCTAAGATCCAAAATGTATTTAACCCCAAAATATCTTTAATTCATAGTCCTGTTTTCCCCTGATTGATTATTTGAGATGAAATCTTTTATGATTTTTCTTCATCCTGGATGCCGGTCTGAGTCATGATTTTGAAAACTCCTTAGCTGTAGAAAAATAATAAAAATAATCAATACAAATTATACATTCGTTTTCTGACTGTATCCGATTTCACTCCAAACCAATAATGCTTCAGATGCTGTAGTAGCTCTATATTTAAAAGCAACAATAATTTTAATTTCTTTCTACTCTAAAGTGTTTTACTTCTTAACATTTATGTCAGATCAGTTAATTGAAGTGCCAGGCTTATGTTAGCATATTGACGCGCTTTTGATATTACTCATGGATTATGTGGCTTGTGACAAATTTCAGTATGTATTGAATTAATTTGCTTTTGCTTCTCCTTATCCCACTTTTGCTTTGAGCATGAGTAGAACTGATGACATGTCACAGAAAAGCTGCAACAGCCAATGGGGAGCCTAAGTCCCCTCCCCTTCCTGTCGGCCTGTGGGTCACCTGTCCCAAAAAAATTATGAATAGAGGTCAAAAGAGAGATAAAAGTTATTTTCTGGTCCGCTTTGTCTTACGTCCTGAATGACATATGTTGCAACTCAATTTACATTATAACTAATTATGTGTTTCTCTACTGTGTTTGTCAAATGATTTGGGATTTATTTGATTGTAAAAATTTGCAAATGAAATGCCAAACATCAGAAATCAGAAGTCGCATATATGACGTCAGGCAGCTAACACGAGCTAGCACTAGCTATAGCACGTAAAACACTCACGAAGAGCTTGTAGAGCTTCTCCTCCATGCTGGCTGTCACTCCACTGACTGCTTTACTCCCGACATAGCTGCTACTTTCCACATGGTCAGATTTATGGTGGTAATCTCTTTGTTTAATGTTCATTCCTTCATCCTGGAGGCTATGGCTATATGTCTTCTTCTTCTTCTGCAGTTGTAGTGTTTTTTCACAAAACCTAAAGTAACTTTTTTCCGCCGGTCAAAAATCAGAGTTTTCTCTGCATCAAAATGTGTCTTTAAAATTCACGGACATCATATGTTCGATCCACGGCGCATTTAAAATTGAATCAGAAAATAACTTTTATCGCTCCATTGACTCTCGTTGTCTGGGAGGCAGTAGGCGACCCATGGACCGGAAGTAGAAGGGCGTGACTTAGACTCCCCATACAGTCCCTCTTTCACCGTGAATATCATTTTAAAGGGTTGCCTTCACAGCTGCACTTTCCTAGAACCAGTGTAGTTTTCTACAGGCAATATAACCACTGAGTTTCCACTCCATTTACCACAGTTAGAAAACAGTTTACCAGAGTAGAAATATGCCCCCAAAAACCTCTGGTAGGGACTTAGGGCTTTATCTTTTCCAAATGGATGCATGGAGTCCTGTATCTCTTAGGAGACAGTGGTCTCCAAACCAGCTAGTTGATCTATAGTCAGACTCACTTAAAAATATCACATAAGAAATACATTTTTTGTACATTTTGTCATTTTTGCTTGGTCTAAATCTACAAATCATTACACAGGTTTTACACATTCTGTGTTAATATCCAATAGAATTTACTTTTTAAAATATAAAAAAGGGATTTAAAGAATAGTTCAATAATTTCCTAAACTGAATCTTGCCAATAAAACAAATTACTCTCAGTAATGTTTAGACAACACATTAAGAATAACACCAAACCTTCTACTAAAAACTGGTCTCATTTAGTTCTCTGAGCTCATTTATTTAAGGCACACACCACAGAAAGAAATGTCCCTGTTTTTCTATGTTGTTTTTTTTTTTTTTTTACATATGAACTCTCTTTCCTTGTTCTGTCTGTGTTCCTCAACAGACGGTTCAAGCAGTACCAGCCGCTGAGAGACGACCACGGTGACGGTAACGGAGGCAGCTTTGTGACGTCGGTCCCGTTGCTGCTGTGGAACCTACTGAGTCGACAGTCACCGGGTGAAAGTCGTCCATTGCTTCAGGGAAGGATTGTCTAAAAAAATGATTACCAGTTTATGTACCTAACATGTACATACTCTGCTAAAATTAAGGCCATATATACGTGACTCCAGTCAGTGGATGACTATCATCTTAAAAAACACTTCAAATTTTAGGGACCCATTTTCATGAATAACATGTAAAGATCAGGAGTCATTTCTGTAAAATGGAAAGTTATTTATTTTGTCCTGGAACATTTTTATAAATTGCACTGGTAGTTAATAGAAGAAGTCTAATCTGTGGCCCGATTATTTTAACCTAACAAATCAGTTTTTATTCATTTGACTTCTTAACAGTGTAATACGTTTGTTACAGAAAGTGTTATCTGATCAACCCTAAAGCTAATAAAAATAAAAACTTTATTAACATTATTTGTTTCTTTAATGTTTTTTTAATCAAGTTTTCATTTAATGATTGCTTGAACAAACAACATATGGCGTGGTGAAAATGGGCTCGATTTCCAATCTGATCGGTGAGAACCTGCAATCTATTTTTACCTGCAATACATTTTTACCTTATATCAAATTCTTGGCATTGAGATTTTAACCTCAGACTTTATACAACTGTAGGATTTATTTAGAAGATCAGTCAAAGTGCTCCGATGGCAGAATTAGTTACATTTGTGGAATGATAAATAGCCTTTCACTCGTGATTACAAGAATTTGGTTTAGTATTCACATTGACTGATGGGGAGCAGAACAAGAATCAATAGAAACAGAATCAGATAGCATTAATTTAAAGCCTGGTAAAATACAGAAACTGTAAAGGATCACTGATTTTTTTTTTTTCTTTTCTTGATTCTTGGTCTGAACATTTTTTTTTAAATCAGAGCTGTCCTCAGGTGGTAGGTAGTGAACAAGTTCATGCAGATTGGTCTTTCACAGAGTCATATGAGTCATTGCCATGATGACAGCTAAAAATAGGCAACATTTACCAAGAATCAGAAAAAATAAAACACTCCATGAAGTAAACATCTGTCCAATGGTTGCCATATAATAAAAAATATAAAAACACAAAAAGATTCTGTCATATTTTTTTTAAAAGAAAAGGCTCATTGCAGTTTTAAACTCCCAAGTTTACTATAATTTGAAGTTGATGGAACTGCTGCTTTGCAGCAAGAAGGTCCTGGGTTCAAACCCCATCCTGGGGCTTTTCTTCATGGAGTTTACATGTATTCCCTATGCATGCCTGGGTTCTCTCTGGGTACTTCCTCCAACAGACCAAAAACTCTGTTTGGTTAATTGGTCTCTCTAAATTGTCGATAAGTATGATTGCTGTGTGCATTGTTGCTTGTCTTGTGTGTCTCTGTGTTGCCCTGCAATGGATTGCCAATCTGTCCAGGGCGTTCCCCGCCTCTCGCCCGCCCGCAGGTAAAGCCAATGGAAGAATGGATTTTCTAACCACCGCTAGTGGACAGCTGGGCTGCAGGACTAAGAATAGATTTCCAGTAATAAGTGAAGATGTGATTTCGGTTCTGTTCGTTTTAATTGTGTCCTTTTCACTGTCTTTGCCAACATTATTTTAATACTTTCAGCTTCAGAGAAAAGATGATGTCCTTTGCTTCTGGCTTTTTACCAAGTGTAGTCTCTAACTTGTGCAATATCCATCAGCCACCATTAGAGGAATGACTTCAAAGGGACAATGGACATTTTTCACCCATCCATCCATTTTCTTAACCGCTTAATCCTTTATGTCTTTATATCTCCAGCTGAGAGGCGGGGTACACCCTGGACAGGTCGCCAGTCCATCACAGGGCAGGACAAACAGGACAAACAACCATGCACACACTCACACCTAAGGACAATTTACAGTGATCACTCACCTGACAGTCATGTTTTTGGAATGTGGGAGAAAGCCAGAGTTCCCAGAGGGAACCCACGCATGCACGGGGAGACCATGCAAACTCCCACAACAAACTCCCACAACCTTGTTGCTGCAAGGCAACAGTGCTAACCACTGCGCCACCGTGCAGCCCCATTTTTCACCCTTAAGCTAATTTATATAAAAAGATGCACTTTTTTTTTTTTACATTAGAACTAACTATTTATTTATGTCAAATTCTAATTGCTTTGTGGGATTTTAGATAGGAGCTGCATAACTTATTTGACACATTAAAGTGACTGTGTAATTTTTAACCATTAATCTCTGGAAATAACCATCAAAACATTGGTGAAAACAATAAAATGATGAACAATTATTGAAAATTGTTTGCGGTTTAACAATATATAACCATAAAAAGCACGTCTAAAATACAGGGGCGAGGGTCCAAGTGTTTGGGGGACGGACCTATTGGACGCCGTGTTTCCTTCTACGTGACCCTATGTGGACAAAACCCATTTACACGGTTACATCGCTATCCCCTCTGCTTCTACAAGAAGTTTAAATGAAGAGCCCTATGAACACACTGAACAAACCCGTTCCTCCAACCTGGACCAACCGACCTACCCAATCCAAGACCCACATCCCAGGGCGCCAGGGCGGCCTCAGAGACGCCAGCTCCCCGAGAGGGGAGAGGCACTCCCTCAGCTGTTGTGTCTTATGCTACGTTCATACTGCAGGTGAAAGCGCATCAAATCCGACTTTTTTGCCCCTATACAACCAATATCTGATCTTTTTCTGGCGGTCTGAATGGCACAAATCCGATTTTTTTCAAATCCAACCCAGGTCACTTCAGTATGTGGTACTGAATCCGATACATATCTGATGTTTTTGAAAGCGGCTGAGGTCTGAACGGCCATGTCGCTTTAAGTCCGTCTTTTCGTGTCAGTGACCTCAATAATCAGCGCCGAAGGAAACACGGAGGTAGCAGCCATAGACATATACGTCTATGGTAGCAGCCACTGTTCCAAACAAGGGGAGTTTCTTATTGTCAGGGCGCCTTGCTTAGGAGGACGCCGTCCTTCCTTGGTCAAAAAAACAGTTTGGAACAGACTTGCCTAACGTGACCGCGGCTGGCGGCTTACGTGCTCGGTTTACGTCCCGCCCATTAGTAGCATTGTAGCGTAGTAATATTACTTCAACCTTGTAACTGGAAATGTATAACGAGAGTTTTACTTTTTTTTGTATATGTCAGTTAAATCAAATTTGCAAACGAGTTAGTACCTGGTAGCCACCGAAGCTGCAACTACTAAGCAACTAACCAACCATATATAACTGCTTTGGATCTAAAAAATAATAATAAAAACAAATAAAACAAACATTTTAGATATAAGCCCGATGGTTAAAATTTGTTAACTTACATTTAAAATAGAAATTTACCCCCGAAGTAGCGCTGTATTCTGGGAAATTTTTGACCGAGAGAAGGCATCACGGCACGTCTGATGTATCCTTGGTTAGTTACCTAAACGGCTATGAAACGGAGGACAGATTCCTCGGTAGAACATGAACATTGGAACACGCCTTGGCGGTCCCTGATGACGTATCTCCCAGGCAACCAGGGAGGCACCAAGGCATCAAGGCGAGGTTCCTGGGCATTGAGAAACACCCAAGGCCATTGTTAAAGCACCAGCTCTCCTTTTTCTTGTGGTCATTCTTTCTCTAATTAATTTGTCAAAATTCCATCGGTTCCGACTATTCAAGAATTGATAGACTGCTGAAAAACGCTTACATATTTAGCCGCCATTTTTACTTCCGTAAACAGAGCGCGTTTTGTGTGACGTACTATGGTGAAGTCTCATCTTCTTCTGCGCATGCGGGGCGCTTTGGAGCCTTGAAAGGTTCACACTGGAGCGCGTTTGCTGTCACCTTTTATCTGTAGTGTAAACGACGATACCAAAAAATCGGATTTGATCAAAAAAATCGGAATTGAGCATTAAGATCTGCAGTGTGAACGTAGCCTTAGTCTGAGGCAGACAATCAGAAAACTAGAGTAAACATGGCATTGCATTCTCTCGATGCAAATAGCAGAAGGTCCAGCAAAGTCTAAGGAATCATGCTGAGGTTGCATACTTTCTGCTGGACAGGTAACAACATTCACGGTAATGTTTTTACAACCTAGCGCCAGGAAACTACACACTGTCACTTTAAATAAATATCTATTTGAACTAAATGGGAAATGCATTTACCTTTTTACATTTCTGTTTAAAATCATGCAAAAGGCTAAGTTACACTGTCTGTGAAAATGTATTGAGGTAAAGTTTTATACACATTAGATCTATATTTCACCACAGTGACTTCACGCATCAAATGATTTTACTTTTCGAGCTACTCTTATATTTTTGACACGTGAATTAGAATAGAAGTGAAAATAAACAAAACATAGTGTAAAAATATTGTAAGGAGGAAAATCCTTGCTCAGCAGTGAGATATTAAACAGGGATGACATTAATGATACATCTTTGTACTTAAAGGGCTGTTTGAACTGAATGTATAACAAAATATTTCCTGCAGTCTTCTATTCTTGACTGTAAAGAAATTTATGATTACGTCATTGACCATTTTAATGCATTAACTAATAGAGCACCACCCCACAATGTTGGATGATACACTGCAGTGCAGGAATAACAGCTGACGTCCCTGCAGCAAAATATTTAATGGAAGCAGCTGTGGCCTCTCCACACTGATGGAAAAAGAGAGCAACGAGGAAGAAAAAAGTATATTTTTTTATGTTTGAATTTAAAAGAAAATAGATTGTTTCTTATGCATGTTGGTTAATCTTTTATTTTACTTTATCTATTTACATGTTTACAGATGATTATACCTTATTTTTTAGATTACCTGGTAAAAAGGGTTTGGATTTCAATAATATGAAGAAATAACCAAGAAGCACTGATATGGGCATGTGTTATTAATGTGTTCAGCTCTTCACATTGCTCCTTAAACCCTCTTTTTACTTACAGTCCACTTGAATCTCTGAACATACTAGTGTAACCCTGCAGTACTCCATTACAGTAATTGCCTAACAAGCCCATTCATCACACTCAGCTATTAACATGTCTCTCTGCCATGCATGTAGTGAATGCTGTTTGGATGTCTCTGTTCGCCTCCGGCTCTACAACCCAACAGCCCTTCTGGGAGACCATCATATCACTTTTTACAGATAGTATGTGTATGTCCATCTCAGCCAGTGCAGCCCTGCAGCTTTTAATGGGTCAATGGCAGACAGAACTACCATCAAATGTGTGGTTCTGTTATTTGATTAACTTTTTGAAACTGCTGGACTTCAGCAGCGGCCAAATCTGAGATGAATCAGTTAGAGGACATCTCTCCGGAAGCTCTTATTAATCTGAATGACTTTTGCTGCTGGCCACTCCCTAGCAACAGATCCGAAAGGGATGTAATTACCTTCATCTGTCCTCAGCCCCGCAGAAACCGTTGCAACAATGGAAACAATGGGGCAGTAAGCAACAGAGTGTCCTGCATTCAGCTTACTGTGCTTTCCAAAATTATCACAATTAAACATTGTTCACATTTTGAGAATACAACCACAAACTTTAGGGTGTTTCATTGAAACCCCATGTGCTTGACCAATGAGACAGTGCACAACTGTGGAGAGTAAATTATGTTTGTTTAGGTTTTTTATTACGAATGAGCAATCGGCTAAATGTATTGCATGCATTTGTTTCTTTTCTCCTTTAATTTGAAAGCCTTAAATAGTCCAGCACGTCCAGCACAACCACCTGCCTTCAGTCACATATTAAGTAAAATGATTCCAGCTGTGTGTATTTTTATGTTGGTGACATAATTATGGGGTTTGCTGTGTTGTTTTCTCCTCTTTAGCTGCTGATCCTCAGAGACAGGTGTGGGGCGAGCTCTCTGCAGGTGTCATACCTATAGTTTCTTTCCTTTTCAGACAGCCTAAATTTAAGAGTTCTAAATTTAAGAAGTCTACCTTTCTTTTTTCTTCAGGCAGTCAGTGATTTCCAGTCATTTACCTGGTGCTGCTTTTCGGTGTCCCTGATTGAGTATCTCTCATGATCTCTTCGAGCACCAGCGAAGAAAGACACTTTGGTGCTACATAGTACATGGAAACTCACCTGCTCTACAACCGCTTCCTGTTTTGTCATCTTATCCATTTGGAAGGGTGTCACCCCTGGCAAACAGACCTGGGGGGGTATTCCACGGAGCGAGCTAACTCCAAAGGCCAGGCTTACTTTGATGATCCTGGCTAAATTTCCCCAGATTCGGTTCCTCAAACGAGGCTATCCTGAAGCCCCACTCAGTCACTACGGCAACTTATGCTCTCGGATTAACCTGCTCCATGGCAGGCTAACCGTGAAGCTTATTTTAGCTGGATCAAATGATTGGACGATCCATGTAATGTCACGCTGTGGGGCTGGTATTCTGCTGCTGTTATCTCACTAAACCCCCACCCCCAACATAAAGTTATTAAAAATGTTGCAGCAGCTGATGTGTGAATATAGGTTTTATCTTTAAAAATGTAATTCTAATTATTTAATTATTTATTTCATCTAATGATTTAAATTTTAACATTTTGAAGAACTTTACCGTATTTAAGCTTTCATTGCAACCAGAAACTTTTTGTTCCACCAGTGTTGCTCCTTACACCGAGCATTATTAATAATCACGAATAAATGACTTTTGGAAGCCATAAAATCATCATGCTGTCTAAATATATTAAAGCCTTATAGTACCTTGCAACAGGTAGAAAAATACCCATTTAAATTGAAATACTGTATTAATCTAACTTTACATTTTAAAGACTTCAAACCGTTCCTAATTAATTGTTAAACATTTTACATCCTTTCTTAAATATTATTCTAAACCATTTAACCTGTCCAATGTTTTCTGTCATGTGTTATAATCTGGTTTTAATCATTCACAGACTCCAGATTATCTTGCCCTAATGTAGCCTGACAAGCTTTTATATGCAGCTGGTGTTCCCCTTATTGGCTATGATGTAATTGAGGCTGCATTAATAGGTGTTTCTCAAACTGGGAGAACAACGCAGCTTTTTCCTTCCCCTCCATTCTCACTTATCTAACATCGACTGACAGGGGCTGCCTTTAATGATGCACTGAAGCACATGAGTCTGGCCTGTTAAGGCTTGCTTGAATCAGTGCAGATTAAATTCACCTGAGCTTCGTTGGTGGAACCAAAAAAGCCTGGAGTGATCTGTTACGTTAATTCTAAAAAGGATATTTCAAATAGCCTCGATTTCTTAAGCTCGCTTTGTGGAATACCCCCCAGAGTCTGCCTGGACACTTGTAGCTACATTAGCTTTCCACTCTCTCACAACTCTCACTCAGCAGCATACTCTAGCTTAAAAAAATAAACTTTTAGACTAAATTGATTTTATTTTTGCAAGTGCCTAAATATGGCATGTGCTTTTGTGGAAGTTTGTACTTTTTGAAAAGTTTATAAGTGATATAATTTGTGATTCGAACTTGAATTGGGCTGATTTTGAAGAAAATAAAAATTTGGGACAATTGTGCAATTTTTTTTCTGTTTGGTCTATCTGTGAGTACCATGTAAAATGTATAAATGTTCCTAAACATAGCTTACTACCTGTCATGAAGACTCCATATAGATTTTCTGACAAGTGATTATTATTTAAGCTTTATTTTACAGTTTATGTAGTGTCTCTTCTTTTATTCTATCAACAAAGGAAAAAAAGTGATTGAGGAAAATATTTATTACCCAACTCAACTTGTTCTGAAAACCACTTTTAGTCATAATCGGCAGTACACTCATACGTGCATTTATTGGTTTGTAATTGTGTGCAATGAAGGATGCAAGTGCAGATCAACTCATAAGTGAGAGGGAGTCAGACGTTTACATACACTCTACATGGACATCAAATTCATACATTTTGGGTTTGATCGTTGGAACATTTCTATTTTAGGGTGGAATGGTTAAGCAAAATGTTGTGTATTTTAGAAGAAAATGTCATGTTTGAAGGAAGCATTTAACTCACATGCAGAATCAAACTCCAAGCAGGTTTAAATGTAAAAAGGGATTCATTTTACAAATATTTACGAGAAATGTGCAAAGTGGAGACTTCTCAAAGTCCAGGGTCCAGTGGCGTCTGGAAGATCAGACGATGAACGATATTTAATGTAGGAAGGTTCTTTACAGAAGTATGTAATGTCTTCAGGAGAAGTGTAAATGCATGGTAGGACGATGTGGATCCTGGAGGTTGTGGTTCGGGAAATTGGAGAAGAATCCAGAAGGTATCACATTGCAATTTGGTTTGCAGGTCTAGCAGTTGCGAGGAGGAGCGACACAGTGGTGGGCGGAGTACTGGATGAAGGATCATTGGGAAAAAAAAAACAAATTAGTATGAAATATTTCTCAATGATGGGTGTATGTAAAATTTTGAGTGGGCTGAATCAGCTAACCAGGAAAATGTGAAAAGAACAGAAAGAAAACTGCAGAATGTGAAAAAAGAAAAGCTGTAAAACAAAGCCTGGACACAACTATCTGAAATTTAACTAAGACCTCCAAAGATATTTTTCCCAACATATTATATTGAATGGGTTGAAAACTGAAAAATGATCTGTAATGCTTGATATATAGATTAAATTAAGTTTTTCTTCAGAGATGACTCCCAACCCATTTTTATAAATATTATAGCAAGTGTCAGCATTACCTCACAATAGAAAACTTTATCTCACTTTACCTTGCAGATGATATATCGAAATGCCTGTTTCTATATGAAACCAACACACACTGAGTTCAGTGTATTAAAATGATAACAAATATTTCACCCGACAGCGTCAAATTACCTGAATTTAATTCGTGGCTCCTGCGGGATTTCTAAGAGAAGCAGAGGGATCGTCTGCTAATGGTGGCATCTGGCTGAGGGTTGGTGTTGCTGACACAATTCACAGTTATTTCTCTTTTCTCTGCTTCCAAGTTTATGTTCCTGGAATGCTCTGTGTTAAACAAGGACAAGGAAACTCAGATAGTCTTAACAATGATGAAAAACCCATCGCAGACACCATAAAGCCAGGATGGAGGAAGTGAGGTACTACTCTGTGCAGACAGATGAGTAAGAGGGGGAGGGAAGAAGAGGAGAGAGTTGCTGATCATAAAGCAGGCTGATTAGATTACAGAGCCATGTCTAACAGGCCATTTATTAGACAGAGAAACAGACCTCGACTATCGCAGCCATACAGAAGAGAAGGGTGCATGTATGTGTTGGTGTTAGACAGAGAGACAGAATAAAAGATGTCTATTTCCCTCCCACCGTGAGCTGAGGAGAGATCTGAAGGAAGAGGCGACCAAATGCTACATTCAGTTACAAAACTTCAGTTTTATCTTTGCAGCAATCAAAATGTGCTTACATATGTATATATGAGACGTTAGGTTTAGATATACGAGTGGGCACATTTTTGTAAAATAGCCGGCACCAGTTGGGACACAAAGGGAGGAAAGCACCACACCCAGTCAAAACAGAGCATGCTCTGTATGACATCAACTTTATGCAGGGTTGTCTGCAGACCCCCATATCAGTCAGAAAGGTGTGCCATATCTAAAAACAACCATCTACGTTAATGCTTGAGATTGGTTGTAAATGACAAATAGTCAAAAGAATTGCAACCGATACATTTTAACCTCTGTTCCAGTGTCGCTTTTATTAAATCGAACATAGAAAATAGTTTTTGTTTATTCTTGCCTCTGTACTTCAGAGCATAATTTTGATAAATAATCCAAAGCTCTCATATGTATGTGTATTTGTTCGATGGAGTAATTTATGGAGACGGAGAAAGTTTTGGTTAAGAAACTAGAGAAGGTAAATACTTCCAGAGAATCTGCTCAGGACACGGGAGGAAAGTGCTGATCAGGTCAGACTGATGCTGCAGTCTTTACTTCATCAAACAACGGCTGTATCTCCACAAGTTTGCAGCTTAGGGTTGGGGAAGAGTGTTAGCCCTCGAATAGCTAATCAGTCCTGGTTGATTCTGGTTTCTTTTTTTTCCAACAAACAACCAACAACCATTTGATTTAGAAAACTGTTCTCCACTGGGACTTGCAGTTCCTTATAGACCATGTCAACCCCCACTGGCCAAGGAATAAAAAACTAAGAGTGAAAACATATAAAAAGCCAATGAGTTAAATCAATGTTTCCTTTTTACTAAAACACTGCTTAAACTGGCTTTGCACACTAAATACAGCTTTATATAAAGATTACAACAGCTGGGAATCTATCAAATACTATAAGAGATTATTTTAGTGTTTAAGCAATTACCTTTTCAATCTAAAGGAATCTAATCCATAGGGAAGCATGATAGATGTAATGTTAGCTATTTTTTTTATTTAAAATTAGTATATATTGGTCAGTAATATTAATATTGGATGTCGATATTGGCCCAAATTTTGATGTTGCTGCATTCTAACTTTTCTGTTACCCCAAAAATTAAAACTAATTGCTGTTTTCAGCTTCATTTTACTTATAACGAGCCCCCAGGAAGGGACGTCACATGTGCCTTTAGTGCCATGTTGGAGACTAAGTAGATTTTACACAAAAATAATCTAATTTAGCAATAGGGAGATATTTCAGATGGACAAATCTTTGTAAAATGTCTTTTTAAAATTTATGCTGCTCCATCTTTTAAAATCCAAATAAAACACATGAAGCTTTTGATTAATGTGAAAAGATTTGGAAAATCTCAACAGGTAAAAATGCAATCAATCAATCAATCAATCAATCTATCTATCTATCTATCTATCTATCTATCTATCTATCTATCTATCTATCTATCTATCTATCTATCTATCTATCTATCTATCTATCTATCTATCTATCTATAAGGAAACAATTATTTTTTGTAAAGTTGACAAGCCAATAAACTTGTAATAACAACAGTTGGCATGTGTTTCTAGCTTCATCCATGCAATCTGCGCCTAAATGAACTCATTGAACTAAAAACCTCCATCCGACCCCTCGCACAAATGCACTTAGTGGTCTGAAAAGTCCGATCCTGACTGAGATTAAAGGACATGATGCTTTTTCCAAAGGCGTGAAATAACTGCAGAGTCATGGCTCCAACCCAGACGGCCGGAATATCAATAAAGTATTCCATTACTGTAAGAGGAGAGTCCGACACAGAAGGGAGAGGCGGGGAGACAAATGGACGGGGTAAAAAAGAATCAAATCAATGCGTTCAGAAGAATCAGTATAGGTTAGGATTTCAAATCCACTTATTGAAGTAAAATCATTGACAGGCATAAAACAATGTGTGGAGACGGGTGAGCTGAAAACAGATCAAACAAACCGGTTGATCAGCTGGAAAAGTCACAATGTAGGCATCAACATATGATGCAAGGAGAAGACAGATCTGTAACAGAAGCTAAATCTGGCTTTGAGCAAAATTATCTGATCAAAAGGATGGAGACGTCTTGATAAATATCAAGTTTACACAAGCAAAGAGAGAGGCAGGCTCCATCTCTGAGGAACAGGGAGTGGCCAGAGCAAGCACAGTGATGAGTGATGGGGAGAGGAAGGCTTGCTGTGGGTGGGGTGAGGACAGCCGAGGGAGGGGGGTGAGAGCATAAAAACCCTCGACACTCTTCAGTCTGATGTCCTGTTGCTTCAGGAGCATTTCAGAGCCTCCACTTCTTCATCCTTTTATCTGCGGCAAAGAACAGAACCAGAACGACCATGAGCCACTCTTCAATAACCTCCACCTCCTACAGGCGCACTTTTGGAAGCCCTCACCCCATCTCCTTGTCCTCATACTCTCCTGTTTCCTCACGTCATCCCGTTTCCGGAGGTCGTTATGTCCGCTCGGCCTCGCCCGCTGTGGCCACCCGCTCCACCTCCTACCACCAACAGCGCACCCGTTCCACCCCCCAGGCCCCTCGCCTCTCCTACGACAAGGTGGACTTCTCCCTGGCCGAGGCCATCAACCAGGAGTTCCTGACCACACGCAGCAACGAGAAAGCCGAGCTGCAGGAGCTCAACGACCGCTTTGCCAGCTTCATCGAGAAGGTGCGCTACCTGGAGCAGCAGAACGGGGCTCTGATGCAGGAGCTGAACCAGTTCAAGGGTCAGTACCAGCACGGCCAGCCCAACCGGGCCTCTGAGCTCTTCCAGGAGGAGCTGAAGGAGCTGAGGCGCCAGCTGGATGCAGTCGGCAAGGAGAGGGACCAGTACCAGCTGGAGAGGGACAACATGGCTGAGGACCTGGCCCTTCTGAAGCAGAGGTTGGTGTGAAGGTGCCTCCACACAGCATTATGCTGCCACCACCACCAAAATTCTGTTTTTACGGAGTTTTAGAAGATATTCAAGGCTAACAGCATGTTTTAGATATCACAGATAGATGGACAATCAAGGAATCTTCTACTTGGCTCTTGGTAGTTTAGGGCGTGGCACACTTGCAGCAAACTAATTAGGGATGCTGCACTGCACGAAGACAACAGAGTGCTGCTGTTCATGATGAAAATACACTTTTACTGAAGGAATTAGAAAGCAGTTTAGTTTTAGTTAAACATCCAATTGTGATTCTACAATAAGAAGCAATTAACTTGCATTTTGCTATTATCGTGACTTGAAAAAGCTCTCAACATGGATCTTACCATTTCATCAAAATCTATCCAAGGGCAAAAAAAAAACACCATCCAATAAACCAAAACATATTATTAACCCCCAGGAAGGGAATGTGTTATAGAAACCAACCTTTGACATTGAGGTTAGTTAAAAACTCTGTGCCGGATGTGTTGGAGAGTAGTGGAGGGTGGACGGACTGGTCACAGGGTGGGGCTGGCTGAGAGGCAGGAAAGGGGGAAGATGAAATGGGTAGAGTAGACAGAGCGAAGGCAAAAAAAAAAAAAGGGAGTTCAGTAAGAATAGCGTCAGGAAAAATCAATGTGACTCAATAACTCCATTAGGTGTGTTCTAGTGTCCCTCTGTTGGGATGGTGCCAGATAGCCCATTAGGACAAAGACGGCCACAGCATGAATAAAAGATGAGAGCAGAGGGTTGGCTAATACTTCATGTCCACCTCTGCACGTCCACTCAAACACAGTTAATATGTCAGAAAGTGAAAGAAACCTCCCGAGACTCACGCCGTCAGTGAACTGTACCTGAATGTGCTGGACCATTACCATAATTGGACGAGCCTAAAATTGAATGAAACCATTCCTCTTTCAATTAACCTTCATTTCCATCATAGGACATTTTTGTAGTTTTGGTAATTCATTTAACATAGACCAAGAAACCAAAATATAAATTATTGTAATTATATGAAAGCTGGCCAAGAGGTTTTAACTCCATAAAATAAATAGTCATTTTGCACTACTATGAAAAATTTTCAATTAAAATAATCTTTTGGGATCCTAGAAAACAGGAAGTGTGTGCATGTAACCTAATTTGGCTTGTGGATATAACCCTAGTGAACTGCAGACAAACTGCATTACTTCAACAAAGCACCTGGTGGTCCCAGTGGGCCCACCACCAAAATGCTTTTAACGAGGCAGTGAATTACCAGATTGATCCAGGAAGCTTTTCACCATCTGATGCCCTGACACCACCTTTGACAGGGAGGCTCAAACAACCCAAAAGCTTTTATATCACTCTCCCTTCTTGAAAAATAAAATAAAATGCGATGTTAGTGCCCTGGAAGAATATGTTTATTGCTTAAATGATTTATTTTTTTATTTATTTTTTTGCTCTCAGGTTGGACGAAGAAGCGCAGAAGAGGGCGGATGCTGAAAATAATCTGGTTGCCTTTCGCAAGGTAAAAACTGAGGTCACTCCATGACAGACGTTTTCAGTACATTTGAAGCACTGATTAAATGGTATACAATATAATTCAATTCACCACTGATGGGTTTAGAGTGAAAATGTACACAAGTAGCATACATAGCAAATAATCATGCTCTAGTAATAGAGAAATAGCTTCAGCAAATTACAATTTAAAGATTTTATCTGAGTATTACTGAAGTAAAACCAACAAAGAAAATAGAAACAGTAACCTCTGCTCATGTATACAGAAAATATATATATATCATCATCAACCAATTGAGATGTCTACTGTTAAATACTCAAAAGTCTTTTTTTTTTCTTTTCTGGGTATTAATAGCATCAAATCTACAGTATCTTCACAGTTTGTATTTAAAATGTATGAATCAATAGCAAGTAGTTTGAATGCCAAGTTTGAGTTTATTGAAAATCAAACAAATTTTAAGGGCATTAGAGGATAATCCAGTGTTTGATTCAGAAGTCCTCTGTCAATGAATCTGTTGCAGATTTGTTTTCCTCTTATTTATTTATTTGCGAACAATTGATCATAAAACCAAAATCAGTATCGGCTATGAATATTCTGGTTGCTGCAGCTGTGATTCTTTGTGTATTAATATTGTAAGTCTACACAAGGGATGGGCTTGTACACACTCTTGAGTTATTTTAAAAAAAATATATAATCTAGGAAACAAATACTTAGGCAGACATAGAAAATAACAGAAATACAGAAAACAAAGATACAAAGCAGTCGGAGAAATGGAGGGGAGAACACAGTAAATAGTTGGACTGAGTAATATTAAGTAATAAATAAGAAGGCCGCATGCTTGGGCATAAACTATTTCCAAATATGCCCTCTAAACACAGTTTAATCCTGCCGTTTGGGTTAATAAACACTGGGGTGGATCGACAAACATCAGCATTAACCATCATACTTACAGCTGAGAGTACAGCAACCCAAACTACCAGAAATGTTCATTAGGATTTGTCTCATTTAAAACAAAATGGTGAGCTATACTCTTATAACACTATTATAGACACTCAATTTATTTTACAAAAGATGTAAAATTCAAAAGTGTGAGGTTGTGGGTTTATTTTTATGCTATAAAATAAAAATTATTCAGAACTACTTGAATAAACACAAGTTTAGATTTTCTTCATCCTGACAATATATAATTTGCCAAATATATGAAGGATCAATGTGGCACTTTAGTTTAAAATAAAGTAATATGGTCTAAATTGTATGATATATAATCTAATCCAAATTAATCCGTTTTTAGTATGTTCCCTGCAAGGACGTGGTTGTGAACATTAGAGGGCTTACATGTGTGCAAGCAAGCCCAAGAAGGTGAAGAACTAGAATGAGAAGACGCTGAAAACGACTGTCGAATCTGCTGCTACTTCCTGCAGTTCCATACATACACTTTACCTCGCTTTTGTCCTCTGAAACTACTAGGATGTGGATGATGCTACACTGTCTCGTCTGGAGCTCGAGAGGAAGATTGAATCTCTCATGGATGAGATTGAATTCCTGAAGAAACTCCATGATGAAGTAAGTGATTCTTCTTCTGCTCCACTTCACTGCCACTGTGGAAAATCACTTTTTTTAAGAATTACCAGTGAGTTTTCATTATGCAATCCTAAAGTAGAAATAAATAAGTCACTTAAAGTCACACTAATTTCTAAGTAAACCCACTTAAAAGTTTCAAGATATTTGCCAGAACTGTAAATCTACAAGGAAAGGTTATAACATACTTAAGAGAAAGCGTGAATCAGATCTGATCCTTCTCCTGAATTTTCTTGCTGTGAACAAAAAAAACAAAGAAACAAAAACAAAGAAAATAGAAGAACATTGAAATGATTCTTTTTTAATAGCCTATATTGCTTCATTCCTGCCACAATTCCTGGCTTCAACCTTTGACAACACATACAGTAGGGATGAGGCGGGTAAAAACATTTTTGATACAACGAAATAAAACAGATTACCGAATAACATTAAGAGAAACTATACTTATTCATGTATGGACTGATCAGACTTTTTAGATGTGTGTTCATTTTATGTGCACCTGTTCCAATATATATATATATTTTTTGTGTTGAAAAACTACTTGGGAAAATACCTGTGTGATCAAGATAAGAAACAGCGCCTCCTACAGTCACACTGTGCGACAGTGGCAGAATTAGGAGTAGATTTTAAAAACGAACAGGTTGATTATTTTTTATTTATCTCTGCAAAAAACTGTATCTTTTTATTATTTATAGCATAATAAGCAGAGCAAACCAAAAAATTTCTTTAAATTTCTGCTTATCTTTTTTGGACCACAGCAAAGATAATCTCCAGGTTGTTGTTTTTTTTTTCATTTAAAGCTGGTATACCATTTTTTTTTTATACAAGCTATCTTAAAACATAAACACAGTCACAGAGCATTCAACCCTCCTTTCAACTATTGGGAACTCATTGCCACAGCAGACACGAGATCACAAAGCCCGGTTGCAGTTCACTCACTCGTCTTTTGTTTTCCGTGTCTTCAAATGTCGTTTTTCTTTCTGGGACTCTTGTCCTAAACTTGAATTTGTTCCAGTGTCTCTTCCCCTGACATTATTCAGTGGAGAACCTCTACACTAGTCATGTTCTCTTGCAGAATGCGGCATCATGTAATGAGTAGAGGAGCCACGTAAATGCAGAAGTGCGCTTGTCCGAAGTGAGTCAGTCAAAAATATTTATAGCATGCATGAAAAAAAACCCACTTTTAAGCTAACTTGTTTAGGAAATTTAGCATAACAGCTTTAATAGCTGTTTCCATTTCCAGACAATGAGAATGAGCGCCCCCTATGGTGTTGTCGTTCAACAAAAATCATGTGTTTAAAAGGGCTATTTCTAGAATGAAGTGGGACATTTCTGGTTAAAAGCCAGGTTTAGATAGGTCAGATATTAACTTAATAACTGTACACTAAAATGAGAATCTGCTAAACACAACTTGAAATTAAAAACCTTTGTTATGTTTGTAAAAACGCTCAAAAATATAATTTTCTAGGATTTCTTGACATTAGAATTATCTTAGATTTAGACAATCATGAGATAACCCTAATAAATAAAATATGAGTCAGTAAACTTTTCATCCTCAAGAGCCATTTTTCCTTTGGTTCAGCCAAATACAAGGTGTTTAAAGCCAAACAAAAAAACTACATAAGTTGTGGAAATTAAAAGTTTGTTTTTCAATGTGAAATCTGTTTAAGTTTTCAAATTAACAAAGAAATGCTTTATTTAAGTTTTAGGCTCAATACATTATCCTCAATGGGCCATTCATTTTTTATGGAAAGCTGTGTGTAAAACACACATAATTTGCAACATATTGAAAAAAAAAACTTTAAAAAGTTATAATCCTTACACTATAAGCATCATTCTGTTGTATGAAAATGGCAAGGAAAAACTACAAAAAGGTAGTATTTTTAATTATCTTTTAAGTTTAAAGCATTCCTCCATCCTTTAGCGTTTTGGTCAAAATTATTAAGATCTTGGGCACCAGGTGGCTCAGTTGTAGAGTGGATGAACTATATACAGAGGTGTCCTTGACGCAGCTGTCATGTTTCATTTCCCATCCCCAGGCCTTTTACTGCATGTCCTGCCTTTTTCCTGTCAAGCCACTAATAAATAAAGCCCCCTTGTGTCAGAAAAAATGTAATAAAATAAAGGAAAATAAAGAAAGTGGCATTCTTTATGTGAAAATTTGGATTTGTCAACATTTTAGAAATCAATCTGTAATTTATATATTTAGATCATTTCTTATAAGATAAATATTTTTAGTTGTTAATGTTTCTTATGAGTTAGTTAGTAAAAGCGGTTTTGCAGATGTGGTTAATTGGTGGAGTGGGCTGCAAAAAAAAGGCTCAGCCACGGGGGCCATTAATGCAAAAACCACCACTTCGTTACTTAATCTATTTTTTTTAACGCTTCCCTTACAGGAGATCCAAGATGTGCAAGTGAGTGTCCAAACCCATCAGCTGAAAATGGAAGTGGACAGTAGCTCCAGACCGGATCTTACCGGTGCTCTGAGGGACATCAGGGCGCAGTATGAAACCATTGCTATGAAGAACATGCAAGAGTCTGAGGAGTGGTACAAGTCCAAGGTGGGGCACCCAGAACACACATGCATACAGCACACATGTAAAATGAAGAACTCATTCATTTTGGTCTGTGTGCTCTTTCTTTTGGCAGTTTGCGGACTTGACTGAGTCTGCAAAGCGCAACACTGACGCTCTGAGACAGGCCAAGCAGGAGGCCAATGAGTCCAGGAGGCAGATTCAGGCTCTAAACTGTGAAGTGGATGCCTTAAAGAACACAGTAAGAGCATAGACAACTTCTGGTTTCTCTGCATTATTGCGTCATGCGTTTTTAAGGAACACTTATAAGCTGCCGTTCCACTTCTCTGTTTCCAGAATGAAGCTCTGCTGAGGCAGATGCGTGAAATGGAGGACCAGTTTGGCAATGAGATCGGAAACTACCAGGACAACGTCGGCAGACTGGAGGATGAGATCCGCCACCTGAAGGAGGAGATGGCCCGCCACCTCCGGGAGTACCAAGACCTCCTTAATGTCAAAATGGCTCTGGACATTGAGATTGCCACTTATCGTAAGCTGCTGGAAGGAGAGGAGAGCAGGTGAACAGGGACAAAGAAAACCTTCAATGTCATTAATATTTACTCCATGGGCATAATGTTAGATATGCAGACCGCATATTTAATGATCAAAACATTGTTTTGTTACAGGATCTCTATTCCAATCCTCAACATTGGAATGAGCAATCACTTTGGCGATCGAGGTAAGATGCTCACATGTAGATTAGTCATTGAAATTCAGCGTGCACCTTGATACCAAAACTGCAAATTAAGGGTTCAACTGTTTACACAGCTGGCATTTGTTCTAATGTTCGATCCCCTTTGCAATAGTTTCAGTTTTCTTCAGGATCAATCACTTTTTTGAATGCGATTTGTTTTGAGATCAGATTTTTATTTTATTTTTTATTTTTTAATTTTTTATTGGATGCGGGTATCATAAAGCAAAAATGTTCGGCTTCTAATATTAGTATCAGACTAAGCTGCTTTTCTAATCTTGTATTCAATTTTACCTTTTTCAGGGAATCTGTTTATCTTCAGTATGATATATATATATATATATATATATATATATATATATATATATATATATATATATATATACTGTGGGTGTTTTTTTTTCCATTCCAAGCATTGGTCGTCTACCAGAGGCCTGGGAGCTTGGGTCTTGCCTGGTGTGGTAGATCTGGGCCTCTATTGCTCTGGTGCTCAGAGCCTACTCCTGTGTTGCCAGGATGAGTGCCTCAGTGGTGTCCTGTAGGCCAGCCCTCTCTAGCCATTGGTAAGATTTCTTGAGATCAGCCACTTCAGTTATGTTCCGGTGGTACATCCCATGTAGGGGCTTGTCCTTCCATGATGGTTCCTCCTCCAGCACCTCCTCATCTTGCCATTGTCTCAGGCATTCATTAAGTACATCATCCGTTGAAACCTTGTCTTTGATGTACTTATGGAGCTTCGATGTTTCATCCTGTATACTGACTCTTACGGTCATCAGTCCTCTGCTTCCTTCCTTACTGCTTGTATACAGTCTCAGGGTGGATGGATTTGGGATGGACACCGCCAGGTGTGGTGAGGATCTTTCGTGTCTTAACATCTGTGGTCTGTATCTCATCCTTTGGCCAACTTATTATTCCTGCTGGGTATCTGTTTACTGCAAATGGCAAGCCACTTGTGCAAGTGGCTTGCCATTGGCCTCAGGGGTGGTTCTCTACAACCTCATTGAGTTAGCAATGAATGCTCAAACAGTCCTGTTGATCTTGTACAGCTTCAAGCATTCGTTGATCCATGTGTGTGGCATAGAGTCGTAGGCTTTCTTATAATCAATCCAGGCAGTGCACAGGTTGGTCTTTCAGGATTTGTGGTCCATGTTCTGTCAACCAGGAGCTGGTGTTTAGCACCTCTGCTATCTCTACTAATTCTTTTCTGTGTTTTGCTCATGTATTGATCCATGTGCCTGCTTATCTTAGCCTCGATGATGCCTGACATGAGCTTCCATGTTTTGGAGAGACTGGTTATCGGGCGATAGTTGGATGGGACTGCACCTTTGGTGGGATCCTTCTGGATCAGGATTGTTTGCCCTTCGGTTAGCCATTCTGGGTGAGTCCCATCTCTTAGGAGCTGGTTTAGTTGTGCTGCCAGGCGCTCATGGAGTGCTGTGAGTTTCTTTAGCCAGTAGGCATGGATCATATCAGGGCCTGGTGATGTCCAGTTTGTCACACCCGGGACTCTTTCTTGGATGTCTGCCACTGTGATGGGTACTGTATTCGGCTCATGGAGGTTGCTGTGCTCCTCTCTCAGAGAGGCCAGTCATTGAGCTATTATGTGCTGCCTCCTTTTCCCATATGCTCTTTCAGTTTCCAGCCTTGGTGGGTCTACTCTGCTGCTATTGCCCTGCCACTGAGCGTACACCTTTGCTGGTTGTGTTGCAGACAGCCTGTTTATTCGTCTGGCTTCATTGTCTTTCGTGAACCTTTTAGGCATCTGGCCCAGGGTTGAAGTCTTTGTCCTGCAGTTTTGAGTGCTTCAGGTATGGACATCTGAGTGTACCTCTTCGGTATTGGTCGTTTCAGTGCACCTCTCTTGGCCTCTATATATATATCACCCTCAAATAAAGGCTGATGATACAGCTTCTTAAAAATTTGTAATGTGAATATTTTATATTTCTGATTTTTTTCCGACTTTAATGAAGTCAGTGTCTTAAAAACTACCCGCCTGAAATATTCCAATTAAATAAATTAAAAAACTATTGTTTGGGTTTTAGACGAGTTAAAGTTTTTACACCACAGAGTTCTGTAGTTCTATCCCAGAACTCTATGTTTCTGAAATTGTGCATATTTTCTTCTTTCGACTCTCTTAGAAAGAGTTTTTTGAATAAAAAACAAACAAACATATGTGGCATGGCAATATAAGAAATATTATGACACCAGCTGCATTTGGTTCTGACTTACAGACTATGAAAGAGCTCCAGACACTCAAGGCAAAAAGACTGTAGTGATAAAGACTGTGGAGACTAGAGATGGAGAGGTAACAAGATTTATGGCATAATCTGAAAACTAAAGTCTTAGAATACACTTTTTGAAATGTGTGCTTTTTTCATCAGGTGGTGAAGGAATCAAGGAGGGAGAAGGAGAGCGACTCGGGTAAAACTGACAAGGACGAGTAGACGCAAACTGTGACAATAGATGCTGTGCCATCATAAGGAAAAAATGATGTGAAAACAATAGAAAATAATAATTCTGGCAAATTTAGTTTTCATTTACATTAGTTAGGCTGTGTGTCATTGTCTAGCAATGTATCTCTCAGCATAGGTGCAGTGTTGGATAAATCACTTTGATCAGAGTCACTTTGGTGCTATGAAAGCGATTGTTGAGTTGTTCAAATCCACTTTACTACTGTACCACTCGAGGCCTTGATTTGCAGTGCAATCCTGTGGAAATCTAGACAACCACGCATTTACAGCAGCGAGGTAAAGTACAGACTGAAACAGGTGATTTAGATAGGAGACATTAGTAACTGTAGTTATTATATATGTATGACTTATAGTAAAACCTGCTGACACTGCCCTTTGGCCAACACTATGAAACACAGACTGAGATTATTTCAACCGTTGGCTTTTGTTTTAGCGCTTCGCTATTCACTTATTGTTCAATAATGTGGATTAGGTCATAAACATGCAAGAATGAAAAGAATGAAAATGCTGACACTGAAAATATGTCCAACTAGACCTCTGCAGAATGTGCTTTTCAATGATTTGTGAATCTGGCAAGATTAATGAAAGAATATGAATGTGCAAATAAATGCAAACGGAACAAATGTTGGTTGTTTGTCTCCTTGGATACTTTCATGCAGCTATGCCATATAAGTATTTTAGTAACCCAGGTCACCATTATCTGCACGTTATGTCTTTTTTATAGAAGCTATTAAAACTTTTCAGGCAGTCATATCTGATACGATATGCAATATCTAAGCATAGAAAGATTATACAAATTTGTGCCCTGTTGGCTCTAAAGGAAATTTTTGGACAAACTAATTTTTGTAAATCCTGACCAAAGGTTTGTTCTTAAGGAAACCTGAGACAAAGACTCTTTTTAAAACTAATCATAAAATGAGTGCAATAGACAGAATAAAATATGTTTTAAGCAAACAAACTCATGCAAGGCAAGTGCAGATGCGTGACATTAAAAGCCTTCTGTGCATCTGATTATATGTCATCAACATAGCGAAATAGATAAACACCTGGCTTACCACAAATATGTCACAACTAAACTTAAAATCAAATAAAAAATTGACTGGGAAAAACTACATAAATGACTATTTTAACATATTGAAAAATAATTTTAAAAACAAGCAAAGAGTAAAATTAACAATAACCTCACTAGATTGCCAGGTTACAAAAAAATATTTATTATCTCAATTTAAGAGTTTAATTCTAATATTTACTTTAAAAAATAATATAGGATTGTTTTGTTTTAAGGCAGATTATTCTCTGTTGTTGTTTTTAATATTGACATTATTATATTCAAGGTATAGTTCTCCCAAATCCTATCCACCAGAGTAACTTTCTACTTTCTAACTACATACTACATACAGCAGTAATGGAGCTTGTAAAAACAAGTGAACAAAGCGTACTTGAACGATTGTGCCTATACAGTCCTAAGGCCATAAATACTGTTTCTGAGTGGAAACACAGGTCACACCAGTGATGTTAGAGTAATTTTTTGTCGCGGACAGTGGTGTTGCGACACCTAAAATTCAGGTTACATATTTCCACCCACATTGTGTGCCCCCTCATTTTAGTAAATGGTAAATGGCCTGCATTTGTATAGCGCTTTACTCAGTCCCTACAGACCTCAAGGCGCTTTACACTACATTTAGTCATCCACCCATTCACGCACACATTCACACACTGATGATGGCAAGCTACGTTGTAGCCACAGCTGCCCTGGGGCGCACTGACAGAGGCAAGGCTGCCAGACACCGGCGCCACCGGGCCCTCTGACCACCACCAGTAGGCAACGGGTGAAGTGTCTTGCCCAAGGACACAACGACTGAGACTGTCGGAGCCGGGGCTTGAATCGGCAACCGACGGATTACAAGGCAAACACCCAACTCCTTGAGCCACACTTGGCCAAATTTGTTACAGATATTGATCTGGAAAAAGTTTGGACACTGCCACAAAGATTCTTTTTAACAAACAAAGTCAAAGAGATTTATTTTAAATTGATACACAGATTTTATCCTACAAAAAAGTATTTGTCAAAAATTAATCACTGAAATAATTGTTAACTGTACTTTCTGCCAAAAGCAACCTGAAACAGTCACTCAGTTATTTTGGTCATGTGAATTTACTTATAAATCATGGAAGGACTTCCAAAAGTTTACTTCTTATTCTGTTCTTTCTGACTTATGAGAATGTTAATTTTGGGTTTTAATCATTTTAATCATAAACATAAAGATGATTTCTTTTTTATAAATGTTTTTTTTATTTTAAGCTGAATTCCACCCACATAAGAGCAGAGTCATTACCACAAAAAAAACTGAACTATTTCTAAAGAAAATATAATCTAAACAGTACCTATATCTGTCTCAAAATCAAAAAATGCAAAGGCTCTTAAAACTATCAACATGAGCAATCGTCCCAGTATCTACTTCAAACTACTTCTAATGCAGAGTTGTGGACTTTAAAGTGTAATAGCAAATCCCCGCGGTGCCTGAAATACCAGACCCAGGGCTCAGTGACGCAGACAACGTTACGTAGTTCCACTTCCGCTTTTAGAGTTTCCGCCCCCAGTGTTGGCGCGGAACTTGTGTTGGAGTTGATAAACAGCGGGCCGTTCATACTTCTACACAGCCGGAGAAACTTCAAGTTTATTCAGTGGTGGGTGTTAAATTCAGAGCCTGACGCCTTTATAGCTCCCAAAGAGGTTCTCGGTATGTTGTTTTATTTTCGATTATGTTTAAAGTAATTCATTTATATTGGTCCATGTTTGTTAACCCGTAAGCTAACTTCTGAACATACATTAATTAGTCCTGTGATCTTTCTTTAAGTCATGTTTACGTAGAATAGGATAAAATAAAATTAAAATAATAACGACAGATTGTGTTGTACATTTAGAAAAGGTAAAACGCGATCTAAGCTAAATTAGATCAGATATCCCAAACATATGGTTATTGTATATAAATATTAGGAAAGGCAGCTATTTACCGATCAATAAACCATAAGATAGTATATCTGATTAAGCTCACTAGTTACGAAAAGGAGTGTGAAAAAGTTCCTGATCTGCATCCCTATCACTGTCACATGACCAAACAAACAAATGCCACATGAACAACCTTCTCCAGAAACAAAAAATGGCAACAAGACAGAAATAAACTCCAGTTTTATTTACCAGACCGATAACAACATGTTAAAAATGAGTAACATAATCTGATGCTGATGCCGATATGATGCTTCTCTAGTTGGGTGTGACCTGCTGAATCCCATTTGAGCGTTTGAGATCTGACTTATAAAACATGGAAGAGACAAAAAACACTTTTCTGCTTCTTTGTTTAAACTTATTTTCATTATACGCAACAATATGCATTAATTTGCTAATTAAAAACATGCAGCCATAGCCAGTTTGGCGAGTTCTCGATGCATCTCTAATTCAGAATGATTTATTGCGCTGACCTGATTCCTTTGAATATGAGACACAATGTGGCATCCTCTGCGTTAAACATTGTTCTGATTTCATCAGATAACGTTGAGCCCCTGATCCAGAAGGTTGGCTGATGGCTGACATAAACCCACTCAGGATGAACTGTGAGCTGTTGGCAACATGCAGTGCTCTGGGTTATCTAGAGGGAGACAGTTATCACAAGGAGCCTGACTGTTTGGGTGAGTGGGTTTTTTAAAATACTGTATTACGACGTACAAATTTAACAAAATGGGCGTCTTCTGATCCTCAAACTTGTATCGTTCCGTGACTCAGAGAGCGTGAAAGACCTGATCCGGTATTTACGCCATGAAGATGACACCCGTGATGTGCGACAGCAGCTCGGCGACAGCCAGATTGTTCAGAATGACCTCTTACCAATTATCGTTCAGCACCGACAAGACAAAGCCTTGTTTGACGCCTGCATCAGGTATGACCTTCCAAACGGCTCTACAAAACAGATTTGTGTGGCTACATATATGTTTGTTTGCAGTGCAGTGGTTCACCCTGAAATGTGATTGTAGGAAAGTTTTTTTATCTTTCCTTTTTTTTTTTCCCTTCATTCTTTTCAGGCTCATGGTTAACCTCACCCAGCCTGCCATGCTTTGTTTTGGTAAAATCCCAGACGATCCAGTGTTCAGACATCACTTTATGCAAGTGACATCTCATCTACAGGCTTATAAAGAGGTATCTTTATAACACTTGGGTGTGAACTCGTTGACCCTAGTCTTCTAATTGAACCTCAGAAATTTGATGCTTTGGGTCTTCACTCAAAAACAACACAGCTCAATTATTAAAATTGTTTTTGTTTTCTTTTTTCCAGGCTTTTGCCAGTGAGAAGGTGTTTGGGATTTTAAGTGAGACGTTGTACAACCTTCTGCAGCTGGTAAGTCATTTAAATTTGTTTGAATAACTATTCAAACAAATTGAACTTCTCCATTTGTGTCACGTCACAACGACAAACTTCAATGCTTTTGGTGCTTTTGGGGGGTATTACACGGGGTAGAATGTAGCTGTGAAGGCAGATGATACATGATTTTCTGTAATACATAAACGTCAACATTCAGAAATAATTAGTATTAGAATCAACTTAATTGTAGGTTAATTTTGCTTTAAATTCAGCCATTCTTTGAGGAACACGGCAGATACTAGGGAAGAAGGAGATCAGATGAAACCAAACCAGAACAGAGGTTTTCGGTTACATATGTTGATATGAAACCCTCCATGCTCATGATGTAACGTGGTACTGGCAACATCATGAATTTCTTTTAAGCAGGTCATGGAAGCTGCTGAAAATGTCGGGAAGATGACCGGAGATGAATTCAGGACAAGAAAATCAGCGAGAAAGATTTGAGAATGGGGAGGAGGTTCCTCTTCCGCCAGGACGACCGTGAACATACATACAGCGCTACAGTGGAACATGTTCATGTGTTAAATGGCCTCATCAAAGAGCAATCTGTTAAATGCCGTCAGTTGCACTGGATTGTATGTAGACTTATCAGAGCAAAGGGAGATGAATACACTTACCACAATTTTAAGATTTGTATTACTCTCTTTCCACTTTGCAAAGGTGCATCACTTTATATTGCTCTGTCACGTAAAATCCCAATAAAATTAACAGAATATTGTGGTTGTAGCGTGACAAAATAAGGGAAAGCTTTAGAGATGTAAGAATTCTTGCCAATCACTAATACCGATTGTTTTTTTATTTTTATATACTAGGACAGTTCTCTTTTTTTTATGTATTTCCATCCCTCTCCTTTTGCATCTTCATTCTTTCAGGACTGGGAGCAGAGACAGGAAGAGGACAACCTACTGATCGAGAGGATTTTACTTCTGGTCAGAAATGTGCTTCATGTACCTGCAGATCCTTGTGAAGAGAAGGTTTGACTTTTATACCCATTAATTGATCCTTATAGCTTAATTTCTGCTTTCCTCTTGAGTGTTCTAACCCTTGGTCGTCTTTCTGGTGACAGAAAGTGGATGATGATGCCAGCATACATGACAGGGTGTTGTGGGCCATTCACATGAGCGGTTTTGATGATCTGGTCAAGTTTCTCGCGTCTGCTCAGAGTGAACAGCAGTGGAGTATGCATGTATTGGAAATAATCTCCCTCATGTTCAGAGACCAGGTTAGATGCTGAAAAGCGTTCGCCTAACGCCGATGGAACTCCAGATGAGCTGTTCTCAGTATGCCCCGTTTTAATTTTGCAGACGCCTGAATCGTTGGTGAGCGCCGGTCACGCTCGTTCGGCTGAGGAGAAGCAGAGAGACGCCCTGGAGCTGGAGGCACTGAGGCAGAAAGAACAAGCAGAGAAACGCTCACGCACATTAACTAGAGGAACGAGGTAGAGAAAAGTTGACGGTCCTCACAATCAATGATAAAAATATATAGTCTGCAGTGACGCTCCAGACGATTGAAAGTTGATCGATTTTTGTTCCTGCTTCATTAAAAGCATTTGGGCGGAACATTTTTCCTTTTGTTCATTTTTTAAATAGAGTTTTTAGTTCTGTGTAAATCAGATAAATGTTGATAACTTTAACGCATCAGTAGGGATAGTCTTCTTATCCCTTCATTTTAAATTATATTGAAAACTTCTACCTCCATCAAAAAGCCTTCGGTACATTTACTAATGGAAAGGTCAGACCCAAAAGAAAACTTGGAAATCAATAGTGGCCAGAAATAACCTGATTTGTGTAAGGTAAAAGTCTGCATTTGTAGAACACTGATATTGAACATTGATATTGCTAACTGTGAGCAACTCTGTGAGCTAACAGTTAACTCTAGTTGAGTTAACTGTTAGCTATTTTGCTAATAGAAGGTAACTGTTAGCAACTTTAGTAGTAGAAGGTAACTGTTAGCCTCTCTGCTAGTAGAAGCTTACTGTTGGCAACTGTTAGTAGAAACTAACTGTTAGCAACTGAGCTAGTAGAAGTTGGCAAAGTTAGTAGAAGCTAAGTGTTAGCAACTGTGCAAGTACGAGCTAACTGTTAGCAACTCTGCTAGTAGAAGCAATTCTGCTTATAGAAGCTAACTGTTAGCAACTCTGCTAGTTGAGTTAACTGTTAGCTATTCTGCTAATAGAAGGTTACTGTTAGCAACTTTAGTACTGGAAGGTAACTGTTAGCCTCTCTGCTAGTAGAAGCTTACTGTTAGCAACTATTAGTAGAACCTAACTTTTAGCAACTGCGCAAGTACAAGCTAACTGTTAGCAACTCTGCTAGTGGAAGCTTACTGTTAGGAACTTTGCTGGTGGAAGCTAATGTTAGCAACTCACCTAGTAGAAGCTAACTTATACCAACCCTGCTAGTAGAAGCTATTGGATCCAGCGGTGTAAGGAAATGAGCCAGAAATTCAATTGTAGCTCACATCACCGGGTGTCCATCTGGATCAAACTTATACTTGAAGCCTTTTTATTCTGGACTTTTCAGATTTGCTTGGTTTTCTGTTTGCTGCCAGTGGAGGACGTCGAATGCAATTGTGTAGAATTAAAATGGCCAAAGTGGTACACATTAATGTGACATGAAAACAATGCAACCGATGCTTGGAAAGAGAACACAAACTGAATGTCAAAGATCAGTTTCCTTATATGTGCAGAGACAAACAGAGAGACAACAGCTTAGTAATTCATTGGCCACACTTTGCAACGACACTTATATCTGGGTTTATGTATTTGTTGTGTGTGTGGATATATAATGAAACCACCAGCTTGGCCAAAAAAAAAAACTTACGTCTGTAGTTTTTTTTAACACGACTTCTTTGTGTTTGAAAGGACATTGGCTTGTAAATAAAATAAAAAAATGTGTTCCATATTTCTAAAGCTTCTCCTCTTTTTAAGAAATTGAAAACGTTCTAAGGGTCTTTAAATATACTCTTAAGACATTTTTCATGTATTTCATTACTTTTTTGTTGCTGTTTTTTCCAGACATTCTCGCTTTGGGGGATCTTTTGTGGTCCAAGGTCTGAAAGCAATCGGGGAGAAAGATGTGATATATCATCGAAATCTTAACAATGTAAGTCATCAGCCATACAAGTCCTCCTTTCTAATGAGATAAAAATTCAGCAACAGCCCCCGACACTTTGATTTTGATTTTGTAGTTCAAAAATTACACCCATGACCTGGGGAAAGCAGTGAGACGTGTTCCTAAGAGAAACCGACAGGCCCAGGATTGTAAGGACCAACGACGCTCAGCCCTAAATGTTCGGCTCTTCCTGCGAGAGTTCTGCTTGGATTTCCTGGAAAACTGCTACAATCGACTCATGTACCTCGTTAAGGTCAGTGAGGGGACAACCGATGGATTTTATTTGTAGCATGCAGTTGGACAGAGAGACCTGTCCTAAAAGAAAATGTTCATTTCTGCTCATGAACTCTAGTTGAGTGTTCCTGCACAGTCTTAAAAAAAAGTCTATAACGGTTATAGATTTCACCATTTTCCAGGTCTGGATAAATATGGAAAAAGAAAATAAGCCCTGAAGCACTTTATGTTGAAAAAGTAATATTTACCCTGCTTAAATTATTTAAAAAAACTTTATATTTAAATAAGACTAAATTATTTACTTCAATGAAACTTGCAAATATCATGATTTATCTTTTAATTAACCATACAGTAGGGACCCACACATGCACATGTTGTAGCTGAGGATATTTAATAGAAATATGCTGGTAAAGTTGATGCCTTGGATGAACCATGACTCCTTTACTGTCTTAATTTGTTAGGAAAACAGCAGAGCAAGTGTTTGTTTTGTCGTTCTATTGATGTCTTTACTCATTCAGTTTTTTGGTTTTGTCATGGTATTTTTAGTTTGCATCAAAACATAAATCCCTATAAAAATATAGTCTAGCAAATTTAGTTGTTTATTTATTTAAATGTTTTGGAAATGTAATATTTAAACATTATACAATGGATGGATCTTGACCAAATTAGTAAATCTAATATTGGAAAGATATAATGTAATGGAAAATTTAAATATATGTTAGAAAATGTTTTAATAATAGAGTACTAAGCTTGTTTTATCTATTTATTTATTTTTGGTCCAATGAAATTGCAAATTAAAATGTGAAGAGTTGCTGTTTTTTAGAATAGCGAAACAAAAATTCACTTCCTCATATTAATTTGATTTTTAACCAGCTGTGATGATTTACACTATATATATATACACTACCGTTCAAAAGTTTGGGGTCACATTGAAATGTCCTTATTTTTGAAGGAAAAGCACTGTACTTTTCAATGAAGATAACTTTAAACTAGTCTTAACTTTAAAGAAACACACGCTATACATTGCTAATGTGGTAAATGACTATTCTAGCTGCAAATGTCTGGTTTTTGG
Source organism: Apricaphanius iberus (assembly GCA_028564705.1). Taxonomy (NCBI): domain Eukaryota; kingdom Metazoa; phylum Chordata; class Actinopteri; order Cyprinodontiformes; family Aphaniidae; genus Apricaphanius; species Apricaphanius iberus. Next base: position 1,347,943 of record JAPXFQ010000231.1, read on the forward strand.
TGCAATATCTACATAGGTGTATAGAGGCCCATTTCCAGCAACTATCACTCCAGTGTTCTAATGGTACAATGTGTTTGCTCATTGGCTCAGAAGGCTAATTGATGATTAGAAAACCCTTGTGCAATCATGTTCACACATCTGAAAACAGTTTAGCTCGGTACAGAAGCTACAAAACTGACCTTCCTTTGAGCAGATTGAGTTTCTGGAGCATCACATTTGTGGGGTCAATTAAACGCTCAAAATGGCCAGAAAAAGAGAACTTTCATCTGAAACTCGACAGTCTATTCTTGTTCTTAGAAATGAAGGCTATTCCATGCGAGAAATTGCTAAGAAATTGAAGATTTCCTACAACGGTGTGTACTACTCCCTTCAGAGGACAGCACAAACAGGCTCTAACCAGAGTAGAAAAAGAAGTGGGAGGCCGCGTTGCACAACTGAGCAAGAAGATAAGTACATTAGAGTCTCTAGTTTGAGAAACAGACGCCTCACAGGTCCCCAACTGGCATCTTCATTAAATAGTACCCGCAAAACACCAGTGTCAACATCTACAGTGAAGAGGCGGCTGCGGGATTCTGGGCTTCAGGGCAGAGTGGCAAAGAAAAAGCCATATCTGAGACTGGCCAATAAAAGAAAAAGATTAAGATGGGCAAAAGAACACAGACATTGGACAGAGGAAGACTGGAAAAAAGTGCTGTGGACGGATGAATCCAAGTTTGAGGTGTTTGGATCACAAAGAAGAACGTTTGTGAGACGCAGAACAACTGAAAAGATGCTAATTGTGGGAGCTGCTTCTAGAAGCGTGGGGTGCAATTTCACCAGATTACCTCAACAAATTAACAGCTAGAATGCCAAAGGTCTGCAATGCTGTAATTGCTGCAAATGGAGGATTCTTTGATGAAAGCAAAGTTTGATGTAAAAACAATCTTATTTCAAATAAAAATCATTATTTCTAACCTTGTCAATGTCTTGACTCTATTTTTTATTCATTTCACAACGTATGGTGGTGAATAAGTGTGACTTTTCATGGAAAACACAAAATTGTTTGGGTGACCCCAAACTTTTGAACGGTAGTGTATATATATATATATATATATATATATATATATATATATATATATAAGGCATTCAACGATACCACTTTTTTCAAATCTACTTACCGATACAGAGTAGAAATACCGATACTTCTAACAATCAAGACAAGTTTTCTTTTATTCTCTGCTTGTCACAATAAATTATGGTGAATAAAAAAACAAAAACTAAGATATTAATAAAAAATGACCATGTAACTAAAATTTTAAGTATAAAAGTATTTTTTTCTGTGAAATTACTGCAAAATGTCCCCATTTTAAGTATCGGTTTTTGGTATCGGTTAACTGACTGATAGCGATGCGAGTACATTAGAACGGTATCGGAGCATCACTACTTTTGAATATCGATACCATAACATAAACATAAAATATTGTGATATATTCGCGTATCGATATCTTCTTACATCCCTAAAATATATAAAGTGTATATCTTGTGTCCTCTCCAGGAGAGTCTTATCCGCGAGCAGAGCCAACAACACGACGAGACCTATTACTTGTGGGCGCTCAGCTTCTTCATGGCCTTCAACCGTGGCAACGGTTTCCGTGCCGACTTAGTCTCAGAGACCATGTCCATCCGTGCATTTCACTTCATCGAACGCAACGTCACCAATTACTATGAAATGTTGCTAACGGACCGCAAAGAGGCTACATCCTGGTCCCGCAGGTAAGATCAGCTGGAAGGAGGTCAAAGAAGATAAATGCATGAGTTATGGTGAGCTTCTTTTTTAATACGTTAAAACCTTTTTGTTTGTTTTTAAGGATGCATTTAGCTCTAAAGGCATATCAAGAACTGCTGCTAACTGTGAACGAGATGGACCGCTCTCCTGATGAAAGCATCCGCCAGAGCTCTAACGTTATTAAAAGTAAGGCGCTACTTATTTCAGTTTGGAGTACTAGTTTACAAGCACGCTTTCTTTAAAATAACTAATGATAAACTAAACTAAACTTTATAATGTATTCTACTGAAACAAAGAAGAATATGTTAAAATGATTGATCAAAAGATAAAAATATTTTTAAAATATGTCTAAAACTAATAAAATAAGTATTAAAAGAAATGTTTAATTAAGGGAAAAAAATAAGTATTAAAACTTTCAAAACCATGACACAGATTAAAAGAAAAACAATGTTAAATAATTCTAAAGCTAATATAGGTATTAAAAATTATACATAACATTGAAATTTAATGGAAATAAACAAAATAGAATGCTAAAAATAAAATACCAATATGTTTTATTTAAATCTGATAAAGGGTAAAATAAGGCAAAGGAAAAAAGTGCATTAAAAATATTATTGTTTTACTTATTTCCAAACTCTAGCTAAAACATAATTTAAAGCTAACAAACAAGACTAACTAATGTGTGAATAAAATTTTCTTTTTTTTCTTCTTTTTTTTTTTTGCTGTCAGGCAGATGCTAAATTAAGTGAAGATCACTACTTATATGAAGAGCTCTTTTCCAAAACGCGATAAACGTCTTTAAAAAAAAGTTTGTCATGTCATTTTGCTGTGTACTGAGCCTATTCACTGCTCCATCAACGTTTCTTGCCAAATCACTATATTTCCTCGTAAAATGTAGGTACAAGATGCCGTTTTTTTACAAACTGCCATAAGCGCCGAACCTATTTTTAGTCTAAACGCGATATATCCTCTCAACTAATCAGAATTCAGTGAACGTTCTACGCTATGTCTCTATAGAGCGTTAAAGCGGGCAAGCAGTGGGATGACCTGAAACCTGAGGTACTTCTGAAGCAGGCCTCTGTTACGGCTGCAACAAAAAGAGATGTGCTGTCACTACTAGGAGCAATAGGTGTGTCTGATGCTGCGAGGGCTTTTTATGATGATGCATTATAACAGGTGACTGACAATCATACTTGCCAACCCTCCCGATTTTCTCAAGAGGGTCCCGAATTTCAGTTCCCCTCCAGAAAATTTCCCAGAGCCAACATTCCCCTTAAATTTCTCCCGATATCTGACGGCGTCCCATTTCATGTACACTCCCCGTTTCTTATGGAGAATAAAATCTGTTACATTTTTCTGTTGCCAAGGAATATGCTATGAGGTACAGTTTCCTCATTTCAGTCATTAAAATCCATCACCTGTTGGGGAAATTCGTTTGTGAATAGCGTTTCGAGAAAAAAAATAGACGGATTTATAGCGTTTTGAGGAAAAATTAAATTAACTTTAAATTTATCATCAACGATATTGTTGTTTGATTTAAAAATAATTGTTCAACATGTTCTAACTGAGGCAAAAAAACACTTTACCAGTATGAATTCAATATAAACAAAATGTGTGGGTCTACTGTAGGAAAAAAATTTAATTTTTCCTGAAAACTACTGAAATGGATTGATAGCGTTTTGGAAAAGAGCTCTTCATATATACAACAGCTATATAGTTGAGTTTTTATTATGTGACCAATAAATGGCAGTGAAGGGCTTAATGTTTGGTTTTTATTATTTGGGAAATATTTATCGACCTGCTAGGTGGGACACGTATCACACCGTAGCTGCATTAAGAGGTATAGCATTCAAGAAAATTTATTTTTAAACTCTGCAACACTCTCAGCTATGCTGTGTATTTTAATGTTTGCTGATATGTAAAATCTCGTTGTAAAGGCAACATCTTCTACCTGATGGAGTACAGGGAGATTTTCCTGACCTTGCTGAGAAAATATGACGAAACCAAGCAGCCGCAGTCCTACCTCAAAGACCTTGTGGAATCAACACATCTCTTCTTACGCATGCTGGAGCGCTTCTGCAAAGGTCGGAAAAACCTGATCGTCCAGGTGAGCTGTATTGCTTTTCTGATCGGTATCCACAGATGTTTGTTTCAGAGTTTCTTTGAGGTGTTAATATTTCCCTCCTTTGTGTCATTAGAGGAAGAAGGTGAGGCGGAAGAAATCTAACAGTAAAAAGAAGCAGTCGACTCAAGAATCGAGTCCAGAAGCGCTGGCGGAGACTTGGAAGATCGTTGAGGAAGAGCTGAGGGCAACTGGGTTTCAGGTTGGTGTCAAACTTGGCCTCTAGGGGGAGCAGTAGCCAAACATTGGTGTATTCTGTTTGAGTTCTTTGAGCTCGTGCTAAATTAGATGCACATAGACGCCACATATTAACTAGCTTCCATCCTTTTTTTCTCTGTTTGCAGCTCTCAGCGACTTTGACTGAAAGCATTGTGCCTTTTGATGCTGCGTCAGAAACGCCCCTTGAGGAACAGCGAACTGAGGCCATGATACGGGTGCAGGACGCTCTGCAGGCTCGATTGGGACCCGAAGCTCTGGCACTGCTGCGGGCCGCCAGGTGAGGACGACATCGTTTTTTCAGCCGCCATCCTCCATGTTATGATGAAATGATCTCCAATTCAGTCTTTGAAGCGGAATGAAACCTGTTTCTCATTTTGAAGCAGCAAGTTCGGATATTTAAGAAACTAAATCCAAATAATTTCAATATCCTATTATCAAAATATTTCTTTGTTTTCTTTTTTGTACTTTGTACTAACACATCCAATTATGTAACTTAGCGTATTTTTCTACTATGTTCAGGGAAGTATGGCCAGAAGGCGACGTGTTTGGTTCATCCGACGTTGAACCAGAGGAAGAGCTGGATCTTCTCAAGCAGATCTTCAATGCCAACTTGCCAAGTAATCATTTAAAAATGTGTTTAACCCGCTGTCTCACCGCTACTCTTCTATATTTTAAATTGACACCTTTTTTTTTTATACCAGGGCCAGCTCCTGAGGCTATGAACGAAGAAGAGGATGATGGAGCAGAGTTGGAAGAGGAGGAGTTAGAATCTGTCCAGCTTTCTGAGAAAGAATTCAATTTTCTAGACTTTATCAAGAAGTGAGAAAATATTTAGAGCTTCAGCTTTACAATACCTTTTAAGGCGAGCTTTAAACTGGGATAAAATCAACCCACTATATTTTAAATCAGTCAGAGTGGGGATGATCTCTGCAGGGTGACACAGAGGACTCCCCATCGCATGTCATGAAGCAGTTCCCTGGCTGTTTGGAGCATGCATCTAGTGGTTACCTGACCACATCCACACAAGGATGTGGTCAGGTAACCTCATCAAATTGTTGAATCGAGCATTTCATGATCTCCACACCACAAAATAACAAGCATGTAATGATATTAAGCAGAGGTTTGTTAACGCTGGGTAGGCCAAGGATTAGGGGTCGCTGCTGGAACTGGTTGAGATACTAATAATAATAATAATGCATCAAACTTATATACTTATTACTTATGAAAACAAAAACAGATTAGTTAGAAGCTAAAGCTTTTATTGTACTCCTACCGCTTTTACCCAAATAATTTAAACTAAGGCAGGTACGTTTTAAATTAAAGGTACCGTATCATGCTATTTTACACCTATAACTTCTGGGATAGACATATATGATAAAATGTTACCGTCAATGTTGTACCATATTAATTTGTCCAAACATTTAACTTGTATCCTGTAGTTAATGTTGGACCGCAAAGTAAAACGGCTTATTTCTCTATAATCCTGCCTCCTTCTGGTGGAGGTGCAGAGACCTTGTTTGTTTACAGAGAAATTCTGTAGTTTGTGTAGTTTGTAAAGGTGCATTCTATACCCTGGGGAAAATATATTACGGTAGAATTGCCTGGAATGCAGTAGAAATACACAAAAAAGCAATAAAGAGTAAGGTTTTCGAGATTTGCAATAATTCTGCCTGTTTCACGGTCACCGGGGTCCTAAAGACCTCAGGTGACTTTATCCTTGGTCCAAAAAAGCCTAAGAAAACAATATGTGTATTCAATCCATTTATATAAATTCTGGGATCTTCTAAATGGAGATTTCGCCTTTTCTGTTTGCTGTTACAGGTTTGCCAATCCCAGCATTGTGCGCCCGTATCTCCTCCTTTTGAAATCCTATTCAAAAAACACGCCTCACACGAACCACTGCATAGCTCGGATGCTGCACCGCCTGGCTGTGGACCTCAAGATGGATGCTTTGCTTTTCCAGCTGTCGGTCTTCCAGCTTTTCAACAAAATCCTGAACGATCCTGCCGCCGCTGCTTACAAGGTACGGGCGTACAAGAATAAAAGCTCCTAGGAGGAGGGGTTCAAGCTTTTTCCTTGATCCCAGTTTCTCGATCTATTATTGCTTTTACTTTTCTTTCCTTTTTTTCATGTATCTTTACTTTTTTGTGCTCTTTCTTCTCTTTATTCTCTTGCTTGTTGTGTCAATTTTTTCTTTTTCTCATTTTTTTTCCATTCATCCATCTTAAAAAATGTATCCCTATTGTAAATGTTGCTATTTTATATTGTATAACCAGTATAAAAGGTTTGACAACTGTGAATAGTTGCCTCTGGAGTGCAGGAATCCTGGCTGTGAAGCAAGTCGTAGATTATGTATGTATAGGTGACTAACCTTTTCTCCTTTCCTCTAACAGGAGCTGGTGACCTTTGCCAAGTTCGTGCTGAACCGCTTCTTTGCAGTGGCGGCGCAGAACAGCAAGGCGTATGTTGAGCTGCTCTTCTGGAAAAACGTGGGCGCTGTGCGTGAGATGACTGAAGGCTACACCAAAGATGGGTGTGTTCTCTTTTCTTGATGCATTCATGAACCTAGCTGATGCAAGTTAAAGATGTATAATATAAATCCCGAATCTTAATAGTCATCTATTGTAATTAACTGTTTCAGAGAGGGAAAGAAGCCATCATGGACCGAAGAGGAGGAAGAGGAGCTCCGTAGGCTTTACATGGAACACCTGGACTCTGAAGGTTTTATTTTTTTTGAGGGGGGGACTCAAAATTTTTTTCTGTTGTGTTGAAAGTGACCAGACCAGGCTGACCTCTGCCAATAACCTTTATTTGTTGTGCTTAGTGCCAGACATAGTGGAGACTATCCTTCAGTTACTGAGCAACAGCAACCGCACACGGCGGCAGGTGGTGACGCAGCTGGTACATATGGGTCTCGTGGACAATGCTAAAGAACTGAAGAAACAAAAGTAGGCAATTTGGTTTATTTTAATCAAAATTCACTAAGTGTGTGGAATAAAATCTAAAGGGTTTTTATTTGTCTTTGGGGTTTTTTTTGTAAAGGAAGGGTACTCGGATCGTTTTGTGGACCGAGGAGCAGGAAAGAGAGCTGGAGATGCTCTTCGAGGAATACAAAGACTCTGACGGTATTTCTAGGCTTTTTTTGCTCATCATCACTCAAATGATGAGATCCGACACTTCCCGTGCTTCCTGTAGCAGTTCCTGTCAGGGATGCTGCCTTGAAAGGTGATATCGGAGTGAATTTAAATTGTTTTTTGCGTTGACACAGATGTGCTGGGTAACATCATGAAGAAGCTCACAGCCAAGCGGTCTCGAGCACGCGTCGTCGACAAGCTGCTGAGCATGGGCTTGGTGTCCGAACGACGCGAGCTTCGCAAGAAGAGAAGCCGTAGCGCTCAAGCAAAGAGCTCCGGAAAGAGCATGGTAAGTAGATCTGCATTCTGTAGATACGCACCAAAAATAATATGACTAGAAACTCACTGATCCAATCTTTGTAGCAGGTATTTCATGCTAATAACAAAACTCTTCAGTGTGAAAGTCTTTGCTGAAGGAAGAGGAATGAATTAAGCCATTTTCAATATAAATTTAGTTTTATATCGGTGACTTAGAAAAAGAAATATATGTGTAGCACAAAAGGGGGTGAGACGTTACCAGAAAGGGAGCTGTGAACGGATTACAGCAAGTTTAGCACAAGCTTCATTTAGAAATGTTGGGTTCTGCATAGTTCCAGTAAATCAATGAACAGTGGACCATGTCAAAACATTTTTAAATTCTTAGAATTGGAGATGGACTTACCTTAATTTTTCACAGTCTATGACTCTAATTTTTGGAAAGCTCTGCTGACACCGGTTTAATTCAGTTTCGATTTCTCTTTAAGAATCAAAGTACAACACCATGTCAGCATACGATTAAAATACTTTGGTTGCCTTGCTGTTGTGAGAAGCAATTATTCATTTATATCCGCAGCTAAAGTGACATGCCACGCAAAACATATTTATTTAGAAGTTGACTATTTAAATGGGCTTACAATATTTATGAGCAACGGTAATAACATTTAAAATGGCAATCTTTCTGTGTGTTTGTGTTGCCTAACAAATGTAGACCCTTCCTTCATATGTTTGGTTGACATAAAGCTGCCAAGATTTCTGAATTTAGCAGATATCATGACAGGCTGAGGTTGAAGGCTCAGAAAAACTGAGCATTTATTCCGTAACATGTACAGCCTTCCTGGTATCTGTTTAAAGTCTGCTCTCTTTAAGTCCTCTTAATATTTCTAAGCTTCCTGAGACTTTATTTCAACAATGTTTTAACAACTTTGCCTGCATAACCCAGTTGTTTGTCTCCTGATTAATTTAAAAATATATAAAATCTAATAATATTTTAACTTTTCTCTGACTAGCCTAGCTATGAATTTGTTTGGTTCATGGACAGGCTGATTTCTCATTTTATAAAAACATGTAATTTTGGGGGGTATAAAAATAATTTTTTGTTTTTTGTCTGAAGTACGTTGATGTAATGTGATACTTTATCCTTTGGTTGTTTTTTGTGTAAAGATGACATGTTTTCCATAATCTGGAGGATTTTTTTTTTGTATCTCTCAAGTGAAGGCTTTTTTGTCCATGACCATGTTTTTATAAGGAGGGGCCCATTTTCACATTAATAAATCAGTAAAAATTAATGTAAATGCTGTTTGGATTCTGGAATAGAAATGAAATTCGGCTAACAGAATGGACAGGTGATATCTGCCAAAACTTTTTATCAAACAGGTCTTAAGAGTGTGTTTCTACTTTTGGAGATAAAAAATAAATTCATATAGGATGATAAAAATGTACGACATCACATTTTGTGTAAGCCTTAGGTCCAATAATGTGATTTGAGGCTAAACGTTTAATTCATTTTACAGACTGAGGAAGACTTCCTGGCTGAACTAACACAAGGCCTTCCAGACGATTCTATAGATCAAAGTGATGAAGATGACATGGATGATGAGTCTGAGGATAGCGATGAAGATGAGACGGAGAGAGAAATGCCCCAACCTGTTAGGAAAAGGAGCCAAACGTTTAACCTGACAGCAGAGCGCAGAGCAGACATCACCATCATGGTAAACGCTCTGCAGCAACAAGGTAAGATGAAAGCCCTACTTCTCAGTGTACTTATTAGTGAAGACTAATATATTAATGTCGTAAAGTACAACAGTAAATTGTTCTCTTTTTTTCATGATTCTTCACATGATGTTTAGTTTATGTCTTAATTGTTATATTTTGTCTTAAGGCTTGTCTGGACCGCTGTTGTGGCTGCAGAACAGTTTAAACCGAGCAGCAAACGATCGAGAAGACGATGGTAATCGTGACTTCTTATTCTAGGGGATTATTCTCAGTAAAGTTTGCAGCACCATGAACCACTTTTTTTTTAATTAACGCCGTTGGTTATTTTTGCCTTATTTTTTCCCACCCAGGTCTTTCCCAAGCCGTCCCACTTGTCCCCTTCACAGAAGCAAATGAAGACGCCATGGATAACAAGAACTTCCTGAAGCTGCTGTGCAAACTGGGAATCAGACCACCTGAAAATGAACAGGTTGCTTTGTGTTTATATGTACAGTATGGTTAATATTTCATCGCTCTTTTTTCTGAGATTGGATTGGTCATATTTTTAAGAATTAATGTTTTATTCTGTTTTCAACAAATGTTTTTTTTTTTAATCATAGAGTAAATACATTAAACTATTTTTTTTGTGTTGTAGTCATACATTAAGCATATTATTATTTTTATGTAGTCATACAGTATTTATTTACTTTATTTTGTATGCGTAAAACAAACACATTAAGTTATTTATTATTCAAATAAATATTTAGCTACTTATTTATGTAGTCATAAAATAAAAATATTTAGTTTTAATGTATTTATTTGTTTCTCACCCAAAGAGTGCTAGAATTAGGTCTTGTTCTCTCTGCCAAATGGATTGATGAATAGATTTATTTTAGATTATTTTATTTAATTGATAATTACGATAAATTACATTAATGTAATTGAATACATTTACAAATTAAATTATTATTTATCAGTCATTTTAAAAAGCGTTTTATTTGACGTTTTTTCCTAGGAATACCGGGATGCAACGACACACTTTTTTGAAACCGATACTTGGATCTGAGTACTTGCCGATACCAAGCATTAATGGCGATACTTCTACTACACACAAAAAATGCAATGAGTTGGAAGACAGGTTTTAATTTCTTAACTGATTCTCACAGCAAATGATGGTGAAATAGAAAAAAAAAATATTAATAAAAATGACAAAAAAACAAAAATTTCAAGTTAAAAAAGAAACATTTTCTGCATTTTTTTTTACATTTTAAGTATCAGTTCATGGTTTTAGTTAACTAATCGATACGAGTATATTTGAATTTTATTAATGCATCCCTAAGTTTAATTTAATTTTTTTAAATTAAATTTAATTTTTGTATTTGGAATGAAAACATATAAATGCTTGTTCATAAGTAAATTAATATTTTAGTAATTGAAAAATACCTTTTTAATATAACTATTTTCTAAATATATCTGGAGTTGATTATTAAATAAAAAATGAAATAATTAAATATTTTAGTTTGATTTAATTATTTAATCAAATTAACAAATAAAATATGTGTTTATATCATTTCTTTCTTTAAATATTTTTTAATTAGGAGAGCTTCTGGAGGATACCAGAAAACATCAGCTCATCTCAGCTTCGGAGTGCAGCTGCAGCATTAACTCCTGGAGAGGATGAACCTGAACATTGTGAGGAGCAACAAGGGTCCAGAGACCCAACAGAAGAACCACGTGAGCAGACAGAGCAGGAGGAAGATGAAGAGGTGTCAAGTGAACAGAGAGCTCAGACTCTGAGAGCTCTGCTGCTGGCACGCAATAGGAAGAGCCACACTGCAGTGGATGCAGGTACCAATGGAGAATTCATCCTTAACTTTCTAAGATAGAAACACTCTTAGCTGCTTTCTTTGTTATGGCTAACTATGCATGCTTTGGCACTCATATTACAGAGGAAAATCTAAACCGAAAACCACAAGGTTGAATACAACTAAGTAAAATTAACTCTGTTCCCCTCGAGAGGTTGCAGATTAAAATAAAGGTAAATCTTTGCTCCTGAGAAGCGGTGATGCTGAGTAAACAATCTTTAATGGCTTTATTAAAAAAAACGTCAGACACACAAACGTCCCTTAAGTGTCTTTGTGGTAAAAGCATCCCACTGGAGGTATGTAGTACAGAGACGAGAAAAACATTCCTAATTACTGAATGGCCCAAATAAAAATACACTTTCTACCCACCCTTCCACTATTTCTGGTGTAACAGCAGCAAAGCAAGAACAGAACAGAATTAAAGAGTGTTGAAAAAAAGGGGCATACATCATGGACATAGTTACAAAAAAACAGTACTGTGCAGATATTAAAGATAAAAATACAAATAAACTGGAATACCCAGGTTACTTAAAGATACTTAAGTACTTTAAGTAGGATACTTAAAGATGTTTAAATAATTAAAAATATTCAGAAATATGTACTGAATATGCATTGTACTTGTGCATTAAATAAAGTGAATGTATTATTTCCAGAAGTTAGCATGTACAAACTGAGAAAAAGACAGATAATGTGCAAATTACAGCAGTAGAAATGTTATTTGCAGGAATGCACCGATACTGGTATCGGGTATCGGCCCCAATACCGTCTGATGTACATGTATCGGTTAAACTTGACCAATACCATGAACCGATACTCAATATGTGGTAAATCTGCAATACATAACAATAACAAAAAAAGATTAATTTTTCACTTGAAATTATATTTATGTGGTAATTTTATATTTAAAATATCACATTTTGTCTTAGTTATGTTTAGTTAGTAAAGTCTGGTGCCTTTAATCCCTTCAGGAAAGGTATAAGGGGGAAGTTACACAGTTTATTATTTCAACAATAGTATTGGATCGAAATCGGGTATCGACAGATACACAAAATCCAGGCATCGGTATCAGGACTGAAAAAGTCGGATCGGTGCATCCCTAGTTATTTGGTGAATTAGTGCAATTTAAGGCGCTGATGTAAACATTTATGTTTGTTGGGAGCCATTTTGGTTGTATAGTCTAACGGCTGCAGGGAGGAAGGAGCTACTAAAATGTAACATCTTCATGCATGGGCTTGGAGAGTCTGTCCAACAGTGATGTTATTTTGGCCAGAGTCGTTCTGTCTCCCTTCTGGTTAGCAAGTTTGTCTTTTTATGGTAAAGAAATTCTACCTCTCTGTGTGACTGCACTTCACAGAGAAGCTAGAAATGTAGAAACAACGGCGAAACCTCTTACATAATAGATGAGTCGATTATTTCATTGATTTCATTTTGTTTCTTACTGTTTCAGGTCAGACGTCAGACACCGCTCCTGGTGATGACGCAAACGGTCCAATTAAGAGGCATGTTATCACCGTATGACGGTATTTTTCAGTAAATGAGTTTCCTGAACGTTGTTGATTGTTCAAACGTTTGCTCTGATCCAGCAGGTCTCAGGAGAAGATGTCAACCAAAAGAAGCAGAGGCAGGCTATTGGACGATGATGACGATGAAGTGGAGAAAGGTACGGACTTTTTCAATGCTCGTTTTCATGTCAACAGATATTTAAATTTACAGCTAGAAATGGATTATTTCAAAGCCTGCTGCATACCCTAGGAAACGAGTTGTTTTAGTTAGAGCTTTGGCTCTACAAGGACATTTTGTAGTGACCTAAAGAACTGCACTTTAAGTAGATTTAAGTTCCACAACGAGACGATATCATGTCATAAACTTTTGTTTAGAATAGTTTATGTAACTTGTAGAGATGTAAGAAAATGTCTATATGCTGATATATCACAATATTTTATGTCAAGATATTGTATCGATAATCAAAAGCAAATAATCGATTTATATTTTTTCAAGATTTTTAATTAAAACATAAAAAATTACAGTTATTTTTGTCATAAAATTAAAAGTATAACTGGTAGTTAGTGGCTGTTTTCCCCTTCTTTGTTCCAGTGGATCAACTAGATCTGGTAATAAAAACAGGTTGGAGTGTTTAGAATGTTGTGACAGACTTTCTACAGTTCAATTCATTTGTAAAAATAAAAATATATAGATTTACTCATGGTATCGTGATATATCGCAACATATCCTATCGTCCCCTATCGTATCATGATACATATCGTATAAGCAGATTCTTGCCAATACATATGATTGGTAACTTGATGTTTTACTCTTGTGATCAGGCAAATTAATAAAATCTATATTATTGTTTTAATTTGCCAGAACTGCAACATTTTGAGTAAAGTATGTCTCTATTTTTTATTTTTTTTAAACAGAGAATGATTCAACCAACACCATGGATGTTGAAACAAATAACGGTGCAGATTCTGACAGGGAGGATTTCTCTGCTCCTGTGAAGCGGAGGAGAAAAATGGTCCTAATTGATGATGAAGACGATGAAGATTAGTTTCAAAGTCTATATTGGACCACTTACCAGGAAGGTCCCTCATGTTACTTAGAGGGGGGGGGGTTCAGTCCTCTTTAGGTTCAAACAGCCAACCAGATCATTAGAAAGCCAAAAAATTCATTTATAATGTACATATATATAAATCTTGTGAAGCAAATTTTCACTTAAAACCTTTAGTAGAGAAGTTTCTTCTCTAGCAATGAAAGTTCTTAGAGTTAAAGATCTGCTGCATGTTTGCAAACAAAACATTAAAAAAGTTTTCTAATTACATATTCAAACGCTTTTTCACTGGATAAAGTGCTGTTTTTTTTAGGTGTGCGATTGTATGCGTCTTTAAAACGTAAATAAAACAACAAATGTCAGAATAAAAGCTGCTGGTCTTTTTCTCCCATTATGCAATACAGAGTTGTAACACTAGGGGGCAGAAATGTTTTCCCTTTTTTTTTATCAGATGATTTAAGAAAATGTTTACAGGCTATCTACTGTATAAATAAAGGATGAAGTGTAGTTTTGATTTGTTTAATAAAATGTTGTTATTTTGTAGATAAAGAAAAGTTTTTAAAAAAGCTTAGCAGAAATCTAATAAGTTTATTCTTTTTCTTCACCTTCTCCTGGATTTTCTTCCACTTTTGCAGTGTGTATCCCATGTCTGCAGCGACCACGTGTAGTGTCAGTTTTCCTTCTGTTGTCCTCACATCTGGACCGCGTTAGAAACTTCCTGTCACAACATCTGCTCTGCCCCCGACTCAGATTCAAAGGGGAGACTTGGCAAATGGAGTCATTAGATGAGCCCAGTGATACGTGGGTGTAGATCATAAATTTACACGGTAGATGGTATATCACGTGTTCTGTATTTAGAAAATGTTAAAGTTTAAGATGAGCTCTTTCAGATAATCTGATTAATAACCATGGTGACTCTGTGAACAGAAATGCTGCCGGCTGGATTGTCCATGTGACAAATTGCTTGTAAAAGTTATAAAGTCAAACTTTTAGTGAACAGAGACTCGACAAATGCCGTTTTCAGGATAGCAAAATTTTTATTCTGATCATTTTTAACATGACATATTCAACAAAAATACTTGATATACTCAGGGAAAGATAACTATAATTTAGTTGTTTTTGTATTTTAAATAGCAGTTTCCTAGTAGATAAAGTGCTTTGCAAAAGTTCCTGTACTAGTAGTTTTTTTGTTTTCTAATGTTGCAACCAACAAAAGTCTATTTTGTTAGGATCTTATTTGAGAGACCAGTACAATATAGTGGTAGAAAACGTCACCATGATTTTAAATGTATTTTATGAGGATAATCTTTTTTCTTAGAACAAATTTCACCTTCAGGTCTTTGGGGTTATATTTCCACTTGAGGCTGAACTTTTTATCCAATCTGTAGATGGAGAGTTTGCTACTTATTCTCAGTTGGATTTAAATCTGGACTTTGACTAGAGGCCATTCTAAGGATGAATATGCTTTGATCTGAACCATTTGGTTATACGGTTGACTTTTTTTGTAGACAAAGATTAACGTGGTCGCCAGACTTTTCTGCAACCGTTTCTCTGCAAGCGAGGTCCAGTTATCGGATTGCTGCAGTGATTACGTGAAAAATTGTCAAACAATTGGTCAATTTAAAGAAAACAAGATATATATATATATATATATATATATATACAATTAAAAGTCATAAAACAAAATCTGAGCTATGTCTGTATGTACAGAGTAATGTTCTTTACTTTCTGCTTAATTGCTGTAACAGTAAAGCAATTAAATCTTAAGTTAAAATGGACTAAAGGGTTTTGGACAAAATAAGTGTTTTAACTTCCTCCAAAGCCCTTCTCGAACTTTGAAAGTATTGGACTTCAAATTTTGTTTGTCAGTGTTCACCTTTTTGTTGTTTTAGTTTGAAAATAAGAGGAACCCCTGCTTTAGTGTCAAGCATTTTGCAACCAGATTTTATTTGTCTGTATTTATCTCAAACATACGGAAGCCCCAAAAGGTCATACATACATACATTCCCCCCCCCCCCCCTTTTTCTCGTGATAACAAAATAATTTTCCTCCGTTTTCTCGTGATAACGAGATAATTTTCCTCCGTTTTCTCGTGATAACGAATTTGAGACATAATGCATCCACTGCCTACACTAGGGTTCTAGTGACTCGCAATCCTGCTACTTTGCGTCTCTGTTATCATCTGCTATCCATGGAGACGCCCGGGCTGGTCAACTATGTAATTAATGACTACATCAGGGTCATTTAGATTGCGCCTCCGATAAAGATGAAACCTTGCTAACCGTCTTCTTAGATGACACACACTAATGTGTACATTATCTGTAATACCAAGGCATAAATCTATTTCAGCCTGCGTCAGGCCTTGATTGAAAAGATGTGTGATGCGGTGATCAATATTATCCTGCTTCTCTGACATTGCTACACTGAATGATGTTTCCTGCAGTGATTAAAAAGACAATATCGTTTTGTTTTCTTGATATCTCAAATACTTCTTTTTGTTATTACGGGAAAACGGAGTAAAAATTATCACGTGAAAACGGGGGAAATAAAATGTATGTATGTATGACCCTTTAGGGCTTCCGTACAAATACTTTTCCAGAACATTCTGAACACTTTCGTTGCAGAGGAAAAAAGTTGGATTTTTGTTTCATCTAATCAGAGGACCTTTGCTTTGTCCCCTGTATGTCTTAGTCCTTTGTGTTTCATGATGCTGCTTGTTTCTGAGTGTTCTCAAACAAATCTTTGATGTTTTCACAGTACAGATATGTTTATAGTCTGACTAAAGTTGGACTATATTAATTAGTTTTCAGGCCAATTGGTTGTTTTGGGTTTTATTTAGGGGTACAAGAGTAAAGGTGGAAGAAATTATATGGAGACCAAAATTCAGAAATGTAAACACTTGTTTTGGTTATATAACAAAATGTGATTGCCTCAGGTTCATTCTCAGGAAAAGGTGCCAGGCTTTCCAGTTAACAGGTAGAAAAATTTATTTCTGAATAATTGGTTTTCCCCTGACTATTTCTCATGACAATCTTGGATTTCATGTTGCAACACACCTTAAAGTTACACTCCTGCTCTCCAACTTCCTGACAGGTGCAGAAATCTCATTACGTCTGCCAAGGAGTTTGTGTTTTTCGACAGGGTTTGTTCGTTTGTTAGCAACATAACTCATAAATGCATTGACAGATTTTGCCTGAGCTGCCTTGGCAGAGTACTGCGCTCGCCGAGTGTTTTTTTATAGTTTATACTGAAACCACGGACCCTCTCGAAGGCATTGGCATATGCACTGTACCTTTATACATAACTACTGAATAGTTAATCAACAAATTTAGAACTAAGATCTCAATACTTTATAAGCTATAAATTGGCATTTATAGTACATTGTTTAAATGGTGAGGCAAAACTAAATGCAAACATTAACAAGTCTTCTGAAAAGGCTTTTACAGCTCCTTTATAACTGTTTATTACTGATTCATTAGGTGTTACAGTCATAAGTAGAAACAATATTGGTAATTATGTATTTTTTTAAAATAATTTTTGAAGAATTGGGGTGCAAGAATAATTTAGTTATATTACGTAACCACATATTTAACATTTAAGACATTTGATACTATATTAGCAGCAGGTTTTATTAATCAAAAACCTTTTATGAGGTTGTTTGTGTACTCAAACAACCTCCTCCTGTGAGTCTGACACACTGTTAAAGAACAGCATTTCTACAGCCAATCTTGACATCTGAGGTTAATTCCTGAGCATGCCGGTATAGTCTATTGAGGTCCTTTTGTCAGCTTTTTCTCCACATATTTATCAAAATCCTCCTTTTAGTTTAAAAAAAAAAGCTAGAAACAAATCAACTAACATTAATTAAAATGTCCTCTTTTAAATTCCAAAACCCAGATTGTTGTCCTACCATAGAGTTTATTGAGTCTGGCTGAAGTGCTTTGTATTAATAAGGCCCTTATTCAAAAATGATGAATGCCAAATTCTGTGTTACATAATGGACCAATTAAACACGTGGCTTTGCCCCACAATGCAGACAGACAAACCATTATAATGGAATTTCAATCCTAATCAGAGTTTTGATGTTTCTAAACTATCACACAAATCAATAAATTACAGTTTTGTGTATTTGGGACATTCTACCATCTGACTGATTAAATTAATTTTGCTTTGAAAAACTTGAGTCAGGGGTCCTTGTAAGTAGTTTATTAAATAAACTGATTAAGGATACAGATAAGACCCTGATTGCCCAAATTGGGTTTAGGACCTAAAGTCTTTGTTGTCAGATTATAGCATTTTATAAATGCTGATAGAGTGCCTAATTATCAGGAAGTATAATTGTTAAGCCATTTCTCCAGCATTATCTTCTGTATTAAACTCATCTAGTCTGAGCAAGCTTCCTCATTCTGACTAAGGCATACAAAGCAATGGCTTATGGCCCCCATGCCAACTAACACACGTCACTTATGCAAATGTGTGAGTAAAACATCGGTATCAATCCAATGAAAGGAACATTCTTTTCTTCTTAAGATTTTTTGGCACTATTGGCCTTTACTGACAGTTACCAGACAGGAAATGGGCAGGATGGCCGTTGTACCGCTACACCATGCAAAGCCCCCTATAACTTTCTTATTGGTGAGTTTCAGCCTTTAAACAGAATTAAATTAAATGGATCCCAAACATTTTTTTTTTGTTTGTTTGTTTTTTTTGGACAGACCTGTCCCACAAGGAAGAGACCCTGAGCATGTCCCAGAACCTACTGGAGGGATTTTACATCCCTTCTGGCCTGAGAATGTCTTAAAATCTCCCTGGATGGCATAGAGAGTCTTGGAAGGAATAATGATATCTGACTTTCCCTTTTGCCCTGGCAACCTGATCTCATATAAGCAGAAGAAGATTGATTTCTGTGTGGATGGTTGCCACACTTATTCATATTTTTTATGTTTTTATTGTTTTAATTTTTAATTTTTTTTCTATGGACCTCATTATGTCCGAAATACAGTTCAATGATGATATTTCTGTAGAGATTTCTCTTCCATTTACAACCATTTTGTATTGGCGTAGCACACAAAATCCCAACAATACTATAAAGTTTGTGGTTGTGACTTAACCAAATGTAGAAAGGGATGTGTGGAACCCAAATTTGGTTTAATACTAACTTATTGGGCGGCTGTGGGTCAGTGATTCTGTGACTCAGAAATTGTGGGTTTGATTCTGGCTTCTGCATGCTACATTCTGTTGTGTCCTTGGGCAAGGCAGTTCACCTACCTACCCTACTGGTTTTGGCCAAAGGGGCCGATGGCGTGATATGGCAGCCTTGCTTCTGTCAGTCTGTCCCAGGGCAGCTGTGGCTACTAATGTAGCTTGCTTCCACCAGTGAGTAAATGAGTAATGGAATTTACTTTTGAGGGTCTTGAAAAGCGCTATATAAATGCAATCTATTATTATTGTGCTGTATCATTTGGTAGTTATAGTGGACTCTCAATATTTGCAGGAGTTATGTACCCAACTGTCTGAGAATAGCCGAAATCCGCAAATACTTGAGAACCCACTTAAAAAACTCATTATACACTACTAAAACCATCACTCTAATAGTTCAAATAATAAATATACCTTAATATGCATCAATACCCACAGTGTAAACATTCTTGCCACTACAGAAGAAGCTATAACACATGCATTGCTTGTTTTTACATTCCCTTGTCTCTTCTTACTTTACCTTATGCATTTCTGCTCATTATGCAAATGAGAAGGGCGCCCCTTCTTGGTCCAACTCCTCTACTATTGGTCAAAAACCGGAAGGAGCAGGATCCACAAAAAGGTAAAATAAAAAGAGGACACAAGGGCATGTAAAAACAAGGAGTTCATGTTTAAGGAAAAGCAAAATATATCAGCTTTTCACCAAAAGTGCATATACTTTTTTTTGAAGTAAATGCTAACTAAGGAATATATATATTTATATATTTTTCGATGAAGAAGAAAACACGTATAAGGAAAAAATGTACATATAAGGAGAAGGAAAACAAAATATATACATTTCTTTGCAAAAATGCACATACTAAGTAGAAGTAACAACAATATATACATTTCTGCCTTTATTTTTTAATTTGTCAGTTTTGGTCCTCCATATTTTACAAGAAAAGTCATTTGAATTTAATGAAACATACATTCCAAACATTTTAAAAGTTTTCAATTTAAGAAATCCCAACAGATTGCATAGCGTTATCAACTTGCAGTTGTGCAGCAACCAAAGCAATCCTCTCAGCAATCCCTGATACTGAGCAGGCATGTAGAGAGGAAAAACTCCTTTAAAGGAGAAAACAACTCCAGCAGAACCTGACTCCGTACAAACGGCCATCTGCCACAACCATCTGGGGGTTTGAGAAAAGGAACAAACAAGAAGAACCGATGTAAGAGTATTTTCTATTTGAAAGAAAGATAAAAAATTTATAGTTTTCTTTCAAATATTCAATATATGCCTTATGTAGAAATCTGTGAATAGCTAAATCTGCTAATACTTAGCTGCTAATCATGGTGGTACACTGTATATTTAATTATATCCTGTGTACATTGTTGTCTTTGTAGCATTAGATGTAGGACACAGAACGGTAAAAAAAATGTAAAGTCTATGGTAGAGTACGTCAGAGGTCCGTCAAAGTCTCTGCGGTGCGTTGTGTACGTTGGCTCCGTCAACTTCACTTGCGTTGCATACGGCAACGCAAGCAACGCAGAAGTTCAGCTAGTTTAACTTATGACGGACCCAACGCAGTTAACGCAGTGCAGCAACCAATCAGAGCGTCTCACTGTAGTTATGTCACTATACACGTATCTTGAATGAAGTGCGGGTCCAGTGAAAACATTTTCAACAAACGCAGATACGTCAAACTTCATCCGTTGAATGCGTTGCCTGACGCAGACCAACTGTGCGGTGTGAATGAACTATTAGCCTTACATCACCTGAAGAACATTTCTGGGATTAAAGAACTAATGGTGCATTCATACCGGACAGTTGGTCTGCGTCAGGCAACGCATTCAACGGAGGAAGTTTGACGTATGTACTTTTTGGCTTCCATAACCTGCTTCTGAGGAAAAAACAACGCAGACAACGTTGACATCGGGTGCATCAACGCTCATTCTTCAGATTCATTGTCAGTTTGGGGAATTTAACCATTTGCTCTAGGAGCTGCTTATGGAGGAGGTTCGCTTTCAGCGCTACTTCCGTCTGTCCCGCTCACCTAATTTTACGACCTCCTCGGCTGCATCAGAGCTCAAATCTCCTACCAGGACACCAACTACAGCCGCTCTGTTCCTCCTTAGGAGCGCCTGTCCATCTGTCTTCGGTAAGTGTTATTTCAGATTTTTGAAATCTGCGTTAGTTCAAAATGTTTTCACTGGGCCCGCGCTTCATTCAAGATACGTGTATAGTGACATCACTACAGTGAGACGCTCTGATTGGTTGCCGCACTGCGTTAACTGCGTTGGGTCTGTCAAAAGTTAAACTAGCTGAACTGCTGCGTTGCCGTATGCAACTCAAGTGAAGTTGACGGAGCCAACGTTCAAAACGCACCGCAGAGACTGTTACGGACCTCTGACGTACTCTACCATAGACTTTACATGTAATCTTGCCGCAACTGACGCTGACGCATGGGGTTGGTCTGAATGCAGCATAATGTCCCAAGAAGATATTAACATACTCATGCATGCATTTATCTTTAGTCGAATTGATGTCGTTTTTACAGGTCTGCCTAAAAAGCAAGTCAGACAGCTGCTGTTGATCCAAAACGCTGCGGGTCACTTCCTTACTAAAACCAGGAGAATAGAGCACATCACCCCAGTTCTAAAGTCCTTACATGCAGAAAGAGAAAACCGGATTAATGATTTAGCACAACTGAATTCCTGCTTTTGATGTCCATATCTCTTAAGTCCGGCTGAGGTTGAACCCTAATCCAGCCAACACATCCAGATAATGCGGTTGAAAAAGGTTCATTTTCGGCATCCCAGTTTAGTTTAGCTATTACCAACCTGGACACTCTTGCTTCGGAAAGTGATGAGATCACGGAAGCGGGAATAACGAAACCAGTATGGCAGAAACACAACAGCAACAATGAGCGTAACACAATCAAACAGTCCATCCATCCCACTTATCCTCTCGGGGTCATGCGGGGCTGGCATCTATCTCCCGGTTCATCGGGCGAGACGCAGGGTACACCCTGGACAGGTTGCCAGTCCATCAAAGTCAAACAGTACAGTACATATATAATGTGCTGTACTGCAGCATTGTTGTTGTCCACTTCCTCACTCATTGTACATATCCTGCTTTTACTGCGTCTGTTTCACTGCTGCTATAATTTGTTTACTATCTGTGTGACACTCTAGGCCCACCTGGAAGAATGCCAAAACGAAAAAGGCGAATGCCATCACCACCTGTTGTTGTGGAATCATCATTCAAAATGTTGATTCACTTACAAAATATGAAAAATCAGATAAAAGCTGCCATTCTGGTTAAGGTATTGCCATAGTCTGATTTAGATGTGCACGTTAACACACTGACTGGTTCCCTCTAGCTCAGAGAATACACTTTAAAGTGATTTGTTGGTTTGCACCAAAATACATTAAAGATCTGTAGATGTATCAACCTCCCAGACCACTCAGGTCTTCTGATTCAAGTCTACTCTGCATCCCTAGAGTCAGAAACAAAGATGCAACAGCAGCGTTTGTCTTTTTATGCTTCTCTAACCTGGATCAAACTTCTAGAAGACTGTTAAAATGCTGAAATCGTGATTACTGTAACAGTATCTTCACAGGTCTACCTAAAAAATTAATCAGACAGCTGAAGGTGATCCAGAACGCTGCGCCTCGTGTTCTCACCAGAACCAAGAAGATAGAACACATCACCCCAGTTCTAAAGTCACTACACTGGCTCCCTGTAGCTCAGATAATAGACTTCAAAGTGCTTTTATTAGTCTATAAATCATTGAATGGGTCAGCACCAGATTACATTAACGATCTTTTATCACGGTACAAACCATCCAGATCACTCAGGTCCTCCAGCTGACTGATTGTCCCTAGCACCAGAACCAAGCTTGGAGAGGCAGCTTTCAGTTTCTATGCTCCTCATATCTGGAACAAACTACCGGGAGAATGCAAAACTGCATAGACACTGAACTCTTTTAAGTCTAAAATTAAAACGTACATAGTTTTGGTTGTAAATGCTTTCTTGTATTTTATTCTTCGATTAGATTTATGCTCCATTTTGTGTGTTTTAATTTTAATCATGTAAAGCACCCTCTGTTGAAAGTGTGCTGTACAAGTAACATTGCCTTGCCTTGAAATAGAGCTCCTTTAAATCATGGCTAAAGCCCATTTTTTTAGAGCTGCTTTTGATTGATAACTGGTATATAGATCAATTCTATTCGGGATTGCAACTTTTTATTGCCTCCCTTTATTTTTGCCTTTGCAATATAGTTTTTCTTTTTTTTGTTCATTTATTGTATGTTTTTACCATGTAAAGCAGTTCCAACTTCCATGTGCTATACAATGACTTGCCTTAAAGCAGATATTTATTTAGCTTTTTGGTTATTGGAAATTTCCGCTAATCAAATAAAATCTTGGGCGGCGACAAATCGAGTTTAATCTGAACGCAGCTGTTTAAATCAAATTAGCAGCTGATAATAACCCAATCAGTTCACCATTGTTTCCTTCACATACAACAGGAGGTGAAAATTCAATTTACAAGCTTGTTAGGACAGCTAGCGCTACAGGCTAGCCCCCCTCCCAACAACCCCCTCGGCCTTCCAACGGTCCAACTGCCGACGCTGGAAGCTGATAGGAAGGCGAGGGTTTCACTAAAGGCGCCGAGGGGAGGAGGGACATCTTTACTCTCTTTTGTTGTGCTATTTATTTCAGAAAAGGGAGGAGAAAATGAGCTGTTTTAAGTTTTTTTTTTCTTTCTTTCAGGGAGCTAGAACTGTACTTCTGCGCTGTCCCAAACTGTTAAACCACCTTCCACACATCTGCCGTCAGAAGGGGGAAGAAAGCAGAAAACACTGATTTGCATAAAGCAGGGAGGGGGGAACAAAACGATGCCGCTCGCGTTGGAGGAAGACTGTTAGTTTGAAAGTAGCCTCGGGATTAAAAAGGAAGAGAACTGGTTCTCCCTGGTAGCTCGCCTCCCCTTTGCCTTTGTGTTTTTGAATGGTCGGCTGTTTTTCCTGCCTGACAGAGCCGATTGTCAAAGAGAAGTTTCAGCTGAAGAACCCACTTACGGCTGCTCGGTGAGTATACATCCTCTTCTGAAAAGTGTTTGGATAAGTTCGTGTCATCGTCAGCCAGATAAGCGTCCTTACCAGCACTGTAAGGACGCTTATTGTACCTGCTTTGGTTTTTGCCTGCATAACTTTATCCCAGATCTTGACGCCTCGGTGCCAAACTCTGCAGCTGGAGATGTTTGTAAGAACACGTAGCCGGGCTGCCTTCATGGCTGTGATGAAGTACTTCTCTTCTCAAGCACATAATTCAACGTATCCTTCAGCCTCAGAAGACAGAGACACGATGAGCCAGAGTCATAAAGGCTGTATTCATACCAAACCAGGCGTTCATACCAAAAGTCCCACAAATATGCGTCTTAATTAGCCCTGGCTTAGTTATGAATCGAAGAACTTGTGGGAGTCCGAAGTACAAGAAAGTTCCCCAACCTGTATTTGTTAAGTACTGTTTGTTACAGTACCAAATTGTAAATGTGTGAATAACCAGAAAGCGTGAGCTGGATACTGGTATTAATTTATAGCAGGCTTTTAAAAAGTCCTTGTTTGATGAGATGAGATTTTAAAACCCTTAAGTCTTGGAAACTTGCAACCTTTCAAAGGCACAATGACAGAGTAATAACCAGGTGTTTATGATACAGGTAGGCATAAGGCAGTTATTGGTATCAAGATACGTAAAAACGTTTTAAAAAAGTTGTTTTCCTCAAACTGTTATTAAAGTTTAAGGGTGTTTTAACGATATGCCAGAGAAAGTACCAGACTGAATTCAGTTTTCTATTGTTATTTGAAGGCAATCTTTCAAACAATTAGATTTTAAAAACCTCAAAGGTCTGTTATGCTCTTGTTGGTTTACAGCAGTTTCAAGCGTAAAGTTACACAACAAGACACAATCATGGACTTATTTCTGCACACTGGCTAAAGGAAGGGTACTCTTTATTTTCTTGATCATTAAAAAGACTATTTCCAGTGTTTTTGAACAAAAATATATGCATTTCTTGTGAAAAACAGGCGTAGTTTGGAAAATAAAGGAGCGCTCCCTTTACTCCGCTGAGGCAGAACCTTTGAGGACCAAGGCATGAGGACCCAAAGTAATAAAAGCTGTATTCATAATATCAGAACCGGGCATTAAAATCAAGGTTTCACAGAAATAAAGGTTAAGTAGTCCTGGCTTGTTCTGCAGACCTTGTGATAGTCCAAAACTGTGTTCCATTTTTCTCTAAAGGCGGAGCTCCCATCTGAAAATGATCCGTGTTGAGCTGGTTCTAGTTAAAAGTTAAGACGTTGTGATGTCAGCTATGATTAGTAATACAGGCAGATAGCAGGTATTTATCTCATTTTTATTCGGGTAAATGTTAAAAGAACATGCTTACAAATTAACTTTTTACTTTTGCAGCTCTTCTAAATAATGTCTCACTTCACTATCGTCCCACTTTGCATATTCCTATTAATGAGATGCCTGTGGAAATCCTGGTATAAGCCAAGATTTTTCTGCGTGTTTGAATCAAAGAGTAACTGGTCTCTTCCCCTCCTGCACTTGTTGCTGTGCACTGATGGTCAGGTGGCTGAAGAAAGACAGAATCTAGTGTTGTGGAAAAACACCCTGGGATTGGATGCTAAGGGAGCGCCATCATTTCTATAAGGGTATCTCTATCTTCATGTGAAAACCATTAAACCGTGGGATCTTTACTCAGTGGTATCGTCTTGTGAGACTCTCGTTCTAGCTAATGCTTAGTAAGCATAAGTGAGAAATCTACCACCCTCCTTTGTGAAACATTTATTTATCCTGTGGCTCTCAGAAAGCCCTGCCCTTTGGTTTTACTGTGTGATCAAGCTTGGGACGGCCTTTTGGTTTGGGACTCTGATGACAGCCTTCAGGGTCTGTCTTTACAGGGGTGCTTACTGTCTGTACTTACTGCCCCTCGGTGTAGAGCGGAGCCGCTCCAGCAGCCTGCACCAGATGGTTTAATCCCTGTGAAAAGGCAAAGAGGAAACCCTTCGTCGATCTGGGAGGGAAATAAGAGGAGGCAGGAAAAGAGCAGGGGGCCAGAGCCTGATCAAAGTTACGCTCTTTTTCGCTTATTGTTTTGATAAGACAGAAAGTAAATGGATTAACCTATCCTTCCAACCTATCTGGTTTCGGTTTGTCATATGAAGTGGCTTACAATGGAGTATTAGGGCCATTATAAACAAAACAAATATATCTTGTGGAGTAAATATCCAACCAAAAAAACTCAGAAATTCTTTGATTAAAATCAAATATTTTCCAGAAACGTAGAAATTCTCAGATGTCAAAAAGTAGCAAAATTCTGAGTAAAAACTCAGAATTTCCGGGATTAATTGCTCGTATTTTCAAGAAAAAAACTCTGTCGGAAAAGTCGTAAAATTACGAGTTAAAACACCAACATTTTGAGATTATTACATTTTCTTGGGGGGGGGCGCATAATTCTCTGATGTAGAGAAGTCGAAAATTTGCGAGAACAAAAGTTAGAAATTTCAGATTAAAGGCGTACATTTTTTTCTTTCTTTTTTCTTTTTTTTACAATTTTCTGACTTTAGAATCTCAGAAATATCCTAGTTTAGATATCCAAAATGTATGCCTTTAATCATAGAAATTTCGTTGCTTTTTTCTCGCAAATTTTCCGCTTTTTTACATTTAAGAAATTACGCTTTTTTTCCTAGAAAATATCTGAAACTAATCTAAAAATTTCTGTCTTTTAACTCATAATTTTACGACTTTTGTGAGAGAGATTTTCAGAGTTTTATCTGGAAAATGTGTGACTTTAATCTCAGAATTTCTGAGTTTTTTGGGTGTAATATTTTTTATTTTGGTTACAATGTCCCTAATAGTGCGTCATAAGTGAGCAGAGAGAAGAAATTCATAACAAGTTTGTAATAGAGATGGAGGAGTCTGGTGACTTCTTACTGCAAGAAAACCCTCATTGTCCAAATGGTAGCCACAATTAAAGTGGTTGCAGTAGCTCTGAAACATCCTTCTATGGACTAGTTATAGTACTTTAAATATGGCTCAGATGACAGGGTGCTGAGCTAGCCTGGAAAATGAAGGACCCAGACGATATTCCTGGGTTGTGAGGTTGCTATAGGAGGTGCAGTGCAGAGCAGAAGGGAATTTAACAAAGAGGGCTCCGCGGCTGCACTAGATGATAGAGCTGCTGCTGACATACTACACTGGAGGTCTGAACCACTGCATTGTGCTTTCATCTGACTGTGTATTTTAAAGTATGTGTGTTTTTCCGTACAAATAGCCACTTGAAACACCGATCTGTCCTTGTACAATCACCAGCTCTCTTTGGAAGAATGTAGAAAACATAAGTTTAACAAAACTGTAGCAAAGAATAGACACATTTTCTATCCAGATGTTTGGACTACCTTTAATTTCTCTATATTTTGGTAACAGTGACGTAGTGATCTGATCTGGTTTTATTTAAACAGAAAAATCAACAATCCGTTTTAGTAGTGATGCAGTGTCTTTTTTAGGAAACCAAGACATTTGGGTCTTATTCTTGAATATCGCCACGACAATATTTTATTAATTTATTACATTCGTCCGCACGTCATTGAAGCTGTAGCATCTCCGTCGTGTAACATTATGGCCGTAAAATGCATTGAAATTCCACCCGACTAGCAGAACATATAATTGACAAACGGGGTTTGAATGCACGGTACAGGAAATATTATGTCTTCCCAAATATTCAGTTGTATTTTGAGATATTGCATAAATTAAAACTGCAAAGACAAGGCGATATATTGTTCCATTTCCCTTTTTTTGGCTCTGCAGCACGTGTTGCAAACAGACGGTAACAAGATGGAAATAGACAGTTATCAATATGGATGTAAGAAAATATTGATAAGCTGATGTATCGCGATATGTTAAGTTACAATATTGTATCGTTATTCAACAGCAACGTATTGATTTTCATGTATTTTTGTATTTTATTTTAATGCAACCAGTAATAAAATTTGAAGTCTGACCGCTAGTTGGTACCTTCTATTGTTCCAGTATAGATCTTGTAATAAAACTAGATGTGCTATGTTTTAAACAGGTTGGAGTGTTTAGAATGCCGACAATTTTTCTGCAATTAAATTCAGTTTTAGAAATCACAACATATAGTCTTACTCATAGTATCGCAGTATATTGTATCATTCCTCTGTAATGTGATACATATCATTTCACCACATTCTTGCCAGTACGCATCCCCAGTTGTCCATGTTGACCCAGTTTTACTTATCAGAGCGTTACTGATCTGTTAGAGAACAGATCAACATCAACCAATACAGGTGTTAGTGCTGATATGTGGCTATTTAGTGTATTTATATTTTAAATTCTTAAAATGAACATACGCTTAATTTGTTGGTAGTGCTTCTTGTTAAGGATATTCAGCCTTTTTGCTGTTCTGCTCTATGACTGGGCAGTTAGTCAGGGTATCTGCTGAGATAGCAGACTTGCCGCTTGTTGTGTTCAAGCAGTTTTTTATCTTTAAAAGTCCCACCATGGTCAGAAAGTTTTCCAATCTGCCTCATTTGTGTTTCTTGCAAGACTGGGACATGTAGTTCTGCCAGCTGGCCGGCAGTGGCAGGTAGGGTGAGTGGAGAAAAACTGGTTACGTACAACAACAGCCTGAGTGATTCTATTCAGAGCGCCACTGTCAGGCTCTCAGTAACATATGGACAACCCCCGCTGAAGGCTCCTCTTCACCACAGACCTTAATGGAGCGTTATGGAGCGGCCCCTCCTTACCCCACGCACCGTGCGCTCCACCCGTAACGTCTGAATTACAGCCCTGAGTTGGTGCAGCTCCATCTGGAGATGGAAATCACTGTGTTAATGAGCATTTGCAGCACATGACGCATAAGCATGCAACATGTGACAACATGCCAGTCTGTCGTTTTGCGTCAGCTTTTTCCTCCGCTGATTTAAAAGAAACTCTGTGACATCTGAAGTGTAGAACAGTGATATTTGCTTTTAGGTATAATCCAGAGACATAGTTGGTACACAGAGGTAGATGGCAGCTGATTTTGTGATCATATTAAACACAGATGTTTTAAAATTATGATTTTGTCTCATAATATCAGGAGCTACCGTATGAAAATTGTACTTGTTTTTAGCATGTTGGGTAAATGTATTCCCACACTGAGACACGTGTTGTGCATGATAATGATTTTGTGTCACGTCTGCACCTTCTAAGGATTTTTGGGAGATTCAGACATGGTTTTGGGACTGGATATATGCAGAGATTTCAGTTTGGCCTTTTTCATGCATGCTAACCATTGTGTTCCGTGTTAGAAACCACAGCAGCAGCGGCAACAGTGTTTAGGGTGTTTTCCACTCTTGTCTCCCTTTGTTTCTGGCTTTGAACTTCAAACATAGGCTCAACAAGTTAAGTGATCAATAGGAAGATGTAAGTGAACCTCTGCTTGATTTACCTTACGTTTGTGGTGGGGACTTGAGTGAGGAAAATGTTGCCTAACCGCAGTAAATGTTGTTGCATTATTCGATATCGTCATTTCATTATATAATCTTGTTTTTAATATATTTTCACTCATGCTGATTCTGATAACCGCTTCAGCAAATCCTGGGAGATGAAGACCTATGATCGTATCCAGAGGAGAACCTCTCAATGCCTTCCTGGTTGACGCTATTGTTTCTGGAGTCACAAAACAAAATTTTCTTACAGCAGACCAGCTACCATCTGATTTGTTTGAGATATAAGATATTAATAAAAAAGTATTTTCTGTCATTAATCCGCTCTCTACTAGCATACATATTAGAGTTGTTTTTGTTTTTTGGAATCCCAGAGACCGTACAGATGCCACGGTCTTTATTTAATTTTTTTTTTTTTTTTTATAAATAAATCGGGAATAGTGTTGCGGAGGCTTTACAGTTTTTTAAAGATGAATGTTTAACTAGGCAGCAATATGTCTCCCATCAGCTGTCAGCCTGAGTAATGTGGAAAAGGGGTGGAACATTTCTCAGAGCTGGAGATGCATCATATATTTAATCAGGTTTCACATAGGGGTATGACATTTTTCTTTTCTTTTTTTCCCAGAATCAGCTCAAGGATTTTCTGTATATTTAATTCAAAAGTTTGGAAGCAAAGATATAGCTGGATTTAGCCGCCATTCTCTGTGTTGCTAGTTTCAGTGTCATATTTATGTTTAGAAGCAGGGTTAGTTTTTTTAGCAGTTGGGAAGTGTAAATTAGCCCGAAGAAATTAGCTTAATTGACTCAAGAATTGGGGTATGAGACACTGACAGCAGAACTAACGCAATAGCGCGTATTGTCTGGTCCTGTAAGTTAAGACATAAATCAAAGTGTAAATGTAACATGCTCGTATACAGAGTTGGATTTTAGTGGTATTAATTTTGTCAAGTTGTTACAATAGACATAATTCATAGTTAGTGCTGTGTGCCAAATTCGCTTCTCAGTCGAGGCCATGCACATTTGAAACTTCTGAAACAATTGTTCTGCTTGTAGATCAGCCTTAAAACCGATTAAAAGCTTATTCTTATTACGTCGTTACGCTGCTTTTCCCATCGCTTTTGGTCAGATGTGTTTATTTTAACAGCTATATTTTCTGATGTTTTTGGGGGGTTTTCTCAGTCACCTGGTTATCCTTTGTGAATGTTTGCTTTCCAGCTTTGATAATCAAACTCTTCAGTTCTGTTTCTGCTCCTTGGCACACAAACAGGACCTAGTTCCCGCTGAAACATGATGTTCCACTTCCTCATTTGGTCCTGTGCTTCCTGCTATGGAGGGACAGGAAGCTCCGTATTTGATGTCTCACTCAGAATGGTTTTAGAGCTCCAGCAGACGCTATTGTGATGATGAGCTGTGATGTAAACGTTCTTCACTCATTATTGCATCATTTCATGTCCCTGCTGAGTCTGTTGAGTTTGTACCCGTAGTTGGTTACTGTTGTCAAGTCCCTGTCTGTCTCTCAGCGGGTTGCAGTGTTTAGCTCTTAATGTGGCATGATTTACAGCCACATGTGTTTGGCCCTGGGTGGATCTTTAAAGCAAGCTTGTCAGACTGTAAAGCCGTAACACGGCAGGATTTTCAGCCTCTCAGCTGGTCTTGGCTGTCTTCTGGGTGTAGCATTTGCAGAATCCCCGGCTGTGACTACATGAGGCCAACCCCTGATTAAACACACCCAAATTAGCAATGTGGGGAACTTGGAGTCAGCTTTGCGCCTTCACCAGCAGCTGATCCCTCTAACCTGCCTAGCTCAGCCCCCCCACATTTTTACCAAAGGGCACCTAAGGCCAGTAAAAAAAAATCCTTACACCTCTGTTTTTGACATGCAAATAAAAGCAGTGGTCATTTACGGCAAGGCAAGTTTATTTGTAAGGGACACTTTCAGCAACAAGGACATTCTGTGTGCTTTGGGTAATTTTGCGATAAGATAAAACCAACAATAAAAACAGAAAACAAAACATCAGAAACATAAAGATCATAAAAAACATACTACTATTATGATATCCCGCTATTATGAATCAATTAAACAAATTCAGCCCTAATTTAAAGGAACTCAGTATTTCAGCAGCTTTGCAGTCATCAGAAAGTTTGTTTCAGATCAGGAGAGCATAGAAACTGAAATATGCTTCTCCATGTTTATTCTAAGTCAAGTGGTGATTAGTAGACTAGAGTTGGAGGACCTGCGTGGTCTGGGTGGTATAAAGACAACAGGTCTTTATCACACTTTGGTGTGAAGCCATTTAATGATTTATAAACTAGTAGAGTATTTTTAAGTCTATTCTCTGAGCTACAGGGAGCCTGTGTAAGGACTTTAAAACTGGAAAGATGTGCTTTATTTTCCTGGTTCCAGTGACGATGCGAGCAGCAGCCTTCTGGTTCAGCTGCAGCTGTCTGATTGACTTTTTAGGGAGACTTGTGAGGACACTGTTGCAGTAGTCACCCTACTAAAGATGAACGCATGGATAAGTTTAGATCTAGATCCTGTTGCGACGTTAATCCTTTAAACCTAGAAATGTTCTTCACGTGCCTTGCCTTGCAGCAAGAAGGTCCTGGGTTCTTTCTGTATAGTTTGCATGTTTTCCCTGTGCATACGTGTGTTCCCTCCAGGTACTCTGCTTTAACTTCCCACAGCCCAAAAACATGACTGACTAATTGGTTTCTCTAAATTGTCATTTTGTCACACGTGTACGCGGATGCTGCCGACCTGTCCAGGGTGTACCCCGCCTCTCACCCAAGCCCTCTGGAGAAAAAGGCACAATGTGTGCAGTTTCATACATGAAAACTTTAAAAACAGTATTTCAAACAATAGTCTGTATTTTTGTTTGCTTTTCACAACCCTGTCCTCCATGTGTGTTCTTTGATTTGTATGTAGAGTCAAAGCATTAGAAGATATTAAAGGCCTTGCAGTGTTTATGAACATTGCACACAGTATTACATGGATTAAGCCGAAATGAAAATTAAAAATAAATTAAAAATGATCTCCATCGGGTTTACCAACCTTTTTTTATCTCTGCGGGGCAGTAGGAACATCAGAGAGGACGTGATCTTATGTTATTGTTATGGTATTATGACTTCTTACTCTGACTTTATACTGTAAGCCAAACTAACTCGGGGGTTTGAAACAAGAAGCCCAAGTGTTGCTGAGTCAGAACCAGGCTTTTGGTTGGTGCTGCAGCAGTGGAAAAAGTAGAACCGGTTTGCTCCTGTTGAACTCTACATAAATCCCACTTATTTGAAAAAAACATAACAGCATATCTCATGGGCTAGACTAATGCTCCAAAACAGTGTTTATCTTTTTGCTGTTCAAAACATCAAAAAGCATAACAACACCCTGGATCCATAGAAGAAGGGCTAAACCTTATTTTTTTATATCAGTTTGTACTCAGAAGTAGTAATTTCTGAGTTTAGGTGTAAACGAGTTTGCAGTTCTGACTTGGTCCTGTCTATGTCTAATGTGGCTTCATATTAAAGCCCAAAACAAACTTTCTGTTGCACACTCCAACAGTTTGTTCTATATTAAAGTACTGTTTTAGCAGTGTGAAGTAGTACACTCCCATGTCTCTGTCTCAAGTTACATCCCCTCATCACAGTGGTGTCTTATGTCAAGGCAGGCTTGGAAGTCAATGCTGCTGGCGGAGAATAGAGCCATTATGGGGCAAAACAAAGACTATGAGGCCCATGCTGTGACCTCTTGTGACACTCAGAGGAAACCATGCAGACACAAAAAGGAGACCTCATAAAGATGCCTGGGAGAAATGGGAATACTGCTGCAACCAAAGTTGTTTGCTTTAATATAGATGCCAAGCATACAAACTCCGTCGTATACTTAACAGTACACTTTGCGGTTAAAACATCCTAACATCACCCTGCGTATGACTCTTTATGTTTATTCTGAAAGATCATTTTACTCTCCAAACTGGGAGAGGACAAGAAGCCCTTTGTGAATCATTTGATAATTTCCTTCTCATCTGTGTTTTATATTAGACACAGCTGTGGAAGTTTTTACTGATGGAAGAACATGCTCACGTTCTTTTATATATCTGTAATCTGTGAAGTCAATAGAAAAACAACAGATGAATTGTGCTGTTTGTCTTGTTTTAGAAGTCTAGCTGTATTCAGGGGAAAAACACTGTTGTTGCAATAACTACATTTAGCAAAGTAAGCTAAAATCATGCTCACTAGGAGTGATTCACCTGGTCAGTTTTTACTGTACATCCAAATTTTTGCAACTTTCTTTAATCGGTAACTGCAGCAATGTAGCCTCTGAAAGCTTGTTATGTTTTTTACAAGTATAGTTTTGGCAAAATATAAACACATAGTAAATTATTATTTCCAACTAATACATAAACTTCAAAATTACCATATCCAAAAAGTAACACTTATAAAGTTAGATGTAGGGATGATAATAATCTGGTACGAAACAGGGGTGAGGCGCGATACTATATATTGCAAGATATTGCGATACTATCAGGACTTAAAGGTTGATCCACTGGAACGAAGAAGATGAAAACAGCCGCAAACTAGACGCCATTCTTTTAATTTTATCACAAAAATTACAGTCGTCATTAGTGGTTCCATTACAATTGTAAAAAATAAAAATCGATACGTTGCTTTTGAATTTTTATATATTGTCGTGACATAAACTATTGCAATATATTAGCGCATCAAATTTTCTTAAATCCCTAGTTTAAAGTAAGTAGTTAGGTGTGTGTGTGTCAAATCCCAGTTACAAAATTTAATTTCAGCCTCTAACTGGTGTTAGAAGGCATGATGCAATGGGAAAATAACATTTCCTATGCATCTAACACTGTAACACAAGCAGTTAGATCACCAAACGATTTATTTTGAGAGTCCTCACAGGTTATAAATTCCACACGTGTGTATTACTGTGACTAAAACAGTGCAACTGTGGCTGTAATGTGATAGCAATAACCCAATAAAAATATCACGAAAGTTTCATGCCAAGTTTTGCAGATGCTTTACTCACCTCCAGGTGCTGGTTCCTCGAAACCAAACTTATTTTGTCACTGTGACTTGTTTGGGGGCACACCTAGAACACAGTTTTTATTTCTCATTCTTTATTATAAAAAAACATTAAACAAGATGGAGACATTACAAAACAATTATGTACCTGGTGATGAGATGGCAGAACACTGTATCCCACTCCATTGTTCTCAGTAGATTAACCATTGATAAAAGGATTGTATGACAAGTGGGACACGTACTTCAAAGACCATACAGGATGTGATTTTTCGCCTTCATTTCCTTAAATTTAGACCAAAGTAATAGATTTGTTTTAATGCCAGCTTAAATGGCAAGATAGGAAACGGTGTTAGAGCAGCTTTCAGAATGCACCTGTTCTAGGCCTGGGTGGTATACCGGTTCATACTGAAAACCGGTGTTTATTTTTGTTATGATGTGAATTTTTAATACACCCCTATACCGGTGAATAGCTCTGACAACTTCCGGAACGTTTAATAAGGGGAAGTGTTTATGCCAGGACCGATTTCACTGCTACACGCTCTTCAACACAGTGTAGAAAATAAAGTTTTTAACTAAGTAATTCCAAAAAAGAGGAGCCTCGCCTATAGTTTGAAACGTTCATCGACTTTAAAATGTCAGACGAGAACCGAACGGCATATCTTTTACAAACACTATTGAGAGTAACCAGTAGGGGGAAGTGTTGAGCGCTATTCGACCGTCTGTAGGTAAACGCGGTCATCGGCAGCAAAACCAGTAGGAAAGAAATCAAAAATTGCGGTAAATATTTTTTACATACCATCTACAATACCTCTGCCCTCTTTTTTATGTCGTTATCTGAATATTAACCAGCTAATAATCACCTACGGTTGCCATGTTTATGTTACTCTGCCCCCTAGCGGGATTCTTCAGTACTACATGCAAAGCAATTAGAAGATGCAATTTGTTGCTTGCGCCAACATGAGGTTTAAAAAAATATATACTTTCGGTCTTTGAACATCAAGAATATCTACTAGAATCATAACCATTTTAATTATTTTCATATCATTCATCTGTGTCTGGAAAAATCATGATGCTGTCCATATGTCAGTAAAATGGGCTATTTAAAGCACATTTTTATATTCTTCATTCTTATAAGATAATGTGGATATAAACGGTCTTGTATGGCAAAAAAATACTGTTAAATATTGTAATACCGTTATGTTTTTTAAAAATACCGTGATATAAAAATTTCGCCGTACCGCCCAGCCCTAACTTGTTCTTTTGATTATTCTTCTGCAAGGTCTTTATTGCTCACAGATTTTATCTACAGCGGGCATCTAATGTTTAACATGAGAACTGCAGTGAGTGTTGCACAACTCAAGCATAGTTTCTCTCAAAGGGATGTTCTTTAAGTCAGATGTTCTTTGGGTGTGGTTCAACAGGTTCCACGCTGTAGAGTGTTACTATCTGCATGACCTGGTTACTTTTTATGTGGTGCATTCACTGAGACAATCTCAGAATTTTGAATTTCTAACCGGTCAGGGTCCATCAAGTTGAGTAATGGTAATTGTTAATTTTGACTCGTGGAAGTTTTTTTGTTATTGGTACTCAATGTGTTTGAATCATGAAAGACATTTAGTATAGATGTGTAGAGGTACGTATGTTTGGTGACCATAAAACTAATCAAAAGTTAGGAAAGCCTATGTGACAGAGGTGAGGTCTGTTTATATGCACCTCAGGGCAGAAAGCAGGTAGGCGGAGGGGTTTTCAACGTATCATTAACTTGGAAAGAAGCCAGCTAGGTCATAAGTTAAAAATCTAACAGCCACTAAGTAAAGGAATTTATTTCACATACTCAGCGTTTTGTTATTTAGCTGTTTAATTTCAGTTACATTTCAGTTTTTCGTGAATCATTTTCAAGTTTGATCTTTTTGGAAGGATATTTCTTGTCTTAAGGATGAAGAAAGAGTTAGAACTCAGCTCCACCCAAACCAGAAGGAAACAAAAGTTGTTTTTTCGAACTCTAATCAGATTCAGAGTTGAAGAGCTTTTGCTTTAACACAACAGTCACATCTGTTAGACATTTGGAGTGTATTTTGAATTTCCTGAAATGTACATGACACACACCTTCCAGCTGTCACAAAGCCTCTCTTCTTGCTTTAAGGCAATGGTCAAAAACATCTACCTTCCAGAAAACAAAATGTTCTATTTCAGCGCCGATAAAGTTTTTATTTACATTGCTTTGTTCCTTGTATAAAAACAATTTGCACAACAATGCATGCCATTTTAAATATAGTTCTTTTTCACAATTTTTTTTGTGTTGTAGAGAATAATAATTAAATTCATAACATCTGCTTATTTTGTGTTTTCAAAGCGGAAATGCAGTAACAGATAAATGTCAGGAGAATATAGGTACAGAAAACTGTTACTGAAGAAGAAAGAACTTTCATTTTTTCCTAGTAAGTCATTCCTGCATATGACGCGCAAATTACATAGACTCATGTCTGCAATCATGTAAAAACAATTGTGGCCCATTTTGCTTTTTAAAAAAAATCATATTTATGTTGGGAAAATATTGAGGACTAAATGGTAGTTGATAGGACAAGAAAGAAAGTGAATGTCATTAAGCCCAGAAGACAGAACTGACTGTTCCTCATTGTTTGTCTGAGGTAGACAACGGGAATAAGTTGTAATCTGATCTCCGCTGTGGTGAGCTCATACAGCAGGCCTGCCAACAGCCTCGATGGAGGAACAGTCCGCCCATATGCCTTGAGCCATGCCTCAGCTCTCTGTGGCTCCCTGAAGACCTGTACGGCTTAAATGTCGTATAATTTTTCAAGACAAATAGAGGGCGGACGGCTTCTGAAGAAGAAATCCTAAGAAGAAAATGAAAAGTCCTTGAAAAAAGTTAGATGTTTTGTAAGAGAGATATAAATATTTTGAATGTGTGGATTGAAAGTTTTAATCAGCCTTTTTAAAATACGTAACAACCAGTTCATCTACAATTTCTTTAAATCAATCTGAGTACTCTTAGTTCATAACCCGTGCTCTTCTGAGGGAACAGCAGAGTCAGCAGATGTGTTTCAGTGATTATGATGGCAGCTGCGCCTATAGTCCAGTTTTGGAGAAGTCTTAACAGACTAGAAGAAATATCACCCTGCCTTTGCCTCATCCCTGACTCACAAATGCAGAATATGTTGCTCCACACCCATACACTTCACTATGTTTTTGTAGGATTAATCTGATACAGATATATAGCAGTAGACAGAGTAGTCAATAATGAGAAGTGAAATGATATGTATAGTTTTATTTATATATTTTAATATATATATTTAAAAAGAGAATAGTGCTGCAAGGTTGGATTAAACAGAGTTTTGTTTCCTGGTCATTGTGCAAAACGTTGCACTTTTCCCCTGAACACCCTTTTCCCACGCTGAAACACGGCAGTGGTAGAATCATGCCATGGGGATGTTTGTCTTGTGCGCGGAAGCTCATCTGATGATGGATAGAAGGAATGGTGGTAAATCTTGAAAAAAAGCTCTTAAGAATGTTCGACAACCTCAACAGTGGCATTATCGCGTTAGAATGGTCCAGTCGAAGTCTAAATCTGTAGTTAATAAACTGCGGTAAGACATGAAAGCTGATATTCAAAGTCACTCTACCGTCTTCTATTTTATAAAGAAGAAGGGGCAAAATTATATTCCAAAAAATATTGCAAAACACCTACAGCTTTAACTGAAGCAGACCTAGTCTTAGCGGGGGGCTGAATACTAAAGGATGCAACACTTTTAAAATATTTTTCCCTTCACTTCATAGTTATGTGCTACTTTGTGTTGCAAGGTGCTGCAAGTGTTTAGGTTTTCACAAACATGCTCCTCTTTTCCTACAGTCACCAATTCTGCACAGATGGACTTAAGATAACAGAAGCTGAAGGTCTGTCTTAATCCTGAACTTCAGCCGGCCTCCATCGTCCATCCGAAATGGCCGATCCGACTGCGCTGAGCCCTGAAGGCGGCGGGGCGGGAGTGGCCGAGGTCGACACGTGTAGTTTGGACATCGAGAGAAAATACGATATCATCCCTACCATCATCTGCTCCATGTGTTGTCTTTTTGGCATCATCTACTGTTTCTTTGGTGAGGACCCCTTTTCCACACCGACATCAGAATTTTTCTGTACGTACTGGGAGAGCCGTTCCTGCTTACTCCTTATTTTCTTTCTTCATGCTTTTCTTAATTTAGGCTACCGCTGTTTCAAGGCTGTCATGTTCCTGTCCGGTCTCATGTTCGGCTCAGTCATCATCTTCCTGCTGTGCCACAAGGAGCACATTCTGGACACTCAGCTGAGCGTAGAGGCCAGCGCAGGCATTGGCCTCGGCATCGGACTCCTGTGCGGCCTGGTCACCATGTTGGTGCGAAGCGTCGGCCTCTTCATGACCGGCCTGCTGCTGGGGCTCCTGCAGGCTCTCGCCGCCCTGCTGGTCACCCACCAGTTCTACACGCCCACCACGGTCTGGGTGCCTTTGGGCGCTCTCCTGGGCACCGGCATGCTGTTTGCTGTGCTGACGCTGCAGTGGCAGAAGATCTTCACAATGCTCTCCACGGCTGTGTTTGGAGCAGCTATCATGACCGTGTGTGCTGATTATTTTGTGGAGATGCTGGCTCTTGCCAACCACGTCTATGACTGCTTACGCCTCACCCCCGGGCCGCCGCTGTGCTGGTTCAGTTGGGTCATTCTGGGCATCTGGCCTGCCCTCAGCCTCATAGGAGTACTGATCCAGTGGAAAATGACAGATGACAGCTTCTCACACACTGATGGTAAGAATAAAATACTTGTTTTGGGAAACTTAAAGGCAGAGTGTGTAATTTTCGGCCAGTAGGGGGCAGTGCATACCTAAATTATCACAAGCATGCGGTATCTGTGTCTTCGAGTAAGAAACTCAACAACGGAGGTCCAACTAGTGCTGTTTTCAAACGCTCAATTCCCTGAGAATTATCTATTTGCAGCAACATGATGAGCACATCAGTCTGTCTTTCATCGCTTGGAACTAGCAAAGAGGAAAAAATGTATTAATGGCGAAACTTTTTTGCATTTTGAGGGGAAATCAATGTTTTAATAGCGGGCGTGTTGCGTGCGCTTTGTCCGTCTGGGCTCTTGTAGAAGTAAAGACGTCATCTAATATGGCTTTCCCCTGAAAAGAGGATCCATGCCTATCTATTTAAAAAATTGATTTTTAAAGTCATATTTTACAATATCGCCAATATTTTGCAATTAATGTGCTTTACGTAATTATTATTACATAATTATTACATAACACTGTAAGTGAAAGGTGAAAAAGTTTGTTATTTGCACTTCAGCATTTTTTGCTGTGTGACATGCAATCAGGTGCTGGTCATTTCACCCCTTTGGCCTCGTCGTTTTACTAAAAAAGAAAAAAAAAATATTCTAAAAAAATAAACTATTTCCACGCAACTGAATTGGGTTGATTTAGCAATAATAAATTTTGTTGAGTCAACTTAATGTAGACATGTTGGGTCAACCTAATACATTTAAGTTGCTGTAAGGCACAACCTCGTTTCCAGTGTTAACCAAACATGATTACAATGCTTTCACTAATACAATTCCTTCACTTTTTTTCATGAAAAAAGGGAATTGGCAGGCATTTACAATAATTTTCAGTTAACACTGGAAATGAAGTCATATAGGTATATTATTATATACAACATTTTTGAGTTATTGTGTTGCAAAGTGGTTAGTGCAGGTTCTTAAATAACAGAAGCCCTTTTCTGAGTTAGAATCTCATCCCCTGCCTTTTATTTGTATGCCTTATAGCAACCTAAATGTATTATGTGACCCAACATGTTTACATTTAGGTCACCCAACAAAATTCATTATTGCTAAATCTGTTTTTATTTTTTTTTTTAGTGTAGGCTTATTCTGCACTTAGAGTTGGTTTTTGACCTGGGGTCATAAAATATTTTATATTTCATTAGATTAAAATGGCCACAACAGAGATTAGAGGGGGAAACAATGAAAGTACGCCTTAAAACAACGTTTTTAGGTTAAAATGCATAATGATCTCCAATTTAATGTGAGATTTGATCATTTCAAATAATATGTATCTCAGTAAAATAAATAACAAAAAAGAGAAGCAGATATATAATGGGTTTATTCATTGAGTCAAGATGAAATAATATTTTGATATTTAATCTCTTATTGAAAGAGATTGCCACATAAACAGCATCTTCATTGTATTTTTCGCTAAACAAGGTTATATTATGATAAAGAATTAGTCAGGTTAAGTAAAGTAAATGAAACTGTGACTATGCTAGACTTACACATGTTGTGGTGTTATTAATTGTCTCTCTGTTCAATTCAGCACCAAACATCATGGCCTTTAGTATGATAGAGAAGCCTGAGTGATGCTCCGTGTGTTCAAGCTTTGGATTGAGGCAACATATCGTTACAAATCAAGCGAATCTGAAGATAATGCACTTCTAATAACAATAAGAAATACTGCTTTAATGGCTAACACCATTCATGAAGAACCCACAACATCCTCAGTCGTTTCTTTGTGCGCTCTCATTATTACACCACAACACTCTCCACATGCTTCTGTGCCATTATCATCTGATTAGGTGTAATGGATTCTAGAGCAGTCTGGATAAATCTAATATT
Organism: Apricaphanius iberus; assembly: GCA_028564705.1. Lineage (NCBI taxonomy): Eukaryota > Metazoa > Chordata > Actinopteri > Cyprinodontiformes > Aphaniidae > Apricaphanius > Apricaphanius iberus. Next base: position 1,388,939 of record JAPXFQ010000231.1, read on the forward strand.
ACCATGCAAAGTTTTAATACATACCACTGAAAATAATGTATGCTGCCCATTGAATATCGATATCATGTATGTAAGTTACATTTTAATTATGCTATTAAATTGTTGCCGTTTCATCGCAGGATGTAATCTGAGGATGTAACATTTATCAGACTATTCTGTTAAGTACTGAAATAGCATTATCATCAGCTCATGAAGAACATTATAAATGTAATATTCTCCTATTCATAATAAGCTAATAGTTCTTACCATTTCTGTCATGGTTATCTAACCAGTGAAAATGTATTTCTATTGCTAAAGATGAAACTTGGTGAATGACAAAAAGGATCAAAAACACAGATGCACTAAATTGGATTTATTGGCAAATATTGATCTTTAATGCTTTTGAAGCTCCAACTTTCCCAAAACTGATTTTGGAAAATTCCCTGCTGCCTTCATCACTATAATATAATTACATATCAGAACAACTTTCAAAATCAAATTTTTGCAGCCTTTCTACTATGAGCAGTCATTGTGTGTTTGACTCTGGAACAGGTCTAATGTCACACTGAAGGAAAACTCACTGTAAACGATGGGCGCATTTTGATTAACGAACTTCGGGGTAATTTTACCGGATCTTTTATCTGATGGGATAAATCTGTTGTTCCACTCGACTGTTATGTCTTAATACAAAAGTGGTGTTCTAAGGGATAAGTTTAGACGTCGGCATATCACGACTCTCTCCCTGCAGTTAGCAGCTTCACATAACAGCGCCGACATTTTCCCACAGCAGCAGAAATAACAAGAGGTGGTCTTGGAAAAAGCTGGTAGAAGAAGCTGTTTGCTATGTTGTAGAAAATCTGCTTCACCAGAGACTCTTCTTATACTTACATACACAAAATAACCATTTCTCTCAAATATAGTTTACAAATCTGTCTAAATGTGTGATAGTGAGCACTTCTCCTTTGCTGAGATAATCCATAACACCTCAAAGGTTTGCCATATCAAGATGCTGATCAGAAAACATTATTATTGCACAGATGTGCCTAAGGGCGTTTTCACATGGTACGGGAGTCCGTACTCGGGTACGGTATTTGGTCAAATTCCACTTATTTCGTACCATGTGAACACAGACTGTATCGTGCCAGGATACGGCCAGAGAGACCAGCCTTGGAGGTAGTATCCGAGTCCAGGTACGAGCGGCCACGTACCATGTGAACACAACCCGTACTCTGGCCGCACTCAAGACAATAGACGCGCTCCATGCGGAAATGACGACATTGCCAGCCGAAATTACAGAATCACCTTGCGACCATACAAATACCAAAACAACGCGATTCAAGCATCGCACAGCAACACAGCAGATTACAAAACGGCGGGTTTACTACAACACTCACCCTGTAGATGGCTTCAGGTAGCAGCTGACCAGTAGACCAGTTTGTTTACATTCTAGGCTGTCGCTCGTTTTATGACGTCGGTACTTCTCACTCCCTTGTTTGTTGGAGAACTACAGACTTATTTGTATACCGCCACCTGCTGTTTATTTGTAGTAAAAGACTGGATCCCAATACGGTCAGAGATCCGTGACATGTGAACAGAAAAAATTAGCATTTTCTCTGGCCGTTTTCTGGTACGGCCACACATGTGAAAACGGCCTTAGACTGCCAATAAAAGGCCACTCTGAAATGTTCAGGGGGTCTGGGGACTCAGAAAACCTGCCAGTATCTGGTGTGACCACCATTTGCCTCATGCAGCGCAGTGTTAAGATCCATTTTGTTTTGTTGACCTGCACCTCTAGTAAAAAGCTTTACAGCTTCATTAAAACTTACTTTCTGTCTGTCATTGCTCCCTGAGGGGAAATGCGTTGATAAAACTGAGGAAAATACACCAGAAATGACACTGCAATGGTAGGCAGACTCGCCAGGTGAACAGCTGATGCTAACGGCTGAATTAAATGTACAATGTAATTGCCAATATAAATAAAATCTGGGTTATTTTATTTTTATTTTTAAATGACACCTCTTAAAGTCTCACTTTTTCACATTGTAATTGCAGAAAATGTAAAGGTTGGCCATTTTTTGTTGCTGCCAAATGTTTAAAGAGGTGACCAAAGCATTGAAAAAAAACAAACCTTTTTTTTTGTTTGTTTTTTGTTTTTTTAAACTCAGAATCTCTCTAGTGGATGTAAGAGGAACCTTGTACTGGAGAACCTGAGGGTAAAGCCCATTTAAGTAAAGTAATCTTAAATAAGTGTGGAGAATGAGAAATAAAAGTGAGTTACTGTCTCAAAACAGTCGGAACAAGTTACTAAAGGATCTCTAAAGTGTTTAGATCTATTAAAATATTTTAGAAGATATTTCGAAATATAAATCATTCATTTAAAAAGTTGTTTGCATATTTATGTGCCTTAACTCAAAGGGTTTAGTAAAGTATTTATATAAACTTCATGACAAATATTTAAATTTTTAAATAGACCTGATTAGTTTCTAAAGGCTGCTCACAAGTTGCTCTCCCTCTTGCAGTTGTCATCAGTCGGAGACAGAAGCGGGTCCAGCTGATGAGGATTCGAGAGAAGGACGCCAAGAAGCGACAGCAGGCAGGTGGGCAGGAAGGCACATATCGTCGTAAAGCCACCCCAGTGAAACGTTACGCTGGGGATCTACTGGCGCCGGTCAGTGTCTCCCGACAAGCCGTGTGCTCTAGTGACCTTTTTTTTTCCTTGTTTATTTAAAGGAGACATATTATGACTATTTTCCCACTATTTAAAATAGGTCTATGAGGTCCAGAAAACATGTTTCTGAAGTTGTTTGCTTGTAGGAAACGATTGTTACCTACCTCTACTACCCTCTGTTTTAGCCCCTTTCATATTGTGCTGTTTCTGCTGCTCATTACATATTACATGAGGTGCTGTTAACTTGGCCACGCCCAACGCTTCTACAATCTTGACGACATGGCTGCAGTAGTTCAACCATACATGTAAGAACCAGAATCTGCTCCGGTAGGAGGGGAACCAGAGACTCAGAGAATTCAGCAAGATAATTCTGAGTAGTTTTTGAACAAATGACTTTATGTTAAAAGAAGCCTGAAGCCTGCAGCTCTCTAGCACGGTGGAGACCCCGCTTTTGGTGGTACATAGAACATGGTGTTTCCTAATCTGAACCAGTGGTTTCCAACGGAGACGGGGGGGTGTGGATATTCAAATATTCCGGCTTGTGACGTAGAAATCCAGACAGATTTTGAACAGCTCACTCAGAGACTGAAGGCAGGATGAATTCAGAAACCCCCATCTCACTCAAAACATCAGTGGTGTTTTTTTCCCCAACTTTGTATGCGTGTAAATGCACCAGAGAGGCCCAACAAATTCCAGGAAAAGTGATTTTTTTTCATAATATGTCTCCTTTAAATGCAAGTAAGACAAGAGATCTTCATGAGTGGGTAATGTTTTCTACCTAGCAACATGATTCTTCTACATAACTCATCTTTGTCTGTGTCGTTCTTCCTTTCAGAGCTACCTACAAAGTCTGCGAGATCGGCAGATGGGAACAGGTACTTCCCTTAGCAGCCTTGGCACCACAAACCAGACCATGATCGACATGGACTGCGAAACCGGCTCCATGGTTCCCCTCACAGCCACAACTCCTGTTGTCAGGGTCTGAGCAACACAGAAATAAGGAGGGACTTCCTGATGGAAGGTCTCTACATCAGGGAGATTCCCCTGGTTAGGAGTCTTCCCAACACAGAGCAGAACGTGTCCACTGCTTTGTTTCATATTGCTGTGAAGTAGATTTTGTTTTTTTTATTCTTCTGGTGAGTCCTGTGTCAAACCTAATGCCACTGAGGGGTGTAACAAGCAGTAAACTCCCTTTAGATGGTTGCTAAAACCACTACAACCACTGTGTGTTTCTCAGAGAAACAGTATCGAACTGATACTAACAGAAAAAGGTCTCCTATTTCCACTTATTGTGTATTTGATACAACAACAGGAAGCCTCAGAAACAGATGTATCTCTGCATTTAGCGTACTGTACTTCAGAAGTTAGTCATTGCCTTGAAGAGTTTTAGTATTATATGCCTTACATGCTAGTTTGGTGGTTGTAGCATTTGATGAAGTAAAGTGTTTGATTTTATGTTCTTTTATTTTTTAGAGATGCACCAATCAGGTTGTTGAGTTTTCTTTAAATATTCTTAAAACTTCATTGACAGCAGTGTATTGGCTTGATTGTCTGCATTAAATTGTTGAATAAAAATAGTTTTTAAATCAGTTTTCACTGAAAAAGGGAAGAGTTTGTAAAGTTTAAAAGGTTTTGATTGTTCAGAATTACTGATCAGATCTCAGTGTGGGGAAAATCAGCTGATTTGTGAACTCTGGCCAACTGATTGGTGCATCTCTGTTTTTTATGTTGTGTGGATGAAAAGTGAGATATGACGTGAGTAAATCGTGTCTGACGACGTAAAGTATGGAAAATCTGAAGATAAATTGTTCCGCAAAACTTTCTACTGGAGCCTCCTGGATCCGTTTTAGCACTACCATAGATCTGTTTTGATTTTTACACTATAGCCCTGGTCAGTAAAGAAATTATGCTCATGCATTGTAAACATAACTTATGCGATACCCTAATAGCTGGTAGTATTTTAAAAAAAGGACAGATCAAGTCATGTTTGCTTTTTTGTGTGTGCCTTTGTTTTTTTTAGAACAATGTTTCATTTGTTGCAGTTTTTCAAAAAAACAGCCCACTTGTTACCTTAATTTGTAAATACCTGTTAATAGTTTTCACAGATTTTAATAAAAAACAGTTTTAACTCATACTTGCTGCAGTCTGTCTTCTCTGGCTCATACCAACTCCAGCAGCATTACTTCCTGGATTTTTCCTTCACAATAAAGAGGTCATGGGAAGGATTTCCTACCCTGTGATTGGTTGGAGTTGCCATGGCAAATTATTTGTCTTCTTCTTTTTTGCAGACAGCACAATGCAGGACAGAACGTCCCTTCATCACCGTGAACATCACATATTTATCAGATTTTTGTGTAATTGTGAGCAGCTTCTTCTGCCGACAAAACAAAACGCTCTCTAATGTTCACTATGTCCTTTTATTTAATAAAATCTTAAATTTTCTTTGTTTAAAAAAAAACAACTCATTCATGTACTGGACATATGCAAGAGGCAAGCAGAAAGTTTACACTCCTGCCCTAACATTACATCTTACTGAAAATGTTGCAACACATAATCCGACACATATGTGGGAGAAAAAAGGGAAACAGATGGCCTTGATTTTTCTCCAAGATTATACTGAAAGCTTACATAATTCATCAGTCAGCAGAGACTTTCTTCTTCCATAAATCAGCCTGAAGGAGCCCAACATTAATAAAATCCAGTGAAGTTAAATCAGTTCTCTCACTAGTTTATCTCCACTTCACAATGAATCACCGATGTTGAGGTTGTTTATTTGTCGATGCCCTCTGCTTGGAGCCAGAATCCCCTCCTCTGGTTCCTGCTGCCCCCTAGTGGTTGGCAACTAGCATCTCATCCATCGCTCCTTCTTGCTCAGTGGGTATCCTCTGTCTACTTTCAGCAGCTCGTTCACTCTCCAGTACTCGTCCCCCTTGAAGAGAAAGATCTTCCCGTTGGTCCAGGTGAAGGCTGCGTCAGGCGAGGATGGCACCCCGCTGATGAGCATGCTCAGAGGTTTGGGGTAGAAAGCGAAGTTGTGTTTCAGCTCATCAAACTGCCAGTGCTCTGATCCCTACAAAGAGCGAAGAGTCGAGATTGAAGGACGATGATTGCAGATGCATCTCAATAAATTAGAATAGCTTAAAAGTAGCATGTTTTATATACATTTACAAACCCATAGAAATAGTGTTGTGGAGGCTGAAGCTAAATGTTCTCAGAGAACCTTGTTGGGAGTAATGCATTACTAAAGTAATGAGTTACAGGGATAGATTACTTTTTTCAGTAACTAAGTAATGTAATGTATTACTTACAAAATATACAGCAGTATATTACTAGTTATAATTTCAGGAACTCAAGTTACAAATGCATTTTAAATTATTTTTCTGGCCAACTAATGCAACAGACCAAATCAAGTTGGATGCGGTAGAACAAGATCCACCATCTACTTCCTGTTGCTCAAAACTAAAACATCAGAGAATCAGGACGGTTGAGAAAAAGATTGACTGTAGATTTAAACAGCAGCATTATTCACACTGTTTCCTAACCATCTGTTGTAAGACTTCAGACGTCGGAGTCTCATCTTTGTCAACCATCTTTGTGATGAGCACTTTCAGCACCTTCTTTTGATTAGATTTAACAAACATTACCATGAAATAGAAGGCATGCAAAGGAACTTGAGACTCAATTGTTAAATTAATAGTGTTAAAAATACAGTATTTGTGGTGTGACACTTGTTTAAAATGTAAATTGGGTTAGATATTTTGTTAGATATTTAAAATATTTTGCCAAAAGTAACTTAAAGTAGTGTAACTCAGTTACATTTTTAAGACAGTATTATGTAATGCAAACATATAAAATTTTTGACATTGTAAATAGGAATATGAAATATATTAAAGTTTCTTTGTAACTTGCCCAACACTGTCAGAGAACAGTATCCAGGCTTATTCATTTAAAAGGGAAGGTTTGGGTATTTCCAACCTGGATCTTTTTTTTTAGCATTTAATACGTTAATTTATTCACCCAGACAAGTTATGACCCGTTCAGCAGGAGTTTATATCCAGTCACAATCAGCGTAGATCCATAGAATGGGAGTCAGTGGGAGCAGGAGGTTTGCCACTTGTAATAACGCATCATCTACCCCCAAACTCCTTCATTTCAACATGGTTTGTTATTAATCATGAGCACTACTACCTTCTGAGTTCAGAACGTCTTGGAAGTGCTTCTTTGTTCTGCTCCTTTTTTAGAGGCTTGAAATACAACTCCACTAACGCGCTTTTTCAATCATGTCACTGCCGTGCTCCATCCCAGCTGTAGTCTGAGCAGGGCTTTACTCTGTGCTGTACGGCGTTCGGCTGGACAGAACTGCTACTACAGACATCAACCTGGTTCACGTTTGCGTGTTTCCAAATTGCACTACCTGAATGACCAATTGGACTATGTTCAGCTTCCACCGGCTCTCTTTCCCAACCTACACAGACTGCAGCTGTAATGGCGGACGGCTGCCACATCATTGAAATCCTCTGTTAGTGTAAATTGGTGTTGGTTGGATTAAAAGCCTGTAAAAACCCAAGAAGCTAAAACCTCAGCACCTCTGAGACTTTCCGAACTGACTGGGGAACATCGCTAACTGTTCATAACAAAACATGGCTAAATGCAGGAGTTTTAGGGCAGATAATCACTTATTACAGGCGGAAAATCTCCTGACTCCATTTACCTCCGTTATATGGATATACGCTGATTGCTAAGTGGCTCCAAACCTTTCTGGGTGAGTAAATGAATGTAACAAATGCTGAAAATAAGGCCCAGGAATAAAAACAAACAAAAAAAAACATCCCCTTTAAAATTAGTGTAAGGAAAAAATATGGTAAAAAAGGCAACAGAGATAAACTTGAGAGAACATTTGTGGCAGATTTAAGAAATGTGGTCTCCAGCTGCAATCAGTGCTTCAAGACCTACCATTCACTTACATTTCCACTACATGGGTTACGACTGTCCTAATCCCTGTGTACGCCTGATCTGAACCAGACATAATGCCAGAAGAGTTTTACCTGGGCTATGCTGGGTACTGATGCAACTAAGCAAGCCAAAACAAAGGTTAGCTTGTATATACTCTACAGTACATAGGCATACTTTTCAGATGATCTGCATTTTTAAAATTAAAAAACAATTCATGGGTTTTGTGTAATCTAATTTTTAAGTAGATTATTATCAACTGTAAGTAACAGTTACCAAAATCAACAGACACTTGAAAAACATCCATGTGACTTTTACATTTTTTTTAGGAATAACTTAAAATAACCTTATTACTAATCCAGGGCTTTATGTGTACCTTTATGAAAACAAGCTTCTTGTTAATCTGCAGGTATAAGGCTGCATCGATGTTAGGAGGAATCCGTTTGACCTGTTTGGGGTAGCCATAGTCAAGCATGAACCGTGTGTACCTCCACACTTTACTGCCTGTGGCCAGAAAGAGTCCAGACATGTCATGTTTAGAAGCAACAGCTGCAGAACAGAAGGGATCTTGAATATGTCCAGCGCTATGAAAGGAAAATTTTTTACCTTTAAAAAAGTAAGTCTTGTTGGTTCTCTGTGAGTGGACAGCAGCATTCAGGTTTCCAGGAAGTTCCCTCCACAGTCTGCTGATCTTGATCGGACTATTATGGCCCATATCAGAGATAGTCCACACATAATCCCCACTAAGCGCAAACGTTTTGTCCCATGGACCTAAATAAACACATACATTCATGTCACTTACAATGATGACTGCACCAAAGGTGTCAAATATCAGTCCGTTTGTGACATACCTAACATGATGGCGTCCAGATCTGCAGTGCAGGGATCAGGTATAGAGCTGCTCTCTGTGGGAAACAGACTGGCCAGAGTTGTTGTGCTGGTTAAACTGGTGCTAATGGGTTTGCCTGAAACAAAAATGTAATGAAAAGTTTGAAGAATCATGAACATTTTCTATGGGAAATAGAAGTAGATTAATCAGTTTTTATTAGTATAAGTATTTCTGATCACATGAATAGCTCTGCAGCCGATACCCTTACTAATTAGTGATGTAGAAGATAATAGTCTACAGTTTATTTATGCTTTAAGCTAAAGAAAGGATTGCAAATAGACTTGTATGTGTTATTTTGGAGACAAACTCAAACCATATCGTCAACATTCCCATAATTATTGTCATTATTAAGTTTACAAAATAATATTAAGGCATGGTGCTTTTCTAGTCGTTCAAGCACTTTTATACAATGAGTCACATTCACCCAACCTGTTCACTTTAATAAGTCTCTTTGAATAAATAACATGAATAAAAAACAATGTTTACCTTAGTAAACACAAAATATAGTTTTCTAATGATGATGTCACCTGTTAAAGGGATAAAAGCAAACCAAACTGTCCCTGTTTGGGAGGGTCATTTCCTTTCTTTGGGAGGAGTTTGTAGGTATTGTTTTATCATGTTACTTTAAACACTTGCTTTTGTTAAATATGTCTGTTATGAACCATCTTTTTAGGGATATACAAAGAGGAACATTTCTGCTATTTTCCAAGTTCTCCTACTTAGAAAGTATTCAGGGGTCTGAAATTCACACTATAGATGTATTTCCACTGTGAGAGGCATTTTTTTAAAAGTCACTTTTTATGATTTTAAAATAATTTATTTTTATTTTATTGCTGCACATAAATATTTGAACACCTGGAAATCAGCAAGAATTCTGGCTCTGAAAGACGCGTTACTCTACCTTTAAAAAGCCCCCCCTCTACCCCACTTATTAATCCAAATTAGTAGCACCTGTCAGAGCTCCTTATGGCCACCTGTCTGTCCCACACTCAGTAACTGCGTTACAAACATGCGCAAAACTTTGTCGATATTGTCTAAATGTCAACAAAACACAATAACGTGGTGTTTCCATTAAATAACAAGCTCAGTTTAAATCACACGTTTTCGTGCGATAAGTAATTAAGGAAAATGGTGACAGATGTGAACTGGCACGGCACTGGCGCTCATTATCAGCCACGAGGAGGAGATGCAGACATCTTGTAGAGGCATTGGAGCGACATGGGAGCGGGCTTGGTAAATGTTTGCGTTTCTTTGAATTTAATCAGTCATGTATGGAGGACCAACTCTGCCATAATAAATGACTGAATGAATAAATAAATGTGATGTGTAAATAAATAAATAAATGAAGAAAAAATTAATAAATGATGGAATAAATGTGTAAATAAATAAATATATGTGAAATTAAATATTTTTCTTGAATGCATTTGTAGATTTATTTATTTACAATTGTACTTACCCATTTATTTATTCATTTATTTATTTATTTTCAATTATGGCAGAGTTGGTCCTCCATAGTTACGCCGTCATCACTAACCAAATGCAAAAAAACAAAACCTCTGTCTCTTTGTTAACCCAAACATGCTGCACCATCTTTGTCCTCCTACAACTACTTTGTCTTTTTCGCTCGTAGTCACGTCTGGTTGTTGCTCACATGACTGATGTGACGCCAAATTGCTTTTTTTTTTGCAAAATATATGAATTTTCGACATACTCGAAAACCACCTCATCCAAGCGCAAAAAAGTTGTATCGAAAAAGGTGAGGTTTTGCTAAATTGCCGTGTTTCCATTAGGCAATTTTTCCCCAAAACTTTAATTTGCGCAATTTCACGGGTAATGGAAACGTAGGAAAAAAACCTAGACCGCCACAAGAAAGGGTCAATCACCGAGCAGCTTGGTGAAAATAGATAGACTGTTGGAGCAATTGTTATAAAATGGAAGAGGCTAAAAATGCATGCAATATGTCACGTCATGGGAATCACTGATGATTAGAGAGGTGATGAATCAGCCCAGAAGTACATGGAAGGAGTTGGTCAATGACATGAAGAGAGCAGGGACCACAGTTTCAAAGGTTACTTTTGGTAGAACACTACGCATTCATGGTTTAAAATCATGAATTGCACGGAAGGTCCCCTTGATCAACTCATCACATGTCCAGGCCAATCTGAAGTTTGTCAGTGACTGTCTGGATGATCCAGAGGAGGGTTGAGAGAAAGTCATGTGGTCAGATGAGACCCAAACAGAACTTTTTTGGTCTAAACGTCACTCGCCGTGTTTAGAGTAAAAAGAAGGATGCTTTGCATCCGAAGAACACCATCCCCACTGTGAAGCAGGACAGCGGAAATATCATGCTTGGGGGGCGCTTTTCTGCAAAGGGGAGAGAATGACTGCACTGTACTAAGAAGAGAATAAATGGGACCATGTATTGGGATATTTATGAACAAAAAACCTCCTTCCCTCAGTGCACTGAAGATAGGTTGTAGCGGGGTCTTCAGACATGACAATGACATGAAGCACACAGGCATGATAACGAGGAGTGGCTCCATAAGAAGCATCTCAAGGTCCTGGAGTTGCCTATCAAGTCTCCAGACATAAATCCAATAGAAATTCTTTGGAGGGAGCTGAAAATCAGTGTTGCTCAGCGACAGGCCCAAAACCTGACAGATGTAGAGAAGATTTGGAAAGCAATTTTTTAGAGCAGTTGTGATGCATTCTCTAAAGTAATATATCCTGCCTGGCAATCCAGTGGACGAGTCAGGATTTGGGGGTTGCCATTAGAATAGTATTTTCCAGACAGCATTGTGGTCATGTATGAAGCTTACAGTGGTTGGGATTGTGGTGTGAGGTTGTTTGGTTCCTTGGTTCCAATGAAAATGACTTCTGACCGGCCAGCATGTCAAAACATTTGGGATTGTCAGGCTTTAAACTTTGTGGTAACATTTTAGGGATGGCTCCTTCCTGTTCCAAAATGAGTGCACAAAGGCGGGGATGATCTAGTTTGGTGTGGAAGAACTTGAATGCCTTGCACAACGTTCTAATGTCATCCATTAGCACACCTTTGGGTTGAATCGTAGCAGAGAATGGGAATCAGGCCATCTTGTCCAAGTTTAGTGTCTGACCCCACAGCTATTCTTGGGGAAGAAGGTCAAACATTGAATGCTTTCCGAAAATATTTTTTTTAGCTGTTATAGATGTAAGCCATGGGCCAGCATCATATTAAACTCTACAGAATAAAACAAATGTCTCTCAAGTTTAAAAAGGAACAATAAATCATTACGGTTGATTCACTCTATGAGTCATTATAATTACCCAAAACAATCCCAGGAATCCTTCTAACTACACTTACCATATAGTGCCTGAATTCCCTTTATGTCATCTGAATGTAGCCTGAAGTTGACGCGATAACCAGCGTAAACTGGTGCCATCAGAGCACTCCTGAACTGGGAGTGACCCAGACCGAGAGCGTGTCCTATTTCATGGGCAGCCACAATACGCAGATTAGTGCCATAATATGATCCCTCTGTCCAGAACTCGTCCTCATCAAAATGGACAACACCAGATTCAGGTGACTCAGCATGAGCCAGCACATGACCTGCAGGGAGTATACACACACAGTAAGGATTACACACTGCTGTTCAATGGTTTGTGTGGGAAACGCGGAACAGATTCAGAAAGGGAACAAACCCCGGCCGTCAAACGGGACTGAGCAGTAGCCATCTTTCTTGTGAAAGGAGATCCTAATATCTGCCCTGCTGTAGTCGACTTCTCTGAACGTCAGATCTGCCACATCGCTCCAGTATTTAAAGGCAGAACGGATGGCTGCCCTGACCGCCGACCTCAACATGTCAGGTGTGTAATTGTAGATGCGGTAGGTTAGGCTCTTTTTCCTCCAACGACCTGAGATGGACAAAAATCACCAACATACTTTAGTATGGTATAGATCTATTCAAAGGACAAATGAAGAGATGGCATCCAAAATTAATGTGGTTTCACCAGTCTGCTCCTTCTAACTGAGGCCCTCTCAAAAGTATTCATTCCTTTTCACATTTCGTAGTAAAACATCCCCAAACCTCGGTGTATTTCATTTAGATTTTAAGTAACCACTAAGAAGAAGTGCCTAATTTTCTAGCAGAAGGAAAAATATATATCTTACATATTGGATTCTAAAAGGTGTGGCCTGTATTTTGATCCAGTCAAGACTTTGCATAAGAACCTTTGCTGGAAGACAATTCCTTTTATGTCTCAACCAGCTTTGCACATCTGGGACTGAAATCAATGCCTGTTTTTTGCAAAAAAGCTCAGTTTCAATTCAGAGTGTAGTGTCTGTGGGCATCAGTTTTTAGGTCTTGCCATAGATTATTAATACGATTTATAGTTGGACTTTGACTAGGCTATTTTAGCACATTATTGTGCTTTGAAAAGCATTCTTCTGTAGTTCTGCCTTTATGTTTAGGTTTATTTTGCAGCTTGAATGGAAAACTTTGACCTATTCTCAGTTTTTTTTTGCCACCTCTAACAGGTTTTCTTTCAGGGTTGTCTTGTCTTTAAATCAGCTTGACTGTCCCAGCTGAAGAAAAGCATCCCCACAGTTGACAAGAAGGTAAACTTTTGTCTCATCCAACCATAGCACCTTCCTAACTAATGGTTTGTTAGCAGCTCCTCTATAGTCAGCCTCTTTGCTGCTTCTCTATTTAACGCTCTCCTTATCAAACCTGTACATTTATGTGGACAACCATGTCTTGAAGGGTCTGTATTTGTGCGATTCTCCTTCCTTTTTCAGATAACAAACTGTACTCTGTGAAACGTTAACATCTTGTGATGCTGTCTTATAACCTCCTTTAAACTACTGTATCTCTGAGGCCTTCACAGAAAACCTGGATTCATACTGAGTTTTAAATTGCACACATGTTGACTCTGTTTAATTATCAGGTTGATTTGAGGGCAATTAAATTCATTGAAATAATATTTAGGGTTGTTGAAGTAAAAGGGGCACACTTTTCAAGTTTAAACCATCTATAATTACTTATTCTACTTTGCAATTACCACTACCAATCCTACCGAATACAAATAAGCCGAAGTTTGAAGTTGGAACATGAAACAATGTAGAAAGGTGTGATTACATTTCAAGCTACTAAATGCCCATATATGTACTGTATTTTGTGAAACTTTACTTTGCAACAAATTTTTGTATCTTTATGTCAAACTGCTTTTAAATGTGTGATTTCTTTTCTCTCAAACTGCCCAGTTAATAATCTCAGATTACTTGTAAAACCTTTCCAACAATCTCCCCGTTATGTAGACGGCTGATTTATACAAAAGGAAGAAAGACTTACTGACGTTTTTATTCTAAACTAAAAAAAAAAAAAGTGTCTAAATTTTCTGACTCACCCATAACTTTGTATTTGTGGAACTTCTTGTTGAATGGATCCTCCAAACCACAGCGGGGCTGCCTCATCACCCCAAGGGTGGCTTCATCTAACTCTCCAGTAGGTGGCAGATCATTCACTCTCTGGAACACTCTGACCAGACATTTGAAGACAAATAAACATTTGGAAACTGATGTTTGAAAGAGCAGGGTCACATTCATTGTTAGAAAACAGCTGGTATCTTTAAACTTAGTCAGTGTTCTCTTGAGAAAAGTCAATAGTAATGTCACCTAAGTGCTTCAATGATCTCCTCCAGGTTAGAGGGGTCAACTGGATCATTCAAGTAGCCATACTGCTTTAAATACGCCTGTATTTGTGTGCATGCAGAACAAAAAAAACACATTAAGTCATTTCTACACTTGGTTTTGTATCTCAAAATAAGTTTTAAGTGAGTGCCATGAGTCCAGATGTCAGCTTACCTTTGCTTCATTCAGCTCTGTCCACTCCACCACTGCACATAACGCGGCCTTGAGGCTAAGCACCAGCAGCAACACGAGACCTGAGATGTCCATTAATTTTCATCGGCAGATTCTGCTCCGGCGGGGTACAGAAAGCTGCCGCTTTGCAGTGTAAGAAGTGTTTTCAGCAGAGCCTCACAGCAGACTCTTTGTGTTCCTGGGCGCTCCAGCAGAGTTAAATCAGCCAGGCATGAGTCAGCCTGGCTGTGATGATCCACCTCCGAGGAATGAGAATTACAAAGAGCAGCCAGCTGACCTCAGCCAACATGTGTGCAGTTAAATTATACAGATGTTCTGGGAGAATGTGGAGCTTCTACTCACTTCTCAAGTTTACAGTCCACCCAGTTGTTAACACTTCGAGCTGAGCTCTGTTCAACTTTGGAAAAGTGAGGCTCTGTATTAAAAAAAACTAAGTAATCTTCAGCATTGCAGGTCTGTTGTCCTGGAGATCCTGTGCATTTTAGTTTAATGATGGGCCTAAAACTATTTGGTAGGGCATGCCTTCTGTCTCCCACATTCTTGTTTCAGCCCATCAAATATTCATGTTTTTATCTGGGCCAGAGCATTAGAGCTATTTCACGTTGACAAAGAACAGTGTGTGGGAGTTCTCACTTTTATAAAGATTTACAACTTTTAGACACTTGGACCAAGTAGAAACACAACAACAAGAAGAAAAAGTACTTTATAATGAAAATATTGAGCATTGAGGTTGGACTAACCTAGACTTTGCAATGGAGTCAGAAATGTACAAAATGTGTTTCCTTTCCAGTGAAAAGTTACCCCCACAACAGACACACACATAAATTGTATTTCATTAACCACACTCAAGTACGTCTGTGTTCCTACTTCTGAAAATGATTCATGATTTTTAACATTTTTAACAATTAAAAAGTCACTGAGAAACATTTACAAGTTTGACCACATTAATGATACATTTGTGTGACTTACAGAAGAGTCAGCTTTATGTTTCCTTTGTCAGTAAAGCAACAGCTTCCTGCCTAAAGCTTCTGACATGTGTCAAACTCAAGGCTCGCGGCCCAAATCCAGCACATTTATGTGGCCCTCTGGACTCTATAGAGGAACTTCAAGATGTGTTGAAATATTCAATCAGCCGAAGCGAATCAGTTTTTATTTGTATGGTGGCAAAGAACACAAATGTGAAAGGATGTTAAATGTTTAATTTTAGGAAGTAATCATCGAAAGCAACGAGAGCTACGATATTTTAACAGCAGCTTCAGCAATAAATTCTGCAACTGGTTCATTGAGAATATTATTAATCTTAATGTGCCCACAAAATTAGTTTGACATCCCTCCTCTCTATTGGAAAATTCAATTACGTTATTCACTTCAGGCAAAAAGTTCAACATGAGGAAATATTTCTCCCATTGTAATGACCATAAGTCGAAGACTCTTACAATGAGCCGTTTCCCGACCCGTAAATACCGGAGGAAGGCCTGCAAGCAGGAGCTGGCCCCGTACACCTGTCTGTGGCGCGCGTCTAATCGGGCGCACTGGGATGGATAGACCTGTCCAAGGTGCTCAGCGCCTCTCACCCAATAACCGCTGGAGAAATGCACAAGACCAGAAATGCACCTTCAAGACAAGCGGGATAAATAATGGATGGAATTTATTTAAAAATATCCGTATCACAGAAAGGGGTCGGAAGGAGGTGTGAAAACTAATCTGTAAAAATGACAGAAAGCCTTCAGATTTTTCCGTCACCATCCTAAAAAGAAAAAAATCTAATACGGATAACACTCCGTTAACGTGACCCCTGACCCACTGTGAAGCAGAGGGGTGGAAACATTATGCTTTGGGGCTGCTTTTCTGTAGAGGGGACCGTATTGTGAAAAGGAGAAAGTATTGTGAGATTTTGGGCAAAAATTGTTGAAGATAACACGTGGCTGGTTGATTCCAGCATGACAATGATCCCAAACACACCACCCGGGCGACAAAGGAGTAGCTATGTAAAAAGCACTTCATGGTTCTAGAGTGGCCAAGTCAGTTTTTAGACCTCAATCCAATGGAAAATCTGCAGAGGAAGTTGAAAGTCTGTGTTTCTCAGCCACAGCCCAATAAAAAAAAAAAAAATCACAGCTCTAGAGAAGATCCACATGAAAGAAGGGGCCAAAATACCAGATTCAGTCTGTGCAAACCTGGTGAAGATCTACAGGAGACCTGTGATCTCTGTCATTGCCAACCAAGGTTGAGGTGCACTTTTGTATATGGCCAAATACTATCTGTACCATTATACAAATAAATTATTTTTTTAAATCGTACAATGTGATTTTTAGGGCCAGTTATTTTTATTGTTCTTTTACATTTGAAGTTTGCCTATCTTGAAAATGACAGATCACTCTCCATCGTTTTAAGTTGGACAACTTGCCCCACTGCACCTCCATCTGCAAACTACAAGGAAACATGATGGAGCTCAGATATTTTTGACACAAAATAATTGTTTAAAAATGACATTTTGTGTCAAAGTTAAGATTTTGACATATTGTCTAGAGTCTGAGATTTAGGGTAATACCAAGTCTTTCTCTACTTTTCTGCTTTAATCAGGCAATTTTCTATTTTTATAAATACAGGGATATATTTTAGATTTTGCTTTATCCAATAAATACCTAGTTCTTTTGCGTGAAATGGAAAAATGTGTCATGTTTTTCATAAAGACAGAAAGTTTGCAGATGCATGAATACTAGTTCACTCATGCTTATTAGACACAGAGTAGAACTGAAAAGAACTGAAAGGACATGTCAGAAAAAGCTTAGTGATTAAGAGAGGCACCCTATGTTCAGAGGCCTTACCGATCAACTCCTGACTGTGGACATTTGGCAAATTTCTCCCACTTTCTGAACCGTCCACTGTAAATAAAGGCTGCTGTGGCCACAAAATCTTAAGAAAAAGCTCTAAATGAATATGAAATTATGCCCATATTTAAAATTCATTAACCTACATTTATATGGAATTCAATATTTCAACATTCTTGTGAAATGAGAAAACCTTACCAAATTTTCTTTCATAATTTACTCATGCAGTTTTTTCATACTTTTCACTGAAATACTAAAGTGACACATTTGTTTGATCTAGAGAAGTTAACTTTATGTTTCCTCTGTTTGTTATTCCCATAGCGTGAAACTGGTAATGAAATAAAATACAAAAATAAGTTAGGAAGCATGCTTGGTTTTTCTGGGAACAATTAAAAAAGAAATACACCATATATTATTATTCATTTGAGAAGTTTTCCTGTTTACTTTAACCAGTTTTTCTGTTTCTCATACCTTTACTTTACAGAGTAAAGCCACACTGCACCAAATGAATATAAATATAATTCATCTAAATTGTTCTTTTGGTTATCTAGAGAACATCTCTGCTCATCAAGACAATTCTTTGAGTCAGGCGATGCATCACAGAACTTCATGTTTTCTGATTTACTTCTCCCGAGTCTCTATTCGTCATGACTTGCAAAAGAACATCTGGACTGAATAAACATCCAGACAAAAAAAGCTAACTCAGTCATCAAGGAGATAGCACAACTCCCATGGTAAACAGTTAGATAAACACATGAAGTACACTGGGTTTTCTCACATAAAAGCTCATGAGGGGTAAGAAACATTCCTTCTTGCTTCCTGCCCACCACAAAACACATTTTATCTACAAGGTTATGTGAAAGCATAAACGAATAAATCCTGACTACATTTTACTATAAACATGTACTAAATGTATTTTCAAGTCTTTATTTTCATTTGCAAAATACGGTTAGTTTTGTGCACAAATGAATGCTGCATCAATGGACCTTCATGTGTTTTATGAATAAGTGCATAAAAATGTAATAAAATACACTTTCTAAATTGTTAAAAGGAAACATTAAGTGTCCATTTCAGTAAGAAATGAACACTTCAGTAAGAAGTGTTGCATTGGCGCTCTGATAGTTTTCACACCAAGCAGCAACCAAATCAGCAGAACGAAAAAGGGGGTAAAATTAGAAGTCTACATCACTTCCAGTATCCTGAAATTCAAAGTGCACAGTATGCATTTTTTTTAAAGCTGCTGGATATGAAAGATCAGCAGGTAACCATTTATAGATCCAATGATTTCCAGTTTAATTAAAATTAGCCTCTAAATTGAAAAGCAGGGCAGTAAAATAGACACAGATTTATATTTTTTTTAAAACAGTATATTTTGCTAAACACTTGACGCCCTGTGCAATATACACCCTTTTTTTGATCGCTGTACAGAAACAACTTTAATTTTGTCACCTTATTTCTTTCCATTTGAGTAGAGCTCAGATGTCTCCACTGTGCTGCATCATACACACACATGAACAGGTGTTAAACCTTTACACAATTAAACGCCTATTTTCATCAACACTAAGGCCAAATGTGCCCCTTCTGGCATGCTGAAAGAAAGAGCTGAATTTTCCAGGTAAAAATGAGTTTTAGAACAAAAGAACAAGTTTAGTAACTAGTCACTTGTATAGTTTATTGCTACTGAAATATAGCTAGAGATGAAGTCATTTTGAATCATTAGTGCCCATCATGTTTTAGTGAAGTCAATTCAACGCATGTTGGTAAATTTCAAGTTTTTAGGACCGCTTTTTTTGTGCGTGGAAACTAGGGGTGCACCGATCCACTTTTTTGTTTCCGATACTGATACAGATATCTGAGGTTCATATTCTGCTGATACTGATCCAAACAGTACTGAATTACGTGAACTTTGTGCTGTTAGGAAAAGGCACTAGGGATGCAAAAACACCACTTTAAAAATACAAAAAATGATACGATAATACTAAATATCTGCTAATACCAATACCTCTACCACAAAAAAAATGCAATAAATTGGAAGACTGAAATGAAAAAAAAAAAAGACAGCAAAAGTAAAATTTCAAGTGAAAAAACATTTTTTTCTGTGAAATTACTGCAGTTTCCACATTTTAAGCATCGGTTCACTTTAACCGATACAGTACATAGGAACAGTATCGGCCCAGATACATTATACCATTATCAGCAACGGTGCATCCCTAGTGGAAACATATAACCTATACATATTAAAAGTATGACACACAAATCAGTTTAAAAGTTTTTTGTTTTTTTTGTTTTTTTACACAAAAAGCCTTCCATAGCCTTTAGCCTCTCAATGCCCCACATTGCTTTAGAGCAGTTCAACCCTCACTTGTTGAACAGACTGATTATGTGGAGAAAAGTGAGACTTGCACAACCATTTTATGGCTAGCTTAAAAAGTATTCCTGCTCTGCGGACAGAGGCATGCAAGTATACGTCAAAGTTACAGTGCTGATCAGAATTGGTCCAGACCACAACGGCGACATGAACAGTGCTAAAATCTTAGTGTATCAAGTAAGTTTAGTCACAAACTGTCTTCTGCAACTTCAACAGTGGTGAATTACAGGCAGACTACATTCGCAACAAAGGGCTTTCAAAACCTTCCTTAGGGTGCAGGCTTGTTGGGTCTCCAGGTTACTGCTCTCCTGCACCCTTTATAACGATTTACTACCACCCAGCTGATAAATCATGAATCTCAAAAACAATATACAAACTTTGTGGAACAAAAATTTTAGCGGGAGACTTTGCCATCACTACTTTTCTTACAGATTAACATCGCGTTATGCATCAATAGAGTTCATGAAATAATTTTATTTTAGAAACTTTCGGCTATGTTCTAATGAGGACTGGGCAATATATTGATATATGGATTTATGAAGATCAAATAAAAAAAAAACTAAATTAACTAAAGCTCCTGTCGAGTTTCCATCAAAGTGATGTCATGCCACCCAAAGCGTACATTCTTGTTTTAATGCACGTATTTATCTGGACATTGAATTCAGGTCAACTCCAAGAAAACAAAATAAAAGCAAGTTTCAAAAACATCTTCGGTCATTTGTAAAGTTTTAAAGGACGAATTTTGTTTATAATTCATATAAATCAGCACTAACCTTTAGGTTTTCCTGCACAGTTGCATAAGGTCTGAACATGTTCAACTTTTAACAATAAATATATTTAAAATAAACCTAATATCGTCAAATACCAGACAACGTTAAATATTTACCAAAATAGTGATTTCTTTTATATTATGATATATACCGAGACTGATATGAAAAATATTCTCAGATTTTTCTTCCCATATTGCCCAGCACTTGTTCTAACCCTGTGCTATTATTTTCTTTCCACAATTTGTGTACATATTTCATCACCAAAAATAAAAAAAATTAACGTACAAGCTTAAAAAAAAAATTAAATTAAAGACAATTAATTACAACAAGTAATGTGTTAACCCACTACACGTTCTATAGCATTTACAAAAATAATGGTTCTCTATGAATCATAAAAATGCTGAAATAAATCACTTCTTAAAATGCACAGATTAAACAAGAAAGTCCTGAAATTTACTATCGATTGGCTGATTAGTCAAATACAGGAAAAAATATTTTTCCCTAATCATTATTAAATGTGTCAAACCATCTCTTATATGGACTATTGTTTGACATCCTGGTCACTTGCTTGTCCAACAACACTTAAAACTATTGAAAACATTTATAAAACAAGTTTAAAACTACTTGACAAAAAAACGACTTCCCACCACCACTGTCATGTGTTAAAAAAACATAAATTACTGAACTTGAATAACTTAATGAAACTTAAAAGAGTCTGTTTAATATATAAAGTCTTACACTACCTTGCTCCACCACCACTAAAGCAGTTCATTAGGCATAAAGAAAGCTCAGACAGGATCACTCGAGCTACAACCCGAGGAGACTTGTTTATACCTCACAGACGGACAGCATTTGGGCAGAATGTCCTCTCTGTCAAGGGTGGCCATCTGTGGAACAATCTTCCTCAACCCATTAGAGAATGCTCGACTTTCAATTTGTTTAAGGCAAAGCTTAAAAACTGGTTATGGACAAATCAAGTGTGTGATCATGTATGAGCTGTATCGTTTTAATGTTTTATTTCGGAACAGAATGGTGTGTATGTGTAAGTTTGGTGATGGAGTTTATATTATGAATGAATGATGAATTTTTATGTCTATTTTTATGTTTAAGGACAACAGATGGAAATTAGCCTTTGGCTATAATCTGGCATGTTTACATTCATGTAATTTGTTCTCACATTTATGTTCATTAGCATGCACTGTCCTAAATAAATAAAAAATCTTACTTTTGCAAGAGTTTTTGGGTTTGACACATTTAATGGATAGGCAAAAAAGTAAAAAAGAAATTTTCTATGCCCTCTTCAACAAGGGTCTAACCTATAGCTCGTTACAACACCTCTAAACTAAATAATCATGAGGAATTGAGCTAATATTTTATAATAGAGGGATTAGAAAATTCCAGTTTTCCTAAATCAGACCAGAAATTCCAAAACAAATTTGTACAACTGGATTTTTTTTCTTGCTGCCATCATTCTGTAAACTAGGTGTTTAAACAAGCCGTCATTCTTAAATAGGGACTCACCTAACTACATTTTTTCTCTCTACACCTTTTTCTAAACTTGATAAAAGAATCAATACTATTACTCTGTAAAACAAATTGTGTTCTTTCAGACACCCTTGTATATTTTTTTTTTATATATACGCAACGGTACTAATAAAATTCTGACCATCTTTATCAAAGAACCTGCAACACCACTTTCTCCTCTTTGTTACTGCCCCTAGAAAAAGGAAATCTAACTCTGCAGGTCGTACCTCGAAGAGCAAAACATTATTACTCAGGAAAAGCCTGACTGGTGCATCGCTAATCCCTACATCAAATTGAACTTCAGATACATTAAAAAGTTTTCAGTTTATTCATACAAAACTTTCATCTTGTATCTCAGGAAATCTTTCAAATGTACTCCCAATCAACATTAGCAAATAAATACTTTGTAAACTTTAGACCGAATCCGTTTGACGGACTCCTGTTTAGAGAAGAGTGGTATAAAACCGAACTTCCCACCATGATGACTCCGTTTTGGTGCCCATTAATCCTCTGTGACCCTGACCTTCACTCGGTGCCAGGCATTGCTCAGCAGGCCTCTCAGGTTCCAGATGGGAGGGATCGTGTCTGGCTGCACGTTGTAACTGTTATCCACCGCCTTGCAGACGATCTCTAGCTCCTCAGCCTTAGGAGGGATAGCAGCGGTCAGCTCCCACAGCTTCCAGGCCCAGGCTCGACCCGGAGGAGGCGACGGCTCACTGGGTTGCCCCTCGTCCCCGCTCCTCAACTGGGCCACCTGCCACGTCTTCCCTCCATCCAGGGACACGTCCACGCGCACCACCTCTCTGCCGCCGCCGCTCCACGCGTACCCCCTCACGGTCAGTGTTTCGTCGCTGCGGTCGAACACGGCTCCGTCCGCTGGCACGGTGATGGCGGACTGAACGGGCAGCTCCTGAATGGCCGGAGCAGATTTAGGGTCGACTTTGTTCCAGTCCGTCCCTGGGGAGAAGCCTTTGTAGTCGTTCTGCTGCCAGTGGCTGCTGCTCTCCTCTGCGCTGATTACGATCCGCCCCAGCCACTTCACGTTGCGCGCTCCCACCACCCCCGGTACCACAACCCGCAGAGGGAAGCCGTGATCAGGCGGAAGGTCCTCACCGTTCATTTCATAAGCCAGAAGCACATCGCCTTCTTCACTGACGGCCTTCTGGATGGGAATGGAGGCAGCGTACGCCGTCCCCGTCCCGTCTTTATCCAGTCCCTCGAAGTGAACGTGTCGAGCCCATTTGGCCACTTCTGGCCCGTAACCAGCAGCCAGCAGCACATCTCTGAGCCTTGCACCGCTCCATTTGGCGTTCCCAATTGCAGATACGCCCCAGTTCAGTCCTTGCACCTGCTTCACCTTATTCATGTCGCTGCGGCGGTTTCCTGCACACTGCATTGTAGCCGTGACGGTGTGTTTGGGGAACCGGGTCTTTAGGTCCTCTAAAGACAGAGTGAGCCCTCCTCCGGGCAGCCCGTCCATGTCGAGGCGATATGAAGCCGGGTCAACCTGAGGAACGGGGAGGTGGTTCCTTTTGAAGAACAACACTTGGGGAGTGATGTAGCTTTCAGTCAGGATCTCAGGAGGAGGCTCAGCATTGAAGGGCTTTTTGGAGTTAACACGAAGCACAGGGTGGCGCTCTGGGTCAGAGGAGTAAGGGTCCGACGTTTTGACGTCCTCCTGCTTCTTCTTGTCTTCCACACTCAGCACGCCAACCTTCGCATGAACCACAACCAGAAAGTTAATTATCTATGTGAACCGGGATCAAATTTACATCAACTTTCCCTTTAAACAGCATCACTAGATTTTATTTAAATTGCCTCCAACTTTAAATCCAGCTTCAAACATATATATATATTTTTTTTAAAGGAGTTTTTTCTGTGATTTAAATTTTTTTTATTTCAAACCCCTAACCCATATGAAAATCTGGGTCTGTCATAGATGTGTCTGGTTTATAGTACTGGTCTAAACTTTACATACATTCACCATGGCCATGCGTGTTATATTAATTTTGAGCTTTTGGTGAAAGGATTTTAGAACAAAGAAAGGGAATCAATTTTTTTAAAACTGGGAGCTCAAGTTTGAGTTTGTCTGAATTTATAAAATTGATAATTCTGTTGAATGATCACTACACCTGTAAGGTTTTAAAGCAAACGCAAATTTAATGGCTTAATATTTTCATTTATAAAAAAAAAAAAATAAAGACACAAAAAGTCACCTTATATTGCGAGAGGATCTCCAGCACATGTTCCTGGTCATGAACAGCATAGAGGGCCCAAAAAGGTTCAAGGGCACCACCTGCTGCTAGCAGGATTTTATTCCCACCAGGATGCATTGCCACAAATTCGGTGATATCGTAGACGCCTCCCTTGTATGTGACCCAGACGCCATCTTCCAGGGAGCGGTGCTTTGTGACTTCATCGTGGCTGAAAACAGGAAGAGGGGAGCTCTTCCCTGTGGCGGGCAAGACGGCGTCGGCTCGCTCAGCCTGCACCACGACAGAGAAAATATCAATACAAATGTTTTGTTCATTTCAGAATATAAATAGAGATGGCCACTTATATTTAACAAAAACTATACTGGATCACATTATCTGTTTAAATGTACTAACAAAGTAAATTTACATTTAACCTTGATAGTTAAAACCATTTGTGGTTGCTCCTACTAAAATATTATGACATAAAACCGTGGCTCCATCGATGTCCATCACAACTTTGATCCACCTGATCAATTTATTTTGTAAAGCAGCTGCAACCTTATGAGTGGTTAATGTTTCATGCATTTCTGTGGAACAATCATAACCTGTGAAGGAACACAGAGTTTAAGAGCACAATGAGCAAATACATGATTAACCAGCGTCAGGGATGGAAGGAAGGAAAAGAAGAAAGAAAGAAAGAAAGAAAGAAAGAAACTATACATCAAGTCAGGAAAAAAACTGAAAAGCTGGAAAATGTATGTAAAAGGAAAATATATCAACTATGATAACATCTCAGCATTCACCATGACTTCACTGAGGGCATAACATATAAATAGGTAATAAAACATAACCGGAAGACTAAACGTTGTTCTCATCTTTCTGCATGGACTTTGGGAAGGATAATTAGCGTCAGTTTACACAACGCTTTTTAGCAAAACAAAGGTTTTTCTCTACGATTCGGCCTCTCGTTTACACAACAGGTTGTAGTAATTGCCATAATTTATTTTATTGAAACACGGGAACACAACACTGCACCACTGAAAACGCAATTTGATTTGGACATTGAAGTTTCTACGATGACGTAGCCACTAGCTACCCCAATTGGACTTGCCACTCAGCCATCCTGAAACTATTTTCCGATAACCAGGGAGGAAACCACAGAACACTGCATACAAGGTGGAAAAACAGCCATCTAAAGGTCGGGCATACGTACTACATCGTTTTCAACAAGATCAGATAGGCGCAGTTTTTTTTCACCCGGGAAGTCAAACAAAAAATGCTGAGAGGCTTGAAAAAATATTTTGTTTCCCAACCAGAGCCCCTGCTTTAAAACGCCCGATTCAAAGACAGAAGATCAACTAAAGCCTGTTGATCAGCCATCAGTTGAAATCAGGTGGGTTAAAGCAGGGAAACACCTAAAACATGCATGGCGGTGTGTCTTGAGAACCAGGGGATAAGTGATCAGTCTTTGTCTCAAAGCTCCAAGTGTTTCTTACCTCTTGGTTGAGCAGACCATAAGTCAGCGCAGCCCCTGTACCAGACAGAAGGCCAGCAACAATATGCTTCCAGTTGGCACTGTTGTCGTCATGCTGGTATGATCTCTGGTCCTCCCTGCCGCTGCTACAGAGACGAACTGCCCGAGATGCCCAAGAAGGAGCCGCTTGATACCTTTGAGAAAATATATAATCACACACACATCTTAATTACAGTTAGTTTGAGTCCGTCATTGAAAATGTTTCATAAAATTGAGCGTTAGAGCCACGGTTTTTCAAAGCTGAAAGAAAATGCAACTAAAAACACCTTCAGACACACACAAAAAAAATCTCAACAGCAGAGCAGAGGTTCCAGCGTCGTACCTTTGAGTGCCGACAGGGCCGAGTCGAATCAAGCTGTTGCAGCGTCTGAGAAGCAGCATTGCATTGATCTCCTGAGAAAACAGTCAACTGATTAAGTTAAGGCAGAAAAAAAGAAGGAGATTCAACACCTTTAGTTTTAAATAATTTACATACAATCTCTGCTCAGCTCCAAATAATCTGATCTAAAAGTGGGAGGAAGAACAAGACAGAGGAGCTTACAGAGGAAACGGGTTATTTATGTAATATTCAACCAAGCAGGGTTAAAGAAAGATGAAAACCCGCTGCGTGACTCAAAACCTTTCACACTTGAGAACACGGCGCTCGGTTTTAAAAACACGAGCATTGACCAGCATTTATATTCTGGGCTCAGGAACACTCATCCACCTTTTCAGCAAAAATTTGTTCTCAACGACAACCAAACAGAACCTTTAAACCTTTACCGCCTGCTGACCAATGCTGACCAATCAGGTGTTAGCTGGCCCAGTGAGATGAGCCAACCAGCTGGGGGGGGTGTGAGCAGCTTCAACTCCCTTAAGTCTAAAAATACAACTTACCTCTTTAGACTCGCTTATGAGTAATTGTTTTTACTTGCTTGTTTTTATTGTTTTTATTATTGTAAACGCTTTCTTGTGTTAAACACTGTGAGCTTTCTTCAGCAAGATCAGTTAATGAACTAAACCTGGTTTTTACTCTTTTGTCCCTACATTGTTGTATTTTCTTGAATATTTTGTTATTATAACTGATAATTTGTATTCTAAATCATACGTAAAGCACCTTGAATTGCCCTGTGTTGAAAGTGTGCTATACAAATAAAATGGCCTTGCCTTCATAGAAATCATTTACAGTAAACAGCAGGAAAAACAAGACAGAAGCTAGTCAGACGAATTTAAGTTGCACTTTAATGTCACGATAATCTAAATGGGGCCAATTTAGGATCAGATCTGTGGCTGACGGGAGGAATAAACATGGTTCCTGCTTAAATTCAAATAATAAAAATGGAAAACATCCGTTTAGTAAAAACCAATTCTCTCATGTGACTCAAGAAACAGCTAAAAGATCAGTCAGTCATTCATGCCTTATCAGTGTCCGCAAAGCCCATTAAGATTACACAGGGTTATCATGAAGCAGGTTTCACTGAAATGACACATATCTGCCCGTAGCTTCCGACCAGGAAAAAAAAACAAAACACCCTTTTTACTGCAAGCAAGATAATGTGCAGCTACCAGTTATTACCTATGATATGTGATAAAAACCTCAGGGTTAAGACCTAAACCTCAGAAAGGCTACAAGGAAACTCATCCAGCTCATCTACATGCTGCTCAACCCAGTTGTTCGGAACCTGCTGATGCACAGCTAACATTCAGAATACTGTAACCTTTAATGCCAGTAACAGGTTAGGAAAATCATTTAGTCTCTGTGCAACCTCTCAGGTGTCTTTAACTTGACAAAGCAATGGCCTTTCAACTTATTTGCCAGCATTAAAACATTTGTTTTACAGCACTCATTAGTTTGGACAATAGGAAAGTCAATTTAAATAAGTGGAGATATAAGATAAAGTGCAGATCCCCAGGTCATCAGTTCCAGTAACTGTACCAAGTCCAAGCTGCACAGATCTGGTCTAGGAGGAGATCCAAACGGCCCTCCTCAGACTAAAGGAAATCTACCCATCGCCACCCACACTGATGATAGAGACAGAGTAGAGTACTGAAAAACACCTTCAAGCCCTCATGGAAGAAACTAATGGCTTCAAGACAAATCATACATTGATGTATTTGTACAAAATGACAAGGAAATGGAGTCAACGTGAGGAGACATTTAAAGCTAACAATACTGTACATGCTGTATGGCACGGTGGTGGTAGGAGCATAATGAGGGGCTGATTTGCCGCCAGAGAGGGAGACGATAACAGCTAGACTAAATCCAAATTCTTCAACTTCCTCTCAGCTAAACAGCGCTCTACTGCAAATATGACACAGAAACTCAAGAGGCAAACCAGTATGAAGGAGAAATACTAGTAAAAAGAAAACAGCTGGCTGGGTCAAACTTGAACTGAACTGGGTTTTCCAGTCTTACAATGTTAAAGAATACATCTAACTGGCCTCAAAATGGAGAAATAAAGCTAATGTGCTTCTTCCAACATGGCGTAGTTTATTTAAGGAGGGCGACCAAAGTTTGAAGAAACATACAATTAAACACTTGTGAGTGATTGAGCTGGAAACCTGCACAAAAATACAACAAACCGGGATGAGGATGGCGTCCCATTCTTCATCCAGTACTTGTCGCAAGTCAGATTATGTTACGTAGGTCCTTCTGATGTAGGGCTGAACAATTAATCGCATATGCAATAATATCGCAATATGACAAAATAAGATTTTCTAATCGCAAAGGCTGCAATTTGATTGGCCATCGTGAGAATGAAATCTGGGAAAGTCGCATGAATTGCGAGCATCTCAAACAATTATTATGTTGCTACCTCACGATGTACACTACAAACCTTTATCAACACCTAAAACAGCATCACACCAGCACATATGAGAGCAGCTTGGCTAAAAAGCCAGCCATCAGATGACCCCAGGAGGGAAAACATTACAGCTGTCCTGGAGAGGGGCTGGGACACTGAAATCTGCAGGGGGAAAAAATTTTTTGACGACGGAAATCACATCGAATGTGGTGATTTAAGTAGATAAAATAATCTTGTCTATATTCAGACATACTTCATTTGCCTTCATCTTAAAATACGTCCACCGTATGAAATAAAATAATTGATTTTCTTGCTTGGATTAGTTTAAAAAAAACACATGCGAAAAGACCCATAAATGCAAAATAACCAATTTAAACCCTGGCTCTTTTAAATGCTTTTTTTTTTGTGCTAATTTATGTATTTTGAGCAGAAATGTTGGACTTTCCTGATGTTGAACATACTTCTGTTATTTAGCTTTGTAATCACACCAACAAGCTTCAGCTGCGATCAAAATGATCATTTGTGTAGGATTAGTTTAACTACAGACTGAAAAAAACCCAAATACATATCGGTCCGAATATCTACTGTCTGCGCCGACATATTTTTATCAATAACAACAACAAAGAAGGCGGCTCCGCTGATGAGTTTGGAGATGAAGATGTAGCTAACATCATTTGGTCCCATAGTAACACTGATACTGACGTGGCTAAGCTAACATCACAGTTAGCTACTTCATCCTCTCTGTGCTAGCTGTTACCCAAACTGTTAGCTCCAGCTTCTTCCACCCACAGCGGGATACTCACTGCTCAGTGGCCCGCCTGTCGTCTGCTACTTCAGATGTCCTCCACGGAGCTCCACACGAATGACAGCCGCCTCGGCACAGACTGAGCCTTTTAATAAACACGGAGCGAAACACGAGGCGCTTTATGAACCGGAAGATCTGATCTCAGAGCAGCCAAGGCGCGCGGCTACGTCCCAACGGAGACTCTGGATCAGCGCTGTACTGAACTCAGATCAGCTCCAACGTGCCGCCGCGGGCAGAATGAGGAGGCTCGTTTTGGACTGGCACAGCTGGTGTGTCAGAGCGGTTCTCCAGCTCGCAAAGGCGCTTTACATAAAACCAAACGTTTTATCGAGCCTCCCAAAACGTTTATGTCTGATTTAGTGAAAATAAAAGGTTCGCTGTTGGGCTTCTATTAAGCGCTTGTTAAAGTATCGAGTGAAACTATTTTGGTTATATTTAAAAAAAAAAAAATAATAATAAAATGATTCACAAAAGCGACATTTTACTGGATTCCTGGAAGGGCTCATCGTGTTTCAGTAATTCTTCTTTCTCCTTCAAACACTGAAAGTAGGGATGCACCGATACCGATATCGGGTCTGATACCATCCTTATGTACTGCACGCGGTATCTTCAAATGTGTAAACTCTTCAATAATTTCACTGATTTTTATTTTTCACTTGAAATTTTTGTTTTGTGGTCATTTTTATTAATATTTTATTTTATAGTGTAATGCTGCGTTCAGACCGCAGGCTTTGTCAGCGTCAGCAGCGTCAAGATTACATGTTAAAGGGATACCAGGCAAGTTTGAGTGTTTTCTCTACGATGCTCCCCCTAGCGTGCGGTAGTAAATCTTGCTTTCAAACACACTGTCGTAAAAACGAACTGTTGTTTCCCTTCACAGCTCGCCACGAGCAACCCAGCTGATCAGTTGCCAACCCTAACCAGGCACAAAGTAAAATATAAAAGTGTTACTTACAAGCACAAAAGCAAGAATGCGAGGTCTGTATCCGACTATGAGCCTCCGGTGTCTTTCAGCTCCCGCCATTCGGTAAAAGCTTGACCGATATTGATGCGTGTGTGAGCCCTCGCTCGGTCGGAAGCTCTTTTTCTTTTCTTGGCATCTTCCGTCAAAGGTTTTCGCTGCCATCAGTTTGCCACACTCGCTAGCCGGGTTTCGTTAGCCTGCCTCAGTATTGGGGATGCGTGCCGAAAACTGATCCTGCTTCTCGCGATGTCTGAAGCTTCGCGAGACTGAAGGACACCGGGTCGGTACACTGAACTTGCAAGTGGGATATTCTGTCTACAGGCAGTAGGGGCGGGCGAGAGAGTCTTCATTTGCCCTGTAATGAGTCATTTAACCATATACCGACTTACAAAGATGATTAATTAACATGAAAATGTTGCCTAGTTTCCCTTTAAGTCTATCGTTGAGGCCGTTGGAGGAGCGTCGCAGTCTTTGCGCCGCTTTGTGACCGTTGGCTCCGTCAACTTTTCAAGCTTTGCCTGCGTTTCAAGCTTCAAAGCTCATAACACTAGCAACGCAGAAGTTCAGCTTGTTGAACTTTTGACGGTCCTAACGCTCTTGACGCAGCACGGCAACCGATCAGAGCGTAGTGACGTTGCCCGACGTCGACGCTGCCTTGCCAACCACGATCCGCGAGTGTTTAAAACATCCAGCAGAGAAAGGCTACGAGCTTTGCAAGCTTCAGCTTAAAAATGTATCTTCTGTATATATGTGTCGATCTAATCGCCTTATGAGCGTTGAAGCTGACAAAGCTGCGGTCAGAACGCACCATAATTCTCTACCATCATTCGTTGTAACTAGCAAAAAAGAAAATAAAAAAACCTGTCTTCCAATTCATTGTATTTGTCTTACAAGTATCACTATTAGTACTTGGTTTCAGTAAATACTCAAATCCAAGTATCGGTATTGTATCGGTTTGAAAGAAGTGGTATCGTTGCATCCCTGCTGAAAATAAGACCTGAGACACAGGTTAAACATACCACTACTTTTAATAAAACTTAAAATAAAACCTCTCTACTTTAGAATGTGGAGGTAAAATATTAACAGCTGAGCAGCAGTGTGGTATGTTGAACTTAATATTTTCGACATGCCTATATGTACTTAAGAAGATTACTGGAGCAAAATCCAGGGAAATTCTCAAAGAAAACATGTTTGAGGCTGCAACAGAAGTGAGACTGAGGTGGATTTTCCCCTTTTAGCGCACAACTTTCAAACTCCAATCCTTAAAGGCAGTTGTCCTTCTGCTTTTAGATAGGTCTCTGTTTCAACAAATCTAAATTAAATAGGTAAGTTATTGGCAGGGAACCTGACTGCCCACTGAGGAGGAAATTCAACCATTTGATTCAGCTGTTTTGGACCAGAGACGCATCTTAAAGTTGCAGGACAAAACCTTCAAAGATTAGTTTGTGACCCAAAAAGCCTTAAACATGAAGCCAAAGCTGCACAAGCTCAGTAATCTCTGCGTTTTTGAAGTTCACATGGAGGCAACAACTTACCTACACCTTCCATTCTGATTAAAAATAAATTTATCAAAGCATATTAAGGGGATGGAATGGCCCAGTCAAAGTCCAGACCTAAATCAGCTTCAAGATCTATGGAAAGGCATGTGAACCTGTTTACACTCTTCTTTCAATCTTGCAGAAGTTTAATTGCTTTTCGAAGAAAACTGGCCACATATCAGACCCCAGATGTGCAGAGCTGACAGAGAATTGCACCTGTTGCTGCAGTGGAAGGTAAAAAATGTTAACTCAGGGGTGCTACACATAAAGGCAAACCATAGTTTTCAGATTTTTTCAGATTTAAAAAAAAAAAAATCTAATTTTTTTCCGTTCATAACAAATAGTTTTATGAAATATACTGTATTTGGGTTTGGAGTTACTGCGACAACATGTGGAAACATTGTATACTTTCACAGAGAAAACTCCATAAGTTAAAAACAAACACTTTAACATAACCGCATGCAGCAGCAGCTCCAGCAATTCTGCTACAGTTTTGTATTTTCTTCACATTGTAACTGAAAGCAGGAGGTCGATTCATGATGAAAATCTCAACACTCAGGGGGTTATTGAAAAAAAAAAAACTGGAAATAGTAGCAGTTGTAGCAGTTTTGAAGACATGTATTTTATTCTTAGGGATGATCTTCACAGAAAAATCCAATTAAATACATTACTGTATTTATAAATTAAAATATGTACACTTAATAAATATACAAACAAACAAAAATCTTTGTTTATTTATGCTGTCACTGAACCAACGGGTCCATCCGTCTTTGTGTCCTCTGGTTCAGTTTCCTCAGAGGAGCTGGTTTCTAAGGCAAGGTGACTTGGAATGACACACTTCTGAGAAGAAAAAAATGACAAGTACGTGTGTCCAGATCAAGCTGCTGTTGCGTAAACTGTGTCTCAGGATTGGCTGTTTCCACTGTTTAACTTAGCCAGAGCAAACTGTGCCACGTTTTGAATCCAGTCAAAACAGGTCTGAAAGACTGTTGATATGGCAACAGGGGATTCACCAGACTGTGCCCTGATTTATTGTTCTTCATAAATGAAGGTGGGACCGAGCTCACGGATACATTTTAAAGCTTGAAATATTGGTCTGTTTGCAAAGTAAAAGTTGAGACAGGCTGTTAATTGGGACACAGTTGAGGTATCATAGAAAGTTTTTAAAAATAATTTTATTGCCTGTTCCTAAGAAGCTTATTTAAGTCTGGAACCTTTACTTTGACTCTTTAGATCCCAGCTGAAAATCTTTAGCCTTCCATCCGAAGATCAGAGAATCTAGTAGAGTAACTAGTCTTACATACCGATATCTACGTTTCAACATGCCCAGTCACTGAGAAATCAGCTGCCTCTACCATTGTCTAGCAGATCATTAGTAACCCTTTGCATATCAAAGGCAGGGAGCTAAAGTTTCTTACTGAACAACCTGTGCTGCATCCAAGCATATAAACAGAAAGTTTAGTGGAAGGAAAAAGTGAGGTAGAAAATGTTGACAAGCAACAAGACTAAGCAAAACATTGAGGATATTGGTTGCAGTCATTGCAATAGGAGCCCTAGCCAAGTACTGAATGCATACTGTATCCTGCACACGGACTTACGTGGGTCAGTAATACAATTATTTATCTTTTTCTATGAGGGTGTAATGTTCTGATTTTCTGTCAAAATTTTTGATTTTATGTATTTTTTTAAAGTCAGCCATATTCATTAAATGAAGCAAAGAAACCCTTCAAATATGTGACTGTGTATGACGGATCTGATTACTTTCACATTTTGAACGGAATTACTGGGAGGGGGGGGTGTCAAATTCAGACAAAATATGTTTATTTATAACCTAGATTATCCCTGTGAGGTCTGCATTTTCCCAATTTACTCAGACATAAATGTGAGGTTTTTTTTAAGGACCCACTGTTAAATATTGATGTGTTGGAACCTGATTTAAAGCCAGTATGGGTTTATTTTACCTTTGAAGTAAAAAACAACGAAAGTTTTTTTTATCTGTGCTTCTCTGTTGAGAAATGTTCCCATTTGTGTATTAAAACCTGGATTTGTAACCCTTTTGTCTATTAGTTTCTTTAGCGCCTTCTAGTGGTTAAAGCACACAACTGGCTTGAAACCAGGTTCTCAACATGGATATCTCCCCAACTGACTTTGTTTTTCATGAAAAGGGGCAAATGGATTTGGTTTTAAATCAGTGTGGAACAACTCAAGAACTAAAATATATTATACAAATTTTTTTTTACAGTTCACCGCATAAAAAAAAAAATCCTTAAAAGAGCGTTCCTAAGGGGAAAAATAATGCTTTAGCACCAGATCAAACTTAATTTGCCTATAGAACCCATTTAAAAATAAAAGCTTCAAGAAACTGTAAACTTTGAAGGTTGATACAGAGGAAATATGAGCGGTAATGATGTATAAACAACCTAAAGATTAGTCAACTATTTAGACGAGAAAATTCTCCCCATCAGTCACTTTACAGATTACAGTTTATAGATGCATATGCAGAGAATAATGTTTTTCTAAAGCAGATTTAGATCTAACGAAGCATTTAAAAGACACAAAATAGGACATATGGTAAACAAGTTTATTTTTTTTTAAAAAAGCTTGGTGTGAGAATTTTAAATACAACGTTCTGAAAAACTAGACACAACAGCACTCAACCATGAGCATCAGCATTACAAAATAAAACATCCACACACTATATTAAACGTGTTGCTCCAGGATATAGTCTGTTAAAGATCGACACCAAGGGTCACAATTATTGTGAGTCCTTTTCTTGGTGGCCATGCTGCAGACACTGGAGTCTGTCTGCTGAACGAAGCCTGCCTCTCATTGCTGTGTCATCTTGGCGGCTTCGGCTTTTATCAGTGAGATGAGCTCCAGGTTTATTAGGAAGACGAAACGAAGACCTGCAATCTAAAAAGACAAGCACAGCAGTTTTGTTAGGGACATTTCTCAGATGTGGTAGCTCCATACCATTTATTATAAACAGATGTAAAATAAACAAAGTGATGTTTAGCTCAGCTTCAGGCTACGGTGCAGCTGAGCTGTGGCATGTTCTGCTGTCTTTCCCATTTTTAAAAGTGTATAAGACAAACTGAGGCTGTGTTTTAAGTCATCATTACGTCTCAGGGAAACAGGACATCATGGATTAATTACATTCTTTTTTCTTTAAATGAAGTCAGATTAGAAAGATGTTCCTTTTTTTGTGCGGGTTTATTCCACAGAAACAAAGGATTTATGCCATTTTTTGAACCATCTTTACCAGTAATAGCAACAAACATGCAGAATAACATTTTCTACACACCTCCACCACTGAGTTGTTGTTTAGCTTCCACTTGTTGCCTGACAGCACCGGTCTGCCGTCGATGTAGATGGGCCGCCTGCCCTCATTAGCGATGAAGAAGTCTCCGTTATTCTTCAGTTTAATTATTCCTGTGATGTCAGGAGTCATTTATGCTCAAACCCAGAAAAGAAGCTATAACAAATTGTAGTAAAAGGCAAAAATAATCACCTTGTTTTCTGGATATTTTCCAAGCGGGTCCCTCTAGTGACAGATCTACATCTATCTGTTTGTCCTTCGTCGCTCTCCCCAGTGTAATCTGTGTTAACACAGTTAATGAGTATCACAAAATGGATTCATCTTAGAGCAACTGCTTTCAGAAGCTTCGTCCCACCTCTCTTGATCTCATGAGGTATCGGACCATTCTTCCTCGTAACGCTGCCAGCGTCTGATTGTCAAAGTCAGGCATGCTCATCCCTGGTGATAAAGAAGTAACGTGGAAAAAAAATGAGCCTCAGATGTTTACATTTTTTCAATACAGCTAAACATGAGCATGTTTCTTTTTTCTTCTTTGTAAAGGCGTTCAAACACATTACAGTCACAAAGTTATTGGGCTTTATTTGGATTTCATGCGTTAGACCAACACATTAAAGTGCAACACGCCCCCCAATTATTATTTTTTTTGCTGATAAACTGTATAAATGAGAGTTTAATAGCGCTGTCAACACGAATGGTCATTATTTTTGGTATTTTAGTAAAATTATTAATTTTCTACCAAAAAAATGTCAGTGAGGCTGTGGCTCCCTCTTCAGGTAAAAAACCTACACTGCACTTGCATCTAGCATTGCTACTGGCTTAGCTTCTCCTGCCGCTGTAGAGTATAAAACAAGCCCAGACTGTGATACACCTATGTAGCGAGTTGGAAAAGCATTGAAGTACTAACACCACGCAGCCTTACCTAGATCACCACCTAGGCCACTTGGTCCGCCAGGCAACGCCTCCTTTTGCTTTATTTTTCAAACCAGAAAGGTTGGTAGCAAAGGTGGTGAGTTGCTCTTTTTAACGTTAAGTGGACAAAATAGCATACCTTATGCATAGCTTGCCAATAAAAATCTAAACCGTGTACTGAGCGTTTTTAATCAGCTAAATTATGCTGCACACACGCTAGATGTTCTGCAGCATAAATCTGTCATAAACCTCTCTATTGCAGTCTTTTCCAAAC
Organism: Apricaphanius iberus; assembly: GCA_028564705.1. NCBI lineage: Eukaryota > Metazoa > Chordata > Actinopteri > Cyprinodontiformes > Aphaniidae > Apricaphanius > Apricaphanius iberus. The sequence goes on from JAPXFQ010000231.1 coordinate 1,425,099, forward strand.
GTTCATGGTGGACAAACTCATTGTAGCAATGCTTCAAATTTAAAACTACAAACTGCATTTCACTCTTAAAAAATGAGTCATGTCTTTTGGGTTCTAAATTTAGTTGCAATTCAGCTGGCTCAAAAACATTCGCTACTGTTTTGATAAAGAAAACTATTGACAGTCATGGTGTGGTATGCTGATTTAACCACACTGTCCAAGTTATGCCCAGGTGGTCGGCCCAAGCAGGCATGATGATCATGACTCAATCAGCAAAAATCAGGTACTTAAACTACTTTTACTAAAAAAATAAAAATAAAAGCAGAAAAAAAGTTGTTGCCATTTGAATTTCAGCATAGAAACACGTGACACAATAAAACTTTGTTAAATTTATTCAAGGTCACCATAATGTCAGAATCTCATACCGGTCATTTTCTATGAAAACCAGGCATCATCTTCCCTCTCACTTCATATTTCTGCATCGCTTTATGTTGGTCTGCAACACAAAAAGCCAACAAAAGGCACTGTACACACCTGTGATGCTGTCCACGAGAACCTGCCAGCGAGGCAACTCCTGCTCCAACTGTCTGATCTCCTTTTTCTGGTGACGGTCTGAAATCATCAGCTCTGAAGGGAGACAACGACTGATTTCACGAGGGAGAAACATCTCAGTTATAAAGTTTTTAAGGGACTCATTCATCCAGAGAAAACTAGAGTTCACTATAAGTTTATAATAGATGGGCTTTAAATATGTAATGTGGAACAAGAATACACTGGATGGATGGATGGATGGATGGAAAGAGGTGTGAATCTTCACGGTTAAATTATGATTATAATTTGAATAATTCAATTCGACATCTCAATGCATCACGATTATTTAATTTGAGCTTGTTTTTAATAATAACTGTTTTAATAACACCTTTTTTCAATAATAAATAGATGTCAAACATTTTTTTTTCTAATTTATCAAACAACTATCTGACCACAACATAGCAAGTAAAAAAAAAAAACAACAACACTGAACACTTACATTTTAAAGCACAGATAGACAGTCATAATGAGAATTTTTTTGTAATTAGTCTTTCAACTATTTTCTGGTTTTATGTGAAAAAGTCTCCTTTTATATGGGTCTTTCTCCAAAAATCTATAGTACATTTATACAATACAGATGGATATAACCTAGAGGTGTGCGATATGACGATTTAAAATCGTGAAGCGATGTAAACGTCTGACGATCTGTCATTTTTGAGAGATCGTTTTATCCCGATTCACAGTTCTGCTGCTGTATTTCTGCCTCTGTGTGTGTGTCCTGTATTTTTAACTTTTTAACAGTAATAAAGTGCATGGTTTAATATCAGCATAGATTTATCCATGCAAGCACGGCAGCGTAAATGAGGATTTCGTTCAGAAGAGAAAAGCTCTCATCCATTGTATGGAACTGGTTTTGGTTTATTACCAGACGACAAAGAGCAAACAAACATAATTATCGAAGTTTGCGAGGAGAGCGTCAAGGCAAGTGATAGCAACACCATAAACTTGTTAAATTACAGAATACAGAAAGCTTTATTAATCCCAAAAGGGCAATTTAGTTTACAACTTGAAGAGAAAACATCGCAATCAACACAGTGAGAGCCAGCTGGCAGCTAAAGTTATAAAGCCTGACCGCAGTAGCGGTGGCTAGTGCTTCTTCTTCTTAGTTCTTCTTCTTCATTCAGCAAACGCTAGAAGACATAATTATAAAACTCAGTCCCTATGACACTGACAACAAACTATCCACACTACCAGTTGTTCAGCTCCCTTTTTTCCCAAACCCCGCCATAACGCATGTACGCTGAATGCAACGAGAGTTGCAGGAAATATTAAGAATATGTTTGGATGGATTGAAGAATAATTAGAACTGCTTACATTAAACTCGACCTTCATTATCTTATGTAGCAGCAGCACTTTGTATACCGTTGTGTTTTTACACTATATTGTTATCACTTACGTTTTTAGTAGGCAGCTTTATGTGTGCCTGTTTATAATATCAATATTCTGAGAAAAAAAACCCCATTTGAACCAGTTAAAGCTAGATTTACCCCGTTGTATGAGCATTATTGATTGGCATATTATAGATTGCACAATACATCTTCACTATATTTGCAGCTGCATTTTAGTCTTTTATTTTAAAAGATTTTATTTTTATTCTGTTTTCTGAATATCATATTTTTAAACTAAAGTAAGTTCATGATTGCTTTCTGTTTTAGTAGACAAGATTAAAATTTTACATAATACATTTAAATACGTTTATGATTTTTATGTATTAGTTATGTATTATTATAGATGCATCTAAAACCTTCAGGACAGCAGCTCTTGAGGACCGGGGCTGGACACCCCTGCTGTATACCATTCTGTTTTAAAGCACAAATCAGAGCATTTTCATGACAATTTGAAAGCACCCAGAAAATTAACCATAAAAGAAGAAAAAGCTGAAATCCCTGGAAGGGGTTAAAAAGGAATTGTGTTTGCGACAACAAGAGAGACGTACAATTGAACAAGAGAGGAACACAAAGCACCCGTCAATAGCTGCCGTCAGCAATGAGACACAAATATTTACTTCCTTATCTAGAAACTGAAGAAATGAGTAACTAAGGCTGGGACTGATGTAGTGCTTGATAAGAAAACCCTGACAAAAAGCAATATTTTACCCCTCCAGCTCCATGGCAGCTGAAGCGTGATTTCTTACCGTGTTCCAACACCTCGTCTCTGCTATCCCTGCATGAAAACACAAGCATAAGATTTATAGGTGGAAGTAAAGTAGCACCTGTGACAGAGGTTTACACTTTAAAACGTCTACATTTACAAACAGACGCACTTTAATTTGACATCGTCGACCATCTGCTCAGCATCAGAGAAGTTAAGGACCTGGTCACCTTTAGGAAGGGGCTGTACTGCAAGACATAATCAGGCGAATTACATCGGGTGCTTTACACAATAAAACACATTAACAATTCTGATAACAAATCGTTCATGTTTATTGTGTTTAAATATACATCCTACTGTCCATTAAAAAAAGAAAATCAGCCAAAACAGCTTCCATTATTGCTTATTTGGTTAGCGTTACGTCTTTAAAACAGTTTGAACAGCGGATTGCACAAATCGAACAGAATCAACGTTTTTTAAGCAACAACTAACAGGATATGTCATATAAATCTGTATGTATTTGGTAGAAATGTTGAGTGAACTGAACTAACCACTCTGGTCATCCAGCAGGTAGTACTGCTTCAGCAGCTGCCAGTGAACCATCAGGCTCTTGGGGGTGCGAGACGGGTGAAAGATGTCCGGATAGTTGATCAGAAGCTCCTGGAAAATGTCCATTTTAGGCTGACTGGTCTGTTTAGAGAGAAGCCACTTGTGAATAAAAACAACAATATCAAATATCATACATATGGTAAAAAAAATAAAATTAAAAAAAAGATCAGTGAAGATCAAGCTTTTCCTGTTTGAGCCAGATTTCTGGTTTTCTTTGAGTTCTGACATGCTGATTCAGATTTTAACCATTTAAAAAATATATTTCTATTAGATTGATGTACTTTAATATAGAAAAAGGTGGAGTTTGCTCATTTTAATGCATGCAATAAATAAATAAAACATTGGTGGTTCTAATATCTGGATAACTGAATGGTTATCGTCTGTAGGATCCATATTCTGATGAATAATGTCCTATTCTGCTAGGAGAGCCTGCAAGTGTAACGACCGCATGGATGCTAACTTATAACTTCCATCCCATGAGAAAATGTGTACTTAGAAATCGGCCATTTTAATTAGCTAAATTAACAAGACATCCCTGTTAGGGAATCAGAGAATATTAGCAGCCTTAGGAATTTACCAAATAAGGTAAGGCACTGCATTATGTAGGAAACACACACTGCTGTCAGACATCAGCACTGATCAATTGTTATTGTTTTGAAATTAAAGTGAAATCCTGTTTAACCTCAGAGCTGTGCAATGCCGATTATTCATGAGAGAAATGCTACGTTAGGTTCCTTAATAGTTACAATGAACAAATAAATGATTCAACAGAGAAACAGAGCTGTTGTTTAGCACGTGGCCACATTATAAAGGAAAAGTTAATATCATGTGATATAGTAAACATTCTACATTTTGAGGTTTACAGAATAAAAAAAGACTTTAAACTAAAATCTGAAGCTGTAAATTCGATATGCTGGAACGTTTTTTAGTTGGGTTTTATTGATAGATCAATCCTTCCCCTAACACAGAGGAGTTGACTGCGACTGACACAGAGACGGCTTCTGTAACTTTGTTCTTTTATTAAAGGAACTGTTTGACTTTTAAAATAAACATTTGATTAAGGCTGTCTAATTTCACACTTATCCTGAAAATATAAAATAAATATTTTGTTGTTTGTAGTTTTACAGAGAAAGCAGAGTCAATTACATTCTGCCTCAGCCGGTCAAAGCTTTTTTCAAGTCCAAATCTTTAACCAGTGCTCAAATATTATATATTATATTATATAAAGTTGACCATCACAAAAACTTCCTTTGTCACTTACTGAACCAATCTTTGCCAGCAGCGCCTGTTCGCCCTGACTGAAGAGAGCTTTGCTTTGGATTGCTGCGATTGCCTCTGGGTGAAGCTGCCGCATGGCTTGCCATGCCAGCCTGATGGAGAGACACAAAGGCAGCAGCAGCGTGGTTAGAACATCACTGTAGGGGGGTGCCAAAAAAAAAGTACAAATCCAGAAGCAAACAAAGCTCTTACTTTGAGATGACAGGGTCGTAGAGCAAGGAATACCACCTCTCTTTGACTTCCCGCAAAGTGAATCGACAGCTGAATTTGACCCCCAGATGAACAGAAGTTAGATCACTAGTCTGTAAACAATAAACGATACACAGACTTACTGATGACATTTACAGAACATAAAATTACTAAAACGGTTGCGTACAAGTTAGCCCATTAGCTCTGAACAATGGGTTTTTTGTGCTCACCTGTAGCACAGCGTTTATTAGCAGAAGGTCGTCTGTGGGTTTCCAGCGTCCCAAGTCTTTAGTCATATGCAATGGCTGCTTGGATTTCTTCACTCTTTTGGGCAGAGGTGAAGGGTTCAACACCATAGCGAGAGGTGGCGTGAGAGCAGATCCTGATTTCGCAACCTTACAGAAAAATTGTCAAATATTTCATATTTTTCATATTGCTCACTTGAAAGTCTAAGATACCACTGTAAGTTGTTGATGCTGGCTACCTTTTTCTTTTCAATCGGTGAAGGTTCGCTGCCAAAACAGCGAATAGGCTCAATGACAGGAGTCCCTTTGACTCTGCTGGACGACTTCACCAGGCTGCTCTCCACCAGCTCGTCGTCAAACTTCTTTCTTTTTATTGACCTTTTATTGTAGAAGCATTATTGGGAAGACACAAACAGAGACATACTCTTTAATATTGAAAGATTCAAATCGCTTTTTCGTTTTTAAACGCATCAGACGGTATCGTCTTTTGTTTCAAGTAACACCTGGACGAACTTCTCCTCTTGGGAACCCCGCCTCCAAATGCTTGTGTCGCCGTCCTTTTCACATCCTTCACGCCGAGCGACTCCTCATCCTCCGACCGACTCTGAACGCCAGACGCCCCCACTGATGCGCCGACCCCTGGGTCACCGGCCTGCATCTCTTCATTCACAGAAAGAATCATATTAGAAATCTGCTAAAGCATTTCACTAAATACACGGTACAGTAGATGATGAGACATTCAGAGCTTTCCAAATTTTCGGTTGAGGAGCATCCTTCTTTCATAATACATATATATAAGGGATGTGTATTGGCAAGAATCTGGCGATACGATATGTATCATGATACAAAGGGGGCGTTACGATATATTGCGATATATCACGATACCATAAGTAAGATTATGTATATTTCTATTTTTACAAATCAAATTAACTGTAGAAAATCTGTCACAACTTTCTAAACACTCCAACCTGTTTTTACTACTAGATCTAGTTGATCCACTGGAACAAAGAAGCTGAAAACAGCCACTAACTACCAGTCATACTTGTAATTTTATGACAAAAATTACTGTAATTTTTACTGTTTTAATTAAACTTCTTTAAAAAATAAAAATTGATTCTTTGCTTTTGAATATTGATACAATATCATGACATAAAATATCGTGATATATTGGCAAATCGATATTTTCTTACATCTCTAATATATATATATATATATATATATATATATATATATACAGTGGCTTGCAAAAGTATTCGGCCCCCTTGAACTTTTCCACATTTTGTCACATTACAGCCACGAACATGAATACATTTTATTGGAATTCCACGTGAAAGACCAACACAAAGTGGTGTACATGTGAGAAGTGGAACGAAAATCATACATGATTCCAAACATTTTTCACATATAAATAACTGAAAAGTGGGGTGTGCGTAATTTTTCAGCCCCCTGAGTCAATACTTTGTAGAACCACGTTTTGCTGCAATCACAGCTTCCAGTCTTTTAGGGACTGTCTCTACCAGCTTTGCACATCTAGAGACTGAAATTCTCGCCCATTCTTCTTTTCAAAACAGCTCCAGCTCAGTCAGATTAGATGGACAGCGTATGTGAACAGCAGTTTTCAGATCTTGCCACAGATTCTCGATTGGATTTAGATCTGGACTTTGACTGGGCCTTTCTAACACATGGATATGTTTTGTTTTAAACCATTCCATTGATGCCCTGGCTTTATGTTTAGGGTCGTTGTCCTGCTGGAAGGTAAACCTCCACCCCAGTCTCAAGTCTTTTGCAGACTCCAAGAGGTTTTCTTCCAAGATCGCCCATCAATCTTCCCATCAACTCTGACCAGCTTCCCTGTCCCTGCTGAAGAGAAGCACCCCCAGAGTGATGTGCAGTGTTAGTTTTCCGCCACACATAGCGTTTTGCATTTTAGCCAAAAAGTTCCATTTTGGTCTCATCTGAGCAGAGCTCCTTCTTCCACATGTTTGCTCTGTCCCCCACATGGCTTGTGGCAAACTGCAAACTGACTTCTTATGGTTTTCTTTTAACAATGGCTTTCTTTTTGCCACTGTTCAATAAAGGCCAACTTTGTGCAGTGCATGACTCATAGTTGTCCTATGGAAACATTCCCCCACCTGAGCTGTAGATCTCTGCAGCTCTTCCAGAGTCACCATGGGCCTCTTGGCTGCATTTCTGATCAGCGCTCTCCTTGTTCGGCCTGTGAGTTTATGTGGACCGCCTTGTCTTGGTAGGTTTACAGTTGTGCCATACTCCTTCCATTTCTGAATGATCGCTTGAATAGTGCTCCGTGGGATGTGGAAAAGTTCAAGGGGGCCGAATACTTTTGCAAGCCATTGTATATATATATATATAATTTGTTAATTAACGTTTTCTAGACTCAAAAGCCTCTGCTTGTTTTACATCTAGGTGATCCCTCACCCCCAAAATGCTGCTTCTCTACTGATCCATCTCATTCACCTGAAAACATTTAGCTTAATTAGATGCTAAATTCTCCAGCATTTTCTTTCTCCGCCAGATCAATTGATTTTAAAGTCTTTTGTTTCCCCTCTCTCAACTTTTTGGGGATGTTATGCTGTCATAAAAAAAATGATGTCCTTTTTTTTCTACAGTGGTACAATTTCTTAGCTTCAACATTTTTTTTGTTTACTATGTCGCTCTGTGTATAAAATATGGAGATTTGATTAACATTACAATTCTGTTTTTAGTTTACATTTCCCACAATTCCCAAACCCTTTCAGAATTGAGGTTATAGACTTTTAAACAAAGCAATTCAAAACTGGTCTTTGGTTATTAGGGAAGAACAATATATCAGCATTGATATTGGCCTCGGTTGATGTTAGTCACTTTTTAATATATCGATATCACTATCTGTATAACTGGGCTGATATTAGCAGCCAGAGTTTATATATAATCTTTATTATGGACTCAAGAGTGGTCCACTCTCATACAACAAACCTACACCTACAAGACACAGAACATACACAATCAAGAATACAAACAACCAAACAAATAAGATAAAATACAGTAATGCGTCTCTGTAATCTTAAAAGAAACAGTGCAAACTAGTGTGCCAGTGCTTGCGAAGCCTGGAAGTGAAACGGTATCCCATCATGGGACAGGTTAACGCTTTAATAATGTAATTACACGATTTGTCCAGCCGACACATGAAATTAAACATTAGCCGACGCAACAATGCCGAACAAGTTGGGATATCCGATGACACAAATAACTGGCTGGCACTGTGCCATCTAGGAACATGTAGTAACATCCTAAATGCGTCATTGTACGCCACTTTTAGTCTCTGCATAGTTTTTGCTCTGTAGGTTGACCAGAGGTGTGCTGTGTACAGGGGGGTGACATATGCCCTGAACAGTGCACATTTGACATCAAAGGAACATGCATTAAACTTTCTTACTAAAATATTGGCCTGTGCATATATTTTACAGCACTGACAATGGATGTCACTGTCATCTCTGAGGTCATCAGAAAAGACATGGCCGAGATATTTTACAACCTTAGTCATTTCTAGAGGTCCATTAGAGAGGTAAAAAGTAGGATAGGACAACTTTCTATCCTCCCTAGATCTCACAACTATGGCCTTACTCTTTTTGGGATTGAAATTAATGTCCAATTCTCTGCCATATTGCGTACATACTTGTAACATTTGTTGTAATCCCGCAGAGTATGGACAGAGTACAACAAGGTCATCGGCATACATGAGATGATTGACAACTTGGTTACCCACAATACAGCCCGTTTTACATTCATTCAACCGTTTCGACAAGTCATCAATATAAACATTAAAAAGGAAAGGAGATAAAATGCCACCTTGCCGAACCCCATTACTCACATGAAAAGGAGCTGAGACAACATCATCCCACTTGACCTGGAATGTTTGCTGAGCATACCAGTATATCAAAACTCTGACAATATATTTTGGAACCTCTCGCTCAAGCAATTTGACGAATAATTTGGCATGATTGATTCTGTCAAAAGCCTTAGAGGCGTCAATAAAGCAAAGGAACACAGAGGAGTTTTGACGTTGATATTTTGCCACCATCTCCTTAAGTGCAAATATGCAAAGGTCGGTGCTATGTTTTCTCTTAAACCCAAATTGGCTGTCAGTTGTTAAAACATACAACTCTATTCTATTTAGAATAATCCTTTCCAGCACCTTAGACAGGATACTGGCAAGGGCAATAGGCCTGTAGTTGTCCATACTGTTTATCTTTCCTGCCTTCTCCTTAAGAACAGGGACCAATGAGACAGTCAGGATGGAATCAGGGAGAACGCCATGCACCAGGTGGCCAGTGAAGCACAAGGCTAACAGTGATGAGAGCCTGTTACTGGCATGCTTGAGATTTTCTGCAGCAATGCCATCAGTGCCACATGCTTTGTTGTTATCAAGCACCTTAATAGCATCTGATACCTCACTCGGTCTTACTGTGACATTAGAGTCCAAATCAACATCATTAACAGCAGCCACATTACTCTTAACACAGTTGAAGACCTTGGAATAATGGTCACGCCATAACTTGGCTATGTTGTCTGAGCCACAAACACCTTCAATGTCATATGGTAAAGCTGTTCTATGATTATTTGTCACTTTTATTGCTTTCCAAAAGTCTACCTGATGATTACTTTGCAGCTTCCTGGCAAGCAGGTCAGCTCTGATAGAGTTCTCATTATTCTTAATGTGACGAAGAGCATATTTATATCGAGCATTGGTTTGCTTCTTGTACTCAAACACATCCCCCTGTCTGGGCCTACCTGCCTTGGACCAGAGTTTAAAGGCTTCCCTTGCTGCGGCATGATGTTCAGCCACATACTCGCACCACCCAGGTTTGATGTTAAACAGCTTCTTATGCTCACAGAGAGACCCAGAAGAGGTATGTAGAGCCTTAGTGATGTTATCATAAAAGTCACAAAGATCAACTGCATGCTGTGCATCCGTACAGTTCATATTACGACATGTTATGGCATCTCTCGGCAAAACAATATGATTTAATAAGCTGTCTGTTAAGACAGTATACGTATCAATATTTTTCTCAGACAACCTAGCCCAATTTAATTTATCAGAATTGACATTATTCCCAGTTTCCATTAGGAGGGGCACAGACTCAACATTTAGCACCATAGCTATTGGTATGTGGTCAGAGGTAGCCATACCATAACAAATTTCCACATTTTCTAAAGAGGCATGCGCATCAGCTGTACACAAACAGTGGTCCAGCCAGGAAGTTGTGTGCCATGAATCACTTACATAGGTAAAACTATCATCAGGTAAAAATACTTTGCTAGACAAGACCAAACTATTATCATTACAAAAATGCACCAGATGTTTTGCAAACATAGAGTTTATATCGGATACATCAGCATTAAAATCTCCATTTACATAGACACAAGTTGAGTTATGGTCCTCAATAAAAGAATAAATAAAAGCTAGTCGGTTCAGAAATTCATCCTCATTCTCATAAGATTCATAAGGGGTATATATACTTAGGATACAAATTTTCTTGCCATTAAGATTTATATCTATCCCTATGGCCCAGTCAACATTCAATCGTATCACCTTCACCATAGGATCATATCTGCAATTCCACAGAATGGCAACTCCACCAGGTATTCTGCCTTTAAGTAATTTAGCACTGAGGTCAGTAGTAGATTCTCCCGCCCCATGAAAATCTTTATGTATTGTATTTAGTTTATCTAAATCCTGTTTGGCGATCCACGTCTCTTGGAGACACATAATTTCACATTCATTCAACAAGGTGTCAACAACATATCGTCTAGATATATCTGTGGCAGTATGTTCCACACGTAACCCACGTACATTGTATGATACAACCCGCATAATGTTCATCAAGGATAGGCTACAGTTCGTACGCAGCAGACGCATCAGTCGCTCGTTACTTGGCAAGCAGCTGGTTCGACCTCAGTAGGCCCATCACAGACCACAGGCTGTAGGCCCAGGGTTATTGCAGGTAACTGGGAGGCTGGTTTACCTTCCAGTCCAACAGTTACACCAGCAGCGCCTCTGTGACGCGGCTCAAAATAGCGTCTGACAAAAGAGCCAGCCGGCCACAGGTGCGGATCATACATATCTGCTACATTGTCACATTCAGCAGTGACGCAAAACGAGCTAAATCTACTTCGAGATGTTTCAATTTTACGACAGATCACCTCCCGTCTCAGTTTGTCTTTCAAGTATGTAGATAGAGTGTCAGCATCCAAGTTAGGATCAAACTTTGAGGCGAAAACACTCACCATCTTCGTTGTGACCGTTTTTATGTTACCGGCCGTCCCCACTCCAATGATCCCAGTCTTCTTTCTCTCTGATCTCACTGGCGTTTTACCCCGATTAGGTCTGTACTGTACCGCAGACTTTCCCGGTGCCGTCTTAACCCGACCCACTTTATTCACTACCGTGGTCCAGGTAGGCGATGTTTGGTCCGATGAACAGGCCGTCGCGGTTGGTGCTGAAGCTGCTGCAATCTCCGCCGGGAGAGTTGTAGTGTCCGTTTCCAGCTGGACAGCTGGGTCTGAAATCGGTTCGGCATCCATGGATCCCTTCGCTGAGGGGAACGGCTGCTCCACGGCGGTCAATCGGCCATCAATGGCCGCAGTCACATCCCGCAAACTTTCACAAACACTTGATTGGATTTCCAGAGTTCTTTTCATACTGTGTATGTCATTGTTTAGTTTTTCCATTCTGCCCAGCAGTGTTGATACATCTATGTGGTTGAATGAGATGGGTGGCAAATCGTCCAGGAAGTGTGACACAAATCTCGGAACATCCTCCCCACACTCGTTCAGCACTCTCATGCACAGCTTAACATTATTAATATCCTTCTGTTGGCCTTTGTAGGTGATACACCGCTGCGATGTGTTTGGGCAAACCTCAAACAGAGCCTTCTTGGCAGCCTCAATCCGTTCTGAGGTGAAGCAACTTGTCACCAGCAACACAATCTCATCGTGACTTAAAGTTCTCATTTTAACTACAAGAAAGTTCAGTATTTCGTCTTCCACAATTACTTTACCGGCATTCGTTTTATAAATCTCCGGCTTTAATCGAGAAAACGCCGAAGCAGCAGCACGCTGTGATCGACCGTCCGTCAAATCCGCCATGTTTTGAGATAGACGCCATCAGTTTATTTCCATCCTGTTGTTGTTTGGTGACAGTGATAGTGATGCAGCACAGGACTGTTGGGGTGTTTGAAGCAGCAAAGTAATGTCAAGGGTATGGTCATTTTTCACAGTGTCGAAAGGGTAGGGAGACATGCATAATAAATACAGTTTATTGGCTAAAAGTGCCAAATTACTATTAGATATCAACATCAGCCCAAAATATCCTCCCTAGTTATTATTATAAATCTGTATGTTCAGAATAAGGGTTGACTATTGTCCTCAGCAGTCCAGAGCCATTTTTTGCCCTGATTCCTACTTAAATTAGTCTAAAACTGCAAAACCTTGAACTCGTTCAGCTGATTTATGTTAGGATGCCAAGTTTTGATTATCTTTTGTTGGTATTGCGGATTTGTGAAATTTAAGAGACACTATAATCTTTACTCGTTTTCATCAACTTTCATAGCATGGGAACAAGAAACTCTATCAAGCATAATGAGGCCTAGTGACTAATTTCCATATTTTAGGAGTAATCCATCTATAAACATAAAGCACTCAATTTACAGCCTAATGAAAAAGAAAGGGACCAAAAACAAAAATCAGTTTTATCATGGGGGATTTTATATGCTTATGCTCACACTCCTATTCCCGGTTGCCTTCTTATGCAAGTCAAAGCTCCTTTCTAAATAATTTTTGGTCAAAGTGATTATTTGTCGCAGTACATTAGATGAAGAGGCAAATGTTGCAGACCCCACGACTTTCAATTGATGTCCAAGCAACAATAAAAAAACCAGATACTGTAGGATAAACAAAATTATTTCTATGTGACTTCATTACTTGTGCAAACTAATAAAACTGTTTGCGCTTCTTTTACACTGCAAACTTGAAACAGGTTAATTTGCAGATAACACTTTCAAAAGCATAAATGGAGGAGAGAAACTGCATATTAAATTAAAGTGCTTTATGTATACTGTGAGGTAATAACGCTTGATTTACAATAAGTAACTGAAGAAACGTCTGTAGCTTTGCTATTTCTTTGTTTATATGAGATGCTAGCTTGACGTCTCCTTCAGTTTTTGTTTTAAAAACAGCAGCATCAAACCAAGAAAAATAGCAATTAAAAAGCAGAGTAATGACATCTAACACGAATTTCTTTAGCTACACAATATAAACACCAGATTTTTCCATTTGTCGTATGATGTTAGCTAAGCTAACATAGCCATCCTGTGGTGACTACCAATCCTTTCCATAATAGAAAAGCTAGCACTGCTATCTTATGACTCACCTTTCTTTTTAGCTCGGCGTCGGTCTCCTATAAATCCAGGGTTTAATTCAAGTTTACTTAATCTTCTGTTTCAGAACTATCTTGAAATATTTAACGTCCGGCTAGTTAGCATTAGCCGTTATGTTTTCTTCCTGGTTTTCTATTTAGGGGGGGGGCGGTTTGGTAAACAGCTTTAAGACTCACTACCGCCACCTGGTGGGCGGGTGTTCACGTGCACTAACAGGGTATCCGCGGGGTCTTGAAAAAGTATTAACGGTTGATAAATTGATTTAAAGAAAATTAAGATATTTAACAAGTGTTAAAGTCTTAAATTAGCTGATTCTTGGCTAGAAGTTGAGGATTTTAAACAGTGAGTGAAGCATGTGGCCGAAAACAACGGGGAGGCTACTGTGCGTTTTGTGAAATGACCAGTTTTTGGGCATCAGCATGAATGGAGCTATGGCAACAAAACTGCCAGCCTGAACATGCGCAGCAATTAGTCAGCAATTTTATTTTATTTGAAAATACAGCAAAAACAAAGATGTTAGAACAATACAATCAATCAGAACAAAGAAACAACAAATTATAATACAGATAATTGTGATGCAGGAAGGTTTAGGATTGTATTTTCAAGGGCTGTCATAGTTTGGATGGCTTTAGAGTTGGTGCTAAGTCTAATATTGTCTATGTAAAGATTAAATGTGGCTAGGAATGTTTTAAGGTTAGGTTTCTGACGCTAAAATTTAGAGGTGTGAATATGATACTTTCCATAGATAATAAGAAGATTAGCTGTGTTTAGCTTTTTGTTGTCTTTAAGGTCACTTTTTTGAATACCAAATAATAGCCTACATGTTTTTTGTCTAATGGAATGTTTATACCTTTTCTGGATAGAAAGTTCATTGTATCAGTCCAAAAAACTTTTGTACAGTTGCAGTCCCAGAACAGGTCTATCAAAGACTCATTATCATTTTTACAAAATGTGCACAAACAGTCTATTTCCCATTTATATCTTTTTTGTAGAAATACTTTGACCGGATAACATCTATGAAGGATTTTAAATGATATTTCTTTTACTTTGTTAGCCAGTAGGTATTTCCTTGGCAGCAACCATTTCCAGTCAATATTTTCAAAGGTGTTGGACCAATAAAATACACAGATTGGTGAAGATATGGCGTTTTTCTTAACAGAGTTTCTAATTGCCTTGTTGGATACTTTACAGCTTATAAATGGGTAATCAGAGTCTATGCAATGTTCTTTGGCTCAAATGAAGGTGTGATGCAGTCTTTTCCTTTAGGTGCTGATGATAAAAGTTGAAGAGCATCGCTGGGGATTGCATCAAAAACGATAGCATATTCTTTGGCTGGCACAGGAAATTGATTGAAGACACATTAATTGCGAATATGAGAGAAGTATGATTTGTATTTAGCAACTGGCTGAATAAGACTATGTCTCTATCAAACCAGTTTTTATAAAACAGTGTTTTGTTTTTGTATTTGATGTAATTATTGTTCCAAATGAAGTATTTGTGAGGTGAAAAATTTTGTTTTTATATCAGTGACCGGGATAATAACATCTGCTTGTGATAAAGGGATAACTTCAGTGGGATTTTAAGCTCATTGTGATTACATTTCAGCAGGAAGGGTAGACCAACAATTGTATTAAAAATATATAAAGGTATTGCATACCATAAAGAGTGGGCATTTTTTAGGAGATTTTTGAGGTATTTGATTTTAAAAGTAGTGTTTAAAGATTAGAAGTCCAGGGCATCAATTCCGCCTTTATCTGGTGTGTTCATTAAAACATCTTTTTTTATAAGGTGGCTTTTGTTCTTCCATACAAAACTAAAGATTAGTTTGTCTATGTTGGAAAGGAAGTTTTTCGGGACATCTAGGGCAAGAGCAGTGTAAACTAGTCAGGATAATTTCAGCTTTGTTTTTACAGAAATAGAGCTGTATCGTCAGCTAGTTGGGAGATGATAAAATTTCTGTCGGCCAAATATATACCTTGTAAATCACTGTTTTTAATGAGGGTAGATATAATTTCCATTGCCAATATAAATAAGTATGGAGAGCTGGGCAACCTTGTCGAAGGCCCCTTTTGATGTAAAATCTTTTGGAACAGCCATTAGATAATTAGTTAGCCTGTCACGGAGGAGGTGCATTCAAGGGCATAAATTCCCATACTGACAGAGTGGGGCTTCAGGTTAGCCTCGTTCGTGGACCTGAATCTGGGGAAATTGAGCCAGGATTGGTAAAGTAAGCCTGGCTTTTGGAGTAAGCTCACTTTGTGGAATACTTAAAGTGTCCTGATGTTATAAATAACGTTTTTAGTCTAGATTAGGAGGAGAAGAGAATCTAGGAAGATAATCTATGTTACGAAGTTAAGATCGGAGTTCAAAGATACCCAGTTATCCTTTCTACAGCTACAACTTTTCAATAGTTTTATGTGATTGGCTAAGTTAAACAAGTGAATAATTATGGACTAGAAGGACTAAACATACATGACATCACATTTGAAAAACTGCAAATACAGTACAGACCAAAAGTTTGGACACACCTTCTCATTCAATGAGTTTCCTTTCTTTTCATGACTATTGACATTGTAGATTCTCACTGAATGCATCAAAACTATGAATGAACACAAATGGAATTATGTAGTAGTTTTACAAAATGTGTGAAATAACCTAGCCTCCAAAGTCACCGGACCTGAACCCAATGGAGATGATTTGGTGTGAGCTGAACCGCAGAGTGAAGGCAAAAGGGCCAACAAGTACTAAGCATCTCTGGGAAATCCTTCAAGACTGTTGGAAAACCATTTCGGGTGACTACCTCTTGATGCACAAGAGAATGCAAAGCAGTTGTCAGAGCAAAGGGTGGCTACTTTGAGGAATCTAAAATATAACACGTATTCAATTATTTCACCCTGTTTATGTAAATACAGTAATTCCATACATTATGTGTTCATTCATAGTTTTGATGCCCTTAATTGAGATTCTAAAATGTAGTCATGAAAATAAACTTTTGGCCTGTATATACATCAAGGCGGCAATCACTGGTCCTCAAAACTAAAATACGGAGCAAGAAATTAGCTTTTACAAATGACCTAATTAATAAGCAGAATCTATGTATGCATAATGTCACTGTAAATCCTGTTTTCAGAAGTTTATTCAAGAACCTAAGTGTAAAGGGTGCAATATGAAATAAAATAAAAAATCTCTTCACAAGATTTAAAGTCTCACAAAGCGCTTCTCAATCGATTATTCAAGAATAAAACTGCAAACCACCAAGTCATGACTGTCTGATGATTATAGGCTGGACAAGGCGTGAATATATTAGACAACCAACTAAGAGGCCTATGGTCCCTTCTCAGAAGCTGTGTAGATCTGCAGATATGGGTCAGGACAGCTATAAGGCTTTCACACAAATTTGACCTTTACAGAAGAATGTCACAGCCTCCATTAAAAAGATCTCAGCAAAAATGTGTGACGGAAATGTTCTGGTAAGAGAGCAAAATGTAACGCTTTGGTTAACATGCAAAATACTAAACATACAACTAAGAATACAGTGGTTTAAAATCAAAGCAAGTCTATTGGAATAGCACAGTCCAAGCAAAAAAAATCTAAAGATCCAGAATCGCTGTCAAGACTTGAAAGTTGGTGTCCATCCAGTCTACCTGAGGATGAACTATTTAGCAAATCAGAAGCAAAAATATTAGTTACTGGCTGTTAAAAGCTGATGTAGACAAAACTCAGGACTTTCACCTCTAATGCAGCATAGGGTGGTTGTGCACTTATTTGCTTGTTACTGCTACAGTCTTCACTTTTATTAGCAAACTGTTGAAAACCCATGTATCATTTTCCTTTATAATCAAGCCCCGAACTTGTAATTCCTTTAAAGCCATGTAAAATATATTGAAATGTGTAAGATTCAAACAGGTATTGTTGCATAGCACTGATTGCATTCTGTGATTCTTTTGAACCTGTTTGTTAAACTGCTGCCTGCTTAAGAGAGAAAACAGAGACGGAGCAGATTTTTGATTTATTTATTGACACAAGTGTTATTTACAGACATAATTATCAGGTACTGATACGTTTTTTTTAAATTTTTTAGATTTACAGTAACAGCATCCGATTGTGTAACAATATAAAAAATATGATAGAACAGTAAGATTTTGCAGAATAATGAGATTTCGGTAAATTAAACATTAAGATGAACATCTCACAAGTATATTTTCAATAGCTGCCTTTTAGAACATTCTCCCTGACGCCATAGTAATCATTATGCCAGCACGTTTCTTGGTCCACAACAGTCGTTTCAAAATAAAATTGTTCATATATTCATGACATGGTAAATGTGCTTTATAGTGCAAGATTTCCAAGTCATAAGTGTTATAGGATTCAGGAACAAGTGAACATAGGCCATAGCTCACATTCACAACATGAACTGATCCAATTTAAAGCAAACATTAAAATTAAATAGTTTTCACTAGAAGCAGTACAGACAGACGACTCCTTTTTTTTTCTTCCTCTTACCGATCTTTCTCAACATTAAATGTGCCGTCAAACCTCCGCCAGTTCAGCCCTCCTCGTTATTTGCCGGCCAGCACGCGCCGGGCTGCAGATTAGGCGGGCTTTGCTCCTAACTGTGTCAAAGGTCGGAGAACCACTTTGACATGAACCGCTGTGCCTGAGCAGCCTTGTGGTTCATGAGATAACCCTGCCTGTTCTCCCCACCCCACACGGCCCGATTAAAGGGCAGCTTGGGTGGTGGGAGGGGGGGGTTGGGACAGCTCAACTTCACTCATCGGGATCAGATCAGGAGGAGTTCATCGTTCAACAAACTGCAGGTTGATGGCATTTTCAGGAACTAGGAGGGTCCGAGTCATCGGCTTCACAGAATTACCCTCAGGGTCTGGCTTCACCTCAAACTCCATCAGGATCTGACGGAGCAGGAACAGAACACAGCAACTTGAAATAAATGCATAAAATCAGCAAATAAGTAAGAAAGTCATGGGGAAATCCCTTCAATTACATAATCTCAATTTATAAGAAGCAGGATTTGTGTAATTTAAATCTTATGATTAGCGCTCATTCCTTTTGTCCAAATATTGAATTAACTAAAGTTAGCAGCTATGAAGTATCGTCACTCAAACTCGAGAAGCAACCATCAGAAATAAACTTAGCAGAAATATGTAGTAACAGAAAACTTTAAAATAACATTGCAACAACAACTGTTGCAGGAGCTAGGGCAGTGATTGAAGGACAGAGTTGATAGGAACCATATTCCGGTTTATGGTTTCCTGATCTTTAATGATGTACTTTTAGAACCAAAAACCTTAATATACGTTTTGTCAGCCTCTCACTCACTAATAGGACTAACCCAATTAAACCAATGACAATATTAGACTATAGCCACGTAGTGACACAGTGATCTAAAATTCTGTCCTACACAGACCTAAGAGAAGTTTTAGTACTTTATATAGCTTGAGAGAGTGTGAAGACCTTAATTAAAAGTTGCCCAAGGATGGAGTCTGGGGTACCCCACATTCAGGTTTTCTCAAATATATAATTACTATGTATCCATCTACACACACACACACACATCACTTTATAACTACCAAGTGACCTGGGGTCTCATTTATAAACGTTGCGTACGCACAAAACGGGGCCTGAAACTGGCATACGCCACTTTCAAAGCAAAAGTTGTGATTTATAAAAAACAGACTTGATGGGAAAATGTGCGCACCTTTACGCCAACTCTGACCCGTGTGTACGGACATTTTGGAGACGAGGGAATCGACGACGCAGTTGGTGAGGTGGTAAACTGCAGCCAGACTGCATATTACTCCTCTCACACATCATTTCAACTCACACAACATTAATTATGGATTCATGTTATTATAAAAATCCAAACAAGCAATGATATCTATATTGTAGCTTAGTGAGCTATAGCTCTTCTAAAAACATTTTTCAATATTATAATAGATACATAAAATTTATCTCAAAACCTTAAACTCAGATAAAAGGGCCGGGACTGTGTGCCAATTAAGAAATTGAATCATCTGCCGTCCCTGAGTGCAATAATGCCTGCAGTCTTGGATGGGATCGTTAAGATGAGCAGGCGATACATCACGTTTCCATATACTGTGGGGGAGCAGGCCGAAATTAAGATGCAATTTGCAGCAATGTCCGGGTTCCCAAACATAATCGGCGCAATTGACTGCACCCATATTACTATAAGGGCCCAGTCCGAGGAAATTCCCCTCCCTCCTGGCGTACCCCCTCCCCAGCATGAGAACCCCGACCCACTGCCGCACCCTCCTCGACAGGAAGCTTTCACCCAGGGAGCAAGGATCGGCCAGGATGTAAAATTTTTATTGTATCATTTAAAAGGTAGCAATGTGTCAGCTCGGGTGTACACGGACCCCCTCCAGTAGCAGACCCACTCTGGCGGTAGGAGGCAAGTGTTTTTTTTTTGCCCCTCAACTTTGACGTCCGACCACTTTTTTTTAATTTCGGGTACCGTGCTGTCAGTTGCGCTGACAGTCTGCACTGCAGACGCCACATGCTGCCACTCAAAGTTCTTCCTTTTATTTGTGACACCGCTGCTGTGGCCACCAAATAAAATATCTCTTCTAGCCTCCACTTCACCCACCAGCACTTCAATCAACATCTCCGTAAAGTTTCTCTTCTTGTTTTTCTTTTGTTGTTGCCATATTTCCCCTCTTCTTCATATGCATCAATATTCATGTCCTGCTTTGCATTGACCTTTTATAGCCAGATTTGGGCGTGTTCAGGGCGGGATATGAGCCAAATTCACGTGCGCAAACTTCCAAGAAGACCGTGATTTATAAAGGGAAATTGCTTACACCTGTGCGTAGGCATGGTTTTATAAATCAGAAATCGTTTTGGCGTACGCAAACTTTTTGTTTTGGTCGTACGTACACTTTTAGTAGGGATTCTACGCAATGTTTTATAAATGAGACCCCTGGTGATTTTCAAATAAGAGATTGCCTAATTTAGCATCTCTTGAGCTGGCAGAAAGAAGCAAAAAAACAAATATGTTTTAAGGTCCCACTGCTTAAGTACAACTTAAAAATAGGGTACCTTCAAGGCATTCACATCACTGTATAGCTTCTATTCAAGTGACTGAACAACTTTAGCATAAAAGAGATTAGAAACTTTTTCCTTATAAAAGGCACCAACATTGTCCTAACTTGAATTAGCAGGTAGGAAGCAGAATTAGCATTATGCAGCTTGAGAGACAAACGTTCTCTCCGAATTAAACAGTTTGAAGACATTTCAGTTCAAATTTAAGATATACACAGCTACAAATTGAAACTTTAGGATTGCGAACCTGCTAGCTGACAGCAGCTTCAAAGGCATGTTAAGGCAGGGAGCTACATGAGAGCCTTTGATGCAACACACGAGCACAGTTTCTGTTCCCATAAAACATCACGGATAAAACCAAACTACTATAAAGTTGTTAAATTCAGTTAAACCTGCAGCTGAAAATGTATCTGATTAATGCAAGTTAGCTTCAGTCTTGTGCTGTAATCCCTTATAGTCAAACAGACAAAAATTCTCAAACTAAAGCAAAATCTGATAGGTGAGGCTATGCATCGCAAGTGAAGACTTTGAAAGGTCAAATGGTCATAACAATGCTGGATTAAGATAAAATTACTCACCCGAGATAGAGCGAGGTAGAGCTCCAGCTCTGCAATCCGGCGACCTATGCAGCTGCGTTTTCCAACGCCAAAGGGAACTGAGGCGTAGGGGTGATGAGCCTCGTCTTTGTTAAACCAGCGATGGGGATGGAAATCATCTGGATTCTGAAACACTGCCGGGTCCCGTGATGTGGCAAATTGGCACAAAGTGATCAAGGTCTGGAGGAGAATAAGTTATAGTCAGATGTATAATAAGGTAGAAGTTGAGTCTGTTCTGGATATTTTTAAAATGCATTTTCCCCCCATATGCAGCTACAAAGTTGATCTGCCAGAATTTTGTTAATAAGAGTAACATGAATTCCATCAAGACGCAGAAGATCATCCTGAGCATGATTTAAGCAATGGTAGGCTCCCAAAGCACTTGTAACCCTTGCTTTTATTTAACACACAAGTCTTTAATCTCGGACATGAACTTCCTCAGTTCAAAGGACACAAAACAAACAGAAACTTGACAAAGAAAGACCGATATGGAAAGCCTCCATAAAAAATATTTTTCCATGGCGTCATGTTTTCTTGCACAGAAACATAAATTGGACATGCCAAAAGTAGACTTCTATCGCCTTGTTTCCACTGAGCCGTACAGCACGGGTTGGTGCCATTCAGTAAGGCATTTTTGTGTTTTCATTGTAAAAACGGTCCATACAACCGACACCCCCCCTTCAGTTGTAAGTCAATAGGACAATAGGGTATGGCTAGGGTGGATCTACCCATGTGACAACACAGTTTATTGGAGGACAGAAAAACGTGACAAGACACATTAGTGAGTCACATATGTTGTCACTAGTTTGATGCCATTTTGGGTATTTCTATTTCACTTCCCTCACCAGTGAGAGTCCAACTGTAGAAAATGCTCTCCAGAATTTGTTGAACTATAAAGTAGTGTACCGAATCAGTGTCGTTGGCACTCAGTGAAGACGAGGCGGTCATCGTTTCTTAAAAATCCCTGGATTTCTAGTTCCCCTAAACTAATAATATTTCCATCAGTGTACACAAAGTCACATTCAGTCATTTTTAATGCATGGAACAGTACTTTAATAGATTAGTCTGAATATTTTTGGTTGTGAATTTTAACATTTTCAATTAAAGTGTTCGTTTAAAGGCCACAATCCTAGATTTGGTTACGAAAGAGTCAAATCTAGCCCAGGTTTGTCAGGAGAGCCTGCAAGGTATTTTATTTAAAACAGCCAATGAAAGCAAGTCTTGCTAAAAAAAATAATAAAAAAAGAATTCTGTTTTATTTTTTTATGACTTTAAGGCCATGTACACACATAACTGGTAACAAAAAAAAAAAAAGTTTTTGTCTACGCGCCTTAAAAAAAAAAAAAAAAAAAATACATCCACACAAAAAGGCGTTTAATAGGGGTGGGCGTGCCCTTGTCCATTGCGCCAACTGGCTTGAGAAAGCCATTCTCATAGACTTACTTTTAGTCATTTTTTGGGTAGCACACATATTCTGAATGCCTTCGGCAGAATTCAAATTAACCATTTTAATCTAGATTAATTCCAAGATTACAGAGATACAAATCCTTATTAAAAAATAATCTATGCCCACCACTAGTTTTAAGCACATTTGTAGACATGGCAAACCTGTAGGGCGAGGTATTAAAAATTATGCTCTCCAACTTTTGTTTGGTAAAAACAAGAGCAAAAAGCGCTTTGACATGCAATAATACCAACACAGCTCTGAGGGCATAAATGCCGTTTCAGAGTATAAATGTGGACAAGTGATTTTTGGAGCATTTGCTTTGGGGGCTAGCTACGTCCCTTGTGAGCTAAAACTAGATTGGGGCAGTTCCAGACCTCAAAAGTCACATTCCTGCAAATTTTATGCCTTATCCTGGATGAACAGACCAGATTTGACTGAATGGATCATGGCTCATAAAACAAAAATTGGGTTTGCTGGTATCCCACAAGTTTTAGGTTGATTTATGCTTCAAAATACCTCCAATAGTCAGATTATTATCAGGATTTAACAGATTGCTGAGGAGAAAATTCCACTCTTGGATTCAGTTCTGTTGGACCAGGGATGCATCACAAAGTTGCAGGACTCTGAGCCTTGGAGAAACACGTCGATTTGACTCACATTTTTAGGAATGAGGTAGTCTCCAACCTGGATGTCTTTTTCTGCAATGACTCGTGCATTAGCAGGAATAACTGGGTATAACCTGAAGGAAGAAAAAAAAAAAGTCAACTTTAAACCTATATGTTGGGGATTCACATTTGATATACTGTACATAAATGAGTATAACTGAGTTATACCTGAGCACTTCCTTGACTGTGGCCTTTAGGAGGGGCATGCGGGCCACGTCTTCCGCATCCGCTACCCTCCGACCCTCCAGTACAGTCGACACCTCCTCCCTGAGGGAATCCTGGATCTCTGGGTGACGGGCAAGCTCGTACAGAGCCCAGGACATTGTGCTGGAGATCTGATGAGACAACCAACAGAACTGTTTTAACCTAGTTTGAGACTCCGAGCCAATCCAAATCAGGAAAGACAAAAAAAAGGGTTGGTCTTACTGTGTCAACTCCAGCCAGAAGCAGCTCTGTGACGTTGCTGTAGACAGTCTTCATGGGCAGCCCTGTCTGGGAGAGGAAGTAGGTGAGATAACGGCCCTCCACTTTCTCCCCTCTGGCGATCTTGTCGGCTTCAGCCGTCAAGCGCTGATCGATGTGATCTTTTGCTGCAAATGAAAGACATCAAAGGCTGATAAGGCAAGGAGGTTGCAGATTTACTTACGTTTTGATGCCAAGTCAGATAAGGTTTTCCTGAGCATGCACGTGACATTCAGCTGATCTTGTATTGCGTGAGGGTTTAAGACTTTAATCTGTCAATTCTTGATCTAGAGTGATTATTTTAAACATGTTTTATGCCTCAGCTTGACATAAGTCCTGTGAATGTCTTCAACAACCAATATGTTGTACAACATGTTGTACTTCAGTAGGTTTCCATGTTGCTCTCCAACCTAGAGCTCATCTAGTTTCCTTCTTCATAATATCCTCAAGAATCGGTTCAAGCCTCTTAGCTTGCAGATCGTTTCAAAGAAAACCTTAAGATACTTTGTTGGTGTTTGTGGTTCGGTTTGCTTCACCTACCAAATTCAAACATGTAGTCCCAGCACTGACAGAAGATTTTCCAGGGTTTAGGGAACACCTGGTGCAGCCAGCTAGGCATGGCCATGGTGAGGAGAGTCATCACAAACATGGTGTTGATGGACTGGATGAAGCGCTCAGTCTCTTTTGGAATGATCGCGTCCAGGCATCCAATTCTGGACTCAAACAATACTGAGGAGATACCTGAAAGAGAAAAAAAAACAAAAAAAAAGGTGAAGAAAATTATTAAATTAGCTCCAGCTTTATTACATCTTTAATGCTACAGAACTGTATTACATACTTATTTCCCCGGTGTTCAAAGTATCAACTCCATAATGGCAACTTTTATTCACATTTTAATGCCATGCTAGGCAGCGAGACGCTGCTTTGGTAATCTAAATTGGTTTCCATGGTCATAGTAAAATTACCCATGATTAACAGTTTTTCTTCTACTCAGAAAATGCGGGGAGGCCTTACCCTCAAGGCCAAAGCGGTAGAACTCGTTGGTGATGTCGGTTACGAGGCCTCGGGAGGACCGACGAAGGCGAAGTTTGGCAATCAGGTCGCTGACGACGCCATTTAGGGTCTTGTCGTACACTTCCACCGCCTTCGGTCGCAGCATGTGCTTCCCTAGGAGACTTCTCACCGCCTGCCACTCCTCCCCCTCTCTGAGGCCACAGATGATCAAAATCAAATGTTATTTGTTGATAACTTTTTTGGGATAAAACCAGCACAACCTGCTTTAAATGATGAAAACTAAACGTATTTAAAACAAAAAAAATAAATCATATCCAACCAGTTAGACTTGGCACAAACAAGGCACATCCACACCCCGTCCCTCACCCCTCCAGTGCATTAATACTTCTGAATTTGTTCCTATCCCTTGGAGTGCACATACAATGAAACAAAACATCTACAATGATACTACTGTGAGAAAGCTACACCACATGGACCGCCATGGTGAGGGGAGGCAGGGCTGCAGTGCAAAACCCCGCCCACCACAAGAAAAACGATCCCAAAGGCAGCGACCTCCATGGCTAAACTGGCAGGGCTCCCAGAGCAAAGGATCCCCATGAATGATGCAATAAAACGGACTACATCCAAGTCAACATATGCATGTGGGCCCCATGTTGATTTTGCTCAGGCCAGATGGATTCTAATGGGGTCTGTTTTTTTTTTCTACCATGGACCCAATGGATGGGTCTTAGCGGGCATTGGGAAATTGGTTGACCATGTGGAACACATCTACGACCCACATGGGTCCCACTTTTTTAAACAGGTCACGCATGTGACATATATGACAACATATGAGTCAATCCACTGAATATCCTCTCTGGGGACCATCTTCAAATCTTTTTCCTATCCATGTGGGGACTGTGTAAATGGTAGCTGGGATTTAACACCATAAATTGTTTAACAATGTGACATTTTTAAGACTGATCACTTTTTCCTTCAATAAACTATGACTGGCTGATTTGTAACTAGCTGGGTGCTCACTTCTTGTAGTCCAACATTGTACTAGAACCAGTGGTGTTTATTGGGGCAGCAAAGTGTAAGAATAAAAACAGCAAGACTTACGCAGTCAAAAGACCAAAGTGATGTCCTCTCAGTTTTCTGTAGTCCTTCCAGGACGATAGGTCCGATCGCATTGGGTGCTGGCCCTCCTGTCTCAGCACCTGCTCTATCAGGGTCGGATCTGCCACATGAACAGTCAGGATGGGGCCGAAACTCGCCTTCCACATGGGCCCATAGCGCTGCACTCCCTCCAGCTGGGAAATAGACAGAGAGGCTTATAAAAACCCTGCAGGCTATGAGATAACTGGCTTCAACGTTCAATGTTCTCTTTTGATTTGCAGTCTCTGATAGATTAAAGCAGTATAAAGAAGGGATGCCTGGAGGGCTGAAAAAAAGAAGCTAAAATTAAGTGGTTGGCATTAAAAATGCGTGGCGTCTTAGACATAACTTTGAACAGATGGGGGTTGAAATTTTTACTTGCATGGTAAAGTATAGAGCTCACACACACATTCATACTGAAGCAAACACAGAATGTCTATTGGAATAAAGACATAACGAAAAATACATTTTTTCTCTGTTCTGAATAAAAAAAAGAATATTTTTAAAACTATCAGTAGAGTCCAAGAGGAGACAGTGGCAACCTCTATAAATTTAAGAGGCCCCAGTTCCCAAACAATCCTATATGCAGGTACTTTTTACAAATCAGTCCAATAATTTGGAAAGTAAACTTTATCCAACTGCAAAATACAGATTAAAAAATTTAACTACAGTATTGTCTGTCTCTGTTCTGCCCTTTTGCACCTTTTTGAGATTTTCTGGACAACCCACGGGGAGACCGATTTGGTGAATAACTTTGCTTCTTCCTTCTGTAACTGCGAACCATATCAGAAAGTTTAGTATGACAAGCTATGAAGAAAACAGTTAGGTCAATAAATAAAAAAATATTGCCTGAAAAAGGTGGGTGAAATAAAATGTTTTAAAAAATCCAATGAGACTTAATTTCCCAGAGTCGTAGGACGTGATAGTTGAGTTTAACTTGTAGTACTTGAAAACCGAGAAGTGTCATGCAATAAAATGACTTGTAAAAAAACAAACAAAAAAACGACAAAGTGTGTCCGTCCAGTCTGACAAGAGTTTGTGACATTCCTAGAACCTTTTACAAAGATTTTTGGTAAACTATTTTTTCTTGTGCAACATTTGCTTTGGTTTTGCCTGTGGGTACTACAGAGTTTGAGTTTTCTACTTAGAAGTTTAAAAACAAAAACAAACAAACCCTGCACTCAACCCTGGCAGATGATTATGCCAAGGATGACTATAGAGGCTGGATAGAGAAGCAGTGTGCTACAGAAATAGATTTGGATGAAAATTTGTGAGACGTTTTGCTGCACAGCACAACAATTGTCACCTTAGTTTCTCGTAAAAGTGATGGCTGAAATAAGTGCTGTACAGTTTTAAAGTTTGGTGCAGTTTTCCAAATACCCCCCCAAAAAAGCTTTTTCTTAGAAAAAAAAAATCATACAATAAATCATGTTGAAAGATTTTTTGCTCATTTAGGTTTCTGGGAGTTTCACATACTTCGCTGAAGTAGAACAAGTCTACTGGTGTAGAACTCAAAAGACGTGGGTGCAAGAATCGGACTTGCACCAACGTTCAAGCCTTAAAGAGCACACATACTGCAACTTTCATGCATCCCTGCTGCAGCACACCTGCATCAAATACCGGAGTATTTCACATAAACAGTCATTTAGCTCTGCAGAGACCTCGTAAAGAGAAAGTCACCGATCTGATTCAGGTGTGTTGGAGAAGAGAATCATTAAAATCTGAAGGCTAGTAGCTCTTCAGGACCAGACTCTACATTAAACCTGGAAACAATTATTAGTCTTTAAAAAAAAAAAAGAAAAAAAGAAGAAGCTTGAGATTGTTTTACAATATTTGTAAAAGAAAAAAAATATAGAAAAAAAATCCAAGAGTTTATATAGGCTACATGTAAAAAAACATAAGGGCATTTATTCCATTTGTATCACTGTCAGCCCTTATCTCACCTTCTTTAAATCATTTATTCACCCAGGGCCGGCTTTGCCGACAGGCGACACAGGCGGCTGCCTGGGGCGCCGTCTGCTTGACAGGGCGCAAAATTGAGGGGGAAAAAAGTTATTAATTGTATGTATCGCATTTTTGAAATGCACTCTATATATAGCTACTCCAAATTTCCCATGAAAATAAATTAAATCAGCGCACACGCTGTACACCTTTACTGTGCACTGTCATCAGGCAATTCTCCCTCAGCAGGAGCAGGCGGGGGGTGCTGTGACAAAGCAGGTGGGTGGGGGCAGGGGGGGGAATGTAAACCTCTGCGTTTTCTTATCCGCCGTCTTGCCGTAAAAAAGTTTAATTGTAACTTTTCCGTATTTTATTATCATAAGTAAATCCTCTGCCTCTCAGTTTAGAGAAGTGCGAGAGCTGCTTCAGTTACAGTGGCAGGTCTGGAGAAATCAGCTCCTAGAACGGGAGCAACAATAAGATGAACTTGGTGAAGACAGAGTCACTCAAAAACAAATTAGAATACACGTAAATATATCGGGGAAATGGGACAGTAAGTTTCCTTCCCTCCTGAGGAACTGGACGGGGTGCAGCATCAACACAGGTAGGCGTGGTTCTGTTCACTTAGTGACTAGTGAAAGATTAAAACATGTTGGAAATGACCGATGAAGGTAGGACGTTGTTGGCAAAGAATATAAAGTCCCATAAAAAAAATCTTAAGAGGTTCTCCATCTGCCTCTGTCTCCCCTTTGATCAGAGTTTGAATTAATAAATGTATTTAATAATGTGAGTCAGACCTGCTGTATTTATAATTGAAATTAGTTTAATTCAGAATAGTTCATATTCAAAATGGCTAAGAGAATAAAGAAT
Source organism: Apricaphanius iberus (assembly GCA_028564705.1). Lineage (NCBI taxonomy): Eukaryota > Metazoa > Chordata > Actinopteri > Cyprinodontiformes > Aphaniidae > Apricaphanius > Apricaphanius iberus. Next base: position 1,453,728 of record JAPXFQ010000231.1, read on the forward strand.
GGCAACAGATTTTAAATTAATAATAAAATGTTTTTTTCCTTGAATCGTTCGTTCTTAAGGAGAATACAATTCAAGGTTTTTTGAGGCCTCAGACAATACCATATGGGTTTGTTTCCTCTCTGCTCTAGAACATTTTTTTTAAAAATATATTTGATGTGCACTTTGAAGCGTCTTGATGTGCTAAATAAATAAAATCAATGATTATGAGTAATAATGCCACAAAAAAATAGTTTTCATAATTAGATGTTTACAATTTTTTATACAGAGTTAAAAATATTTCATTTTGAGTAATAAGCAGCGGTGTACCTAGAAAGTTTTTAAAGGGGCCCAGTTATGGTCTTGGGGTGTCCCACCAAAATAAAAGCAGGACTGAAATACAGAAGGGGCGGGGCCTAGACTGAGTGACAAACACCAGGGTTACAACATGTGGTCAAAAAAAGATGTGCTTCAACATAAATAAATAAAACCTATAAATTAATTAGTTATTTGTCTCTTCTATCTATTTTTGTTCAATAAAAAATTATCTACAAAAAATGATAATGGTTATAATGTGCTTTACTTAAAACATTCAAACTTGGATGGTACAATTTAAAATCTACAAATGTTAAAGGTCACCCAAATACCCACTTGTAAAAAAAAACGTCTAAATTTGAATAACGTGAGTACATTTGCCCCTTGGCCGCCTGGGAGGGAGGGTGAGGGGGGTTGCTCAAATCTCGCCTGGGGCGCAAAATACCCCAGGCCCGGCCCTGTACACCTGCTCCAATTAATTTAGTGGTAATTATACAACTGACTGCAACAAATAAAATATTTTATTTGGTTATCTGAGTATCTTTTTTTAAGAATTTCAGAAGAAATTCAAACCATTTGTTCTCTTTTCATTCCTGGTAACAACATAGCTAAATTGTGGTCAGTTTTACCTGACTAGACATGTAGATTTGTTTATTATCGTTTTCAATATTTGCATACCGAAACTGCAGTGATTTCATAAGTACCGACTTGCAGACTTAGCTTATACAAACATTCCATCAGAAATGAGAAACTATTTAGAGATTGGATTTAATGATTCCTTAGGAAGTGCATTTAAACTGAATGCCGTTTTGTTTTGAGTCAGATTAATCTCCATCACAGTTTAAAATGGTAAAAAATATAAAATTTTCACTTTAAAAGTACTATGAAATTAACTAAAACGCAGAATACAAACCCAGTGTGTGTTGGGGTGGAATGGAGGGGAGGAAGGGACTAGCCTAGGGCACTATTTAAACGAAAACCGCCACTGATAATCTCAGCTAAAATGCGCTGTCAGATTTAACCCTGCAGTGATAATCAGCGTTCTGAAGTTGGGTTTCCACTGTAATATCCTGCAGCCCAGCTCTCTTGCGCATTATTAATCTCACCTCCTTACCTGTAACTCGTGCAGACGGGACAGACCCCCCTTGGCGAACAGGTCCCAGGCGAAGCTGGCGGCCGTGGGTCCGGGCATTTCGTCCAGGGTCCTCACTGCCTGCAGGCTGCTCCCCAGCGGAGGCGCTGCTGCGCTCTCGGCCCACCTCTCCATCCACTTGATCAGGGGAAAGCCGTTGCGGGCGGACACACGAAGCGCTTGCTGCAGCATCCTCCTCACTAAGATCATGAAGCGCTGGCGTCTGCTCGCGGATCTCCTGGGTTTCGGTGCTCATTTTGCTTTCCCGGCTGTAGGCTGTATTTATAAGGCTTCAGGTACTCCTAGAACCAAGGCACAAAAAGATGTAAATTTTCTCATTGTGGACCAATCATGGGCGTGAAGGCTGGTCTAGTCCCGCCCCGCCTAAATGAAGACTGCAGCTGGGGGAAGGAGGTGTGTCCAATCAGAGGGCTTTAAGTCAGACCAGCCCAGAAACAGCACACGTGGATAACCTGGAAAAATGATGCATGATTTATCTAATCACTCATGCTTATCTCTACCATTGGGAGGCACTTTGTTCTCCAATAATCCTAAAAAATTGACACATTTCTGGTGACCAACACTCCCTACAAGGCCATTGTTGGTTCAAAATGTCCTATTAGATGCAGATTAGCTCTATTTCCTATTATAAATGCCCTGCATTTTTACATTCGTAGATAATATAACTATAAATGTTGCAAAAAGCAAAACCTGGTGTTTAAAACCAAAAATAATCCGAACATCCAGAGCTGATTCAGCTTGTTGAACAAATCTGTAATCTGCTGTGGCACCGAACTGTTTGGTTTCCTGGGATGTAGAAAATCTTGACCTGAATTCATTTGTACTGGAAATTTTCCAAAGTGTACAGTGTGTGGTGATGGTGAAGTAACTGCCCTGGGGTCCAGTAGTCAGAATCTGTCCTGACATTTGATTAAACGGAAATCTTGGATCACCCGGTTTCAGAGAAACGCAGTGCAGTGACTGTCCAATTCAGGAGTGATGAAGACATGCAGGACGTGATGAAACCATGAGGCTTCAGGGGCGACATCTGCACAGTACATGGGATGACGCTGCAGCTCGATGATGATTTAAGATATAAGCAAGTGCCTAGTGTCATTTTTAATAACTGCAATTCTGCTGCTTTTTATTGCTTTTTACCCTAGATGGTAAAGGACACTTCCTGTGTAATACCTAAGTGGGAAACTTTTTAACTTACAAAACCCTGTAGGAAAGTGGGCAGAAATACAGTTAAATGTCTTACAAGACAGTGTTTACATTAAATGGGTAAATTAGCATTTCATTTTAAGCTAATGCAGAATTCTATAACAAATCTGTTAAAAAATAGATTTCTAATTCAGGATTACATTGAAGTAGAATTAATTTATATAGAGCATTTAAAAAAAAAAGATGGTAAATAACCTTCCAGTCACTTATGAAAGCGGCTGTGAGGAATGAAGTTCAAAAGCAAGAATAGTAGCAAAGCATGAAAATTGACAAAGAGAAACAGGTTTCAAAGTTATTTATAGGCTTTCATAAACTCTATTTCTAATAGATTTTTCTCATCCATGAGCATTCCCATCCAGTCAGACTGAATATTTTCCCCGAAGGAAGGAGCTCGGACAGAGGGACCGTTCCGGCTTCATGGAATTTACACTTTTGTTTGAGCCAGAACACGACTCTGATACAAGCGGTGACAAGGATAATAACAGTCTTAAGATCTTGACATTTTAAATCTGCTTATGATGTTTATTGAAGCTTTTCATTTGACTGTTCTCCAGTACTAAATGCTATATTCTGCTGGTATCTCTCAAATAGTTACAGCAGTTATGCAGCTGACATACAGATCCAGTTTAAGCACGCGACAAAATGTGTGAACAGGAAGGAGTTAATTTGTAACAAAATCTAAAGAAATATATATAATCAAAATCTAGTTATTTATGCTGTAATTAATACCTCAGATGTTTTTTTTATGTGCCAGTGGCTTAATGGGAGTTAACTAAGGGAACTTGGGGTGAAACGAAGCAACAATTTTGCTCTGATTTTTAATTTTACATCTTTTTGCAGCCATACAGAGTAAAGCTAAATACAGATAAAACAGATAAAAAATATTTAATATTTGTAATTTCAGTGTATCAGCTAGTTTTGCCTCCTGAACAAATAATTTAAGATAAAATAGCCAAACATTAGAAATCTGACTTTGACATATTTCTTAATGGTTAATGACACGAGTTTAATTGTTTTTAATGCCAACCGTAGCTGGTGTGTTTGGGGTCTTTTCAAACTGTAATCATGCTACAGTCCCAAAGAAGCTCTCCCATAAAGTTCGTAAACCTCAAACAGAGCATCTTGCTTGATTTTGTTTCTTCTGTTTCATGCTTTGAACACACCTGCTTTAAATTAATAAATTGATGCTTTTTTTTATTTTTACACATGATCATATAGTGCACTAAGATTAAGTTTAGCAAAATATCCTGATGCCCTGCGAGATTGAAATTAGACTTTTTTTATTTGAAGCACCAAGAAGGACTAACACATTTATGAAATCCATTCCAAAGATTGCATGTGCAAATTTACCAGCAGATGCACATAATCCTTTATGGTATATGGGATCCTCGGGTAGCATACAAACAGCTGGAGATCCTCAGCTTAAGTCCAATACAGCACTAAGACACTGATGTCAGCTGGCATACATTTATAAACTTGCTGTGTGGTGCCATAAATCCATATTACTAAAGGAGGTTTATACTGTCATTCTGCTTTGATGTTTGTTTGTAGAATCATACTGAGATGTTAAATTTCTGACACAATAATCCTGCTCTGAGCTACCTGTCCCCCCCAATGCTTGGCTTTAGCTCCACATTTTTAAACATTGTGAACAAAATATGCTGCAATCGTAAAGGATGTACATATAAATGACCCGCGTGAAGCATGAGAAATATATTCCACAGCTTGAAAATGAGCTCAGGAGCTTACTGAAAGAGTCGATTTCAAAAATCATTGCATTTTTCTTAAAAAATGACTTGCAGTAACGTTAATCTGCTTATGTGGACTTTTATCCTGTGAAGTTTGGACTCCACCATGAATGGACAGAGTGGCTGAAACTGTGGCTAAGGGAGATTTCCTCCACAGATGTTTTAACCCCAGCCAGCCTCCTATCAGGTTAACAAAGACTCTAACTCTAAAACAAATGCTTTCTTTAACAAGCTACATATGATGGATAATGGGATTTCCAGTTAAGTTTAAAAAATAGCAGCGGTCTAAGTACTTAAGCTAATAATTCCAAAAGTTTTAATTTCGATACACACAAGTGAACTCTGAAATTTTTATTCTGAAGCAAAACATGACATATTTTCTAAGCTTGTCATCACTCTGCAGAAAATGAGGAATAAACAGTCTGTAGTGTCTGCTGTTTCCTTACCAACTCAATGTTTTTAGAATTTTGCTTTCCTGTGAATCACTGAACTAATATTTAGTTACATAACCTCTGTTCCTGTGACCTGCTTCACATCTGTGCATGGAGTCGATCATCTTCTGGTACCTGTGAGCAGATTTTCCTGTTCAGGACAATTGGACTAGATTTCACGTTTCCTCTAAACTTTGTCTTAGTTTTTCCACTGAAGCAGCCCGTTTGATATTGTATCCACAACTTTTCTCTATTGCATTAAAGAAAAAGTTGGGGTTTTTTTCCAACCAGGACATTATTTTTTAGCATTAATTACTTTCATTTACTCACCCAGAAAAATTTGGAGCCACTTGGAGTCCTTCAGGATAAGTTTATATCCAGTCGCAATCAGCGTATATCCATATACTGGATATACTAAGAGATTTGCCATCTGTATAAAGGCATCTTCTGCCCTGAAACTCCTTTGTTTAACCACGTTTTGTTTTGAATAGTTAGTGATATTCCCCTGTGAGTTTGGAATGTCTCAGAGGTGCTAAGGTATTAGCTTCTTGGTATTTTACAGGCTTTTAGTCCAGCCGATTCAATGCCGTCGCAGCCGCCCGCCATTACAGCTGTGGTCAGCGTAGGTTGATGGAAGGGAGTCTATGGAAGCTGAACTTAGTCCAAATGGTCATTCAACTACTGAAAGCAAGTTCTGTCTAACCGACCGCCGTAGAGCACAGAGTGAAAGTCATGCTCAGACCACAACTGGGATGGAGCATGGCAGTGACGCAATTTAAATCGGGTGATAGTGTAGTTGTTATATTGCCTCTAAATCACCCTGGAACCGAAATAATAAGCACTTCCCAGACGTTCTGAACTCTGAGGGGAGTAGTGTTTAATAACAAATTATTGGTTAAATAAAGGCGTTTTGGGGGCAGATAATGCCTTATTACAGACGGCAAATCTTCTGCCTCATATTACATGAATATGCGCTGATCGCGACTGGATATAAATAAAGTACTCCAAGTGGCTCCAACCTTGTCTTGGTGAGTAACTGGACGTAATAAATACAAAAGAATAAGGTCTAAGTTGAAAAAAACCCCCAGACCTTTCCTTTAAGGCCTGGCCATTTCATGAAGTTTTTTTGTGGGGTGGGGCAATCATTACTTTCTGGTGAGTTTAGGGTTGTTGTCTTGTTGAAAAAAGAACTTTCAAGGAGTTTCCTCTCTAAAAAAAATCTACACAACCTATATAACTATTTTGAAGTACTTGAACTGATCCATGATCTATTTTATGTAATAAATACGCCCAGCTTCTTAGTATAAAAGGCTTTCCCATACCGTAATGCCTGAGTCCCCATCTCTCAAAGTGTGCTGTGGTGTTTGAAGGTCTTTTGTCAAACTGTCTAGACTTAAAAAGAACAATGTTGCTTTCCCCAGTTCAAAAATGCTGCACCTGTTTTCTAGAGGTCGGCAAACATTTTGTTTGGCGAAATGCGACCTCTTGGGAATGTTTTCTTTTATAAACTATGGGACTCTTCAAGAGAGTTACGCAATATCCTGGTGTAACAGACTATCTTTCTCAACTATTCAGCTGAAAATTAACAGAGACTTGCGATTCTAGCTTTTCTTCCATTCATTAAAATTGTAGTCTTTTGTAGTTTTTGCACCTTTTCTGGTTTTCATTCCCTGATTCAAAGCATTTCAGATAAGTGTCTGTTTGCCTTTCCCTTCTTAACTTCTTATCAAAATGCTTGGAAATACCCATTTTACTGAAACCCCGAGAAGCATACACTATAACCAGCATGTAAATAAAGGCCACAATTTTTTTTCAAAGCATTAACGACCTGACCTTCCCCACTGAATACACACTTTCAATTAAGGATTGAATTAAACACATGCATGTGACGACTGGAGTTTTTTTTAACTCTACAGTCCAAAATATAAAATTAATTGTGATGTAAAGAATATATTGACATCTAAAAACAGGGATTGATGTAGTTAGTGATGTTTTCTACTTAAAAAAAACTGTACAGGACTGTACTTCTGGTCAACTTTTGCAAAGATTTCAACTTTATGTGGAGCAATAATTTAAGTTATATCAGTTGTGCTCACCATGCATCTTCATTGAAGTTTTTGTCAGGACTTTAGGGGGAAAAGGACTTTCATTTTAATCACTGTTCAATCTATAGTATGAGTTGCAGCTTGAATAAATCTAAATTATGACAGGATTATAACAATGGGATGATGAAATTAAGTTAAATTACCTTGCAGAGTGATTACAGACAGTATATAGTATCAATCTTCACTTACATGCAGCTTCTACTCTGCTGAATGATGGCTACAGTCGTGACATCTGAAGACCTTTTTCAAGCACAAGGACAATCCTTAAATGTCTGACCTCACTGTTTGCAGGGCTTGACCTTGAGACTAATCTTTTATGCAAACTCCAGGTGTTGAGGATAAATGTGCAACGTGTGGCAGGAATCAAACCTGCAGCGTCACACTATGCAAAGCCACGAGACATGAGTGCGTGACAGTTTTAAATTGAACCTGCGTAATGATAGCTACACATGCAGAGTTATCTCAAAGAATAAGAGATAAATGGTGACCTCTGAAATTGCCTGAGCAGATAAACTACTTTTCAGAACAAGATCTTCGAATGTTTGATTGGTTTTGGTCTTACACAACGCAGACTGCAAACATTTCAAACCTGTCTGTATTGTTCCTGGGATCTAAAACTGCCTGACTCATTAAGGTAGACAACCAAGAGGAGATAAGGAGTTCAAGTTGACCAACTATAAGTAAAAACAACTTCCCAATTAATAATAAAATACATAGAGAGATGGCACAGGCCAGTTTTGCTTCCAATAACGAACATTGGTTTATTTAGCATTAATATGCCTTGAATAATAAAATATACAATAGACAGCTTCAGCCAACTCTGACAACCAAAAAAACATAGGATTACAAAGACCAAGGAAGACCAGGTGAAGGAGAAATATGTGGAATGTTTTGAAAAATTTATAAAACAATATCCTTAGCACAGCAATATCCACTTCATCATCTGAAGACAGAAAGACTGTCATATAACTGCAAACTACCAGAACACATTCATTAACCTAAAATACAGCAGCCAAGAGGCCCATGGTATCTTTAGAGCAGGGGTATCAAACTCCAGCCTCGGAGGGCCAGTATCCTTCAACTTTAGATGCGTTCCTGGTCTAACCCATCAGGATCAAATGGTTAAATTGCCTGGTCCTTTGGGGTCGTACTGATGAACAAATTATTTGAATCAGGCATGTTGAAGCAGAGACATGTCTAAAAGTTGCAGGACACCGGACTTTGCTCTTGAGGATATTGTCAGATGAGACCAGAACTGGCCTTTTGGCATACAAGGAGAATGCTGTATGTAGAGGAAAACGAACACTGCACCCTGAAAACACCATTCCAATGATTGCATATTGTGTATGACGGAGAAGCTGTCCCTCGCAAAGCTGATGGGACGATGAAAGGAGCTATAAACCGGACAATTCTGAAAGAAAACATCCCGGAGATGAAATGACCCTAATCATACATCCATAGCTACCATCGAATGAGTTTGATCAAAGCATATCCATCTGTTAGAATGGTCCAGTTAAACCCAAACCTAATTTCAATCAAGAATATATTGCAAAATCTCAAATTCACTGTTTGCATATTGTCTCCATGTAAAATACATGAGCTTGATCTGTTTTACAATATATTTTTTAAAATGTTTCATTCTCTAGACGTGCAAAACTAGAACAAACACACTCTACCAGACTTGCAGCTGGATCAGGTGGTTCACTCAAGCGGGCTGGACACAAATATGCTAGTTTGTATCGGTCGGTCTAATAAAAACCCTAATAACACATATTCAAGTTTGTAAAGTTACGTTTTCTTACTGTGTAACAATACATTTACCAAAAAACGATTTATATGCAAATCTATAAATCCAGTATTTCAGTTCACCTGCGTATGAAACGGCAGCCTTAATGCTGATTTTGAGAAACAGGAATTCCCTCCCATAATGGCTTCATTGTGCTGGGGTACACTGAGGTGGTCGTGTTGTGGGTCACGCTTAGGGGTGCGGCAGAGGTATTTCCTCATACTGTATTGGCAGTGTGCCCGAGGGTGGGGGGGTGGGGGCTCTCAGAGTAGTGTGTTGAAGTTCATGTCTGCAGTCTGCATGCCTGAGTGTCAAGAGAAGAGTGTCTTTGTATACATAGAGATGTGTGTCTCTGCTCCCAGGTGCACATGAATGACCATTTGTCAATTTTTCTCACACTCAGCAGGCTCCTGAGAGGGGTTTGTGGGGTCTCCTCTTGCACCTCGTCTACACTTCCTGTTGAGTTTAGGTTGCACAGAGACGCCCATCATTACATCTATTAATATTTTACCTTATTCACTTTATGTATCTCTTAACAGTTCCATTGGATAACTAAATGTTTTGCAGCATCATGGATAGTCACAAATACCGTCTCTTATTTAAGCTTCACACAACTACACTGATCCAGCTATGCCTACATGAGGGTTTCCACTTTCAAGGAGCAACAAACTCCATAATTTAAAGGGGGGGCTGTGGAATGACACCTTTCAGGACCGTGTTTTTCTCCAGTCTTGCACCATTAGGCAGGCTGTGCCCTGTGACACCCCAGCCACTAGAACTACCTGCTTCTCTGAAAAACTTTGGCTCTGGTGTCCACTTGACCCACCCTGGTGCACCAACATCAGCAACCTTAGTTTAGAAAGTTTAGGACAGGGAGAGAACAGGAGAAAGCTGAAAACAGAAATAGAAACAAGTTTAGGATTTAACTAAAATTGCTTCCTTGAATTCATATAAGGAGTACAACAGTTTTTACAATTAATTGCTCCATTAATTAATTGGAGCAATTAATTAATTGCTCCAATTAATTTTACAATTAATTGCTTATAAATTGACAATCATTTATAAGCACCAATTTGGCATACATAGTGTTATTACTCTGGCTTTCTTATTCAAGGGCAACAAGACCCATTGGTCAGCGTTAGAAAATCAACTTAACTCACCTTCAAATTAACCTGTTTACAATCTTAACTAAAATGTAAAGATTTCATATTACTGAGAATAACCAATATTTGGTCATTACCATTATATCAGTCAATTATTATTCATATTAAGTTACTTTTGGACATTTTTATGGGACTTTTTTGTTTATAATTTCATTATTATATGTTCTACAGTTAAAATTAACACCAGCTACCAAATTTATTGTTGAAGGTCCATAAAATATTTGATAATATATCTCTACTTTTTGCAGTATCATAAAAAAAAACTTTGTTAGAAAACTATCGTTATGAAAATAATTGTGCCACATGTAGAGCACATCTGAAAAGCTGTGAATATAGCAATAGAATATAAATATTTTGAAAGTTTACTAACATGTTGAGTTGTCTGAAAATGAAATGTCAGTGTACATGAGAGATATATGACGTAAAAATGCTTAATATGGGAAGCTGTTTGGGTGTTGTCTATACCTTATACACAGACAACAGATTTCGGGGCAACTCTTCTATTGGATTTGAGGCTCCCAGTCGGTAAAATGGGATTGTTTATAATAAAATCGTACATTTATTAATCTATGTCCTTGAATCAAAATAATCACTGGTTGCATTTTACAGAGGTGAACTTATAGACAACTAATCAAACTTTCTTGCACTATCAATCTTTCTTCTGACTAGAAGTAATGTTGAAATTTTTAGAGTAAACCATAAAATCCAGGAGTAACAACAAAACCAGGTCCAGGAGGGAGCTAGTGGACACTTGTGAAAACAGGGAAAAAGCTGGTCAGCAGCGTAGTGGAAGATTTATTTAAAGATTAGTTATTTTCAGTGACTAGTGATTATTATTAAGAGCAGCAGAGACTCTGCAACATTCAAGAATGTTGCAGAGTCAGGGAAATTCTTGTTAAATGTCAGTTTGCCTACACGGAGTAGTTGAATGACGCAGGTATTATCATTATTTTGAGTACGGAGTGAGATTAAAAACTCACAACAGCAGTGAGAGGTAGAAGCAGGCAGGAGAAGCACACAGAGGGGAGAGAGCGATAACCCAAGAGATGGATTTCTATTCATATCCTAATAAATATCTTAAAAACGGCCTCAGCCTTATCCTGATATCAGTCTGGGATCTTGCCACAACTGCAGTTAAAAGAAAGGTTTGATTGTTGTAATGACATTTTTGCACTGATATTTAAAAAAGTATAATCATTTTCAACATAGATTTTTTGTTGTTGATAAATAGCTGAGCACTTTTTTTCTGTCTTTTTACTTTGTAAATAGTGTTTTTTTGTGAGTGTTTTGAATGATACCCCGTCTCATTTCGCATTACAAACTAATGTTTTGGTTAAATAAGAAACATTTTTACATCTAGATCTATAAAGAGTTTGAATAATTTGGGGCGGGAAGTAGCTATAAGAAAATGGTACCTAGCATTAAACATAATTTTTTTTAGAAATAGCCTGATTAATAATTGAAAAATTAAAACTGTACCAATCAAATCCCATTTTTCTGCCTCTGGCCCTTTTTAAGGCTTTTTTTTGACATTGCATGCATTGTGTGCTGAAGTCACTGAAGCAAATTTACTCCAGTTAGGGAAAAATAATAATGTTGTATTATTATTTTCTTAGGGTATATTTCTTTATCACATAGTTTAAATGTACTTTTTAAATGTCATTTGGTTTCAACCATATGTTCCTTTGTATACACCCTGTTCTTTTAAGATGCTAATGAAGTTTGACCAAATAAAGAGAGACTGCAGTTGGAGGGCCCTTTGAGACCAGGTGACAGAGCTGTGTGATCAGGACACAGGGCTGGGAGACTGTTTGAGAAGCTGAAAGGAGAACAGACACACGGTCAACCAGAGAATCTTCCTGGTCTCCCTCTGCAGAACTTTACTTATTTTATCTCCCACTGCAGAGTTCATTTAACTTCAATTTCTCTCCGACCCCTGTGTGTGATTCTTTCTAGGTTAAACCACAATTTTTTACCCTAACAACTCCCCATGCTTGTGGTTCTGCATATTGCAGGATTGTCAACCATAGCCCCCTGAAAACAGTGCTGCCACAGTTTACTACTAGTTTAAAAAAAAAGAATCAGTCTAATTTCCTGCAAAACTGTATTTATACGAAGTGTGAATTATTTTGCTGATCTAACAAAGCGCTTTCAAATATTACAGTCAGGCGGGATTAATGCACAGGCTAGATATGGCTTGAGCCTAGGGGCCACGTGCATTCTGGGGGCCCCTATTGGCCAGTTAAAAATTATATCATTTTATTTACGTATTTAGTAAACAATTGTTGCTGCTGTAATTTTTTATGATTGAAGTTATTACTACTACTACTACTACTACAATACACAAAAAGGAAACAAACAAAAAACTACAACAACAACAACAAAAATAAAAAACTGGAAGACGGAATTTAAGCCAAAAAGAGTTTAGGGTAAAACTGATCCATTCACAATGTAGGTTACAGACTTTTCACCTAGTCTTATCTCAAAAGTTTTTAAAACGTAGGCAGCATTACACAGAACAAGCTATTTAACATTATAATAAAATCAGCAGATGAGACCAGAGAAGAAATGCAAGGATGAAGAGGGTTCAGGGCCCACAGACAAGTGCAGCCTAGGGGCCCCTGTACACCTTAATCCTCCCCTGATTACAGTGACACTGATAGTGCAAGAATTTTGGCTGCTGCAGCTCCTAAATTAAATTTGATCCTGTTTAAAGTAAACCGTACTGAAATACGATACAATTATCAACTAGTCCTACCAAAACAGAAAGTAAACATGCTATAGTTGGCCCACATGAAAATACCCTTAGTAAGAGGTAGTAGCTCTCTATATCTAAGGGTTTAACTGACAAAAAAGAAAAAAAGTTATGTGTTTTCAGAACCTCTTGTTCACCCCGTACTGGAGCAGCACATTATGTTTGTCACACAAAAACTCTAAGCCAAAATATCTGTTGCTGTAAAGGAAAACCGATGGCGGCTGCTGCTTTTGGAAGTAAGAAGGACACAATCACAATATCCATGAGAACTCTGTAATAGATTATTTAACCTTTGACAGTCAGGATTTGGGATATTCCTTCATTCTGTCTTTGCGCACACTTACTGGCCACTTTATTAGGCACACCTGTCCAACTGCTTGTTAATGAAAATTTCTTATCAGCCAATCACACAGAAGCAACTCAATGCATTTAGGCATGTAGACATGGTCAAGACGATCTGCTGCAGTTCAAATGGAGCATCAGAGCGGGGAAGAAAGGTGATTTAAGTGACTTTGAACGTGGCATGATCGTTGGTGCCAGACGGGCTGGTCTGAGTATTTCAGAAACTGCTAATCTACTGGGATTTTCATGCACAACCATCTCTAAGGTTTACAGATAATGGTCCAAAAGAGGGATAATACCCAGTGAGTGGCAGTTCTGTGAGAGAAAATGCCTTGTTGATGCCAGAGGTCAGAGGAAAAGCCCAGACTGGTTTGAGCTGATAGAAATGGAACAGAAACTCAAATAATCACTCGCTACAACCAAGGTGTGCAGAAGAGCATCTCTGATTGCACAACACGTCGAACCTTGAGGCAGATGGGGTACAGCAGCAGACGACCACACAGGGTGCCTCTCCTGTCAGCTAAGAACAAGAAACTGAGACTAAAATTAGCACAGGCTCACCAAAATTGGACAACAGAAGATTGGAAAAATGTTGCCTTGTCTGATGAGTCTCGATTTCTGCTGCGATGTTCGGATAGTAGGTCATACTTTGGTGTTAACAACATGAAACCATAGATCCATCTTGCCTTGTGTTAACAGTTCAGGCTGGTGGTGTAATGGTATGGGGGACATTTGGGATGTGGTGAAAGGGGAGATTCACATCATGGATGAGCAGCCAACAAATCAGCAGCAACTGCGTGACGCTATCATGTCAATATGGACCAAAATCTCTGAGGAATGTTTCCAGTATCTTGTTGAATCTATACCACAAAGGATTAAGGCAGTTCTGAAGGCAAAAGGAGGTCCAACCCAGAACTAGCAAGGTGTACCAAATAAAGTGGCCAGTGAGTGTATATGAAGAGCTTCAACACAATGCAGCAAACTGTGACGTGCATTTTCAGCCTCACTAAGTCAGTACTTTGTAGAATCACCTTTAGCCACAGTTATAGGTTTAACCCTTTTGAGGTATGTCCCTACCAGTCTCGCATCTAGAGCCTGAAATATTTGTTCGTTCTTTTTTGCAAAAAAATGGAAAGGGTGTGTGAACCGGGGCTGCACGGTGGCGCAGTGGTTAGCACTGTTGCCTTGCAGCAAGAAGGTCGTGGGTTTGTATCCCAGTCCAGGGTCTTTCTGCATAGAGTTTGCATGTTCTCCCCGTGCATGCGTGGGTTCTCTCCGGGTACTCCGGCTTCCTCCCACAGTCCAAAAAAACATGCATGATAGGTGAATTGATCATTCTAAATTGTCCGTAGGAATGAATGTGAGTGTGAATGGTTGTCTGTCTCTCTGTGTTGGCCCTGCAACAGACTGGCGTCCTGTTCAGGGTGTACCCTGCCTAACGCCTGATAATTGCTGGGATAGGCTCCAGCTGCCCCGTGACCCTGAATTGGATAAGCGGTTAAGAAGATGGATGGATGGATGGATGGGTGTGTGAACCTCAGCTTTAAAGGTCTGAAAAAATTTTCAAATAAATGTACATGAAGGCCCATTTAAACATTTGGAAGTTTTGTTTTTCTGACTCTAAACCATTTTATTGTAGCTCTGGCTGTATTTTTAGAGCCATAGCCGCAGTCTAAAATCTTTTGTAGCCTCTAAAATGTTTTCATTCATAAATAGCTCTGTCTATCTTTCCATAAACTCCAAACCAACCTCATTGTCTTTGTTGAATAAAAGCATCCCCACAGCATGATACCTCCACTACTATGTTTCATTGTGTGGGCCTTGTGTTCAGGTTGAAGTGGTCTGTTAGCAGAAGCCCAAAAATGTACAATTGGTTGAGTGATTTTATTGCATTGACCCACATAATTTTATGTGCAAATTTTATAAGCATATATCCTTTTCAATTCTCGTCATGCGTAAATGTGGATGTTATCCACTATTTAGTATTGTTTTATACTATATTGTGTAATATATTTTTCAAACATATTTTTGCGTTTTTAAAGTTTTTTTAGTTATCACTTTTACTCCTTTAAGAATGTAAGGTCGACAACAACTACATAAATTCAATTGATTTGATAATTCGCCAAATGTCCAACAATGAGAGCACACAGGATATGAAGACGTGGTAATGAAGTGTAAGGGGGAAAAAAAGTAATAAAACTTCTATATATAGACTTTTATTGGTAGATATGTGGTAATTCATGAAGACTGTGTAGCAAAAAAACAAACACTTTCCCGTTCTGGATTTAAAATTGGTGTTTAAGGTGTGGAAATAAACATCTGCTTGAATAAGAGCACATCTGGACTGCAGATGTGTCTGACATAATAGAAAGAGTCGTTCGTTTGGGCTTTGTATAACGTACCGCAGCAAGTGCACACGTGTAGGGACTAATGATTCGTCTTGACATAAACCTGCTCGGGCTGGGAGCAATCACAAAAAAAAAAAATCTTCTTTTTTTCTTTCAAGAAAATCTGTAACTACTAGTCACAAAGGAATCCAGAGAGAAGAAAAAGATGTGGCTGAGCTGGAAGCATCCTTACCATCCCTGTCAAACTGTATATGATGAACAGTTTTTTTCCCTCAGTATTATCAATAGTTTGAAATATTTGTTCATTTTAATTATTGTTTTCTTGTATTTTTTTGTGTGTGTACATTGTAGTTGTGAACTTCCCATAACCCTGACATGACATCATATTTGATATATGAAACACTGCGTACCTAATTTCTCTTACTGGCTTGTTCTCCTCGTTATTGGAAACCTCTTTGTTCTGCCTGGTTGTAACAAAACCGGCTCATTCTTCGAAAGCAAAACAAGATGTTCTGTTAAGATGGAACATAATTAATTAAATTCAATCCCCTTTTTATTTATATAGCGCCAATTCACAACAGATGCCATCTCAGGGTACTTTACAACAAAAGTAATTTCAGTACAATTATACAAACTTTCCAATCAGTTAAACGTCTTCTATGTAAGGAATCCCAGCAGACTGCATGAAGTCGTTGACATTAGAACCTTTTATCATAAAAATATTAGAAGCTTACATTTTGGTGTAAACTGTTATAATCCCAAGGTTGGTATCAAGAAGATTTTAGTTTCTTTCCCTGGTTTAACATACCTGAAACAAATCCAGTTCATTAGCAAATTTGATCATCAGGCTCAGTGGAAGCTACAAAGTCGCATCACAGGCCAGAGTGGCGCTAAGGTGCTAGGGCCATTTGAGGCTGTTTGCAGCATTAGGTTGGTTTTGTTTCTTGGTTTAAATAACTAAAGCTATACTAGAAACAAGAAATGCTGGTGAGATCCGGGCTCAGGCTCAGCAACAGGCTGATGATCAAACAGCGAAGGAGTCTATCAAGACGGCTCCAGTTTCTGATCAGAATGACTCCTTTTTCAGGGGTTCCAACGATGTCCCACCAGGAGAAGAAACCAATATAGACCCTAACATCACATGATGACAACACCTTGGTTTAGTACAGTTCAGTTTAATTAATTTGAAACCTATGAGACACTTCGCAATACAAAAAAGTCAAATCATTGTCTCATTATATATAATTCATATTTTAAAATTCTGGTCAAATCAAATGTTTTTTAACCCTTGTCCTCACATTGCCCTGCATGTTTTAGGGGTTTACCTGCTGCAGCACACCTGATTTCAATCGATGGCTGAATAACTGGGTTTTGCTGGACGGTTATCATCTGAATCAGGTGTCCTAAAGTGGGGAAACATCTAACATGAAATGCTGTGTGCCTTGAGGACGAAGGTAGGGAAACATGGCTCAGTTGACAAAAACAACCTCACACACACACACATATACACACTTTGGAACAAGCACAATAAATATCCTGTATAGCCGTTTTGGATATGCCATCCAGGTCAGAGAATCACACAACAGCTGATGTAGCAGAAAAGAGATACATGTGACCTGTTAATTTCAAAACAAAATTTAGACATGTAAAAATACATCTTGAGCAGGACAAACACTTTAGTTATGTCACAAAAAATAGCAAAATTAAGATTTTACCAGCACACAGCTGTCTAGACATGACTGATGACACATGTGTTTCTGTGATCATGCATGCTCAGTGCACTGAGGTCATGGCCAGCAGGTATAAACATTCACTAAGCTGCCCACAGCTGCTTCTTCCTATAAGTACAGCAACAAAGTTTACCATGAAAACTTAGAAAAGGTCCTACTTTTTGCTGTTCAATTCATTTTCAGTTCTGTTTATTTATGTACCACAGAATCGTAACAATGACATCTTAAAGTACTTGAGATTAAATTATTCTGTTACAAAAGTAGCAGAATGAAGAAAAGTGGTCAGTCTGTCCTCCAACAGTCTAAGCTTATAGATGCATAACTACAGAGATAGCTCAGGATATCTTAAGCCATTTTAATGATAATCTTTATTAGAAGGTTTTAAGCCTGGTCTAAAAAGTACACATCGTCTCTGCCTTACGAGATAAAATTGGGAGCTGGTTCCACAAGAGAGGAGCCTGATGAGTAAAAATTCTGCCTCGCATTGTACTCTTGGAAATCCACTAGTAAACTTGTAGTCTGAGAGGGAACATATGGAACAATCAGATCTATGATGTATGACGGAGCTTGATTATTAAGGGGGATCTTAAACTCTATTCTGGATTTAACCATTGGCGAAAAGCTAAAACAGGAGAAATGTGATCTCTCTTTTTATTATTCATCAGAACTCTTATTATAGCATTTTGGCTAAACTGAAGGCTTTGAAATGAATTCTGTGCACTTTCTGATAGTAAAGAATTACGGTAGTCCAGCTTTGAAGTAACAAATCCATGGACTATTTTCTCAGCATCACAGGAAGTTTCTAATTTTAGCAGTATTCTGGAGCCATTCTAAGAGAACATTATGATCAACTGTGTCAAAAGCAGAACTGATCCAACAAGACCAGAACAGTCACAAGTCCACCATCTGAGGCCATGAGAATATCATTAGTAACTTACACGAGGGCTGTTTCAGTGCTTTGATGAGCTCTAAAATCTGACTGAAATTCTTCAAACAGGTTGTTACTGTTTAAATGCTCACATACCTAATAACTATTTTCTCAAAATTTTGGATAAGAAAAGGAAGGTTAGATATAGGTCTCTAATTAACAATGTAATCTTGATCGAAGGAAGTTTTACTTAAGTAAAGGTTTTAAAGACTTTAAGTTCCTGTTATACATATCGATTAATGAATGATGGATGAATGAGAATATTCACAGGCTTATCGATTTACTAAGGATAGATTTGTCATATGTAAAATGGGGCCAGGAACTTCCTTAAATTATTTGGTTGGTATTGGGTCCAACATACAAGTCAAAGGTTTAGATGAAACTAATATTTTTGATAATCCCAAAAGACTGACGGAATCAAAACAGTGCAAACATGAACAAGGTTCAACATTTCTCTCTGATGCTGCCTTGCTTAATGTGAGAGACAAAACCATGTTTGTGAGCATCCTAATGATGTTATTTTTAATACAATTTTATTTATGAGGAATCCCATAAAGTCATCAAAATTGAGAGCTGGGTTAATAGTTGGCTCAAAAGAGCCATGACTCTTTGTAAGTTTGCCAACTGTACTAAAAAGTAACCTAGGATTGTTCTTATTCACCTCTATTAAAGATGAAAAATAAACTGTTGTAGTTTATCAAATGGTCTTCTTATACAGCAGTAGACTATATTTTCAGGTTAAATCACAGTCATCTAGGTGTGTGAAGCACCATTTTCTCTCAAATCTCCTAGTATTCTGCCTTAAAGTATGCAGCTCTGCTTTAAACCTCCTTTGGACAATTACTTTCTTTATTAAGGGAATCTACACTGTCTAATGCCAAATACAATAAGGAAGAAATGGTATGAAGCAGGCAATTTCTGAAGGGATTAGAGATGGAATTGCTGCCCTCTATTGTGTTGCTGTAAGATACTGAAGAAAGCAAAATGGAACAGATTCTTTTAAATTTGTTACAGCATTGTCTGATGAGGTTCTATGATAATGACATTTTCTTTTAGGTTTGGGATGTCAGTTATCAAAAAAAGTTATTAAAAATGGTCAGGCAGAACCAGGTTATGTGGGAGGTCTTTTATTTC
The DNA here is from genome assembly GCA_028564705.1 of Apricaphanius iberus. Classification (NCBI taxonomy): domain Eukaryota; kingdom Metazoa; phylum Chordata; class Actinopteri; order Cyprinodontiformes; family Aphaniidae; genus Apricaphanius; species Apricaphanius iberus. Next base: position 1,472,845 of record JAPXFQ010000231.1, read on the forward strand.
CACAATCAATGCTGTATGTCAGTACAAGGTCCAAACTGTGTTGACCCGGGTGTGTAGATCCCTGTACTTTTTGAGTAAAGCCAATTGAGTAAGATGACTAAGATAGCATCAAAGCTGCATTTAGGTCTCCATGTGGATATTGAAATCCCCTGCTATAATGACCTCATCAGTATTTAACACTAAATCAAATAAAAAATTTGAAATCTGATCCAAGAATTAAGAGTAGGGGCCTGGTGGACAAACAATGTTTTGATGTTTTTTAACTTGGATGAGGAAAGCTAAGGGTTATATGTTCAAAAGAACTGTAGCTATTAGTTGATCTGGGATTAATTAGTAAATCAGACTAAAAAATGGTTGCAACTCCTCCTCATCCTCCAGTATTTCTGGCAATGTGGAAACTTAAATAATTGGAAGGACTTTACTCATTTATAATGAGATAATCCTTCTGCTGCAGCCAGGTTTCTGTGAGACAAAACAAATTAACTTGATAATGACAAATCAAGTAATTTACCAACAAAGTTTTTGAGGAGAGGGATCAGTCACTCCTTGTATGCGATAAAAGGACAAATTAGTCAGCTGCTAATTGGTTAAATGGTGTAAGTAAGTAGGTTGAACCACATAGAACTACTTGCATGGTTGAAAAGATATATAAATTAAATTTTACCACTCAATCGTTATGACTAGATGCAAGCCTCTTTTACTGACACAAAGATAGAGGATTTTTCCCTCATTAATGTTTCAACTCATTGCTGCACAATTATCTATGAACCTAATTCTCCCCTCAACCTTGAGCCCTAAGACAGAAAATACAACCTTTGATAATTGGTTTCTTTCCTTCAGCCTGCTGTTACTTTACTTAAAAGTTTGAGCTTTGAAAACAGAGGATGACATCAGAAGGCTTGGCCTAAAATCAAAGCTTGTCTGTACACAATTTAACCATCAGTTTTAACACATTTATGTGTAGGAATGCTTTGTGACATAACTTCTAGTTTTAGAGCCAGACATGAACCAATGTAGCTAACAATAGGCTGTAGTGAAAAGTACAGTGAGTTTTTCACTACATGATGAAAATGTGTTTAAAAAAAGAGTTTTTGGATAGCTTGGAGTTTATATAAAGTGTTAAACTCAAAGACGAGGATTAATTTATTAGCAACCCTGAGAAAGTTTTGTAAAAAGTCTGAAAATAAATCTGACCCAGGGGAAGACCCAGGACTCGCTGGAGGGATTATGTCTGCTAGCTGGCCTGGGAACGCCTCGGTATTCCTCCCGAGGAGCTGGCCCAAGTAGCTGCGGAGAGGGAGGTCTGGGTCTCTTTGCTTAGGCTACTGCCCCCGCTACCCGACCCCGGATAAGCAGAAGATGATGGATGGATGGATGGATAAATCTATCTTTTGGTACAGTAAAATGATAAATAGCCAGTACTTGTATAGCAGTGCGGTCCCAAAAACGCTATACACAATCTGTCATTCACCTGTTGATACACTGATGGTTAATAGCTGCAATGTAGCCACAGCTGTCCTGGGGTAGGCTGACAAAAACAAGGCTCTCACACATTGATGCCACCAAACAATCTGACCACCACCAGCAAGCAAATGAAATGAAATTTCTTACACTAGAAAAAAAATGACCAAGACCAACAGAGCGATGGTTCATCCGGTAATAGGACGCGTCCGTAGTCACTGCTGGCCCACAAAGCTTGTGCTGAAGGTTTTAGCAAAACAAAACAAGTACATTACTCAAATACCTAACAATTCATTTAAAATATATGCAACTGAAGTATCATTTAAATGTACTTTAAAAAAATAGTTGGATTGAATTTAAAAGAACTTGTAATAACTTTATGTTTCTGTGAGGTATAAATATGACACTCTTTTCCTTCAGTCACTAACTGCAGGGCTGGACGAGGACACCTATTTATTTTAAGGTCATATCCAGTGACTAGGATGGTAAGGAAGATTAAAAACAAACTCTATTATAGGCCTTTTCTGCCCTTCCATCAAAAAAGTCAATGTTTAGTTTGTTAAATCTTGCTTGGAGTTGTACTTTTGAAAGGACAAAATCAGCCTTCTGTGATGAAACATACTGGTCACCATGACCTCAGTCTGATACAAAACATGCATGGTAATCTAAAGGGAAGAGGGGATCGTGGACGCTGGGTGATCTATGTAAAGATTGTCCAATATGCAATAAATTTACTTAATTAAAAAACATTATTTTTCAGCATATTTCAGTAAAGAATTATTCTGCTACAAAAAAATATTTCTACATTTGTGTCTCTTCATGTGTTTAACAGTAAAGACATCTATCAAGTATTATTGTCATGTTCAGTCATGCACAGATGAAACAACAGTTGCATAACCCCCAGAAGATGAATGGGAATATTTGCACACGACATGGAGCAACTTTTCACTATATAGAGCAAAAGTTGAAAATTAAACTGATTTTAATTAAAATTCAAACTCATGGCAGTTTACAAAAAGTTAGGCAAAATATCATTATATATGAACCTGTCTTACTCTAATAAATAAGACAAAGCATAAACTGATAGATTATATAGACTACATGTCATCATTCAAAGATCTTGCAATGAGACCTAAAACAAAAACAGTCATCCAAAGCAAATGCTGAAATTGGAAGAAAAAAAAGAGCTTAACTTCTGTTAACAGAGCATTTAGGGGATCTGACAAATCAAAATATATGCAGACAGTGTTGTTATTTATAGAGGATAGGGTTGTACAAAGAGGTTAGAGGAATATCTGTTTTAGCCCAATATTTAGTTGTGGATTTAATCATGGTAGTTATATTCCCTCTCTCAACTATTGGCTTTTGTCTTCCTGTATCCTTCAACCTGAAGTTTATTGATAATCTCAGATCCCCCAACCCCACAAAATAAGTAAGGCTAACTTCTAACATTAGGTATGCTGTGCAGTCCCCCAATGACCACAACAATTTACAGTGACATGCACCTCTCTCCTTTTCTTTGGCTGCTATTCACCACACCAAATTGCAGCACCATTTACAGCCCTCCCCTTGCACAACCATCATCTATATGTCTTTTCAGAGCCACAGTTCCCACATTCCAGTTCATTTGTCAACCTGTCTTCGCCTGTTTCGTGTGAAGGATCAAAAATGGCTTCTTTCAGCATAAGAGGACACGGACCCTTGGAAGACGTTTATGACTAATATGTTCACAACCAGGTGTGAAAACCTCTGACCACCCACATAAACCATGTCATGCCATAATCTAATGAACTAATATGTGAGGTGACCAGGTACTCTGTTTTGGGGAGACTTCCTATTGTTACTACATGTTGACCCCCTTAGACAAATCGTTGGTAAATTTCGTAATATCTCCTACCACTTTTATGCAAAAGGCATTCAGTTGTTATGTTTTTTTTTTTTTTTAGAAATTCGGACTGTCTTAATTACTCAAGTAGCACAAAGATATAACAAACTGGGGAATAAAGATTAACCCCTAAACTAAGCATGTTTCACCTGATCAGGCAGCGGATTAGACGTTTGAATTCACCCATCAGCAAATACCTAATAATTTTGCTAGGGGTTTTAAATCAATAATGCTCTAGCAAAAGTTTTTACTGATTTTTTTTTTTCTTTTGAGAAATGTTTTTAACTGAAAAAGGGTGGTGTGGAAAATAGGAACTTTAGATTATTTTCCATGCTTTTATTCAGTTTCATCTGGACTATTTTAACACATTTTTTTCATGCATCAACAGAAAGCCCTCAATCACCTTCAGCTGGTCCAAAACTCTGTAGCAGGACTCTTACCTGGAACAAATAAAAAAGCTCCCATCACTCCTGTTTAAATTTTATTGCAATGTTTACTTGTTAATTTTAGTATTATTCTCAAAGTTTTTATTTAAACTTTTAAGGCCCAACATGGTCAAGGTTCCTTGCTGTATTTCGTTCCTATTGAATTTGCTTTTCCGTCAGTTTTGTTTAAACGTATTTGTAACATTTAATATTGTTTTTGTCTTACAATTCATTAATATTTTAACGCTGAGCTGCTGTGATCAAACTTTAAGCTGCATTAACTCCTTCTTTACCTGTATGTACATTCATTATACCTATGTCAACACACAAAAAAAAACCACACTGAGGTAATTTTTTTAATATATGACAGAGCTTTGAGGATTTGAAATAATTTTATAACAAACATGATAAAAGCAGCATAACATTAAAAACTGTCTGTGATTTTAATTAACCTTTGTCAAAGTCTTGAACCTAAAACTAAAGTATGTTTTTCTCACATTAAACTATTATAAAGATACTACAGATACAAATAGAAAAAAGTATAATAATAATAATAATCTGCTTAAAATATTTTTTTGAAAAATTAGAAGATTGCAGCAGGAAGTAAAGGGATTTTAAAAGCTCTCCAAATTATTTAAAAATAATCCATTCCACAGTAAAGAAGTTAAAAAAGCCCTAAACTGTCCTCATCGGACCAACAGCAAGCTTCTGCAACTGCTTATATAAACATCTGCAAACAACTAAAGACTGCAAATGTTTTACTTAAGTTAGAACGTGTGAAAGGAGAAAACCTTTGCTTTCGAAGGAAAATAAGAATCCCCGCTTAGCTTTCCAGAGACAAGATAAATTAACATGTTTCGGCATAGACTAAGAGCCCTAAGCCAACAGTGAATCGTGGAGGTATCGTGGTTTGGGGGAGCTTTCCTGCAACAAGATAGGACTAGAAAATGTGATACCATCTGTAAAAAAGAAAAACAACTGCAGAAAAAGCAGAATGGGACCCTGCAACACGACAACTTCCCAATTCAAACTAGTACATATATTAAGAACTGGCTATTAAGAACAGAATTGAGGAACAGAAAGTTCTTGGTCTAGTCAAACCCCAGAACCTGATCTTACAGCGCTGTGGAGGGACTTGAAATGGGCACTCAAAAAAAAACTTGTTGGGTGAACATAATAAAATTACATAAATCATTTCCACCCAAATGATTTGGGTTGATTTTGCAATAATTAATTTTTTTGAGTGAACTAAATGTATATATACATTAGTTTTTGTTAAATAAATATTTTTTTGCAGTTGTGTGAACATTTTCTATCCTATTACTGATTTAATTTATTACTTTTAGGATGTGTGATAGCAACATGGACTGCAGATATAAAAACACAGAGGGACCATTAATGGTCTGCTTAATGCTGAGTGAAAAGAATGCGGCAAAGGCTAGACGTGAACTCATTGAGGTTGGAGCCAATCAGGGCAGATCTGGTGCTTCTGCTCAGGTTTTTATTTTTTAAAATATATTTTTTAATATCTGTCCTGCTCTCTGCCTTTGTTTGTCATTGTAGTGAAAGGAAGACTTGTGTCGCAGTTTTGGGTCGGGTTGTTCCACCATTTTGGGGAAACCCTTTTCTGAGTAAAATTAACTCACTTTTAACCTGTTTTTCTTTCTAAGAACTGTGATGTAAATAAAACCAAAGTTTAATTTAACTTTGTTTTCCTTGTTGCTGAACCGCCTGATCAGAGTCTTCACTGACATTTTTACATCCAAGGAGGAAAATCATAATTGGGACACTTATTTAATATCCTATTTTGGTCACATGCACTTGAGTCAGTGAGAGACATATGGACATTTAACCTTTTTTTTCCCTCAAATCCTCTCTAGCTAATGGGTCATCATGACTTTCACAGTTTCTGAACCTGAAAAATCTTTAATAGTTGTGGAATAAAAGAGCAGCAGATTTTCAAGAATGTTCAGATCTTGAAACCTTTAACTGGAATAGAAGATGCTAAATTTGACAGTTTGCTAACAAAACTTAAAAACTGAGCTAAATAAATGCTAAAAGGGTGAAAAAGGCACATCATTTTTAGCTGATCATGCAAGTAACCCCTGATTATCCAAGTCTTGCCAAAAAAAACAAAAAAAAACCACGAAAGTTTCCAAAAGGTCAGACTTTATCCAGCTGTATAGTGAAGACAAGGGAAGCTTCAAGCTAAAATGAAGCTATTTGGTTAGCTGGTTTTTCAACCACGGAGAAGAATGTGTGGTAATCTGAGTAGTAACAAAATGGCACAGTGGAGCTGTTATCATTATGTAATGATAACAGCAGGCAGCTGCCCCTTTCAACACATTCAGAGAGGGATTAACCCCTGACCTCAGCAACATTCAGATATCCAGATGTAATGAATTCTCTGCAGAGGGAACATTCACAGCAGCCACTCGTGCTGCTTATTAGGCTGCTGTCTTTCTGAATCCCCCTGCGGAGCGCTCCCCCCTAAAATCCTGCGTGATGACTTAATGTCGCTGCTGCATGATGCAGCTTTAGCAGGCTGGAGGGGCAGGAATAAGTTAAATGAAGAAGAGCGCGTCCTCATCCACATCCGTGCTTTATAGAAGCGATTGATGTCCACCTTGTGAAAGGAATCTGCAAAAAAACTTCCTGTAAATAGCAAACTGTATGGCACGTGGCATTTTAAAGGAACAGCAAATCCAAGCTGTAGGCCCAATATCCTGATGTTTCAGTGATATTTTATTACCTTATTGAGCAGATGGAGTTTACATCGACTTGCTGAAGTCAAAATCAAGCATCAGAATGGGGTAGAGTGTGAGTTTAAGTGACTTTGAATGCGTTGCAGGCGTCAGATTGGCTGGTTTGAAAATATTTTAGAAGCTACTCAGATTTACACACGCAACCTCATCTTGGGTTTACGGTATTGGTCCGGAAATATGCAGTGAGCTGCAGTTGTGTGGACTGAAATGCCTTGCTGGTGTCAGAGGTCAGAAGAGAATGACCAGAACTGTTTTTCATAACAGAAAGCCTACAGCACCTCGTAACACCATCTCTCAGGGCACAATATGCTGAATCTTAAAGTAAATGGGCCACAGCAGCAGAGAACCACAACAGGGGCCCAGATCTGTCAGCTCGAAACAGAAAACCAAGGCTACAATTTACACAGGCCAGATACATGCAACTATTATTATATAGGGAATAATTTACAAGATGGTGTATTCAAGTCAGAGAAACCAACAGACCCAACAGACAATATGTGCATTCTCCAGTCTGTGTAAATTAATAATTGGTTGAGAGGAGAGAGTGTGGAGTCCAATCAGTAAAGTGCAGTGACCTTTCAGGGCCACCGTAGTAAAGACATTCATTATGTCAAGATACAGGAAAGCTTTTCGAATCATCATGGGAATGAAATACCCGTTCCTAGGTGCCACAAGTAGGTTGCTCCATGCAGCACAGGTGGGAAGCAGTTTTTTGCAATTTAAATAATGGTTATACGCCTAAATATAAGTTTGGTGATTCACAGGAATCCTAAATATTATTTTTTCTAGTTTATTGAGTAAATATTAATGACAATATATGAATTTGTACTGAAAACTGCATACAAATTTTTTGACCAGCCCAATATAATCTTGTCCTTGGTTCTCTGTAATTATATTTATGCATTTTTCTTCATGTTTTGAAGTGAAATAGAATATGTAGTTTTCCTAGTGAATGAAAATAGAGACTTTGTACTTTACTCACATTAAGAAAAAAGTTACTTTGTACAAAACTGTACCACAGACTCGAGTGTAAACCCAAGTTTTCTAGTGCAAATATGAGGCTATTTTTCATACAGCTAAAATAAGGCTAAATCATGCAACCAAGACAACTGCAAGCAAAATTACAAATGAAGGAATGAAACCCACAGAATACTACTTCAAGCTTTCTTGCTGCCAAATTTTCTCGTCTACTTAAACATGGGAATAACTTGAATCTATTGTTGGCTTGATTTTTGTCATTTCCATACCTGAAAAGGAACAGAATAATTTTAATATGTCCTTGTATGCAAAACCATAGGATTAAGAGGGTGTAGTTTACTTATCCAAATAACTAACGAAAACCACCTTTTTAGAGTGAAAAGCTGGTACAATTCAACCTAGAAAGCAATGATATTCACTCTAAGCGAAGAGCATCAGACCTCGTCATGTAACTCAAATGACACCAACGCATCACCGGGATGAAATCTGTGGGTTTACCCACACTGGGTACCCTGGGATGACTGGTGGGATTCCTGTGGAGCGAGGCATGTTCCAGCAGATCCTGGAGATGCTTCGCTGAACTGAAATCTGGAGAATTTAGAGGCCAGGTCAGCGCCTCAGGCTCTTGCTTGCATCCATCAAGCCATTCTTGAGCAGTTTCTCTCTCTTCTTTTTATTTTTTTGCTCAGTGCGAAACCTCACATTTGAAGAATCCTGCTGTCACCTGGGAATACTGCAGCCACTGGAGCAGCAGGAATTGTTGGGTCTCCAACTTATGTTTGGGTTAACTTTGGGTTTTTCCCAGGAGTCGCTTGGAAAACATTGTTGCCCCTTGAAGTGTTTTGGTTGATACATCTCAGTATGTGGGATATGTGAAGATATTCCACTGAGCTAGAAAAATTAAAAGTGCGTAAATTATCTTCCTATTCAGAGTTGTGTAATGTGGTTGAATATGAAATATATGATAATATGGAAAGTTTAAACAAGTGACATATCCAAAGTGCTCAAAATTTTTAAGGTAAGCGATACAGAATATAAATAAAATGCAAAATGAATAGTTAAATCAGATAAAAAAAATATTTTTAGTTGTTACAGTTCAGTATTTCTCTGCTCAGCTAGTTTTTCTGCTGTTTTTGGGTTATGAACGTGAAGGCATGTGCTGTCCTGTTGATAATCACCACAGCCTAAAGCGGCAGAAGTCCTTTCCAGACCTGCGCCGTCCCGTTTCCAGACTCCTGACAGACCCAAATACCAACCTGTAATATACAGCTAACAATCACACAATGAACACTGAATGCTACTGTTCCTGCTGCACACTACTTTTATTTGAACTTCACAAAGGTGGGCTAATAGATATGGATAATTTTTCATCACATTAAGTCTGACAGAAGACTCTGCTCTCTAATCTTGCAGCCAGACGATGATCCAAAACAAAAAAGTCGCAGAAGGAGGTGTATGTTCAGGCTCTTAAAAACTTAAAGGAAACACTGAGATCTGTTCTTATAATAGCTGCATAGTTTACTCAAAATAACAAAAGCAATCTTCAAAATTAATAGTATGTTGTGAGCTGGTGAGGGAAATGGTAAAAAAAAAAAATCCACATTCCTCTGGTAAAAGCTGAAGTCTCGAGACAGACTAAGGGGCTATATTGTCCATGTAAAAAAATGCAATAAACCATTTCTTTAAGTCCAAAGTGTCTGTTTAAAGTGATTTCAAAAGCGGATCCTCAATTCTTCGGAAAACTGCGAGGTACGTCTTCCCGCCGTTCCTCTGCACCTTTTTTCCTTCCTCAGTGCAGGAACTCAAACGGCTTATAATGATGTCATCAACCTGCCGAAATAAGAACGAAGATGTGGTCACGATAACAATGCAAAAGTCTGAGGGAAAAAAATTCAGAATTGCCTAAATTGGTCCACTTTGAACAACTTTGGCCCTGAAGTATACAAAACTAACCCAGGCGAGCTTTCAGAATCAGTTTTCATTTGAACTTTGCAGCACCTCCAATGTACTTTGACACTTTGTGAGCATTCCACACTGCTGTGCTAATATCACTTGGAGTAATCATAATACAGATTAGGTCCTAAAAGCTGATTAAAAAAAGCCTAGCTGTACGAATAAGAAAAACCTAATAGCTAATTTATTTTGTTGTTGAAATCATCAAATAGAGCCACAAAAATACATTAGCCTGCACAAGACCCCTTAATGTTCTAACGGCCCGCCGGAGGGCCCGTCCGCCATTTTTACTTCTTATTCCATTATATTCTGATTAATAATTTCCAGGAAAGGTAATAGTCTTGTTTTTTTAACCATATATGCCAATAAAGGACACAATCATAAGTGTGAACACAGCAGTTGTCTTTGTCACCCACCCCCCTATTCCCTCTCTGAAGAAGAATTATGCACAACTCACTTTTGCAGCCTGCTCTGAAAATTCAACATATTTCCCTCCCCGGGAGTACGTTTCTCAATGTTTTTTAATCAAAGATTCATATATCACACTGCGTATGCCCGAATGGCTTGGCTTGTGACTCATAACTTACTTGATCCAATAGCTGACAGGTTAACCCGGTATTCTGTGGCAAAATCGTCAGCTATTGGCTGATAGCTGAAAAGTGACATCCTTATTCTCTCGTATGTGCTTCAAATGTGCTGATTGAAGCATCAAATAGCCGATGTAATGCTGAAAATGTTAATAGGTCACTTGAGGGGTTGGACTTTATCCGTGCAATAGGAAACGGCCCGTGTCAAGAAGCACCGTTACGCACAGTAAGTAACCCTTTGAGTGCTGGGTCAAAACACACTTTATTGTTATCATACAACATGGTGGAAGCTGTGGAGCTTTGTTTGAGACAAGACAGTGGTAATTTTGTGAGTTTTTAATTATAAGGACATAGCAGATTTGGCACAGATTGAACCTTTTTTGGGCACATTTGACCTTTAGTTTGTGGTATTTATTTATATTTAATGTAAAATGCCCATTTTTTGGTTTATTGCTGGGGGTTTTTTGTGGATAAAGGCAATAAATCAGCCTTTAGACCCACAATGTTTTTAGGGTTACCACACAATTCTAAAACTATTTTTGAGCATATATTTTATAAATTTTAATAGGCAAACACACAATTTTATCTATTCCTCTGTATTAAAAATTATTTAACCGGACAACAATAGCGCTTAGACATATTTTCACTGTTCTGTGAAATATTTGTGTTTTCTTTCCAACGAGACCCCAGTCATATCTCTACTCCAAATGGTTCAAAAACAGCTTTAATTTTAATTTGTGTATGCGTTTTTTAAATATTTTGTGAGGAAATTACAGGAATATTAAGGGGTTAAGAGCTGCTGAACTTTTCCACGTTGTCATATTAAAACCACTGATTTCAATGTGTTTTAATTGGGATTTTATGTGATTTAGCAACACAACAAATCTTATAAATGTGGACCTGAAAGGGAAAATATTTTTTTAAATTATTTACAAATAAAATTTATAAAAATGTGCTTGCATGTTTTCATAATCAATAAAACTGCAAGTGTTTTGGAGTTTGACTCTAGCAGCTTCTACATCTAAAGGCAGACATGTTTCCTCTCATCTTTCTTTACATAGTCAACCAAACTAAGTCATAGTGGACAGAGAACATCTGTTAAAATCAATTTCAAGCCTTGCCTTGACTGGGCCTTTCTGAGACGTGAATTTGGTCTGATCTAGAGTAGTCCATCGTAGCTCTGGCAGTGTGCTTAGAGACATTTTCGTGCTGGAAGGTAAACCTCCATCCCAGTCTCGAGTCGTTTGTGGCCTCTAACAGGTGTTCTTGCTGAAAAGTGCTTAGCAAAAACCATCTTTCCATTGTCCTTAATCAGCTTCCCTGTCTCTGCTGAAGAAATACATCCCTACAAGATGATACTTCGATCCCCATGACTCCCAGTGGAGATTTGTGGGTTCTAGGTTCTCATCTGAGCAGAGCTCCTCTTCCAATTTTGCGCTGTCCTCCACATGGCCTGTGGCTTTAATGAATGCCTGTTTATTATCTAGCCAGTGTAATCATCCATCTGTAGACAGACGGGGGGCACTGAGATGTAAGGAGAAACCTTCAGACATATAATGTCTTCCTGCGCAGAGCAGGACGGTCTATGCAAAATGCTGTTTCTCCTTGTTTATCAACATGTATTAAATTCTCAAAGAACTGATGGAATCTGTCGTTTTATTACGAAAGTTCCTTTACAGTGGTAAAAAAACTCTTTCTTAGTACAACTCCTCCATAAAAATGAGATCTGTGACTCTCTATAGCTCCTCCAGCGATGCCGTTGGACATTTAGCGGCTCCACTGATTAAATCCTCTCACTGCTTGATCTGCAAACAGGTGCAGCTTTAATTTTCAGATGATGAATTGAACGGTGCAAGATGTCTAAAGTTTGGGATTTATTTTTACAACCGATGTCTGCTGTGTTTCTTGCGCTTCACCAAGCTGTTTCTTATAACAAACCTCTCAGGCCCAGTTCTAGAACCGTGGGATTTACACTGAAATTGAACAGATTAGGTGCCTGGTGAAGGTAACTTGCTGGAAATTTTTATTTAGGGGTCATCAGAGAAAAAGGGTATGAATTGTCTTACTTTTCAGATTGTTATTAGAAAAAATAAAGAAAAGAAACCATTGATCCTTTACTTGAGATTTATGCACTTAGTGTTGACCGACTACAGCGGTGACAAACTAATTTCCATTTTGGGCCACATCAAGCTGATGAATATCCTTAAAGGGCCGGTTGTAGCAGACAGTATTGGCAAAACTATAACAAATAATTTAAAATCCCCTCTGCATTCCAAAACTAGGTCTTAAAATTAAATAATCCTAAAGAACTTTACATAATAATGTGATAAAGGACTATTTAAATAAACAGTGATTTTATTTTACTGACAAAATTGTATTGGTGTGCACAAAAAAAGAACTTACATGTTCTATCTATAGGGTTCTCTAGAGGTTAGACGGCCACATAAATGGCTATGAGGGCCGGATTTGGCCCCTAGGCCTTGAGTTTGACACGTGTGATCTACAACATAACAGAGGTTTTTGGTTGTAGCCGGAAAAAAATGTAAAACTTTAGCAAGATGTTATCTGAACTGGGACAGTAGGTAAGTCGAAAAGAAAAGTCTATTGTGTTAAGTCCATGCAATCAGAAGTAACTGGAGGCTCTTTCACAATCAAAGACAAGCGTTCTCTTTCAGTCTCATAAGGGTTGTCAAAATAATCGATACCTAGATATTTATCAATACTAAAGCTGGTATCTAAATTAGATATTCTGTTCCTGTGGTATCAATATTTTTGAGTCTAGCCTCCTTCAGAGTACACAGATATCCATGTTCCCCTACAGCCAGCTTTAAATTCTGCTATCTTTGACCTGTTTTTATGTGCACTTTTAAAAACACAGCACATACTTGAAAGGTTTGAGGAAAACTGTTTAGAATGACTTGTTTACATTTCATTCTTGCCTTATGAATTAAGGCAGATAAAAGAAATGTTATTCATTGTATCTACTTGTTCAATAAATGTGTGTATTTAAATTGGATAGAATCCTTGAACAATCATTTATTATTATGTAACAGCAGCAAAGTGAGAAGAGAACAGAATTTAAGAGTCAAGAAAAATATGTGTATTATGGATATAGTTAGAAAACCAGAGTACTGTGCAGTTATTAAAGATAAAATTTAACATAAAGTGGCGTACGCAGGTTGTAATGTGCAACAGAGCAGGGTACTTTAGAGATGTTGAAACAATTACAAATATTTAGGAAAATATACAGATATGTAAATCAACTTAGTATCAAATTCAAGTTTTCTTTTCAGTATCGAATCGAGTTTGAAATTGTAGCACCGTGACAACACTAGTTTAAGGTTTACAACACATGGTTCTGGAGGAGAATTAAGCCTCAGACAGATGAAGTGCTCCTGAAAAGCAAACAAAAGGGTTGCTGGTCCTATCAAGGCTGGAGATGCTTTTCTTTCACAGGAACTGGAGGATGGATGAAGCTAAATACAGGCCAATGTATGGAGGATTTGGGCTGGGATTTCCTTTTCAGCAGCAAAACGACCCTATTCAAGTGTTAGAATGGTATAGTCAAAGTCCAAGTGAGAAGCAAGATCACCTATTGATGCTCAAAGCCCGTCTATACAATCTGACTTCGATTGGGCTCTTTTGTAAAGGGGGAGAAACATCCGTCTCTACATATGTAAAGCTGCTTGAGTCATTCCCTGAAAGACTTTGCTCTACCCACATCTAAAGGTGTTTCTAAAAACTCCTGACTCAGGTTTTTGTGCATTCAAGTAAATTAAACATAAGCTACAAAGTTTTTACTGTATAAGATGTCATATCCTTAAATTTGGCTTATTTTCAACTAATTCACAAGCTTTTAGTTTCAGGTTAAAAGTCTCCATGACGACCTACCAGCTCCTCTTCTGGAACACGTTCAAACAGCGGATGTTCGCTGAAGTGCTTTACCATCCAGAGGTGGACCTCCTCCACATCTGTTATGGTATACACCAAACCCTGATACAACCAAGAAAGACAAAAAAATAAATAAATAAAGGTAATAGTCGCATTAAGATCATCAGTTCACTTCTGGGAACAAAATAGGTCAATAAACTTTTACTGGTGTTCAAACACAGATCCGGTTATCATCCAAGTAAACGCTTTTCCTGATAACAAAATTTGTCCTCCATTTTTTTCTGAAGCGTTCAGTATTTGGGCTCAAAGTTGATGCTTTCACCACCCCTACAGAGCAATTTATGTAAAAAAGATAAAAATAGCAAACAGACAGGACAGAGGTGAATCACCTGTGTCAATATATCTTACTTTGGAGAATAGGAAGATAAACTTGCCAGTAAAGGGAGTTCTGAGAAAACGCAGTGGTGGAACAACTTTCCACAGTAGTGCATTTCAGCACGTATAACTTTGTGTTTTCGGAAGTGGGGCGGGACGTTGATGAGCGATTGTGTTATCAGCAGCGCAGCCACATTAATCCCTGTAGCTTAATCACTACTGTTTACTGTTTGGGCTGTCGTCTGACCATATTTCATATTCATCCAAAAGTAAATGATACGGTATGCACACATCTCTATAAATAGGCCGGTTCCTGACAGTGTTCTCACCCAGCAGCGATGGCTTGGCGGCGCTCCAGCGCCGAAGGCCCGTCGGCACAATCCCTTACATATGCATGCACAAATCCATCAGTGGAGGAAAAATAAAAACCCCAAAAACAATAAAGTCAAATTGGACACAAGCCCTCCTTTGTTCTCAAAGCTGTGCACGGGATAGCTCCGACATGGAGGGGCTGAGTGGGTGGGGACCAGCTGCAGTCTGTTTGCTCAAACTGATTTCACTGAATTCACTGATTTCTGTTAAACACAATCTACTGATAAAATGACAAGAGAGTAGGAAAAAAAAAAGCTTTCCATTGCTGAGCGGAAGTTTCGAAATTAAGAAATACAATTTATTTCATAGGCGCATCTCACTAAATCAGAGCATCAAAAAACTAAATTTATTTTAAGTAATTACATTCAAATATAACAGATTCATTAAAGACAATTACATGGTGATTATGGCTTTTCATAATATAAAAAAATACAACGAATAATTATTTAATCTATCAGGAATGTTATGGCCTACACCACTGGTGTCCAAACACGTATATCAACTGGGACAAAATTCTCAATTCAAAAAGTATATTTTATTTAATGAAAAAAAAAAGAAGAAAAAAAGTATTTAAATTTTTTTCTTGCTTAACAATAAACTGAGCATACAGAGTTTTAACAAAGTCATCAAACTTTTCGAAGAAAAAGGATGGGTAAATAGATGTAAAACCTAAATCTGGTTTTCCATAAAAGCCAGAGATGCCACAATTTAATAAATCAAAATGTCCCAAAATTGATATTTATACATGTGAGAATACTTCACATGTAAATGAAAATGTAAATTTACCAGAATGAATATGCATTTTTATATATATATATATAATTTTTTTGTAGTTTTATTAATATTTTACCTCACTGCTATGTGCCGAAGATATCAAATTTATTTTATCTGTTGACTTAAAAAAATGAAATCCCTAACACTACTATTGAAAAGTACAATTTCCCCCTTCCCCTGTTTTGATCTCATATTCCATCCCTCACTGAAAAATCTGCATGCTATTAATTCCCATTCACTTACATCGGTTAATGCTAAGCTAAAGCAAACGGACTGCTGGAAGATCATGGTAATTACTGGGCTGGTTACAAAATGCTTTTTTATCACTTATGAGGGATATAGCAACAGACACATTTTTACTTAGGGGTGGAATATCCTTATAAAGCTGCACCTGAGTTGCTGTGGAGTTTAACCAGTCAGATATGAGGGTTTATTTAGTGAGACATAGCTTCAGTATTAATTATTCCATTAAAGTACTTTATTAAACTTTTTTTAATTAGCTAAAAGCTATCCTATGGTCTTTTAAATGTTTGTGTTTGATCAACACATCCCAGCAGCATCTCAACAGCAACATAACACCCCTTTAGATGAAAAACTGGATACTTTGGCTTTGCATGGTACCCAACTGATGGCGTTGATATATTATGTTGTGATACTTTATAATTCTGATATTCTTGATGGATACTGGTTTTTGCTTTTCAGAATGATACACTAAGTTATGTTGTGGTAAGCCATTTTAAAAAATCTTGCTATATGTGCCCCTTTTTGAACTCAGAGCACCTGTCCCCCTCAGGGTTCTCTGCACGGCCCTGCCTAAAACCTAGTTTATGCTTCTCCGACCGCAAATTTGCACTCAGACACAGAGGTATTGACGGAGACGTTTTCTGTTTATAGTACTCCGCTTTTCCACTCCACTCTCTAATGTTTTTTTCAGCGTTGCTCAACCTAGACAGCAGGGGGTGCTAAGTTTTCATGGTGTCTCGGCCTACTATCACACAGCGCCGTTTCTGTTTTTTTCTAGGCTTGTTAACGCATTTCTTCCTCAAGGAGCAATGAACGACAGAAAGTACATTTTGATTAAGCTGTTAAGCTTTTTTAATAGAAGTGCAGCTAATTGAATCCTCTAGAAACGCATGGAAACAAACACAGCAGCCTTTTTTGTTGTTTTCCTACACCTCCTTGTGTTCAAAATCGGCAAAAGAACAGATTAAATAACTTATCCTCTAAATATAAAGCATGTAGTGGCCAAACGCTGCATTAACTACTGATTACAGCGACTATAGAGCCCCGTTCTGGTGAAGCGATCTCTGGGTGTTACTGAAACTGACCAATCAGATGCAAACGCTCTCTGTCGACGGATAGTTAAAATTTGGGCCTCTACTCCGTGCGTCGTTGCGTAGGTGACTAAGAGCCCTTGCGTTGACGGATACTGGCGTTGCGTCAATCCGTCTCCGTCAAAACGCAGAAGCATAAACTAGGCTTGAGACTACTTTACAGATTCTCTATGGGTCTAGGTTTGGATCTGGCCATTTTACTGGACAATCAAAAACAGTGATACTAGGATTATTACAGGTATTGATACTTGACGGGTGCCAAGTACTTCTTGAAATCAGCATCTTGATAGAGCTTTTTTTTTTTTTTTAGAAGAAGCCACCATTAAGTGGAGTGTGTTGAGGCGTTTCCCCTAAAGTCTTTAATGGGTTTGCTTCACAATTCTCTCAAGAGGGTGGTGCACCTTTTATTAACACACTTTTTCCTTCCACTCAACTTTCCATCAACTTGCATGGATGGAGCACTATTAAAAAAAGCTTCTTTTGAAAAGAAATTTTAACCTCCTTGTGGAGTGTATAAATGACCAAATTAATAAAAAAATATACATTTTGATGGTATTCTAATTTATTAAGATAGAGTTGTACTCCTATACTTGAAAAGCTAAACCCAGGGGATACTTCAATGTCTATTAAAAAAACAAAAGGGTTTCAAGTATATCCAGTCATTTCCCAAAGTTTTGTTATTCTGCAGACAAGTAGCATTCAAACATACAACATACCCCGATTCTGAGTGTGTAAGCATACTCTGCTAACAATGTGGGACTAACGATCCTCCATTTGTGTTTGGTCTTCTTGAAATGAGGGTCAGGGAACAGGAAGAACATCTTACTGAGCTAGAAGACAAACACAGTAGAAAGAATAAGTCAAACAGAGAAAATAGGAAAACAAAGAATAATGGAAATTCCCATTGAAAGTTCACCAATATTTAGAAATAAGGTGTTAAAATGTATTATTCCTTAATTCAAAATTGATATTTCAAGAGAAAAAAGTGAAGAACATATAGATGGACCAGGATAGCTTCTGACTGAGTTCTCTATTGAACGTAGTATTCTGTAGTCGGGTGTTAAACTCAGCAGATTGTAAGACTGGAATTTCCCTCCTTGACTTTTTCCATCTACAAACTTTCCCATGTTTCTGTTTTTGACAATCACTCAAGTGCAGGCACCATGGATATTAGTCTGGCTGATATATTAAAGAAAAAATAATAACTCCAGTCACTTTTTATTAGTTAAAATAAATAACATCTGGTATAGACAGAAAGATGTGGGGATAATCACCGGGAACAGCAGCAGCCTCAGGGGCTCTGAGCTGCTGATGGAAGATGGAAAAACCTCAATACTTCAAATTATTTTTAGGTTACAAAACAAATCAGAGAGGTGAAAAGAGAACAGCGTTTTGGTTTTTTGGTATATGCTGGTCCATGCATGTGGAGAGATTGGGACTACATGTTCAACATTTGATCTGGGTGGTCCTCTCTTGAGTCTTGTTTGTGCTAGTTACGAGTTGCACAAAGAATAAATGATAAAAGATGCAGCAGATATTCCTCTAAGTGACACATAAATGACTTTACAAATGATCCCCTCACATATTCTTGCACATTAAAATATATTTATAACCTTTTAACAGCTCAGTTTTGCTTCAAATTGTGCAGCACGGCCTCATCCACTGCCGCATCTACACTTCCCCTGAGCACGCTCATCAATTCTACATGTAAACGGCACAAAATGGCCAACTTCTTGTGGGGTTTGGACTATGGCCCCAAGACACGTTTTTGTTGGTCATATGACACCAGATATGTGTGAATATGTGTGAATTTCATAATCCTTGGATTAAGGATCATTTCTATTTGCTAAATGCTAGAATAATCAGGAGTGATATTTTTTTCTGAGTTCAGATTCATGCATAGACTCATTTCCTCAGTATTTGGTGGAATTGTCTTTAAAGAGTTTTACTTGGTTACCTTCCGAAAGATTGTCACAATAGCTTGTTGGAATTCTGGCTCATTCCTCCTGACAGAACTGGTGTAATTGGGTCAGTTTATAGGCCACCTCGCCTGCACATTATTGTCCTTAAGCCGCTTTGTAACCACAATATTTAGTCATCGTCTATTTAGAAAACCCGTTTGCCCCTGAGCTTTAACATCCTGGCTGGTGTCTTAAGATTTTGCATCAATATTTCTACCACCTTACGTTCTTTTCTCATGATGCAATCTGTTTTATGAAATGCAAAAAATCCTTCTGCATCGAAACACACGCATCACACGATGATGCTGCTAGCCACCAGCGCTAGCGACTCACCAGATACCTGTTAATCAAGACGACACAGCCCTTATTATTCATCATTTTAAGCTTAAAGTACTTCTAAACTGATGAGTTATAAAAAAACATTTACCCCCTCAGAGTTGTCATGACGGTCAACCTGACCTATTCAACCAGGCTATAAAAATTCTGTGAAGTTAGCATTTTTAACATGAGAACTTGTTCCTTTCTGGAGCCTTCCCCTAGTGGATGAGAGGGGAACTACAATTTTTGTCACTTCTGTGTTGGCCTCACTTTTGGCCGGTGGAGGTATAGTTTATTTTGGATCAACCCCAAATTTCAATCAGTTGTTGCTGGTTTCATTGCAGCCATTTCCTGAAAATTTCTTTAGCTTTATGCGTTCTGTTGCCAACAGACAGACGGGCATGAAAACATTACCTCCAGGCGGAGGTAACTAGTGAGCGCACTGACTCATAGTGCGTAGTATAAAACTTCCTCTTCTTAGGTCACGTCCAGATTAGGAGACTTTTTAAATAGCATGTCTGTGATTCTGTTTTGTAAAATCTAAAATACCCTCAATAAATGTTTCAAATAGTAATTTTTGGACATTTTATAGACATTTAAAAAAATAGATATTAAACCTGCAACAAGCTCTTGAAAGCACATGTGCCCTAATTAACCTTTTGACATCACAGTCTGGGATTTTCCAAACTGTTTAGACAGTCATGTTAGTGTATGTAAATGTCTGAATTTGACGTCAATATTCCTGCATTTAGCATTTACAAATAATCCGGGCTACCCTAAAGCAATTACTCTGATTTACACTCTGTCACAAAGAAACGAAAGGTTAAAAGTAATTTCATACAGATTACTTAAAGACCTGGGCCCATATCCCTAAAGAATTAGCGGCCAAATTCTAAGAAAATTCTCAGAGTCATGACGTTTTCTTAGAATTTCCCCTGAAAGTAACACGAAAATCCCAGTTAATTTAAAAGCTATTCCTCAAAACTCCTCAAAAGCGCTTAAAAGGGCTCCTAAGGCGAGATCTGCTAAGAGCAGGGAATAGGACTTTTAGTGCCTTAGGAGTTCCCCTAAGCAGCTGTGTTTGTAGGATATTTGTTAACAAGCCTTCATAAATAGACCAGCCAGCAATCACAGACATTGATAAAAGCTGAGCTGTGTTACCCTCGTTAAGACCACACTGAGTTGTAACGTTGCAATTTCTACTTCATTAAGGACAGCCCCTTGAGATAGGTCATCTTGTTTTCAATGGGGTCCATATGGGAGTGAAAGTACAAAATATGCCAGCTAGGATATTAATATGAACAAATAAGACACGAATCATTATTTGAACACGGTGTAATGAGCTTAAGTTTTCACATATTTTAGATTCTAATGTTAGGCTATAACCCCTACAGCTTACTATTCATTTTCCAGATATTTTCTTGAATGTGAAATATTATTTACAATTACAGTCTGCATAAGATTAGAGTGTATAATTATGTTTATTTATTTGAGGGTACATCCTTTGCTCATTATCACCAAAAGTTAATTTTCATCAAACTTGTAGGATCAACCAATCACGGCTTTTGAAATGATGACTCATACCTAGCAACGGGGTCAACCACACCTCCTCACTAAGAAAGGATTTTCCATCCATTCTTTGCTCAGAGTTCACTGAAAATGTTCTGGAATCACTTCTAAGCTAAAACTCCAGGCAAGGAATTTTTAGGTTAAGTTAGGAGCTCTCTGAGAGGATTCTCTGAATCTTTAGGGATACGGGCCCTGGTCTTTAGTGTTATTTAGCCTCTGGGATCAACTGTTTTGTAGAAGCTCCTTTAACTGGATTTACATCTTACATACAGCTTTTTTAGAGATATTAAGTTTTTTTTCATTGCAAAACAGTTTAATATCTCTCAGATTGGGTGTAAAGTCCTAAAACAGACACACAACTTTGATTCAATCAATTTTGCTATATATAAAATGTTTGCTGTTCCAGTAGAGGGAAAGCACTCCCAGAGCATGATGCTGCCACAACTAAATGCATACAAATGTATTAAAATAATTTTGGGATTTTTTTGTTGCACTTTTATTTAAAACAATGATTCCTTTTTGTGTTCAAGTTAACATTTCCTGTGGAGACATATTTTTTTTATAGCAACCAGCAAATAAATTCCCAATCAAATATACTGACATCAATTAAAAACGTTCAAAGGATATGAATACTTTTTCAAGCCTCTTGTTCTTCCTTTAAGTAGAATCTGTCTCTCCTTTCAGTTCATGTGAAAGCATTACAGAGCAATGTAAATCTCAGTATGGCACAGAGCCTCCTGTCTGGATGCATAATTAAAGCTTACATCATTCTGATTTAGGCTAAGCAGCACAGCAAAGTCAAAGCAGATTGATTCAGTGTGTTCACTTTTATATGAAACACCTTTGTAATGTGCATTCCACCTACGTGCCACTTTTACAGCCTTTTTTGTACAATGCGCTCATTTCCTGCTTTATACCCAGTCAGGGGCATTTGAGGTGAAGCAATTTTTTTTATTTAAGTTTTTTTATTATCTAAGTTACCTCATTTACCAAGCCCCCCCACACACACACAAAGCAAACCGTGTAATCGAACGCAAGTTCAAACAAGTCCTAGATTACAGTATGTAATGTGAAGGGATGAACAGCCTTCTCACTGAGCGACAAAATGTCCTTCCTCTGTTCTATCGTTCCAAGATTTATTAAAGAATCATCTAGATTTAATTTGACTCCAAATGTTAAAGATAACACATGACCTGGACATGCCCGTTTTATTTGGCGATAATAACAAAATTAAGTTACTAAAATTAAGGTTAGTCTACTAACCTACCTTAAAGAAAGTATAATAATTATAGGAATACTTTCAGAGGTTTAAGTTTGTTCTGCTTAAACGTAAGCAGACTGATGTTCAGATAACATTACAGCTAATTTAATCGCATGGCTGTCACTGTTATAATATCACAGATTTGGTAGCGTTTGTAGTGATGTCTTCAAACCATTTTGTTTCCAATGTGATAAGATGAAATGCATTTTAAAAAGAACTGGATGCACAAGTCAATCCAATGTGGATTTTCTTAAAATAAGATAAAAATTATTATTATTCCTCTTAGCAGGTTGTATGGGAGAATTGTAGCTGGATCTTTCAGTTTATTTTAGTTGGCCTATTTTGTGGCACATATTTTAAAGTGACAGTGTGTAGTTTTTGCAGTACATGTTTGAAAATAGCCATTAAAATATTATGTAATAATAATTACGTAAAGCACATTAATTGCAAAATATTGGCGATATTGTAAAATATGACTTTAAAAATCAGTTTTAAAATACATAGGCGCGGGTCCTCTTTTCAGGGAAAAGCCGTATTAGATGACGTCTTTACTTCTACAAGAACCCGGACGGACAAAGCACACGGAACACGCCCGCTATTAAAACATTGATTTCCCCTCAAAATGCAAAAAAGTTTCGCCATAACTACATTTTTACCTCTTCGCTAGTTCCAAGGGATGAAAGAGAGACTGATGTGCTCATCATGTTGCTGCAAATAGATAATTCTCAGGGAATTGAGCGTTTGAAAACAGCACTAGTTGGACCTCCGTTGTTGAGTTTGTTACTCAAAGACACAGATACCGCATGCTTGTGATAATTTAGGTATGCAATGCCCCCTACTGGCCAAAAATTACACACTGTGCCTTTAAGCTTAATGTTGGCCTGCTTTATCCACACCAAACCCTGGTGTTTTGGTGTGGTTCTGGTGTTCAGGGTCACTGTTGTGTTAAAATAATTCTGTCCAAGTTTCAACCATTAACCTAAGGTGAAATTAAAGAAAGAGAGGACACCCTTCGTCGATCATTGTTCCAACAGTACAAATGCTAGTATTACAGACCCTCATCACGATGCTGGTAAATTTTTCTCAGGTTTGAAAGCTTCAGCTTGACCTCTTTAAACATAGTCTCCGTCTTTTGGGCAAGTGTCTTGAGACTGTTTTTTGCAGTGATTTAACAAGGTGTGGGTATTTTTCTCTTATTTGACATAACATCACAGTGGCTGCAGTTTTGTCTCCAGTAGGAATGATGAATGGCAGCAAGCTGTTCAGATTCTGAAAGAGGCAGAAAGCATTGCTAAAACAGCCGATGGTGGGATGTCTAGTTAGAATGAGCGACATCAAAAACACAGTGCAATATCAACCAGGAAGTGCTAAATGTTGTCCTGTAGACCATGGGCCACCGTCCTAAGGCTGAAAATTAGAAAAATAAAGAGTTTGGGTAATGAAATCAGTTGAGAAATTGCTCTAAATGATTTACTTAACTTGTTTATGTGTCAATTTCTCCTCTTCAGGATAAAAAGAGACAATCTTACCAGGAATGCAACGATACCACTATTTTCAAACCGATATTTGCCGATACTTCTACCAAAGAAAAAGATCCAATGAATTGGAAAACATGTTTTATTTTCTTCTCTGCTTGTTACAACAAATTATGTTGAATTAAATTTTTA
The DNA here is from genome assembly GCA_028564705.1 of Apricaphanius iberus. Taxonomy (NCBI): domain Eukaryota; kingdom Metazoa; phylum Chordata; class Actinopteri; order Cyprinodontiformes; family Aphaniidae; genus Apricaphanius; species Apricaphanius iberus. The sequence goes on from JAPXFQ010000231.1 coordinate 1,496,421, forward strand.
AAAAAATACGTTAATGAAAATGAAAAAACAAATTTCTAGTGAAAAATAAGCATTTTCTGTGAAACTATTGCAGAGTTTCAACATTTTAAGTATCGATTCATGGTATTGGTTAACAAACTAAAGGAGTACATTAGAATGGTATCGGCCCAGATACCAGTACTGGGATAGATGCATCCCTAAATCTTACATTACTTTTTGTAAACCAAGATTGGGACTTGATGCAGTTTGGGAAAGGCCAGATAAAGTATTGACTTTTTTAACCTTGTGATGAGTTAATTCCCAATATTTAAGTAAATGTGAGTCACATAGGAGAATCTAATTTAAAGAACACGCACCCTAAAAAGGTAACTGTGTTTAAACCTCAGAAGTTGCTTGCTTAAGCGGATCGAGTCATTATCCACAGTAAAAACAAGTGTTGTATTAAGATAGGCTGATAGGCAAGGAAGAAGTCATTATTGCAAAAGCAACATAAAAGCCAGATTATAGTTTGTAAATGTACAAGCAACGGATGCTTTAATTCATGTGTCCTGTGGTCTGATGAACCAAACATTTAAGTGTCTGGTCAATAACGACCACGACTACGAATGGAGGAAGAAGTGGGGAGCTTGGAAGTCTGAGAACACCAACCCAGCTGTGAAGTAAAGCGGTGGAAGAATTTTGATGTGTGGATGTTTCTGCACCAAGTGGGACTGGAACATAAAAAACCCCACAAATGGCATCGTGTGGAAAAAACATTGTGGTGAAATCTGTGTCATAACATGTTCAGTTGGTGCAGTCCGATGGGTTCCTAAGGAATAAAATTTTTAACTAATTTGACTAATTAACTGAACTTGACTGCAATGTTAATAACTAGGACCAAACTAACTTGTTTGTAATTGACTTAGAATATATCTGCAAGATAAGACTTTATAATTCTATGCATACATTTTTAGAAGATTTATATATTTCTTAATTATCGGCTGTATATATATAATGACTGGCATCACATTTTTTTTATGATTTCATGCTTCGTATTTCAAAACTTCTTTTTTAACACATTCTGTTGTTATCATTTATTTAACTCTGTTTTTGGAAACACCATTTTGCACATATTTTGTAGAAACATATTTATATAGTCATAGTATAATCTTTGACCTGGTTTTTATTCTTCATTACTTGATTAATTTAATATCCGTTATCTTTTAAATCAAATATTAAAACTCTGCTATTCAGAGCTGCCTTTGAGCCCTAAATTGCACTTTTTGATCACTATTTGATTCTCGTGGTTTAAGTTTTATTCTTATTTTTTTATTTCCTTTTTAACCTATTGTATTTTATCTGTTTTTAATCTATATTGCATAAATTTGTTGCTTATATCACCTTTTCTTATTGATTGATTGTGTCTATCTGTTAAACCTACATGTTTCTGGTTTTCTCTAATCATGCTTCTGTAGTCATGTAATTGGTATCATTATCACTGAATCATGTAAAGCACTTTGAAATGCCTTGTGTTGAAAGTGTGCTATATAAATAAAATTGTCTTATCTTATGATGCTTATCTGTTTCTTTTTGTGGAAGTGAAATGCATCATAATGTTTTTCTGCAGAGCCTCTTATGTTTTTTGACAATAAACAATTTCAAAGTCAATGCTGAAACAAAAATGGTTAAAATAAGACAAATTAAAAGCAAAAATCAAGTCATATATCATATGCATACGTCTTCAACAATATAGTTGTCTATTAAAAGGTGACTATTTAGGTTCTATATTGAGGTCACTGGAAATTGATCAAAAAAGGTCTGCAGATCAGAGAGAGAAACAAGGCCATTGATCCTGACCTAACTTTGTATGAGAAGTAAACCATTAGTATCTGACTGGTTGAAGAGGCTGTCCTATAAGTGCTGACGATTCACCGCTTGATTGACAAAAATTTTGAGTTGGAGAAACCAACACAAAACTTCAACATGTACAAATAACTATTTGAGACTTAAAATAGCTCTTCTTTAACTAATTTTCGCCTTTTGTTTCAGATTAGGAAAATACAACATTAAACCAACAAAGGCGGATCTACCTGTCCTTTGAAAAAGAAGTTGGGGAGGTACTTCATTGCGTTGCTGCGAAGGCAGGCGATGTTCTGGTAGCTTCCCGGGTTTAATTCCCGCAGCGACCGAATCCGGTCCTGCACATAATCCGACACTTTCACTCGGATCTCCAAGCCCAACATGAGCTTATCTGGGAAGAGTGGAGATAACTCCACTGGAGTGAGGGGAATATAGGGGTGAAGAACGAAACACAAACATCGGGTCAATACAGAACTATTTTATGAGGACAGAATAGAGCAGACCACTAGATCAGTGACCCAATTACCCAAAAGGCCTCCGTATCCACATCCAATGTCAGCAAACTCAACTTTAGGGGCCTCCGTCCCTGATGAAGGGCCAGGTATGAGGTCTGGATAAAGCTTGGACCAGTCCATTTCGTCAGGACACACCGGACTGCAGAGGAGGAGGAGAACATGATGAGCTACAGAGGATCCTGATAAAACGACCAAATATCACAAATGTAGCAACATAAAACTTGTACAATTTTCCCAGACCAACATTAGGAGTTTTAAGGAAGAGAGAATTAAATAATTTCCCAGACTGACAAGGCTGAAAGTGCGAGACATCACAGGGCATCTTCTCTTCACTATCTCTGACAATGACCAATATTCAATACCAGGGTCCAACAATTGTGTAAAGTTAATCAGTAGTATTGAATCGTCTATAAGGTGAGGGTACTGGGGGATGAAGTAACCACTAAGATGATGCAATCAGATCCATAAAACCCATACTGGTGTGTAAACAGACAGGAGCTAAAAAAAGACAAGGCTCCTTTTGTTGCCTCAGAGAAATTGGAAATGCGCACGTCATGTCAATAAAATAAAAATAACAGGATAAAAGCATCTCAAAGTTTACACACCTTTGTCAAAATATGAGACATTAAGATTACCATAAATTATGTTTAAAAAAATTCACCTTTAATATTACTTACATCCTGTATGATTTCACTAAAGAACCAACAAATCAGTGAAAGGAAACATGCAAGGATGCAATGACTTGGTTCTGAGTGTGAAATGCACCTAAATTCATACTTTTATTTAACCTCTCGATTCAATTTTAGCATCAAGATTTCTTGACCTGACATATTTATCTGCATTGAGATCGTGAGAACATGTTGTCCAAAGCCCAATTTAGGTGACTCCACCGGCTTAAAACAGGCTATTTCTGAAGAAGCATCATTCCTGTTCAATTAAGTAAATGCTTAGGCTCACTGCAGTAATAATAATATCGGCTATCTTTCATTTCTAGGGGAAAACATTTTGAGATTTGGGACAAAACTGACTGGTTCTTAGCTATAGTCATAATTGGATCTACCTAGACAAAAACAAACTGTTCCAGTTGCAAAAAGGCAATCCCACAGCATGATGCTGCTAATATCATGTTTCACAGTAAATATGGGGTTCATTTGCCAAAGCTTCCCGTGTAGAATTGTGTCCTAAAGTTCCAGTCTGGTTTGATAGGACCAGAACATTTTACCTAATACGGTTTTAGGAAGTAACAGCAAGGTCTGGGTGTTTTAATTTAAACAAAAAATGTTTTTATCTAGCAATACTACACTTTCAGTCCTGACATTTAGATCATGACCAATACCTTCAGCGCTGCTTTCCACCTTATCCTGACATTTACTTCTAATTAGATCATTTTAATCCTTTGTGAACTCTCTGCTAACTCAAGTAAACGATGCATATGAGCTTATTATTTCTGGGGTCACAACAATGATGATCAATGAAGACGGAATCCTGAATTTCAATCGAATGGGACTTAATTTCAATAAAACATTGTTGAATCTTTTAATAGTATACTTTTTATTGGGAGTTCGGGTGCCATTTAAGAGAGAGATATATCTAGATTTGTTAATGTATCTTTAAACCTACTTTTATATTTGACTGTCAACAACAGAAGCTTTTGCTCATGCAATTCTCAAAGTCTGTATAGTCGGAACAGAAAACAAAAAAGGCACAGGTGAGACTGCACATCTAAATCGCACTGACTGCTACGGCGAGTGATGGGACATCTTCACTCACTATTCAAAGGTGTGGTGCGCCATCGGGTTTGAATGGGCTCGCTGCCTGTAGTAACGCTTCTGCGGCATTTTTGAAGTAGCCATGTCGGAGTCAAACAGAGACTGTACTCCGAACTTCTACCAGTAAACACGGAGGCACCTCTGGATCGTAACCATAGAATGAAGAGCGGTTGATTTCAGTTTTTCACATGTGAGGAGTCGCCGGAATTCGGTGTCATCAGCGAGCGTCCGATCAGGGTTGCCAGGTTTGTTCAAAATCAGCACATATCTTTCGCTTTTAAATTTTTATTGATTAATTAATGAATTTTATTGAACATCTTCAACAGTAAAAAACAAGAAATGATATACAGTGAATGAAAAAAAAATGTAGAAAGTGACTGCCAGCGGGAACCAATAAACACACAAAATATATGGAATAACTTATATATATATATATATATATATATATATATATATATATATATATATATATATATATATATATATATATATATATATACATACATACAAAAAATAATGAGGCAAAATTCAAGAAAAATGCAAAACATTTCTCGTATCTAAAGCAAAGAGGAAGAGCTACACGTTTATTTTATATAATTATTGATTTTTAATGAATCTAGATACAATTTAAATTCACAAATAAAGATTCTAAATTCAGCGGGGACTTTTATGTATTTATATTTATGTATATTACATTTCGCGAGACAGAGAATTATGTTAATGCAGGTTTCTTCCAATTTATTTTTAATCACTACCCCAAAAATAATATTATCTATGGTAAATGGTTCTAATAACGGAAATATTTTTTTCTAACCATTTGTGTATATCCATCCAAAATACCTGTATGTATGGACATGAAAAAAATACATTTCCGTGGTTTCAACGTCTTCATTACAAAAGGTGCATGTGTTATCATTAATTTTAAAGCGTAATCTGAGTAGCACATTTATTTTGCATGTTAGGCCCTTCCTTTTTATTTGGTTGATTTGTTTTGATCTGCTTGTTTGTTTTTTCAATTTTTTGGGGCTATTTTACTCCTACATGTTAGTTAGAAAACTATCAGGGTTGGAAAAATATCAGGGTATATGAAAAAAAGTCAACATTTGATTTACAATTAATGAGATTACATACTAAAAAGATTAAGTCAAATGTTGTAGGTCGTTGGTAAAGTGTCTTGATATTACATTAATTCAGAGGTGGGTAATAACTAATGATTTCCAGCTATAGTTACTTAAGTAACATTATGGAAAAAAAATTACGAGTAGCTTTACGACCCAGAACTTTTTACTTTTACTTGAGTAAAATATGTTGAAGTAGTGCTACTCTTACTGTAGTAGAATTTTGGGGTATTCTTCCCACCTCTGTATCTATTGTTAGTTGGTTCTACATGAAGACACTGGATGGTTATTCCACACATTCTTTCTCGACATTTTAGACTTAAAAGAACAGACGTTTCTTTGCGCTTAATGACCTACAAAAAGATGGAGCTCAGCATATGCTTTATTATAAAACATTTCTCTAAAATTAATTGAACATGAATGTAATAATACAACAAGGATTAACAGTCAACCTATTAGTTTTGTCTAACTCTACATGTGTTTTAATCTCTTTAAACATCCTAACATAAATATGCTTCACCATTTAAATTTCTATTTTTTCGTTTAATTCCTGTAGTGGATTTTAAGACTCAAACTTTTTGGAATCTGTGATATAGAGAAGGTAGTTGCCTGCATGTGACAAGGTGTTTTTGCTCTACCAACAATGCTATCTGGAAATAATTGACTTTATTATATCAAATCTACATCTGTAAAGTACATAGGCTGCTCAGTGGGAGAAATCTCATGGAAAGAAAAAGCTCTCGACTAATGTTTGTGCAGGGCTTGTTTCACCATATGATTACCCTTTCTGACCAGCTTCCAAGAGCATATTCACAGAGTCTTTTGCGTTTTATTATGGGCTTGATGCACACATTTCACACCAAACACTCCTCATCTCTGGGACACAGAATCCATCTCTATGCTGAACTGCATGATGGCTGAACATTCTAACACTTTATATATTTCCACATAATTGAGCGCATGAAGGAGGCACCCTTCAGGCTTTTAGTTATTGTGCCCAGGAATGACCAGACTTGAGGAGGTCCACATATCTTACCTGGTTTCTTGATTATTTTTTTCATAATGTCACAAAAGGAAATGTTGTGTTTTAGGTGGAACCTGAAAATTAATCCAAAAGTGAATCTCCATTTACCTCAGATGTTTTGATTTAAGCAATGAGAAACTAAAAAAGCCACAATATTATCATCTGAAGTTACTTTAATTGTTTATTGACATGGAAAAAAATGTATATGTAAACTTCAGAATATGAAAAAAGAAATAAAACATAAAAAGCATGTTTGTTTTTTTTCTAATCATTTTGGCATTTAACAAATATGAATTCTGGCTATCATCAACTAAGCGAAAAAACAGAAAATGTGTTGTCAGATTTATTGTTATTAAGAAAAAACATTTTTACTATACAGTGTATATAAACACAATTTTGACTGTAAATCAAATTAAGAAAAGAGAACATAAGGACCCTGAACAGATTAAAGATCCTTTTCTTGTTAAAGTCCAGCCGTATACAAGACAATTTAAATAGCATGTGGTAAATAAAATCATGGGATTTTCCCTCCTGAATAAAAGTATCGAAATTAAAGGTTAGATTTAGTTAGATTTACTTAAATATTTCAGTGTCATTTCATGTTACAGATTAAAACATTGGATTACAAATCTGCATTCAAATCCCACAGCACCATGGAACAGAAATATTTGACCTTCAATCAACACACATTTTAATAAAAACATCTTTTTAAAAACATCTTAACACGTGCCACATTGATTTCTTGTCTGGAGTTGGGCATAAAACTGTATTAATCACATTTGTGAGCGTTTGTATATATGGATTAATGTTTCTGTCTTTGTGAAGGTACATGAGGGCAACGATGGGATGATTATCAACAATCATAACATGTTTTTTTATATAAAAAAACATGTAAAAAAAATCTGAGATACATTTTTGAAACATTTATCATGGTAAAAATTGTTACAAGCTTTATAAATGAAGTTTTCCACACATTTTTGTGGAATAGTTCCAGAAGACTAGTGAAATTAACATATTTCCCCATTCTTTTTCGAACTACACAGGAAACCTCTGGTCCCTTTTTTTCTAAGACGTGTTTTTACTGAGCTGTCTTTGAGGTTGTAGCAACGAATGTAATGGTTGGCCTTCCACACAGCTCAGAAATAAGACTTTTTCTCAGTGAGAACTTGAGAATGTATTCGTAATTTCACTTTCAGGCAGTTTTTTTTGGCACGTTAGGATTTTATTTTATCAGCACTTTTATTTCCTCTTCAACTAACGTAGCTCCTTCTTCAGACTTGGCTTCACACCGTGGTCACTCTCATGACCACCTCCTGGTTGGCACCATGCAGGTTCGATGGCCACAGCTGGCTGAGGATGTGTAGTATGGTGTAGCCACAGTGGTGGGAGAGGATAGCTCTGACGTGCCGAGTCGTTCTCTGCCTGTTGGCTGCAATGCTGTTCGAAAAGTTCCTTTCCATTTGACTGACGGATTTGCTGCTCGGACCAATAGAGTCACCCAAATCCTTGGCTTTTTCATAATTCAGCACTTTCCACTGCTGGTTCACTGCCCGCCAGCGCTTAAAGATCCGGTAAACAGATGATCCTTCATGGATTATAAGGCCTGGGTGTTAAGGGCAAAGGGTTAGGGGAGATTGGGGCAGGAAATAGTCTTACAAATAGACAAACAAGTGCTTGTTCAATAGCATTCACAGAGCACTAAAAAGTACACAAGGTACAGCATGCACCAGGATTAAGTTTTGCAGATTTACAGCCAAATATTTAGGAAAACAACAGATAAACATTCATGAACTATTTAGCACTTAAATGAGACTGGAAAACAAATCTTACTTGTTGTTTTGTTTAGAATACTTTGAGTGAGAAAGAAATAGTGAAACTGTACTTAACTGACCCCACAAACACTCAATGTCTCTCTGCAACCTCAGTAGATTAATTGAAGTTACTATGGCTAATAGAAAACACTGTTCTTGAGCTGTAGGAAATGCTTTTAATAGCCGACCAATTAAAAAAAAAAACTGTCCCTGTATGAACATGAGAGTAGTTTATATCAATGATGTATTCAGTTATCTTCAAAAGTTGAGGTTTGTTTTGTTGCAAGCAGGAAAACTACTGGGGTTTGATCATTTTTATGTTAGTGTGTAGGCTAGTAAAAGAATCAGTGACTTCCTCTAAATAGCTATGTGAAAAGCATGATGTGCCTTTTTTAAATCAACCCCTGTTTCAATAATTTGTAGAACCATAAATTGCTGAATTTACAGTTTAGATTTCTTCTGGGTTGTTTCTCTTTCTCAGCTTTCCATATGTAAAGCCTGACATTTATTCCCATACCTTTTTGCAAAAATAGCTCCAGCTCAATCATTTTAAATGTCATTGACACCAATTTTTAGTCTTGCCCCAGATTCTCATTTGGCTTGAGCTCTGCACTTTACTGAGCCATCCAAACAGTTGAATATGCTTTGATCTAAACCATTAAACTCAGTGTGTTTAGATGCAGCAACATGTCCAATTTTGTTTGGGCGTGTCACACTAAACAGTATTTAAATACACAGATTTTTGTGATTGTTATAAAAGCTTGTAAAACTTTTTAACTGGTTTCAACACCTTTGCAAGACACTGTGCAAAGTTCCAGTCTCTTACCTACACATACTATGTCCATGAAGCCGTACATGCTGTAGCATATCTGAAACAGAAGGTCCTGCCGCTGCCATTTGGCCGAGGGGCTGAGAGACGACCACACCAACCAGGAAATGCTGGCAAACAGGAACAGAGAGCCCAGGACTATGGCGGCAATCTGCACCCTCTCGATCACAGTCAGAGAGATGGCCTGCCACTGGAGACAAAGAGAGACACAAAATGCAACAAAACATTATTGCCTTTTTCATGCAAAAGACTAGTTTCTGCTTTTTAGAAGAGATTCACTGCGAAGCAACCTATTCAACCTATTCAATTCATGTTTAAATACTTGCATCCCTCCAGATTTTTCATGATTCATATGTACAATACACACTTCCAGTAACATTGGAAAATAAGTGCAACTTTTTGCATCTTTTTCCTGCTAAATGTGTCACGATCATACGAAAACTCATTTTAGGGCAAATATAAGAAAAGGATTAATAATAAGCAAGATGGGAATAGGATGGAGTAAACTATAGATAAACAAGACACAGAAAGTATAAATTATTTTATGAAACCTTTAAATTGATTAACTTGCAAAGTGTGTAAAAAAAATCCCACATTTGAAATGTTTTTAGTTTTGTTTTTTCCTAGAAAAACCTTCTCCAAAGCTAACATTGCATATCATAAATTATCAGAACTTTAGAGAAAGGAAAGCAACAGTGACAAAAGGGACTGGAGCAGGGCCCAAGCTCTGCCCTTTCCAACACCCCTAGTTGGGCAAACAGGATACGGTTCATCATGAGAACATTGTGCACAATGCACAATCCATAAGAGCACTACAAGGTCCATAAGTTTTGTAAGATATTTTTATTTTATTGGACACCGTAATAATTTTGGGTAAAATGACGTTTCACATTCTGTTCGACACCAAATTATGTTCGTCTGGTTCCTGTCCAGATGAAAAAAAACATGTCCTCATGCAGTTGTTCCTGTAGTCTCATGATGTTCTTTTGTTTAATTTGTCTACACAATAAATCTGTTTCAGAGCAAGATGACTGGAGAAAGTAATTTAGCCATTCTGCTCTTTGTGGACTATGTGCCACAGTTGTTGACCTGATAATCACTGAATCTCACAGTTATGGTTAATTTTTCACGTTTTTCTTTAGTAACTAAAATAACTTAAACCATTTTCTTGACACAAACTGTTAGTCTAAACTCAAAACCTAATCTATCCATTAATTCATCTCTTCCATAATGATCATTACGGACTCGGATGAAATCCTAGATGGTTGTGTCAGTGTACCTGCAGTGGGTTTTTGGTGCTGATGGCCAGAACCTGGTACTTGAAGTAGCAGAGTTCGCAGCTCCAGGAACCCCTCTCACTAATCCAGCGGATGAGGCAGGACTGATGGGTACAACGCACGGAGCCATCACAGCGACAAGGGCTCAACAGCTCCCCCTACAGGACAAACATGGTATTTGCATGTTACAAGCTGCATGGAAGCTTGTTGCAACGTTTTAAGATTATTCACAAAAAGATTTACTGTAAACATGAATATTTCTCCTATTAATTTAACATAAACACTGTTAACATTGCAGGAAAATTTACCAGTTTTGCACACTAAAGTTATAATATAAAACAGTATTTTTAAGAAAACATAACTCATGGATCTTTTTTTAACAAATGTTGATCAAATCTGTAAATAATAATAAAAAAAATTTATATATAGTGTCTCAACATTAATACACAAATACAGTGTAAGCTGTGCTTATTAACAATTTAAAAGCCTCAAAATGCATTATTTGCATAATCTCAGAAAAAATTAGAATAACTAAACAGAGTTCTCCTTACTTTTAGCAAAAACACTGCTATGTGTGACAACCTAATAAAATAAATGTAACAGAATTATTTTAAACTTATATTTCACTCTTTTTAGTCAAAACATTTCACTTAGATGCAATACAAATGGACATAAATAGATCAATGTGCAAAAGCTTCACCCTCTCTATGTTTAATACAGCTGCATTGTTCGGTGCCTGTAACTCACAGCGATACATGATCTTCATCATTAATGAGCAGGATCAAGTAAGTCCAGCATCTATTTTCAGAACCCTTAGATATTGTTTAGTCCTCTTCTTCTCTTTGACAGTTTCACTGGAATGTGTTTCGTCTTAGTGCAGCATTTGTCATTCTTTTAAAACACTTTGAACAAGATTTGTTTTTCCATAATTTTGACAGCTGCATAAGCTTTGTTGCTCTTCTTTTCAGGGAAGGTGATTACCTCAAAAAAGCACCTTGAGAGAAGATGAATCAAGAAATAAAAATGTCTGAGGTGTTATTTCTCAGCACACCACAGCATCAGTACTTAAACATTTACAAACATCTATATAAAAATTGGATGCTTCTTAGTGTAGAAGTCTATTTACTCACTCATCTATTCATTTTTTTGTTCTTTTTTATCTTCTATGTATTTATGCTGTGGTAAATTGTTCAACCTTTTCCTGGTTTTGTAGTTGTTGTTTTTTTCAACCTTGATAAACACTTGTATTTTGAAGCAGTCAATGGCACCTCTGGAGGAGCTGTAAAGATCCACCGCTTATGTGGGAGGCAGGAGAAGCATGAGTTGTTATGTCTGGTTGGAAAAGTAACATTGGACCTCATTAGTGAAACACGTTGGAGGCAAAATCATGCTGCACCAATATTTATTTTCAGCAGGGACTGAAAAAGGTAAGCTGGTCAGAGTTGAGGGGAGGAGAGGTGTAACTACCTGAAGACCAATACTGAAAGAAAATCTGTTTGATTCAGAAAGACGTTTGCGAGCAGGGCAGAGGTTAAGCTTCCATTAGGAAAACAAACCTAAACGGAGTCAGAGCTACACTCACTGGCCACTTTATTAGGCACACCAGTCCAACTGCCAGCTAACACAAAATTCTAATCGGCCAATCACATGGCAGCAACTCAACGCATTTTGGCATGTAGACATGGTCAAAACGATCTGCTGCACTTCAAACTGAGCATCAGAACGGGTAAGAAAGGTGATTTAAGGGACTCTGAACATGGCACGGTTGTTGGTGCCAGACGTGCTGGTCTGGGTATTTCAGAAACTGCTGATCTACTTCAATTTAAAAAAACAAAACGTCTCGAGGGTTTACAGACAATGGTCCGAAAAAGGGAAAATATCCATTGAGCGGCAAGTGTACCTAATAAAGTGACCAGCGAGTGTATAATTGAATGGCTAAGACCAAACTTTTTTCAGTTTTAGAATGGCCAAGTTAAAGTTCAAATTTAAATTCAATTGATAATCGGCAAATGTTAAAGATTACACCCTGATCTGCAGATGTTACAGCAGCTTGAAAACAAGTGTCATCGTGAGGCTGCAAAAGGCCTTCATGTGAATATATTTGGTCTTACCTCATGATAATTCCCCCCAGTACTCTAAGGAAATCAGAAAACATCTGGTGTATTTTTTTCCTGTTGTAATCATTCAGCTCCCTGAAGGCTTTAAGTCTGACAACTCTGTTTTCTGAACGACTCTAGGGGATGTGAAACATCTTTTAATTAGTTTTATATCCGGAGAGCAAACAAAAGGTTTTTACTTTGGCTTTGCTTTTTTCTCACTTGTTCTAGATGAAGACACCTGGCCTGCCTTCCACTCCTGTGTCCATTGTAAACAGATTAAAGGATTGGTTCTATGAGTGAATAATCCTAGACTAAATTATTTAAATATTCTCTATGTTGGTTATCAAAAAGGTATCAGTTAATCATCATTTCTTTAAAGAAATGAGAGTAAATAAAGTAAACTTCACTCAGATCTGACCCAAGATTTAATGAAGCCTTAAGCAGTATATTAATTTTAGATTTTGACAATAATAATAGTAATAATAATAATAATATTAAAAGGGGCCCTAAATAGGGAGATTTGAGCTCTAAATATACAATGAAAAAAGTCAAGAACTCTTGGGGGCCCCCTGCTGGACTGAGGTAAGTTCTACGCATCTTGGTTTGCAGGTGCATTGGGAAAGCTGTGATGATTAACAGTAAATAAAGTACCTCGTAATGGTCTTTATTTCCCTTGAACTTTTCAACATTTTGTCAGGTTACATCCATAAACTTTCCTGTTATTTTCTGGTAGTGCTATATGAGAGACAATATAAAGTCCTGCAAAATCATCGTATTAAATTTAAAGGATACATAATTATCAAAATTATAACAAGATTGTGGTCAGAAAAAAAATGCATTGTTGAGGAAAAAAGAAATTGAATTTAAATTCATACAAAAGGCACAACAAACATTTGAATGATAGTGTTCTCAAACCTGACCTTTTTTTGGCCTATGCACGTTGTGCGGGGTGGAGAATTATCACCGAACCATCAACCATGACATACCACTCCCACTATGAAATATAATGTTAATATGTGAATGATTTTGTTCAGCAAGGACAAAGAAGCTCAGGTGGAGTTGATGGAAAGATTAATTCAGTTAAAATACAGGACAATTGTGGAAGATAACTTGTTAGAGGCTGAAAAGAACTTGAGGCTTAAATGGAGATTAACTTTCTTGCAAAAAAACAACTCTGAATATGCAACCTGAGGTAAAATAAAATGGCTTAACTCAAAGCAGATTTATGTATGAGAAGTCCAGACCTAAATCCAATGGAGAATCTGTTGGATCACATTATCTTTTCTGTTCACAGATGCTCTCTATCCTATCAGTCTGATCTAAAGTTTTTTTCTTTATTTACGAAGAGAAATGGGCAAAATGTTCAGCCTCTAGATTTGGAAAGCTGTTAACAAAAACGTGCAGCTTTGATTAAAGCAAAATTGGTTTTTACAAACTACTGACTAAAATGGGTCAAATACAAATATCGTTTTTCAGTATGTATTTGCATGACATTTTAAGAAAAAAAAGAATTATGGATCCTTCTTCCTTGAGCTGAGGATTTCTGCTGCTTTGCGTTGATCTCTATCATGCTGAGTTTCTCCTCAGACTATTTTTAACAGATGTTCTTTGTCTACCTGCAGCTATTATTAGATCACTACTGATCGCTCAGTTCGCTTTAATCTCAGTCACTCGCTATATAACTTTGTTTTGAAATCAGGGCATACTGCTGGATATATTAGAGAGAAATGCTTCAAAACAGCAACCAGACATCAAACTTTGGATATGTTTGGAGTCTTCGTTGCATTTCAAATAATGATTTAGTAGTCGTCTGTGAGACATTCAAAGCTTGGATATTTTCATAACCTGTGTGCTTTAAACTTCCCCACATCTCCTTCTCTGACCTGTCTGCTATGTTCCTTGGTCTTGATGATACTGATTTACACCTCTGATGCCTTCAAGGTACATCTGAGATTAGGCCACAGACAGGTGGACTCCCCAGACTGGACTTTATTTAAGGGATTTTTTGGTTAAAAGCATTTGAATACAAATGCATGGTACAGTATGTGTGTGATATTTTTTGCTAGTTTTTTTATCTGTGGAAAAATTCAAAACCATGTATCACTTTCCCTTCCATTACCAAACTGCTTTATCTTAACTAACCATGTTTAAATATGTGGTTATGACAATTCTGGCTGACTTGAATACCCCCCTCCCTGTTCCACACCAACATTCACCTTTTCTGGACCCTGGAAGCAGATCCTGCACTGCTGTGCTTGCAACCCGCTCTCAGAGAGACTTGGTTGGGAGGATGCATCCAGACCCCCTGCACCTCCCTGGGGTTTGGGTCCTTCTTTATCCTCACAGGCCAGGCTGCGTGGCCGGGGTCCATAGTATTCCTCCTCGTCATCCTGATGGGAGCAGCTCATCTGTGGCCAGCCACAGCCTCCGATGGTAAAACCTCTCATCCTGGTCTGCTGTGGGTCTGTGCCTGTGTCAGCCCTCCTGCTTGAATCCGAGTGCATCAGCAGCCACAGTTTGAGTTCATCGAAAACCATTCGAAGACGATACTTGAACATGTCTCAGCAGCTTTACAGCACAGGCACAGCCTCCTTTATGGCTTCATCAAAACATTATTTTCCTTAATGTCATTGGAATTTATCTCACTAAACAGTTCAAATCTTCTTATATCAGAAAAAAATGAACAGGACTACAAATCCAGACTGAAAAAGCATGCTTGAAACATGATAGGCTGTTAGATCAGCCCATGGCTTCTTCCATATCCTGTTGTTATAGCATGTGCACTGCAATCCGACCAATGAGCAAGGATTACTGTTTTTCTTTATGGATGGAGGCGTTTTCTATCGGGATTCAATAACAGGGTTTCAAACCAGCTCTCCTGCTACTTAACGTCTAAACAGAAAGGTCCAGCAGCTTCAAATCGGTTCAGTAGATGTTCTGAATGTTAATAAGGGGAAAGAGTTGTCCAAGGTATTATCCTCAAAAATGTGTTTCGTCTGAGTAAGAAAATCAATAAATAAATAAAAACCTTATTTGAAGCCATTTATGTTAGAGTTTTTCATTACACAACAGAGGAGGTGAGCAGCATGTTGGAGTCCTTTGTTTCTCCGCGGTGGAATCCATCACTTCCCTGCTGTTTCTACGGGCTTTGTCCCACACCTTGTCCCCCTAAAAATAGCTCCCGATCGTAAAGTTTTTTTGTTTTCTTCAAATCGATTTCGTTTCATCCAAGATGTGATGGAGCATTGCATGTCTGCTTACTGTCAACTCTTCCCCCAACCCTCGCTGCGCTGTAAACAGAGAAGAGGGGAGAGAGGAAGCGAGAGTAGGATTCCTCCAAACACGAAATTACGCAGCAGCCGTCCATGGTGGCTTGGATAATAAAACAGCCGCGCACAACCCTCGGCACATCTTTCCAGGCCCGCAGCAATGAAGACACTCTTCACAAGGCAGTAAATGGAATCCTGATGTGACTCGGTTTCTCGATCCTTATCCTACAGGATGCTGACAATGAATTTTAGTCTTCTCCAAACACGAAGCTCCACATCCATGAAGCCATCGGTGTTTCACGGAGGCAGCCCTCGCTCCATCCTCCGTGGGCGGTGTGAGGCTGGAGTTGCTGTCCAACGTGCTGAGATTCACGTGACGGGTTGGCCACGTGCTCATTCATTTACTGATCAGAGATCAGTGGTGTTTGATAAAACACTTGCCAAGTTTTGGAGGAGTTCGGCATGGCCATTTCGTAAATCCTCACTGAATATGTTGACAAAGGCAAAGGTTGTGGAGGGAATTGGAATCAATTATATCATCTAAAAGTGTAGTTTCATTTAAGTAATTCAATCAAAAAGTTTAAAAAAATCTTTACTGCACAAGACACAGACAAATATTCATTTTGTTTAATAAAGGATGTTGTGGCCTGTTGGAGGGTAAGTCACAAAGTTCTGTATTCAAGCATCTGAATGGAAAGTTGAGTGGAAAGAAAAAGTGTGGTAGAAAAATGTGCACAAGTCTCAGTCTAACCACAGCCTTCAGATGTTCGTGAAGCAAAGCCAATTCCAAAAATTGCCGGAGCTTCACAGGCCATAGACCACCGTTGGAATGAGACTTGAGGGTCCTCCTCAGTATCTTTGCGTTCCAAGTACTGCACATTTCTGGACTGAGATGTCTGAGGTTCTTACAGGGATCTGCTGGAGCCATTCCTCCAGTTTGGGGGTCACTGGAGAACCATGTCACCTGCGGGTGTTTGGCCAACTGTCTTTCATCAAGTGCAAGGTTAGTGAAGCCTCCCGGCAGGAAATGTACTACACTTCATGTTAAACATGCCTTCTTACTTCTCTTTATTAGACAACGAAGTGAAAATCATATCAAGTAGGAAAAAATACAGTTTGATTTAAACGTAGGTTAAATCAGTTTTGTTTATACAAAAAAAAATAAAAAATAGATTCAGGTCCAATCTCAGTTCTGTTTATGCAGGAACCTAATTAATGTCGTCTGTTTTTCAACCCATGATAATTTTTGTTTACTTTGCCACTTGAATTTTGTGTCTAATTTGTTTAGTTTCTTTCTTGCTTTATTTTCCTTCTAATCATATAAAGCACTCAGAATTGCATTGTTGCTGAAATGTGTTTTACAAATGAAATTGGCTTGCTTTACATTCAGGGTCGGAGTTGGACTTATTTTCAGCCCTGGAGTTTGATGCGTCAGGCCGGCCCACTTTATATCACAACCTATTTTTGGTAAAATTAGGGATGCACCAATACCGGTACTGGTATCTGGGCTGAAACCGTTCTATTGTACTCGTAGTGTTTAAAGTTAACCTATAGGTTACCATGACCACGTACTTAAAATGTGGAAGCTCTATAACAATTTCACAGAAAGTGTTTATTTGTCACTTGAAATTTTAGTTTTGTGGTCAATTTTCATTATTCCAATTTTCTTTTGAATTTCCCATCACTTGCAACAAGCAGTAAGGAAAATAAAACCTGTCTTCTAATTTATTAAATTTTTTGTGTGGTAGAAGTATCAGCATTGGTAGGCCTACTCTGTATCCGTAAGTACTCAGATCCAAGTATCGGTGTATCATTTTGAGAAAAGTGGTATCATTGCATCCTTAATTAAAGTCATGTAATTGTAACCTTACATTGTGAAGCTACAGTAGCACACTGTTCTGTAAAGCCGCCTTGCAATTTAGAGTATTATTTTATATAAAATGTCCAACTCAGTTTAAATAAGTATTAACTGCTTATAGCTGATTTATTTCAGCATGTGTTCACATCTATATTATTCTTTATAACACATACGTTAACAATATCAGAATCTATATTTTGAGCTGCTACCACTGTCATCAGTCCCCAAGTAGACTGTTTCATGTTCACACTTCCTCTACTTTCTCTAATCTCATTTGCTGCACCTGCCACAATAAAAGATAATATTCTGTAAAGCTTTAGTGCATTTAATATGGAAAACACGTGACTTAACCAATTTAGATATTTTCATTGGCAAAACATCCAGGCTTAATTTATATAACTTTCATTCTATTCTCTTTCCAGTATGGACCTTGTGTTTTTATTGTCCTACTTTTAAAGAAAAATATAACAGGTCAAACTATTATGTGGGCATAGAAAGTGTTTTATTGGAACTAATAGATGCATGTCAACACATATTTCTTTTATACTGACAAAAGACATCCTCTCATCACTTCTGACTCCTGACTCTGGTTCAAACACTGATTCTCTTTAAAAAAATATATAATTTTCAGCACAAGTCTACAACTTTTACAAAGCCTTTGATTAGTTCACTTCAGTTTTATTATTGTAGTGCTGAATCATCAAGCATTGCAGGGTGCTTTTTTTTAGCAGGTCTACACCATGCTCTTTATTATATTAGTACTCATTTATAATATTAACCCAAGAAATAAGCCTGCCTACTTTGGATTTGTGAGCTCAGTTTGCTTCATCCTGGATTTTCCTTCTAACTCTTAGGAGCTATGAGACAACGTTTCCCTGTTATGTGGTTTTGCGTCATCATTTGGTGGTTTGAATGGTGGTTTGCAGGGAAAGTTCAACATGTTGTCTTACCTGTTCCATTGTCTTCCTTAGCTGTTTTGGTACTCAAAAATGGTATGGCCGTCTTTTTGAGCTTTCCTCTGCATAATAGTAGTCCTTTCTGTGCCACTTTATTTTACCTTTCAAACACAGCTGTCTGATTGCTCTGACATTTAATGTTGAGGTGCGAGAAAAAAAAAAATGAAAGCAGCCAGCTGGCAGCTGTAAAAGCGGCCCTTTATGGCAAGCTCTTTTGGTAAAAACTCTATATCCCTATATCCATTGTTTTCTATGCTGAATAGCATGCAACTACATGGGACTAGTTCAACATTTTCCCCTACAAGTTTAAACTTCTGCCAAACTAGTTCATAAATAGTGTTAATAGTAACTCCTTTTTGACTAGTTGCTCATTAAGCACACTAATACAACTCTGCTTGCCATAGAACCTGCCCTTGAGGCTCAGAGATCAGACTGGCCCACCGGGAAATATCCAGGTGCTCCCGATTAGCCACTCCAGGCCTGTTTATGTTATAACCAATTTTGGTAAATCACGGCTGCAAATTGGTTAGGGGAAATAAGTAAAGTCTGCCTGATTCCACCAAGTTGTTGTTTTTCCAGCAATTTCTACATCTAAAGAAAACATATGGCAGTTGTGGAGAGGAATAACACCCTTACAACCTCCAGGATAATCAGGCTCACTATTGGCAACTATCTGCTGTGACCACCTAAACTTGCTTTGCAAGCTGGATTCTGCTCCAATTAAACCATCCGACTCGACTCCACTGGTGGTGCGGACCAATTAAAAGTCAGCATTGTGCTTTGGGGTGGGTGCAAGAGGGGACGGCTGTGCAGGTTGACATACACGTAGAGGCGGCTATTGAATCTGTTTTAGGAGAACTAGAGATGAGGCGGACACTTGCTGGCGCGTCCTTCAATCAGCTCAAAATATTATACCAGATAGCCCTCCCTTTTTCAAATGCTTTCTGGGGGAGCAGGTCCGGATCAATGCGTAGATTCGTGGGGCTACACGTAGATCTGGCTTTTGCCAGGTCAGTGACCACACAAGGGCTGAGAGGAGAGGAGAAGACATGACAGCACTGGTCCTGGAAGTACTTTTCATGGATAAGAAAGAAAAGGGGGCACATAGAGTTAGCAACAAACGCTTCATCAATGACTGTGTCCAAGAGCTAGCTACAATCGGTGGAGCAAAACCCGAATCCAATATTTGGAAAGGCAAAAATAAGATGTTTTTAATGAATACTTATTTCAATCAAATACTTACAAATATATTTGTAATCGGGAAAAAGAAGAACTTTATATCAAAAAGCTGTGTTTCCTCATGAGACCACAGTGCATGGACCCTGGATGAGAAGTGAGTGACGTTTAAAATTTGGGGAGGGGGTTGGTGGGCGAGGTAAAAGAGGTGTCTCACAGCTGCTCTACACAGCAATAGAGGGGCTCAGCTGAGAGGAAAGAAGACTGAGGCCCTGTTCACACGTAGCCGGGTATCTCACAAAACGGAGACATTTTTCTACGGTTTGGCCTATTATCCACACGTAGCCGGAGGTTTTCGGCACCAAAAACTTTTTAAAAACTCCGGCCAAACTGGAGATTTGCGTTTTCTCCGTTTTCAGTATCTGCGTGTGGACTGTTGAAAACGGAGTTTTAATAGCCGTAACGTCACTATCCGCAACAAAAAATGCTCCAACACCACATGTGCGACCTATGTTTACTCTCGAAAACAGCATTTATTTCCTCAGCGCTGTGTTGGTATCATCCATTGTTAAAGCGCGTTTTGTTTGTTTGTTTTTATACGCTGTATGACTGCTGCGTGCTGAAGATAGAGGATATAAAGTTTCTCTTGGCGGATAGGACTGGGGAGAACTACTACTACTACAGGTTTGCCACGTCTATGTATGTGCTGAAAAACGCATTTATCCGGTTACGTGTGGATGGAGATTTTTTTTTCAAGGAGCAGAGGAAAATCTTTGTTTAAAAAAACCCCCGGCTACGTGTGGACATGGCCTGAACAGCATGACTATTTTTGTTGAATAGATTTTTGTACCTTAACTGGGCTCCAGAGACAGTGTATAACTTTCGGGAAGCAGAGTTTGATCGGGAGATTATTCCATTGCGCTCCATTAGTATTAAGGTCTACAGTCGGGTGCACTCATGTCCGCTCTGTTTACGTAGCTCTGTTTGCTCAGTAATTTAGACAATAGCCTGTTGACTTTAACGTTCGGTTAAAAAGGTCAAAACAAGATTTGCATTGTTTTATCAAATTGTGTGGACTTGTGGGAGCTTTTATGTACGTTTTTTGTAGACAGCAAGATGTAGGCTATAGCATTCTGTCATTCTGAAACTCCCCACATGGCTTTGGGCGACCAGATACAAAAGACTCTGCCTGCCTCTGCAGAGAAAGAGATATCAAACACCTGCCAACATCTGCTGTGCATAATCACGTGCATTTAAAGCATCATCTCCTGGTACTGTCTGCAACCCCCACAAGCATCAATCCCCCCACCAGCACCAAATCATCATCACAACCATGTTCTGCCCCTGCTGGATAAAGTAAGGGCTGTTGAGTTATATTCTTTTCAATGACTTAACTTGTTACATGTTCATTGCTGAATTTAAAAAAAACATAATCCAAATATTGCATATCAATTATTATTATAATTGATAATTAATTATGTTTATTACGCCTATTTGGAATTTTACTCAAATAAAAATACTTTCCCCCCTTCAACAAATGCAAATGCCAGCTGCGTTGCACACCACTAGTAGCAACACAGAATAACTGACAGGAATACTTTCTATGGAAATAAACAGACAGAGAAAAAAGAAAGCCAATAGCAACAATAAGGCTGTGACTGAAATGTGATATGCTTGTTATAAATCGTGTTTCAATCTGCAATAGAAATTTTTAAATGAATATCTTAAAATATTGAAGGCTTAAAAGTGTTTTTTTTTTGGGGGGGGATTACCAAAACCTCCTAACATGACTCTATGGTTACAGTTGCATGGCAGAAAATAAACAAACGAATCACAACTGAAACTTTTTCTGTTATCCAAGTGTACGAGTATGCAATTCAGAAAAGATAATCTACAGTTATTATGATGTGTTTGCTGGAGCTTACAAAGCCAGCCATGACACATTGTTACAGTCTATAAAGTGAAGAACAGAAAAGAAAGGAGTGTAAAGAGCGAGGTATCATCGCTTAGATAACAGAAGATCAACGGCGTTTAGTTGGTTGTGATAAGCACCATCATAAACAGCTTTCATCAGTACAAATACTTTGTATTTGTCAATCAGTAATTTTCTTTTAAAATCATAAATAAACGACACTGAAAACATTTAATAGTAAAGAAATAGAAGTGAATGGACTTTTGTAGTTAGTTGTCTGTTAATTTTATCAGCCTGCTTTTATAAGGTTTATCGTGAAGGTTGCCGTCAAATCACATTTGAAAAGCCGCTGTCATCAAAGTTATTTGTAATGTTACTTTGGTTTATAAAATTAGGGGAAAAAGTCAACTAATCAAAATGGAAGTTTGGATTTCAAGCAATCGCCTTGACTAAAGCTAGTTACTTCCTCATTCTGTTCTTTAGCAGCACTGAAGTCAGAATGATATACGACTGCAGCGAACATTCAGGAAGCAATGATGTGGGCTTTAATCTGAGGTGCTGTTAATTATTGATCTGCGGGTCTGCTAACTCTAATGACACGCTCTGCTGCACCAAAAGCAGCATTCTAGAGGGAGTCCACATGAGGAGCAACTTTAATACAGTGTTTGATGGTTTCTGAGATGAGCATTGAAATCACTAAATTCAAGTTCTACAGACCTGCCCTTCTTTGTGTTTTATGCTGAAAATTGTCAGTCATCTTGCACATATTAAAAGACACAACCTAACCTGTGCTTAAAGCATTTAGTTAGGTTCTGATGTGCATTCTTGAACGGTTGCCAGCTTTCACATAAACTTTTTCAGCCAGGCAGTTGTGTTGAAAGACACTCTCAGAGACTCATTATTTCATTATTTGCAGCATATTTATTAGGCATGGTTTAAACAACTGTTATTATCATTTTATTGGTTTATCGAATATGCTGCCTAAATGAGATTTTCATTGAATTCAAATGTCAGCTTTTTCTCCGTTTTAGACATGTCAGTCATTATTTGGTCAAACTTGTAAATGGCATCAAAATATTCTTGCTGTATTTTCTTGCTGTAGTACAATCTCACACCGTTAAACCCGCTGTAAATCCAACTTTTAAGAATGTAAGCTGTCCAAGAAAAGAAAAAAGAAAAAGAACACAAAGAAATAATTTCCGCAATGGAAAACCTTTTAAAATGAACGCAAATAAAGTATTTTTTTTTCACGATTAACCTTTAAAGCTGATCACAGTAGTTTCCTGAAATTTCTAATGATTACATCATGGTTTTCTGGGACATAAAAAGTATAAGGTGGGACTCAAAGATCTTCTATTAAACACTTACCATTAAATTAGACAAGCACCTTTATTTATCCTACAATCATCTACAGTGAGCAAGATGGCATGAGTATTAAAAAAATGTCTCCATAATCACTTAGAGCAGCAGAAACAAAGTCACATCTTGGGCTCACTAAACTCCCATAAAACCCATATTTCATGGTTGAGGGTAAGGAGGAAGACCCACGTGCAGATTAGTTTGGACGACAATGATTTTAATGAAGAATAAAACAAATTTACAAAAACAGTGCTAGTGGTCATGAGGGAAACATGGCGAATGACAAAGAACCAGAATCAGAAGTAAGCAGAGACAGCTGAGCGTGAGACCAGGGAGGGAAAATTAGAAAATTGGAAAAAGATGGAAAGGGGAGCAGGCTGAGGAAAGGTGAAGTTAAACAAAGCGGAAACGAATGGAGCTAAAGTCAAAGGTAAAAGAATAATACTAACATCAGATAATACATGCATAAAGACAAAGGTGCAAGACATGAATAAATGATCACAAACTAATAAACTAAAATAAATCTAAGTAAGTATGCAACAAGTTAATTATCAAAACTCAAACACCCAAGGATTAAGACATTATTTCTGTAATACCATCAAGTCAAGTTTACGTGTACAGCACATTTCAGCCCCAAGGCAGTTCAAAGTGTTTTATATGATCAAAACATGACACAAGAAACAATCCATAAAGAAAACCATACATTTCAGTGACTAAATAAAAAAGAAATTAAAAGCTTCAAACCAGATTAGAAGTAATTTATGTTTCAGTGATTATTAATCAAAGGCAGCTCTAAACAGATAGACTTGAAGGCTGGTTTCCTACAATTTTTAGATGTGTTCCTGGTGCAACACATCTGAATCAATGGCTGAATTACCTCCTAAAACACTGATTAATGGGGTTGCCTGGTGGTCTTTTGTGGACAAAGCTGTCACTAACAGCTGCTCTCTTCCTCTGACAAGTTAAAGCACTGTGAAAAAGGTCTGGAAGCACCAATCTCACGGTACCACAGGCTCCATTGGTTCCTCACAGTGTGTATTTTCTGCCCTCTAGCATGCAGCAGAAGCTCAAATGCATGAATCACCGCTGGGGAGGGAGCTGAAACGAGCTCCAAAAGACTCTAAATGGATTTGTTGTGCAGGGCACAGAGCACTTAAACTGTGACTGTCCAGCATTTTTATTTATAGAAAGCCACAAGTCTACCATTGATGTTGTTCATTGATCATATGAGTTAGAGGAGCAGATACTTCAGTCAATTTTAAATCAAACAGCAAATATGAAGGACAACGATTACAACTTTAGAAGGTAAAAAATCCTTTAACAGAGTTACAAACTGCATTCAGTCTGTTTTTCTTTTGATCTGGACTCCATCTTTGACCGCCTTTGTAAATAATTTAGGAACTGTTTTAGGGTGCCTCCTTGATGCTAATTTAAGATGCCTTTGCTTAAACAAAGAACACACACTCACACAAAATGTACAGTGCATTTTTTCTCCAGATATGGTTCACTTAAGCAAAGAGATCCTACAGTACATTAAAAAAACTGATCTTTTCTCATCAAATATTACCTCACATAAGGATACATTTTCAAGCATAAAATATTTTTTTCAAAAAAGCATGAATAATGTGAATGAAACAAATGTGCAGATATATGTGTATCGTGCATGTACAACGGTTCTCAAAAGTGTTTTTACTCCTGTGTTAAACTACCAGGTTTAGTTTACAGTTTTAGAAGGAGGAAAACATAAAGCAGGTATAATAACCTTGTTATTTAAGTGTAAACAGCCTAAACTAATATTTTGTTGAAGTGCATTGAAACTCCACATCCTAATTCCTATTGTACTACTACCACAATGTTTCACTGTAGGTATCGTTTCCGTTATGTGTTGTGTTATTCTTGCTTCAAACCTGCCTGTTGACCAGGCGTGGATCTTTTCTTTGGAGAATAAGTCTTCTGTTGGGTAAACCCTGCTCTTTGTTCCACACATATGGAGAATACACAAGATTAATGTCACATGTAGACCACAAGCAGTACTTCCTGCAGCTCCTTCAGTGCTTTCTCTGATCAGTTTCTGTCTCATCCTTCTATAACTGTTAAAGAAAAACTCAGTTTGTGTACTGTGACTGTTGCTAAGTAATTTTTTCCAGTTATGGACATCTATCTTTGCAGCGCGAGGATGTGTAGATAAAAGCTCATACAAACGGCTGCAAAAACTCTTCAAACATTTTTTTTTCCATTATTTCCTACTAGTTATAAGAAACCAATGTTTGTATCTTGACAAGGGTTTTCTTCAAATACACCACAAAAACCCTTTTCATAGGGTCTCCGTACAAACGCCTTAGCAACAACCAAAGGGTAACATAGAATATTTGTGGATTACTTAGTGTCAGGAGAACATTCCAGAATCCCATATTCCAATGGCAGCCATAAGTGTGCTGTCATAGGAATATGCCATTGCCACTCCTATGAGTACAAAATGAGATTAATTTGTGGTTTATATTGACCCCCCCCCCCCCCTTTCCTATTTGTATTCACGTAAGTATTCATAAGGAACAATTGTGTTCTATTCTTGGGGAGATAGTGTTATATTCATGCTACACTGTCAGAAATAGGGGGGAAAATGGGTACATTACTGTGCCCCAAGGTATAAAAAAAGAAATGAACTTAGTGTAAGGACAAATATTGGATCTCAGGGTAACTATCTGTACCTTTTTCCTTGTCTGATCAGTACATACATGTTCCTCAGTACTAAAAAGTATATCTTTTTACCATTTCTTGGATAGGGTATAATTTCTGGTGATTGTCTTTTTTTTAACTAAAAAATACATCCATTGGCAAAGCTAGATTTATGTAAATGAACTTCACATTTTATTGTTCATACATTTAAATCTTATCAAACAAATAAACAAATTAGGGCATCTGTTAATACATTGTGGTCAGGTGATGTGTCAATCATGTCAAGTCAATAATGATTGGCTGTCAAGGTAGCACTTATAAAAGGTACAGACTACCGGGCTACAAATAGGTACCTACAGGTAAGTGTACAAAATGGTACCTTTGAGGGTCCCTCCCCATTGACAAGACACTGTACCCATAAAAGTACAGTACTGTACTTTAATGTCTGAGTGTGTACCGAAGGAAAGCCGTGGCTAAAACCGGTGGATCTTCTTCTTCGTCCTGCTGAAGGAGCAGCTGTAGCCTTCTCTGCATTACTGCCATCTTGAAAATGACAAACTATTCCACAAAATGTTCCAGCAGATGCAGGGTGAAGTACAAAAACACCTGATTACAACAATTTTCGTAAGATGGCCATTACTGTAGAAAGATTCCAAGGCACCCATTCAAAGAACATAAAAACTACATGTCTACTACATGACAGAAAATCCCCTATGTTTTTCAAGAATGCCCCAAGTTGTGAAATCATCGACAGCCATAACAACTTCCTATAAGGGTTTGGGAAACTTTGTTCCCCTCCACAAATGTCTACAAACTCTAGATTTCATATTGACTGGGATATTTTTTAAACCCATGTTTTTTTAATTAGAACCTTTGTGATCTTAGAGCTCGGTTTGTTGAATCTTTAGCAAAAGAATGCAAATATGCAAAAAGTCAGAAAAAAATCCAATATAAAAAACAATAAAAACAACAATCAGGACAACTTTAACTTTGATAGGAGGTGGAGAAGAAGGAAACAGTCTGTAAGAAAACACAACGGCCTTACTGAAGTTTACCTCATAGTTTGCTGATGAAAAGGAGGACAACTAGAGTTATGTTCTTTGGACAGATGAGTCTAAATCTGAATTATGACACCCTAACAGAAAGCTTTCCAAAAAGGGAAACCTCCTACCATCATGGAGATGGTGTCATAGTTGTTATGACTAAAAGTTACAATTATGACTTTTGAACTCACCATCATGACTTTGAAAGTCATAAATTCAATTTTTTAAGTTCAAAATTCTAATGCTAAATGTTGTTTTTATGACTTTAAAAGTCAAAATCAGAATCGAAATTGAGATTTTGAATCATTAGCCTATTTATTGATCTGTAAATCAGAATAATCAAGTTTGCAAATCAGAAGGCTGGCTTTTAACTACTTATGAAACTCCATGTGCCTCCTTTTTTAGGTCAAGGAAGGAGGCTTCTATAAATCGCATACTTTTATCTTCGCTTTTGTATTTATGAAGCATTTTGAAACTTTTCCCCCCCTTCATTTGTTTGGCTCCGCCTCCACTTTGAGTTGCCAGAAGCAAAACTGAGACCAGCAAAAAAAAAAAAAACACAAAAAAAAAAACAGATCAGCGGTGCTGGGGCTGGAAACATATCGGCCGATTGGCCTCTGATCAGCAGAGGAACCTGGACCCGACCTGACCCGGTTCTGTTCCGGATTAATACGTGGCAGACTGCTGAGTATGTACCGCTCACTGAGCTGAAGTCCCTGCCGCTGAAGGAGAGGAGAACCGGGCGAGGTGAGTTACTGTACGTGGGTTATGTGGCAGTGCAGCATGGGGTGTTTATTCTGTAGGGAAATAAAAGTTTCACTCGGGGGTCTGCCTCCTCCGCCTTCGGGCTGAGCTGTTCTCAGCGTTTTCTGCTCCGCCACGTCAGGCCACATGTTTGAGCGTGCGGGTAGAAGTGTGCGTGGCCTGCTGTTGCTTCACTTTTCTTCAGTTTAATTAACAAAGGAGCGCCATGGAGCAGCACCACGTGTCTTTGCGGCTCCAGCACAGCAGAGCCCACACTGCCTCCGCCCACTGCTCCCACAATGTCACCGGTCTGCTTCTCCCCAGCCAGAGAACTCAGTGAAAACAAGTTCCGTTTATCAGATGATCAACAGGCTGCTGCTGCGATCGATAGGTGCCTTTACGTTCAGGTTTGGTAATCAGCTCAGTGAAAACTTCCAGATGTTGCTGCTGATCTGATCTGATCTGGGCTGAAGTGTAGTCACAAACAGGAAATCTGGAGATGTTTTCAAGATGAGAGGTCATGGCTATCCCCGCACGAACAGCAGCCCCTTGACAGAGAAGGGAAATGACTAAACGTCATCTGGAAAACAAATTATTTTATTGTGTTTGCAGTCTTAAAGGGGCTGTTTATTTAGATTCATTCTTGCTTGAAGTGGCCCTTAGACAAAATAAAAAGGGTAATTCACCAATTTCAACTCCACTTTTGTACTCCACATAACATCTTATATGTCTTGGTAGCCAAATATTTTCACTGCATTAAATTGATTAAAAAAGGTCAGGAATGATTACATTTTAGATATTTAATTTGATTGATCAATATTTACAATATTTACTCTACATGTGGCCTGAGTCTGGATAACAAATAATGCCTTTGTGTCTGAAGCGTGTACTGAGCTTGTATTCTGAACACGTCCCCTCTAAAGAGGAGAGGCTTGTGATCTCAGGAGTTTTCTCCAGTGTCAGATCTAGATACATTTATTTTTGGGTGGAGCATTCAGTGACCAGTTACTCTGTAAAGACTCATTTCCACTAAGCGGAATGGTGGAGATACAATTCTTTGAATCCCAAGACACCCTACCCAAACAACCCGTCTCCCACCTTCTAGCCACACCTCTACAGGGCATGAACATCACCTGTAAATTCACAGCATGTCAGTCTTTACTTTATTGATTAAGCGTTGTATTGATTTGCTTTATTAAATATTTACCAATTAGCTGTGCAATTGCTAACTCTCTAGCAGAAGTTTGCTCTGAGTTCTCCATGACAGCAAAACTGTGCGCAGCCCACAAGTTTGGGTGATGTCTCTGCACGCTGATTGACAGCCAACAATGCATAAACTCGAATTATATTGGATAAAAAAAGACGAGACCAGTCTGTGTGATTTGCATAGGGGTCTATGGGAGGAAGAAAGTACTTCAGTGACAACATGAAACTGTGCTTGTCTCAGCAACTATAACCTGCACCTCAATTTTGCACGGAAAATACAATAAAAAAATAATGATTGCAGTAAACCTTTGGAAACTGGTTCACAATAAGATACATTTAATCTGTGCAGGGATTAATATGTTAAAGTCTCAGCCAGCTGGCGGAACAATAAACAAGCTGACCTTTGGAGAGAGAAATTTAGAAGCCCACCTCATCCTGCTGCCTGGCTTTTAAAGCTCGTTGGCCTCAGGAAACACACTAAAACCATGTTTGGCCTTGCCTCTATATAGGTCTTATTAAGTAATTGAAGTAGAGTTTGAGATGATAAATGTTCTTATTGTGGCCCTTACTACCGTTCATTATGTTGGCAGTATATTTACTATGAGCAGAATATACAAAACCCAATCATGCTGGAATCCTTGAAAAGTGAACAAATATTTTCTTAAATTCCTAATTATTTAGTGAGATATTTTAAAAAACAGTTATTTTGTCATGCAAATGTTTACTGTCTTACCTAATCGTGTTTTATTTTGCTAATTTAAATAGGTACAGACCATATCTATTTTATATTAACATTCTCTAGCGTAAATATGGTTTTATTAAATAAAAAAATCCACATTTAATTCTAAATATTTTAAAAAGACTATTTAAACTTTGCTCTATCATGTCAACATTTAGTGTAAAAACTCCTTTCAGTAGAACTTGTGGAGTAATATTTAAAGTAGTTGTAAAGTTACAAGTGTTTGTATCTAAAGATATCTTGGGAATATCAGCTAACTAAAGACGCAGTCTAAACCTCACTGTGGCTACAGTTATCTTAAAGAAGTTATAAATATAAACGCTGCACTTAAGTATTCCAAAATTTAAAACGTAGGGATATTTCTTAAGACAAATATAAAAAGTAGGTAAATGATTAAATGTTTTTTTCCAGTTATTTGCCACTTGATAGGGTTTATTTTACATTGGGAAAGCAAGCCCATATTTGAAAATAAAAAATGACATCTATTCTACAGAAACACAAGTTCTTTGAAAATTGGATTTTTACTGAAAAAATACGTTGGTAAAACTGTGCAGCCTGCACAGCAAAGTGGATAGAGTATAGGCAACCAGGCACACCACACTGTTTGCAAGGATAGGACAGGACATTTGAGAAGGTTTCTCTAGGAAATAAAGTCATTTTTATGAATTATTACAATAAGAGATACTTAAACTTTGATTGTTAAAAATATTTGTGTATTATGAAGTCTTAAATTAAACGCTTTTGCTACGGGCTGTGGTTTTGATCCCCATTCAAGTCAGATTCAAACACTCTGGCTGAGTTTACCTCAGTAGAAAACCTGCTGTGAAAAACAAAAGATAAAATAGAATAATCCTTTAAGTGTTCCACAAGGGGAAATTTGGTTGTAACAGCAGCAAAAAAAAAAAAACAACCATGTACAAACAGAACAGGACACAGGACAAAAACGCACACAATTTTGTACAGAAAGGAAATATTTACATCGTGGACACTAGTTACAAAAACAGAGTACTGTACAGTTATTAAGGTACAGATAAAGTGGCAAACCAAGGTTGTAGTGAGCAAACAGACCAGGATACTGAAAGAAGTTTAGATAATTAAGAATATTTAGAAAAACTGTAGATTGTGCATTAAAACATAAATGTGTAGCTTCCAATAAGTTATAAGTATATATAAACTGAAAAAAATGATGTGCAAATAATAACAGTAGTAGTTGTTTGGTTGATTAGTGCAAATTACAGCGGTGGTGTAAACATCTGTTTGTTGGGAGCAGTTTTGGTTGTATAGTCTGACAGCTGTTGGAAGGAAGGACCTGCGGCAACGCTCATTCACTCTGAAATCTGCCTGGACTATGAATAATTCTGGCCTCATCTTTATATGGGAATTTATGCTATTTCATCATTTTGTAGACAAACAGGAATTCAGTCAGATTCTGCATTCAAGACAGTCTGACACATTTCTTTACGTAAGCGGAAGAGATGTGGTGTCTAATGGAGCTTCTCTTCCTCTGCAACCAACAGCGTACGTTGTGGTTTCCAGATATTATCTCTAGTATGCGAATCTGCGTAATTTACGATGCACTTAAGATGTGTCTTGAGGTTTTGAGGAAGCATTTGCTAAGCTGGGACTGGATCAGTTTGTGTCATTTTCCCCAAAACAATACATGCAGAACGTATAAAGCCAGACCTAGATCTGTGGTCTTCTCATTTCTTTCTTGGTTTCATGCCTCTATTCCTTTATGTCTGCCTGTCCTTCGTTCCATCTTTATGTCCCTGTGTCTTTCTTCCTTCTTTTATTGTGTCCCATCTTGCTTGACTCTTGACATTCCTTCTTTCTATGCTCCCTGCCTCAATTCCTTGTCTCATTCCTTTCTGACATCTTTCTCAATGTTGGATCCTTGTTTATTTACTTCCTTGCATCCTACTTGGATTTTTTGTCTTTTTTTCTGTTTGACATCCTTTTACCGGTTTCATTTCAATTTCATCCCTCTGTCCTTGATTTTTTGTGTCATTCCTCTGCATCTTCTTTGAATCTTCTTCCTCAGTTTGTTTTGTCTGATACATCTAGCAAACTACAACATTCTGCCATGAATTCATAGTAAATGTTGGTATTTTATATTTTAAAACAAAGTACTGAGTCACTCTGTATAGTTGAGTCTAGAAAAGTCTGGAATTATTAACTTTGAAAAAATAAAAATAACATCTTGAATTTATGAGATGGCTGTAATAATACAGCTCCTCGGAAGGAAAATATATTTAAAAAAATACACTGAACAAAACTATGAGCACAACACTTGTTTTTGCTTATGTTTTTCATGAGCTGAATCTCAAAGATTTGAAATAATTTCTGTATAAGCTACAGAATGATCTGCGTCCTTTGTGCATAACACACATCTACCCATACCTTAATGGAACCATTCGGTCCACAGCGTTGACGTCACTAAACAGCTCACCCACACAACGGTGAACCGTCACAACGAGGATTCAACTGCAAAGCGGCCTCTTCTCTCTCTACGTGTCAGATGCCATTAAATGTGAGCATTTCCCAACTCAAGTTGGCTATGACGACGAACTGCAGGCAGGTCCTGACCTCCTTGAGGACGACAAACATGCTGATGACTTTTCCTGAAATGGTTTTTGACAGTTTGCTCTGAAATTCTTTGGCAAACCAATTGTTACAGCATCTGTCCGGGTGGCTGGTCTCAGACCATGTGAACATGCTAGATGTGGCTGGGTTTGGTGTGGGTGTTTTTAGTTGTTTTTTCTACTTAGCCTGCAGTTGTGAGGCCAGTGGAATGTACTGCCAAATTTTGTGAAACGCCTTTGGAGGTCGCTTATGGTAGAGATACAAACATTTATTTGACATGCAGCATCTCTGTTGGATATTCCTACTGTCAACATGCCAATGGCACGCTCCCTCAAAACCTGCAACATCTGTGGCATTGTGTGGTGTGATCAAACTCAGTGTCCTTTCATTGTGGCCGGTCTAAGGCCGTTTTCACATGTGTGGCCGTGCCAGAATACGGCCAGAGAAAATGCAAATTTCTTCTGTTCAGATGGCACGAATTTGACATGTACTGGAATCCAGTGTTTTACTACACCTAAACAGTAGGTGGCGGTATACAAATAAGTCTGTAGTTCTCCAACAAACAAGGGAGTGAGAAGTACTGACGTCATAAAACGAGCGACAGCCTAAAATGTAAACAAACTGGTCTACTGGTCAGCTGCTACCTGAAGCCATCTACAGGGTGAGTGTTGTAGTAAACCCGCCGTTTTGTAATCTGCTGTGTTGCTGTGGGATGCCTGAATTGCGTAGTTTTGGTATTTGTATGGTCGCGAGGTGATTCTGTAATCGGCCGGTGCTGTCGTCATTTCCGCGTGGAGCACGTCTACTTTCTTGAGTACGGCCAGAGTACGGCTTGCTTTCACATGATCCATGGCCGCTCGTACCTGGACTCTGATACTACCCCCAAGGCAGGTCTCTCTGGCCGTATCCTGGCACGGTCCAGTCAGTGTTCACATGGTACGAAATAAGTGGATTGTGACCAAATACGGTATCAGAGTACGGACTCCCGTACCATGTGAAAACATCCTCAGGCACTCCTAAGCAATATTCATGCTGTCTAATATGATATGCTACACCTGTAAGGTGGGATGGATTATCTGGGCCAAGGAGAAGTGCTCTCTTACACAAATTTAGACAAATTTGTGTAAAAAATTACTGGAGAGTAAGGGGCCTTTTTTTGTATATAGAAATTGTTTGAGATCTTTGAGTTCAGCTTATGAAAAATGGGAGCAAAAACAAAAGTGTTGCGTTTATATTTCTGTTCAGTGTATAAAGACTCTGTCCTGAAAACTGAGGAAAGTAGCATGGTGCAAATCAACCACAGAAAGTCTGCAAATGTGTCAGTTTTTTCACAATGACACATTAGTTTTGTCTTCAAAAAACATCAATAGTCAGTTAAAAGATAAGACTCCAGATAAGGTTAAAAGTTACAAGTTACCAGAGAGATCAGTCTTTATCAGTGACTCTTTAACTCAACAGCATGACTGCCGCCAGTGATTAGGTGATCAAAGAAACTGGAACAAGCCTTGCAGAGACATAAACCTTGTTTCTCACACATAAAAGGTGTGTTTAACTTCCTTTAGCACGATTGCTCACCGTTAGCACTGTGTAAAGCCGGCTGAGAAATAAATCATTCCTCTCCTGCTTGTGCAGGATGGATGGGAAATGAATGGGTGCAGGTAGGTTGGGGCTCTGGCTGAGCTAACAAGTCCACCAAACCGGTTTGGCAGAGAACATGCTGCGACTTAATTAGGAAGGAGTGGGATGACATTCCCACAGATTTGCAAATTTTTTTGCTACAAATTTGATGTTGCTGATGTCCAATTCTTGCTGGGTTTTATGTAGAACAAGTTTACTCATATCGTGACACTACCACTGCTATGCTGGATCCATGATTCCATGCTTACACCAGATTCTGACCCTACCACCTGAATGTCACAGCTGAAAGAGAGTCTCAACGGACCAGGCAACAGCTATTCAATCTGTTACCATGCAGTTTTGGTAAGCCTATGATGTGTAGCCTGTGATCTTCAGCTTCAAGGTCTGCCCTGTTTCACATTCAGAGGTTTCTCATGCCACAGTTGTAACAAGGAGTTGTTTTTCATTGTAGTGGAAGTTCATTATAAAATGGTTTTGTTTACAGGAAATTGTCTACAATAAATTGTCTTTCTTCAAATAAAAATTCAGTGTTTCAAGCCTATGGCACTCACCTTTATGTTTAGAGCTTATAGTTTTAACTTGCTTTACCACCTAAGTTGCATGCAGGCAGCAACTTAATAGTTCTATGCAACATACATTTTATTAAGATAAGACATATTATATATAGCATGTTAATCCACAGGGAAAATTTAGCTGTTTTTATTTGTTTTACCCAAGACCTCTGATCTAGAATTGAAATAACATTTCTCTTTACAGCAGATGTCGTTTCAAGGCGCTTTACAAGAAAAGTTATTTCATTACAATTGTATAATTCATATTGCATTATAGATTGCAGCCTCTTATATTGTGATATATAAATTATAATAGAACCATTTCAGAGCAGGTTACATAGACCCTAAGGAAAACTAAACTGCCAAATGTTTTTTTGTTTTTTTTTAAATAAAGAAAAGTATGTCGTTTTGAGAAAATGTATTGTGCAAAATATTAAATGTAGACGAATGTTTACGGCTTTTGTGGGGACCTTAAGAAAACGTGACACATCTTTTCTGTACTGCTCTTTCATGGGTTTTAGAAAGAGTTTGGCAGGTTGTTATTGACCGTGTTTTGACAGATTTTCCGATGAGGTAAACATTTTTCATTTTTAGAAAAAAACCCAAAAAATCACTTCTGTTTAACTAAACATCAAATCAATATCATGTTATCAAGACAAAGACTGTCAAAACAATTCATACACATGTTTTCTTTGCTTGTACAGTATTCATATAACACCTTTGGCTGTTTGTGTCTGTTGAATTCCTCAATATACTTCATTTGTTTGTGTTTTGTGTACTTGCTATTTGATAATAAACATATTTTAAAAAATACATACTACATCAATTGGGAGCCTAAGTCCTTAATCCACAACTTCCGGACCATGGGTCACTGGAGCGATAAGTTATTTTTGATCCCATTTGAAATGTGCTATGGATCGAACATACACTCACTGGCCACTTTAGTAGGTACAACTTGCTAGTACCAGGTTTGACCCGCTTCTGCCTTCAGAACTGCCTTAATCGATCGTGGCATAGATTCAACAAGGTACTGGAAATATTTAACAGATGTTTTGGTCCATATTGACAGAATAGCGTCACGCAGTTGCTGCAGATTTGTCGGCTGCTCATCCATGATGCAAATCTCCTGTTCCTCCACATCCCAAAGGTGCTCTATTGGATTGAGATCTGTTGAATGTGGAGGCCATTTGAGTACAGTGAACTCATCGTCATGTTAAAAAAAAACCATTCTGAGATAATTCCAGCTTTATGATATGCCGTATTATCCTGCTGGAAGTAGCCATCAGGAGATTGATACACTGTGGTCATAAAGGGACGGGCATGGTCAGCAACAATACTCAGGTAGGCTGTGGTGTTGCAACAATGATCAACTGGTGCCAATAAAATGTTCCCCACAACATTAAACCACCACCAGTCTGAACTGTTGATGCAAAACAGGATGGATCCATACTTTTATGTTGTTAGCAGGAAATTCGGATCCTAATGACCCGAATGTCGCAGCAGAAATTGAGACTCATCAGACCAGGCAACATTTTTCCAATTTTCTTTTGTCCAGTTATGGTGAGCCTGTGTGAATTTTAGCCTCAGTTTCCCGTTTTTAGCTGACAGGAATGGCCCTTCTGCTCCTGTAGCCCATCTGCCTCAAGGTTCGACATGTTGTGCGTTCATAGATGCTTTTCTGCATACCTTGGTTGAAACGACTGGTTATTTGACTTACTTTTGCCTTTGCTAGAACCAGTCTGGCCATTCTCCTCTGGCATCAATAAGGACGTTTAGTTTTTGACCATGTCTACATGCTTGTATACATGATTGGCTGATTAGAAGTTTGCGTTAATGAGAAGTTTGACAGGTGTGCCTAGTAAAGTGACCAGTGAGTGTATAATGTCCACAAATTTGAAAACACATTTTGACGGAGAGAAAACGCTGATTTTTGACCGGCAGCAAAAGTTACTTTAGGTTTTGTGTAAAAACACTTAAGCCTAATTTATGCTTCTCCCACCGCAAATTTGCACTCAGACGCAGACATTTTTCGTTCATGGTTCTCAGTTTCTTTTTCTCCGCTCTCCATCGTTTTTCCAGCGTTACTCGTCCAGGACAACGAAAAGCGAAAACCCTTACATATATACAAATGTGAGTGGCAAAAAAACCGGTACTTGGCCGGACAGGGTCAGTAAAGACGAATATAAGGCAAATGAGTGTTCTCAGTTGCACCCTGAGAACACTCGCTGCACGGCAGGCATACAAGAACGCAGAAAATCTGTGTCCGTTTTTCATTCCTCAGACATCACATAAGGCTTTTCTGTATGTAAGGTTAGAATATTCACCATCGATTACATGTATTGTGCATTTTCCATGATGTGTTGTGCATGTGCAAATTTTTTTGTGGTTCAATTAATTGTGTAGGACTTTTTTTTTTTTTTTTTTTTTAAACCAGTGGGTTTAGGCAAAGTCCATTATTCATCAATATAAATGACAAATCATACTAACTGATGAACTGTTGCCCTGATTAATAGATTAAAAATTTAAATAAAATGTTTGGATAGCTTTCTGATTGTTGGTGTTCATATTTTAGAGGAATAACTTATAAATCTTAAGTGAATATTGCATTACATTTCTTATTAGTGTTGTTTAGACAAGCCATGCAAGCCAATTTAAATAACAATTTGACATCCCACTCTAAATTTGTATTTAAATGAACAGTTGTTTTTTTTCTGCAATATTCCAATAAGAAAGTCCCTTTAGAAATAAAATTTTGAAAGTTCAAACGCGTAACAAACAGACCTCATTTTGTTATCATTGTCTTGTGGTAGATCACACTGGATCTTATTAACATAAGTTTTATGCACTTTATTTCCTTTTTTATGCGGATGCATTTAATCACAGCTTTATGTAGCCCAACTTACGGGACTGATGCATCAATGTGTTTATTGCGAATAAAGCAATTAAGCTTAACGTATGAGCATTCTTGATGACCCCTTCACTAAAAGCACCACACCTCTATGCAAGTTGGACGGCTCTGCCCCTGATGATGAATAGTGCCCTGTAGCCTAAGTGTCCCTTATTCTAATATATGAAAGGTGGCAACCCCTATCTGCCACAACCGTCTGGCAGTTTAACAAGACAAAGCAGAGAAACAGAAGAAAACAAGGAACTGATGTAAAAGTACTTTCTATGTTAAAGAAAGTTAAAAGTTAATAACAGGACATGGAAGACCTGTCACTGGGAGCATCATCTCAGTTGATGCTCCCCATCCAACAGGGCATTGCAGCTAAGCAGGATACCCGGGAACGTAGTGCTTAAGCTAACACCACCTCCTGGGCCACAACTAGTGCTTGCTAAGAACCGCTTTCACCCCGGCGACGTAGTGACGTTGCGGGAATGCTATGTTTACCTTTCTCTCCAAATGTAGTCATCGCTCTCTGTGCTTTCAAATGAACCAAGAACATGTTATCTTAAGATCTTTGAAAATTCAACAGTGTGAAAGCCCAACAGCAGCACTAGTAATCGTATGATGAACTCTGGCTTTGCTAAAATCTCTCTGTTCACACGCTTCCTGTTTTCTTCTCCCCATGTGGGCATGTTGCAGTGCTTTTAGATGACGCTATGACGCAGCACCGACTGGAGCCCGAAAGCAACTGGTTCTTTGAAAGAACCGGCTAAAAATCTTTACTCTTGATTCTAATTTGCCTTCCAGTCTCTTTGAATCTGGTCATGGCCAACTGCACCAGTGTCCAGTACGAGCCTGTGGCAGAAATTGGTGGTGGTGCCTATGGGACCGTGTACAAGGCCCGGGATACAGAGAGCGGGAAGTTCGTGGCTCTGAAGAATGTGCGTGTGCAGACGGACCAAAATGGCCTCCCAGTCTCCACGGTCAGAGAGGTGGCTCTGTTAAAACGGATGGAGCAGTTTGACCACCCAAATGTTGTCAGGTAAGACTGTTGATGGAGTGGCCGATTTATTTATTTTTAGTTTAAATCTGTAATCCCAGCGATCGCCTCACAGGAAACATATTCTCCTTGTTGATCCTAGGCTCATGGACGTATGTGCCACCCAGAGGTCAGACCAAGAAACTAAAGTCACTTTAGTGTTTGAGCATGTGGACCAAGATCTGAAGACATATTTAGAGAAAGCTCCTGCTCCAGGATTATCTGCTGACCGCATTAAAGTGAGAAATTACATCAATAAGTAAACTCAGTCTTAAAAGTCTTAACAGCTCTCAGTTCAGTAACGCCCATTTTCTTTGCAGGACTTAATGAGGCAGTTGCTGTCTGGCCTAGCGTTTCTTCACTCTAACCATGTTATGCACCGAGACCTGAAACCTGAGAATATCCTTGTGACCAGCCAGGGCCAGGTGAAGCTGGCTGACTTCGGCCTCGCCAAGATCTACAGCTGCCACATGGCTCTCACACCTGTGGTAAAAACGCCTACATCTGTTGTATTTTCCAAAAAATATAGTGTTTTTTTAGGGATTTAAAAAAAATATTTTTCTAAATTTCTAAGTACTGCAGCATGCAATCATGAGAAAGACTTTGACATCTAGTTGTGCTTCCACGTTCTGTTAGGGTACAAACAAAAAATTGTCACCTTGCTCTTTATTCCCTTTATTTGTAACTATCTAAATTTATTAGACTGATTTTAATTTCACTATAGATGTGGGTCCTCTGATAGTCAAACATGGATCCATGGTCTGTAGAGAAGTTTAGCAGTATAAGAATCTGCACAGCAACAAGATGCACAGCTGTTATTACTATAGCCAAACCTATTAGCACTTTCAAGTTATGACAGCTTGGTACAAAACCAAAGTGAGGAGAAGAAAAATTAATATTTTACACAGCTCATCCACCCGATAAAAACAGTACTTCATAAAACAGGAATCTTCTGAGTGGCTGTATTTGTTTTGTACACCACAGTATGTAAATATTTAAATAGGTAGGTTGATTTATAATAAATATATAGATTATTATGAAAATCATTAATTTATTAAGTAAGTAGACATAGTACAATATAATTAACATAGTAAGAAAGTATTTAAGTAAATATGCTGAATCAATTAAGTTATCAATTAACCTTAAATATAAAAAGGTGATATGCAATTAAATCCATTAATTACTATATAAAAAATGTAGTTAATGACTAATACATTGCAAATGGAATAGTTGCTTCACTACGTTTTTATTTATATTAATATGTAATTACATCATTATAGAATTAAGTCAGTAAGTTAAAATGTAATCAAGAATGTAATAAACGTGTAATAAATGTGATTTCAATTATTATTCATGCAATTAATTTACTATGTAGTTAATTTTAAGTAAGTGAGCTCAGATACTATTAGATGAGTTTATATGTAACAAAGTAAGTTGATGTGTAATGAAGCACATATCTAAGTCAAGTTATTTTGTAATTAAATTATTTACAATATAATTAGGTTAATATTGAACCATTTAGTCCTATTAGGTAGGGCTGTAATTGAGGCAGATTGTTAAAATGTTTTTAGTTAGTTTATATGTAATGAAGTAAGTTTATCTTCTTTAATCAGTAAATTACTATGTAGTCAAGTTTGGATTAGATTAAGTTAATACGCAACTAAGTATTTATGCAACTAGGTAATTAAGTAACTTATGAAATTAAATTAATTTACGTTACTTTGTAAGGTATCTTACTTAATATGTAACCTAACCTTTATGTTATCCCTTCAGAGGAGAGTCTAGTTCTTGGTAAATTAGCTCCTAGTTCCAAATGATTTGTGATATTTCTGAGATACGGAAAAAATACATCAAATACCCCTTAAAATGTTAGATTTACACATATTTGTTGCCAGAGTTATTGAGTTCTAATGAAGTATTATGATATTAATTGCATAGTACTTTACATTATTCTGTCCAGAACATTTACACGACAGCTACCGTAAATGTTGATTTAAAACTTGATGCCAAAATAAGAAAAACCAACAGTAAACTAAACTGTTACGATGTGTGATCAAATATTTATCAATGAGCTATGGAAGTCCTTCCTTAAGCCTTTGGTAATAAACTATTCCTACTGAATATCAAGAAAAATTCACGTTTCAGAGCTCAGACTGTGTGGATGTTGGATGATCTCAGTTCTTTCAACCAGGAAAAGTGCACTACTAAAAGATGAGATGCAAAATTGTTTCTCGTAGTTTTCACTCACAGTATGTCTCTTTTCTGTTCATCTGATCCACACAACTTCAATGCAGTACACAGGATACTGGGATGTGTGTGGAACTGTACAATTTGCTCTGATTAATGGAACAAATTGCGCCGAGCGTCTCGTTACGCTGCTGTCGGTACGGGTCATGTTTTTTTTTTTTTTGTGAGTCATAAAAGAGAGTTAACATCCAAATCGGCAGCTCCTTGCCCTACACCTCAACCCTCAGCGCCTTAGCCTGCTTACGTGATGTTTTCCAGTTTTATTAAAAGTAGAAAATAAAGACACTTTAAAGTTTAAAGCCAAAGAAGCTTGTGGTTAACTTTAAATATAAAAACTAATTGAATTACAATTTAAATGTTGTCATAATGTCTAAATTTGTCATTAGATATTCATTTCTGTTTGTGTGTGAAGATTTCTGCTTAATGTTTCTGTGGTCCATTTGTGTTTCTCTCAGGTAGTCACTTTGTGGTACCGGCCTCCAGAAGTTCTGCTGCAGTCCTCTTACGCCACTCCTGTTGATATATGGAGCACTGGCTGCATCTTTGCCGAGATGTTTAGACGCAAGTAAGTAACTATGACTTAGGTGTGTACACTTGTTAGCTGAAATTTCGATTGCTCATTTCGTTTAGTCATTTTTTAAAATACATTTTTGTTTTTCAATATGACTATTTCTGATTTTTATTTAACATTTTGAATCAAGTTCTTGTTTTGTGATAGAGATGCACATAAAAATATATAATCTTTTGAATTTTACTCAGAATTGCTAGAAACGGCAGATTATGGAATAATGACTTCACTTGTGAGATTTGAATAAAATCTTACACTCAAAAAAGCAGTTTCAAATTAATAGTGTGTTTGTTCATTTAAATGGGAGTAGAAAAACAATCTGGCCTTACTCTGAAGCCAGTTGTGTAACAGTTGACATTGATATTTTATCACCGTTCTACTCCTCTTCTAGATACGAAGTCTGTAAATAAAGCACAAATCTTTCAGTTTCTCATTATTTTAAAGTGATCTGAACTGTTGAAATACAGATGGGTTTTACATTATGAAATCATGGTTTTTGACGCAAACTTCTAGGGAAGCAGTTTACGGGTTACAGCAAGAAAAGGTTTTGTGAAAGAGAAGCTGAAGTCAGTAGTACACCATAGCTCCATCTTGTGGTGAAAAGAAAACATTAAAGAAAATAAATGGGTCAGAGATGTGAATGTCTGCATCCTTGCTTTATGAGCGCTTAATTAATTGATAGGCTTTTCGAAAAAAGGCTAAAAGGTTTGTTACATAATATACTGTAAGATATAGGGTAGTTGTTGTACCATTTTATACACACTGGACTCATTTGATAGTTTATTAATGCTAGTGCAAAAACATATAATTAGTATAATTAGCACCAACAAGAGGAACAAAGAGATTTTAAAACTCTCCCACAATCGACCTTCTTCTCTTTGAACCAAGTTTTCTGCTTTTGTTTGCTAGACCCTTGTTCTGTGGAGAATCAGAAATGGATCAGCTTGGGAAGATTTTTGAGTGAGTAGCAAAAAATCTTCCTCCCCTCGCTGATTAAAACGGCAGCAAGCTGTTTAATTCATGCAACAAATATTTAACACTTCTGTGCTCTTTTTAGAGTCATTGGTTTGCCATCGCAGGAAGAGTGGCCGACTGATGTTACAGTACAAAGAAAAAGCTTCCCCTCTCTCAAGGCCCGCCCAATCACTGATTTTGTTCCAGAGATAAATGAGCTGGGGGCTGAACTGTTGATGGTAAGCCTCCATAATTAAAAACAAAGATTGATGTGCATATTTTCTTCATACAGAGCTGCAATCAAGATAACGGCTAAACATGTTAAACGGGACCAAGAATGTGACTGATGGAGCGCTTCTTTAAATAACTACAATGAAAAAGCTGCTAGACTTTACACTTTATTTCATGCAGCAGGGGTTATGTTTGTTTTTGGAGGCCAAGTCGTCAGCTTGTGAGCCAATCGCATATTATCATTGTGATTGACTCATTATGTCATACTGGATAATTATCTGGAAGGTTTCTGTACCTCCACCATTGAAATGGGACCAGGACTTTAATCAATGGGAATTTTAGCCGGTTGTTTGGGGAGATATACATGTTGCATCACATTGCCTTTTTGCTCAGCTATTCTAATCCTGTGTGCAGCACTTCATCTTCTTGTCTGGTCAAGTAGATTTGGAAGAATTCAAGCACAAACATCCCAGTTATGTGTGTTTATCAGGGACTGAGTTGATCCCACAACCTTTGAAGCTTGAGGCTCACTCTAAATAATGTATAATTGTAACCCCATTAGAAGATTGTTTTGTTGTTGTCATTTCTAATGATCGTTGTGTGTTTTAACTGTAGCCTGAAAGTTTCCCAACTTCCTTGTGCCTCCAAGCAACCAGCCTTAATGCAAAATGTGGAAGTGTGTGTGCGGGTTTCCTCAATGGGGAGTTCGCTTCTGTGGGAACCCAATGTTTCCATTTATGCTGCAGCTTTTTCAGCTCGCTGAGCCCTTGATGAGACT
Organism: Apricaphanius iberus; assembly: GCA_028564705.1. NCBI lineage: Eukaryota > Metazoa > Chordata > Actinopteri > Cyprinodontiformes > Aphaniidae > Apricaphanius > Apricaphanius iberus. Next base: position 1,539,095 of record JAPXFQ010000231.1, read on the forward strand.
GTAGCTTCAAGCACATGGCCAGTCCTCCTTCAGATTCTCAGATGACCAAGCCCAGCACACAGGCCAAATGGTGCGGATAAGATATCTGGCTCCCCCATAAACACTTGGGAACCAAAAATGCTGGCCCTACAATAGCAAACCTTCAAAACATAGAAACTTCTTGTATATCCAAAACAGCTAGGGAATACTTATTTTGCAAAACACAATAAGAGAAGCCTAATGCTTTCCCAGTGGATCACAGGAACCCTAGAGAGACCATCCATGTGGTTTTAAGCTAGTTTAAAGTGGATAACAATTTAAAAAAGACATCAAATATATTACTTGAGGTATTACATCTCTAACATTTTTTTGTTTGTTTTTCGCTTTCCTTCACAGCAAATGCTTACCTTTGATCCTTTGAAACGGATATCTGCCCTGAACGCTCTAGAACATCCTTATTTCCAGGACGAGGAGAAAAAAAAGCTGAAATCAGACTGTAGGAAAACGCAGAAGGATGCAACAGTGTCTTAAGTCTAGGATTTTATCAATGCATTGCTCTTTTAGTATGGCCTGTGCTGTGAAATGTAGCTTTTTTCTTCCTGCATCAGAAAAACTGGAGAACAAGAGAACGTCACTGGCTTCCTGAACTTTTCACAATTACAAATGTTACGAAATGTTATAATTGTTATGTTGTGAACTTCAGTTCATGTTTTTTGTCTTGTTCCTCGTTGAAAATCATCTAAAGCCAACCAGCTCTGGGACCATGTATTAAACAGACCTGATTCAACTACTGTCAGATTTAATTTGTGTTTTACTTTATTGATGGTGATCTATATAAATGAATAAATGTGAGCGATGCATAACTGAACCGGATTCTTATGTTTTTAAGCACACAACAGGTAATATGGAACACGATGCAACTCTTTTACAAAACGCTTTGAGGTCCACTCAGTGGTCACAAATTTCAGCAGCAGCCAAATCAAATTTAAAGGGACTATATCATGCTATTTTACAGCTCACCGTCTGGGATAGACATAAATATATGATTAAAGGTTACCGTTGGTGTAATATAGTATTAATTTGTCCTGAAATTTAAATTTTATCCGGGATTTATCGTTGGACCGGGAAGTAAAACGGCTTGTTTTTCTGTAATCCCACCTCCGATGGAGGCTAACACGCATTAGCATGTAGCCACTTCTCTGTCCATCAGGCGTCTTTGTTGATGGTAGTGATCCAGTTTCTGTTCTTTAGAAATGTAGAAGAAAGTCCTGTAATCCACACAGCCAAAGGAGCGCTGTGGACACCTCTAGCACTTTCCAGTGTTCACATGGTGACGCAAAATATGTCACTATGTGAACACTGTCGTTTTCCACAATAGGGCAGTGCAGCTGCTAAGAGAGGATTACTCACATCCGTGAATTAAAGGAGACATATTAAGACTATTTTTTCTCTATTTAAAATAGGTCTATGAGTTCCAGAAAACATGTCTGAAGTTGTTTGCTGGAAATGGCTTCTAAGAAACGATTACCAACCTCTATTACCCTTTGTTTTTCAGCCCCTTTCAGATTGTGCATTTTTCTGCTGCTTATTAAATATTACATGAGCTGCTCTTAACTTGGCCACGCCCAAAGCTTTTAAAATCTTTGCTAATGCCCACCAATCTTTGACTGTTACCACTACAGTTAAAAGTTATGGACATGGCTGCAGTAGTTCAACCATACATGTTTGAACCAGAATCTGCTCACATAGGAGGGGAATGTCCTGAAGAACCCGAGACTCAGAGAATTCAGCGAGATGGTTCTGAATGGTTATTGAACAAATGACTAAGTTAAAATAATATATTTAACTGCTTACCTGACATTCCGATATCTTCCTCCAAGTAAGGTCCAATCTCTTGCTGAGACTCCCACTCTAAAGCCTGCCAGCTCAATCTAGTTTACTCCAGCTCTAGCACCATGGAGATCCCGCTCTTTGAGCACCGTGCGGCGGCACATCTTCAGTCTTAACGCCAGCATTTTACCATCAAAAATAAATTTATCCCATGCTGCTCTTCTGTCCTCTTCGATTGGGACCTGATAAAGTGTTTTGAGCTCTTTTGACCAGCGCTTCAATAAGGTGTTTCCTAATCTGAACCATTGCTTTCCAATCTGTAACTGCTGTTTACTGCTGTACCTGGTGGGTGGAGATAGGGGTGTGGATATTCCGATATTCCGGCTTGTGACGTAGAAAGCCACACAGATATTGAACAGCGAGTGAAGGCAGGATGAATTCAGAAACCCCCATCTCACTCTAAATGGCATGGATGGGTTTATTTTCCAATTTTGTTTGCGTGTTTTATTCACCTGGATTGAGCACAAAATGGCTCTTTGGATGGTAAAGGTTTCCGACCCCTGGTATATTACATATCAGCCACAATGTAGTGCAGAGTGCTTGACATGATAAAACTATAACACAACAAGCAAAGAATAGAGAAAAAACATACATTACAGTGCCAAAAGTAATGAAAAGCTGCAATCCAGATTGGAATTAAAATGCTCTAGTGATTACTGATCAAACACAGCTTTAAACAGATGGGTTTAGAGACAAAATTGTTGTGGAAAAAAACGTGGATGAGAACAGATCCCTTCAGTTGTTTGAGGATTTAATGAATCTGAATCCACAAGGAGAACAGCAAACAGAGCATTTGCTTAAGGTGATTTATGAACTAAGTCATGTTTTTTGACTGTGGGAGTAAGCCGGGGGCATGCTTAGGGAGGACATGCAAACTGCATGCAGGAAAACCCCCAGGCTGGGATTCAAAGGCAACAGTGCCACCGACTTCTCTACTGTGCAACCTGTGGCTAAAAGTTGACCCTGTAAATCAAGGCAGTTCTGCTTTAAAAATTCTACCTGTAGGAAGCATACACTATTTAGTAAATGTTCAGGCACTTTAGTGACGTCTCTTAGACGTCACTTATGTTCACAAAAATTCGAAAAAATTTGGTGAGACTGAAAATATTACAAACATTAAACCTTACAAAACAATCTGTTGATGAAAATCTTTTTTGGGCCACAATTCAAATTCAATTCAAATTCAAAAATACTTTATTGATCCCAGACGGAAATTAAGTGGTTTTGTATCTCACAACTAATTAATTTTTAGTAGTTGTAGACCATGATGGCTGTGGGGAGAAAGGTTTTCCTGTAGTGGTCTGTGTTGCAGCGAAACTTAAGAAGCCTCCAACTGCAGATACTCTGTTTCTGTAAGACAGTCTCATGAAGAGGATGCTCAGGGTTGTCCATAATCTTTTTAATTTTATGAAGAACCCTTCCAGTTGTTCCACAACCGTCCCAAGAACAGAACCAGCATTCTTTATCAGGTTATTGAGCCGTTTTAAGTCCCTGGCTCTGATACTGCTACCCCAACAGATGATGGATGAAGAGATAAAACTCTCCATCACAGACTTGTGGAAGATTTGCAGCATCTTGCTGCAAACCTTGAATGACCTCAGCTTCATCAAAAAGTACAGTCTGCTCTGTCCCTTTTTGTAGACAGCTTCACTGTTGATTCTCCAGTCCAGTCTGTCGTCCAGGTGAACTCCGAGGTATTTTTACTCCTCAACCACCTCCATTTCTTCTCCCATGATAGAGACTTTCTTTTACTTATCCCCATTTCTTCTGAAATCTACAACCATCTCCTTTTTTTTTGTTCACATTCAAAGATGATTGTTTCCGCACCAATTCCAAATGGGGTAACTTTTATTGAGATTGGAGGACCAAGGTTTTTTGTTCTGGTGGATGAAGTTATGAACGGTTAAACATAACCCCAAACCCTCAGCTGTTTACAAGGTTGCCTAAAAATGAAGAGGGATTTGGTTTTCAGCATCCTTTTATATTGAAGTACACTTCCAAATGAAATCAGGACTTTAAGATTTAAAAATTAATATTTTAGAATGGTCTACCTAGTGTTTGGTGCTATATTTGTCATGTGGGGAGGGCTAATAAAAAGATATGTTCTCATAATATAACAGATTTTATCAGTTCTGCGAGATGGAGTGGGCATGGTTTGTTAAGATGTTAGATGTTGCCGAAGAAGGCTGAACAATCAAAAAAAAAAAAAAAAATCCCTAACAAGCTGGTAGTTTTGCAAACTTTTATAACTGGGTTGGTTATAGGTTTTACTTTGTTCATTTTCCTTCTGATAGGTTTGTTAATTTTTTCTCTGATTTGTACAAGCCATATGTCTCTGTTATATACAAAACTTTTCTAAATGATTTCTAATGACTTTCATGTTTTAAATCACAAATAAGGATATTTAAGCACTGTGTGTGCTCATTTGGAGAGCCACTGTATGTAACAATGCCGTTTTGTTTGCCTATTTATAAAATAGGGTGATGGTTTGCTTAATTTAAAGCTCCATTGGCTTAAAGCAGAGACATAGCACATTCCCTAAAAAAAGAAGTGAAGTTTGCTTCTTTGGCTGTATTCCTCACAACCGGTTTACAGGGCTGTGCAAAAGTATTCGTGCTCCTTAAACTTTGCCACATGGTGCATCATCACAAGCAAAGACTTTAATGTGTTTACATTTTTTGTGATTAGATCCACAAGTGGTCATAATTTTGAAGTGGAACCAAAAAGATACATGATTTTCAACATACATACAACTATAAAAAGCTGGAAAATAGCATGGATATTCACCACAGTTGACTCTGATACCCATAAGTCTTTTATAACTTCTTCCCACAGCATGAAGAAGTCATCTCCATATACGACTATGGATATTATATATTTAGTGATGTGCAGTTTTAGCTTTCTGTCTCACTCACCATTTTGCTTGCAGACCAAAATGTTCAATCTTGTCTTTCCCGAGCAACTTTTACCACATATTTGCGGCTTCATTGACTTGGGCAAATGGAAACTTGCTATGACTTACTTTCAACAATAGAGTTCGTTTTGGCAATCTTCCATAAAAAAAAAATCAGATATCAGAGTGCATAACTAATTTTTGTCCTGTCAACAGATTCTCTCACCTGAGCAGTACATTTCTTGGCTGCTTCCCTGAATAATGATTTTTCTGTCTTGCTCTGTCATTTTAGGTGGACAGACATGTTTTCAATTTGGTTTACAGCTGTGCTAAACTTTTCAATTTACAGTTAAATGAGTGAAAAGAGCTCAATGAGGGCTTCAAGGCTTTGGAAATCATTTTTATAAACCTAACCCTGCTTTAAACTGCTGGATGATTCTGCGAATTTCATGTACTTTGTGTCCCCCATAGATGCTAATACAAATTAAATCACAAAATTCCATTCAAAACATTAAATGGAAGTATCTGTTCTTTTGCAGCACACATATGTTAATTATGTTCTCTAGTTTTGTTCAACCCCATACCTCCGTACCCAACATATATTCAATAAAGCAAATCAATACCATTTTTTATTAATAAAGTACACAATGGCATGGTGTGAAATCCCCTATACACAGCAGCACCCACTGAAAGTGTCTGGTTACATCCAAATATATTGTACAGACGTGGCCAAAGGTTTTGAGAATTACATAAATATTGGAAATTGGAAAAGTTGCTACTTTAGTTTTTATATTTGCAATATGCATATACTCCAGAATGTTATGAACAGTGATCAGATGAATTGCAAAGTCCTTCTTTGCCATGAAAATTACACTGCATTTCATTGCTGTCATTAAAGGACCTGCTGAGATCATTTCAGTAATTGTCTTGTTAACTAAGGTGAGAATGTTGACGAGAACAAAGCTGGAGATCATTCTGTCAGGCTGATTGGGTTAGAATGGCAGACTTGACATGTTAAAAGGTGGGTGATTATTGAAATCATTGTTCTTCCATTGTTAACCATGGTGACCTGCAAAGAAACACGTGCAGCCATCATTGCGTTGCATAAAATTGGCTTCACAGGCAATATATTTTGGCTACTAAGATTGCACCTAAATCAACAATTTATAGGATTATCTAAAACTTCAAGGAAAGAGGTTCAATTCTTGTTAAGAAGGCTGCAGAGGTCCTGAAAAAGAAGGCTCAACACTGCAAATACTGACTCTTTGCATAAATGTCATGTAACTGTCTATAAAAACCTTTGAAACGTTTGAAGTGCTTGTAATTATATTTCAGTACATCAGAGAAACAAATGAAACAAAGATCTAGAAACAGTTAAGCAGCAAAGCTTTTTGAAAACTAATATTTGTGTCATTCTCAAAACGTTTGACCACGACTGTATTTCGGTGAAAATTTAACACAGGATGCACAGGATTTATTTTTGGGGAATCAGAGTTAAAAGGGGCAGGAGGTAATTAAATCATTCCTTCATTGACTAATTTGGGGTTTCCAGATAAAATTCGAGTTAGATACATTAAAGTGTGTGGTTGCATTCTGACAAAATCTGTTCGAGTTCAAGAATTTGAATATATAATTTCCTATAAAAATATTATCTTCCACCCTATTCATTTGCGTCTCAAACTACTTCAGTTGTATTTGTTATCTTGTTTATATAAAATATGTTCCCTTTCAATAACTTTGATGAAAATTACTTTTTTTTTCTAGAGACAGAGTGGAGAAAGCAGGAGCTACTCAGAGCGCGGGGAGACGGAGCTGGAGACAGCAGATGCGCTGGCAGGAGCAAAGCTGAGGAGGTTCGTTTTTCTCTCTCTCTCTCCCTCCTGGCTCGTTTGTTGTAACGGCGCAGGATAAAAATCAGATGAACGTGGGCAAGGACCACCATCGCTGCTGCTGCTGCCTCACAGTGAGCGCCCTTCACTCCCAGCCTGATTACCGGAGCTGCATCCTGAACAGAGCTGGTTGTGCAGCAGGATAACGACGAGGTGGCGGAGAGCTGCAAGGCTCAGTGGCAGCAAGAAGGAGAGGAGGGAGGGGGGAAAGGAGGAGGGGCCGGCTTCGGTGAGCTACTGGGCTTCCTCTGCCTCACAGGCACATTTTATTGACTTGCTAATTGGATGAGGCTCTCGGAGGAGAGGATGCAGTGACCAGGAGGAGCCGCTCTCCTGAGGAGGGACACAGGCGAAAAAAAAAAGCCCTACTCGTGGTCCCTAAATCCGGCTATCTTCTCTTTTTTTTTCTTCTCCTGCAGACATCACAACAGATGTTTTCAGGCTTCTCTCAGTGACCCTCACGTCGAGTTTATAATTTTATGGATGACATTGTCGAACGGAGGCTCCTGTTGCCAGACGCTTCGTGACAAGTGAACCATTGCCCCTTTTTTCCCCCTGCTCTTTTCTTCCATCAGTATTTAAAAAAAATATTATTTATTATCTCAGGATCATCTGCTGGAGCTATTTTTATCAGCCTTCTTTAACATGCATTTGAGATGAACGGTAATCTGACGGCTGGATGAATTCTTCATAAGATCAAAGCTTCATCGGGATGTGAATGGATCTTCAGGAAAAACAAATGAAGGTATGATCAGAGGAAAAGCCAAGCCATTTTGTACTAAAGTGGCACTATTTAACCTAAAATCATTTAAGATATATAATCCTCTAAAGGTATCTAGTATTTTCTGGCTTGAGTAATTTTTTTTGTCTAGGTGGACCTAATGAAAAATAGCTCTATCTGGGAAGGATTCTGATTCTGAATGAATTGGTTATAGACACCGTAATAACAGCGTGTACTGAAGAGGATTAATGAAGGTATTTAAGAAAACAGTGTAGACTTGCTTAACAACTGGGTCAGCACCTTGAATATATTTAAAAAGATTAGCAATACAACCCTCTCAATCAGATTTTAAAATGGGAATCCTGTCAAGTTCACCCAGTATCAGTGTGATCTCGAGCTCACGTTGTCTTGTGTTTCCTCTGCCTTAGTCCTGCCATGCCTGAGGTGTTCAGATGCTGTGAGGTCAGAGAGCAGGTACCACCGTGCTCAGGTCTGCCGTCTCAATGAGCCAAGCCGGCAGCACGCAGAAGCGCACCACCTACCTCATCTCCCTCACTCTGGTGAAGGTTGAGGCAGTGCCAGAGGATGCTGCAGGGAGCCAGACGGAGGGCCTTCCAGAGGGGGAAGGGAGCCCTGGGAAGAAGAAGAAGGAGGAGGAGGTAGAAGTGGAGGCAGAGGAGAACGAGAAGCAAGCTGTGAGAGATGTCCCTGAAAGAGAAGGCTCATTGTGTTTGGAGCAAAAAGAAAAGACACAGGTGGAGGAGGAAGTGGAACAGGTGCATGAAAAGCATGGCAGCGCGAATGAAAGCAGGGACAAGCCTGAAAGGAGGGAGGTGCATGCACCCCAGAAAGACGTTGTACCAGTTGCTAAGAGCAAAGATGCAGCTTTTGCACAACCACCTGTCAGGAAAATGGTCAAAGTGTACGGAGGAACTATGTCTGAGGGAAGTGTGCGCAGGGAGGGACCTCGCTCGGATGCCTTACGCCCCAAGACGGAGCTCTACCGGGAGCCTCCCATGATGTTCCCGAAGGGTGAAAACGGAGCGGACTTGAACAGCCGCTCACGTTGCAGCCTCCCCTTCACTGTCCCGTCGCAAGTCAGCCAGCCTCCTCCGGTTGTTATGAGGTCTCATGCAGGAGGCAGCTCCTCATACTCGAGGGAGCTCAGAGAGACCAACACAAGCTTGTATCACCCAGCTAAAACTCTGGATCGAAGGGATAATCGCATCGGGGACCAGTCTCCCTTAGTGGCAGCTACGACTCTGGGGCCTTACAGGGCGTCCTGGGCCGACAGTGATGGCAGAGACACACTCATCCGGCCCGGAGCACCCATCAGCGGAGGGTTTTCGGGAGTGATGTCCAGAGAGAGCCCCCAGGGGGAGAGGTATAAGGCAGTTTCTGTCTCTTTACCTGCACCTCCTGCTCCTGACGTGTGCAGGCCTCCAAGGAAAGGAACAAGTTGTAACCTTGACAGCGTTGACCTGCACTCTTACTGTGAGGACCCCAGGAAGGCAAAAGAGGGCCAAGGAGGAACAATCCAGCGGGCTCCTCCTCCTCGCGATCGCAAAATGCTGAAGTTTATCAGTGGGATTTTTACCAAAAGTACAACTGGCCCACCAGGCGCCAACATGCCTCCTCTCTATCCAGCTGTGGAAAGGGGTTCGAGTGAGGAGGAAGGTAAGGCAAGCTGCTTGCACGCCTAAAAGATTACCAGTGAGCCATAAAGAGATGAAAACATCACTGTCTGTGGAAAAAAAATCTTTCTGAATCTCTGTTTAACACACGGTTCAACCCGATGCTTAGCTTTCCTTTCTTTGTGGAAACCAACATGGTCACAACAGCCTGGAACGCTTTTTTGTGTGTTTTAAGGAATACAAAAATATTAAATTTTAAAGGAAAGACAAATTTGGTGAGGAAACCTGAACTAAATTTGGCTTCAGCACATTTATAAAGCATCAACTATGGCAGTTTTTATAGGATAAGCTTTTCACAATAGTACAAAAGGTTAACTAAGCAAAGGCAGGAGAATTGTATCAAGGTATGCCCAGGTTTTTAAAAACTGTGCTTCTAAATAGCAAATTAGGGACCATTGTTTGTTTGGCTGTATGCAGCCTAGAGCAGCACAGCTCTGCCCCTCCCCCACCTGTTGCTGTGCACCAGTAGTGCGCACTACTGGTGCACAGCAACAGGTGGGGAAATAAATGTATAGTTTTTAATCCCTTTGTACCCAAAAACACACAGGCTTTAAAACAATACTTTTTCCAAACTGAAAACTTTACCCTCAAGTATTCATGTTGACAGCGACAAAACATTTATGGTTAAAGAGCTGATGTATCAACCTGTCCTATAACCCCAAACATACGTAACAATAACAATGGTGAGTTACATGGTTATGGTTCTGCTATGAAATCTCATTAAAGGTTTTGATGCAGCTGCAAAAGGTTCTTCAATAGACTCCTAAAAGAAAAGTCTGGAATATTTCCAGTGAAAAAGCCATGGACAGTCATGGTGTGGAAACTAAAATAGCACCAATAATCCCTCTTACTAAGGTTAAACTACTTTAAAACTATAGTTATTGGCTATTAAGCAACAGGAATAGTATCGGCTAATCTGTTTCCTTTTTTTTTGTTTTTGCTAATCTGTTTCAAATAAATACAATTAGATCATACTACACCGTTTTATATGTTAATGTGAACACCATAAAAAGTGTTTTTTCAACAATCTCATAGTGGCTCATAATTTCTGTTAGGTCAAACATGTTACTGAAAGAATTACATGTGGAAATATAGAAGAACAGTAACATGAATTTACAGCACACTTGCATCATAAACTGCCCACGTTTCACTGAAATGTTTCTGCCAGCTTTGCGGCTTCATAATAATTTAATTGGAAATGCAGTCAGATCTATAACCGGATGTAATGAAGCAAAGCTGTTTTGATATTGAACACAGGCTTTTGCAGTAAATGTGACTCCACTGAAAAAAAATCACTATTGCTCCACTAAAAGCTAAGAGATCACAATCTGTTTGAGACATTTGTTCTTAAACTTAAAGTTACTTTTTCTCTGCTTAAGCATTCAAAAATACATCCAATGTGTTAAAAATGGATGATCTAGAATATGTATAGTTTACAGCTCTTTTGAAGCCTTTTTAAAGCTATTTAGTATTACATTAAATATTTTCCACAGTTAGTGAAATGAAACAAAGTAAATTCACCCTTTATATTATTTTGGACCACCCTTGCATTTGTATGGTATTTAAAGATGCACAGCTAAAACTAAGTAATGGTCTTGGTTGGCAATCTAAACATCTGATCATTTTTCACAAAACTCAGTGGCAAGGTTTGACAGCTTCAACACCAAATACTACATATATCTGCCACTGCTCAGGAATTGACACATGTTTACAACATAAAATAACAGTGAAACAATTACAATAGAGCTCTGGGAGTTGACGTCACTTCTCCCAGCCAGGGGCACCAACTTTTGGGCCCTGGGTACAAACAATCTTGCTGGGCCGCCGTACCAAATACCATAGTGGTACCAGTGGGCCTTGAATATCGTTAGGTGTGATATTTCCAATAACATTTTGCTCCACCTTCACTGGCTAGCATTTGAACAATAGTTTTCCTGTGCTTATCAGTAAGAGTTGTTGGCCATAATCCTGGGTCCTCTGACAATCCCTCATCAGTATCCCAAAGTCTCTCCGTCTCTTTCGTCTTCAGCTCTGTACTCCTGCTCCTGACTACCTTCCTCACATTTTTTACCTTCCCTCTCATCACTTATATAATTATCAACCTTATCTTCTATTTCTGCCTCTGCTACAAGAGGAAATAAACAAAATGTGTACAGTATTACTGTTAAAACAGTTAAAACAATACTACATGTCAAAACCGCCAATTCTGCTAAAAGCTAACCTTGTCTCACTGTGACTGCTTTCACCTGGCCCTAATGAGGGACCTGCTGCTGCATGGTCTGAAACTGAAATATGTGGCTTCAAATGGGTGCTAAAATATCCTTTAATGTCATGACACCTTTTTTTAAAGTGTAGGGTAGGAACAAGTTAATTGATGATTATATTTACCTGCTCAAATTAAATCTATCATGGCTGTAGAATCACAGGGGTAAACTAACCGCCAAACTAGACATTTAGTCTTTGAATTGCGTTTTTAAAAAAGTCATTTTCTATCAGTATGATGTGAATTAAACTCAGAACAATCCTGTACTTATTGTAAGAGCGTGCTGGAGCTAATTTGCATAATGATGTGGTAAAATAGGCGCTAACGATCTGTGATTTCGCGTGTATACCAAACCAGTGCCTAACTACAAGTTTAGTTTAGCACAGGACCTTTTTTATTTATACATAAATACTTTACAAATGTTAGTGCATGTATATGTATGTATAGAAAACTGACTTCTAAGCCCTCCTCTGCCTCGGGCCCTGGGTACTCGGTACCCTTTAACCCCCCAATCCGATGCCCCAGCTCCCAGCATTCAACAGTTGAAATGAAATCAGCGCCAGTGTTAGGCTGTCTCCCACAGTTATATTATAGTTATATGCGGCTGACCTAAATTTAGAAAGAATAAATGTTGGATACCTGCTGTGCCCCAGGATGCCATAACATTTTTTAAAGTACCGTTGAGCACATACTGTTGCTTAGACTTGACCGACTGCAGCAACCCCAGATTGCCCCCACAGGCTTGTACAGTAGGCACTGGGCATGATGGGTGCATCACTTCATCTGCCTCTCTTCTTACCATGATGCGCGCATCACTGGAACAGGGTAATCAGACCACATGACCTTTCTCAATTGTTCCAGAGTCCAATCTTTATGCTCCCTAGTAAACTAAAGCCTTTTTTTCTTGGTTTGCCTCACTGATTAGTGGTTTTTGTACAGTTCAATCCCTTGAGTCCCCTCCACATTGTGCTAATGAAAATACTCTTGCATTTACTATTAAACATAGCACTGAGTTCTGCTGTTGCCTTTCTTCAATTTGAGATTACCAAATGTTTAAGTGATCACCAATCACAATCATTTAAGATTTTGTTCTGGCCACATCTCTTTCTCAAAGAAGATGGGTCCCAACTATTCTTCCACTTTTTAATAATCTGCTGGAAATTTCTTAACCCAATGTTAGTAGTTTCTGCAATCTCCTTAGATGTTTCTCTGCTTGATGCTTGCTAGTGATTTGACCCATCTCAAATACTCTACATCTTTTCTACGACCACGAGATGTATCTTTCGACATGTTTGTCTCATTGCACCAGTTGGGCTTAAATAACTTTTTGCCTGCTGAAAGATAATCCTCCATGCAGTGATTATCTAATAAGAGACTCTTAGCTATGTTCTTAGTTAAATCCTGGTGCTGACTTCTTTTGGCCAGGCAGTCTATTTAAAGCATCAAACCGAATGAATTCAAAACAGAATTTATTTCAATTTTTAAATGTAAGAATAAAATGAATCATTTAACATTTACAAAGAAATGTAAAAAACAGAACACATTTTTTAGCTGAGGCCAACTGAGTAAAAGCCTTTTTCATAAATATGGAATATGTAGAAAGACGGGTAGCCCTCTTAAAAAAATATAAAGCACATATTTCAAAGCTTAAACAAACATTAATTCACTTTTATAAGCCTCGCACAACCGATGCTCTTCTATTGTGATACTCTATGCAGATATTAGATAGAAATATGTAAAAGATTAGCTAAAACCACCCTTTCTTATTGCCCTTGTAATTAAAAATATTAATTATTTGTTTTTGCAAGAACCACAGTGGAGCAACCAAAGAGCCACACGAGGCTCTGGAGCTGCAGGTGAACAACTTAATTTCTTTATCTTTGTCTCCAGAACAAAACTGCTCTTTTGTGGCGAAGCAAAATACAGTGTGACAGAGCTTTGGAAATGTTCCTAAGACATTCATAGAATTTGATGCTGTAATCGTTCAGCCATAGTCTTGATTTGTTTTTTCTATTTTACAATGAAAACCTGTCTAAATGTCAAGTTTATATTCTTTGTTGAAAAGCAGATTTGGGTTACAAAACCAACAGGTTTATAATGAAGATATAAATCAGAGAACTGAGACCTATACCTGCAATGTCTAAAGTGTAGCCAGCAGAGGAAAACACACACACAAAAAAGTATAAACTTGATGAATGGTGGGCAATGTATTGTATAAACTCCAGTACACCACCCTAAAAGCTGAAGTAATTTCCTGTTTTTTTTATCCCTGTTCTGCCTAGTTACATATTTTTCCTCAAACAGAAAATAAGTTCATGATAAATTCATGCATTTCGGAATAAATCAAGCAAAAATGATGCAACTGGTTCAGATCTAAAATGCAATCGGCACCAAAGCATCTTGATTTTTCCACAGATTCATCAAAATTATCTTAGACAAAGAGTACGGGATTTGAGTGAGCTGTGAACATAATTTGTCGGGAGTAACTGGGACATGAATAATTAAGGTCGGGGATACACAGAGCTGTGTTCATGGCAGGGCGAGGGGAGTGGGAACCTGCCACTTCCGGCTCTGTGCGTGGGGTTAATCAGCCCTCAAATGGAGCCTATTCATTTGTCAGAGGCATGTTGTGTTTAGATGTAAGTAAAGTGGTTGTCAGCAGCACAGTCACAACGAGCCTGGCACCACAGAATAAAACCTAATTTCTCGCAGATGACATAAAAACGCGAACAATTTAATTTGTTCCAAAAATAATGGTGAGAAGAATGTTAGGAAGTGTCATGCGTGCACAGGTGGACATCATGTCTGAGTGCCTCTCACTCAAAACGCTGTCTCCATGAGAGACCGCTCATTGTATGGAGACCCAGACTGGAGGCTTCTGGAAAACGGAGTTGCCATAGCAACAGCAAGCGATGAGAGATGCTGCTCGGTCTGCTCTGTGACGCTCTTGATGGGGGCGATCTGGGCGAAGGGAGGGCCCAGAGATGGAGACAGCATGATGTTGATGGAGAGACAGGGGGGTGTCGGGTTGGTTAAAGTTAGACTTTGGCTCCCCACGGAGACGGGCCGGCGCTGCCACTCCGCCCAGAACATTGTGACCCGACAGTTTTCTCAGTGTGACTACGCAGGGTGTATCTGTGTCATTGCCTCTGCTAGTACAGTCTGCAAGAATGCACATCTGGAAGCTGTTTCTCAGTGTTAAGCAGACAATGTTTGTTTTTCAAAGCTCCAGCCTCTTATCTGCAGGCAGACAATATTCATTGTGGCTCTGTCTGAGGGTTGCACCGAGGTATCTTTTCCCCTGCTGAGAACACTTCAGTACATCACCGCTACAGAAAAATCCTTTACACATTTTATAGTGTTGAGTAAAAACCTTTACAGATAGCTTCCCTAATATACAATGATTTGCAAAAGTATTAATGGCCGTTTAACTCTTTCTCACTTTGCAACTTTAGACAACACTTCAATGTATTCTGAGAGTTTATGTGAATAAATAAAATCCAGTTAAAGCAATTCCTTTAAGAAACTGTCAGATTATAAAACAGAGTCTAACTGATTGTAATTTAATCGCATCATAAATAAATCTGATTTATGAAGGCCTCATAGGTTTGTTAGAGAACAAAGAGCATCATTGATACCAAGTACTTCAAGTGGACAGGTGAGGGATAAGGTTATGGAGAAGTTTAAGACAAGATTACATTATAAAACAATATCCCAAGCTCTGAATGTTTCACCGGTTATGCTAACTTTGTCATCAGGAGGACAGTTACTAGTTGTGCACTCTAGACATCTGTTCTTTTTGGAAGAATAGCAAGAAGTCCAATGCTGGCATGGTGGTGGCAGCATAATGCAGTGGGAAGGTTTTCTTTAGTTGGGACATGGTAGTGGGTCAGAACTGATGTAAAAACAGAGCATCCAAGAGGATACCTATTAGAAGACACTTGAGAGGTTAGAGGTTAACCCTCCAGCTCAAAACCTACCTTAAACACATGCCCAAAGCACATACATGCTGTAGTTCACATGGGTATCAGATTTGTCAGTGATTCAGCACACAACTCAATCAAATAATGTGGCCATTAGCAGGACTCTGCAGAGTACATAAAGGGTTTGGCCATGAGATTTTGGAGTGTGAAATAGTGAGAAACCTAAGGTGTGTAGACCGGAACCAAAAGAAGGATCTGCCACAAGAATCGAAAATTGGGTGTTTAACCATTCATGTAATGTAACTGGACTTCAGCACTTTTAGTGAGAGGAATGCATCAAAATCTTTAGTTTTACTTACATGAAACACTGTAACTGCAGTAAAGGATAGATTTGTAGTAGTAGAGGATCTTTGAGCATCAGGTTGTTGCTTTTTTGCTTGTATTTTTTTCCACGAGCATCAGGTTGCTATAGTAGACTATTTACTTGGAGGATAAGAATTCATGGCTGCCAAACACGTTTGCTGTGACGATCTTTTTACACATAAGAAAATGTGGAATATCTAGAAGTAAAATATAGGCATACCTGTGACTTTTAAAAAGTCCTAGTCTATGAGCAAAATCTGCAGTGGCATGATTTATTTGGTCTACCTCTAGGCTTCACACGGACAAAAGTAATCAGAAGAAATACAAAAAATGTGATTACCGGTTCTCCCAGAGTTAAAGTTGGATCCAGACAGATGCGTCGCCAATTACAATCAGAAGGTAAAGATGGTAACTAATCAGAGCTTCATTGTTGGCCTTAAATATCTATAAACAGAAGTTTTTATAAGCGGCCAATAGATTTGCTTGATGTATCTTATTCAGGCAGTAGGGGGCTGAATGGTAGGCAGTTTTGTGTCTTAAAGCTAAAATATTATGAATACTGACAAGGTGCACCATGATTATTGTAAGAGTCATAGATTACACTTATTGTAAGAAGAGGTACTAGACTGATTTTGTGTAAATGAAGTCCAGCATGTTTGACCAAAGTTGGGCTGCTCACATAATTGACTCATACAGGTTTAGGCTCAGAAAATGGGCAGAAAAAATATCTGCAGACCCGACACAACCTGGACACAAACTATTCAGACTGTTACATGAAGGTTCCCACTACATTGTTGTGCCCGGCCAAAATAAAAAAAATGTAAAATATATTTTACTTCAAATATTATTTTTTAAGGAAATGCACTTTAATTCTTCACCCATCTAAAAGCCTCGTGGAGGTATTATTTTTTTCAAATGTAGCTTTTTATGAAAATGTTCCACATTCAACCTTTAAATACTTTTTCAGTTTATTCCAAAATATTTTTCAATATGGATTTTTGTTTATGTTGACATGTTAGCATGTTTTGACTGTTGACTTCATGATGTTGGATTAGTGGGAGTCATCTTCAAAAACAAGTTTTAGATGATCTGAGCTTTGTAATATGGTTGATTATCCTGCTGGCTGTAGCCATCAGAAGTTTGGTCCACTATGGTCATAAAGGAATGGACATGGCAGCAGTAATACTCGGGCAGACTGTGAGGTTTATTGTTCATGTTCAGATGATACTGGGAGGCCCAAAGAATGCCAAGGAAATATCATTGATACTGTTATGCCAGCAGCAGCCTGAAGTTGATATACCTGCGGAATTTCTACACTTTCATGTGGTTGAAAATCTGAACCTACCATTTTAATGTTACAGCAGACACTGGGGTCAGTGGGTTCTTGCTTGCCTGTGTGAATTGAAGGTTCAGTCCCTTCTTAGCTGAGGGAAGTGGCACCAATTGTGGTTTTCTGCCTTTGTAGGCCGTCTGCTGGAGATCCAACCGCATGTGCTACACTATCAAATACACAGAAGGTTGAAACTGGAACGTTTGATTTTGGAATGGCTGTTTTTGATACTAGGTAGCAGATTTTAGTTTATCTTTGAAATACAGGGAGAAAAAAAACAGTTTCTGAAATAAGATCTATATTTTAAAAGATTTTACCTAGTGGCTGGTTCTCATCCATTCATAGAAGGCACAGGCAGCTGTGATGAGCTTCACCGTGTTGCCTTGTGCACTGCGCAGCATTGTTTTAAAAAGTTTATCAGGATGCAAGTGTAGATTTATAGACAAACAGAGCTGGCATATGTGTTTCTGTGTGTGACAAAAGTGGCAAAGATCTAGTTGCTCCATATGGACAAAAAACCTATATGTCTGTATGTACGACTGAATTGAAATGACTTTTCTTGCAAAGTGCCTTGAGGTGACAAGGCACTTTGCAAGAAAGGCACTATGAATTGGCAGATATAAATAAACTGAATCATAATAATGCTCTTGAAATTCAGAGTTAATCTATGAACTGACTGAGGAGGATGAAAATGAACACTTAAGACTGGAGTAGACACGTTTTATTGGCTTTTTGAAAATAATGCTTATTTTCTCAGAATAGTACTTCAGATCTTTTAGTTTTTGTCCAGCATAGCTCAGAAAGTGAATATTGTTACTGCTAAATTTTCTAATACATAATAATAATCATTTCAATCAGTAAATACTTTTAAGAGATTTTAAAAGCATTTTTCTTGTTGTGAAAGCCTGTATGAAGTTTCTTATTTAACTGTTCATTCTAACCACATGGACAATACACACTTGAAATATGATAAAGTCAAAAGTCTTGGCCACGTACTAAAAAGGTTACAGGACCAGGCCAAGTTTCCTCTCTTTTTGGAAATCAAAATATGGTCACCCTCATTTAAGTCTTATGTAGGTAAGTGTGGGTTATATGGAGATATTTCATGTACCTTAAAGATTCCAAAGAGCTGGGAGATGAAATGGTCTAATTTCCATTGAGGCTGATATCTGCCTCCACTCAATAAAGTTGCACAGAAAAAGTCAAATCCCTCTAGTGATATTTCAAAACTCAAAAGGGCATTTGATCCGAAAACAGCTCTGTAGCTGTTCTATTGAAGAAACAGCATTGCTAGAGTATATCTTATTCTGCACAGTGTGGAGTTTACTTTTAGATAATAAACTTACAAATTCAGATACAACATGATGATACATCTACACTCCTTGAGCTGTTCTGCAGAAATACAAAGCAACAGTTGTTTTTCCAAATGATGTCATTGTGTTATTGCTTGTTTGAGAGGCATTAAGTTATTGAAATACAAACCACAAATTTTTAGGAGAAATGTAAACTTGTTCTGTGAATAAGTCAGTTTAAATTATGTTAATTTCTGTGAATGGACCAGGGTAACCTTGATTCCGGCACCAGAGATTGCATAGCAATATTTTAAATTATTATTTTTGGAAATAATAAATAATAATGCTTCCTTAAGAAAGTAGAAGGGTTAAAGGGACCTCTGTGATTTTCAGATAAACTGTCTGACCTAATTTAAACACTGCAAATTCCTTGTAGCTTGGCAAGATTTATTGTCTTAAATCTAGCCAAATTATAATCTCCATCTTGTTTTGCGCATTACGAGCTAGCTTCTAGTTTCATGTTTTATATGATTAGACTTGTTTAAAGTAAATGTTACTTATTTGTGTCTAGTCTTTATATCTAAAATGTTACTATTTTACATTTATTTCAGGCAAAGATATTTTTAAGTAGCCATTTAAAACAAAAATCTTTCTCAAAATAAGAAACATTTACATATTTTCACTTATTGTTAGCTTTATTGAGGTCTAGAAATTATTCTTATTTCAAGAGATCTTAGTAAGAGAAATTTACTTACTGCATAGACAGATAATTTCCCTTGTTTCTAGTAAATGTTTTAGTAAAGACAAGTTTTTTTATCTAGTATTAAGAAGGTGGGTTTTTGCAGTGTAAAAGAGATGTTGCTTGGGCAACTACAAAGGAAAAATAATAGCTCAGGTTGTCAATATCATCAGTACCACAGAAATACATTTGTCTCACAAATACTTAAAGCTAAACCATTTGGTAGTTGATCTAACCCTTTAAATTTTGGAAAATTAAAAAGTCACTGTTTTCAGGCTCTAAGGATGCTGTGCTCTCAAATGTATTGAAGCTTAGAGCTGCTATACAGAATTGACAAAACAAGCCAGCAACACAGTCAGAAAACTCTCAGCCCTGCCATGATCTATCATTTGTAGCCCCCCCCGATTTGGGAACGCCCATCACCACAGCAGACAAGAGAGCACAAAACAGCAGTCACATTTAGTTTCACAAGTCTTTTGTTTTACGTAACTTCAAATCACATTTTTCTTTCTGGGACTCTGATAGTTCGTCCTTAAGTTGAAGTGGTAGCAGCCGGCTGTTTCTTCTTCTCTGATAGTATTGAGTGGAGAAGCTCTCTCGCCATTGTCTAGTGAGTCAGACAACCAGATAGTGCTATTGCTTGTTTTGGACAGAGTCATGTTATTGGCTGAGGTTTTTAGACAAATGCGGCAGAAGCACTTCATAATTTGTTTTTTGTTTTAATTTTCAACCTCCTCAAAATATTTTTAGCTATGCTGTGGTAAAACGTTAAGCAGCAATATATATATATATATTAAGCTAGCTGGTTTTGCTAATTCAGTACATCAGTTGTAAGTCATACTAAGGTGTGTGCATTTAAAAAAAAATCAAATTTCAGTCTGACTTACACAATCATTTAAATTTCTCCTGCTGCATGTGGACACAATGAATGATACAGTTCAAAGCTAGGATAAAAGATAATTAAATTACCAGATGTACATGTGTTTTAACTGAGTGCTGCAGTCAAACAGGTTGACATGATGTTGAAGGTGTAGATTATCTGCCCTTGCTGTATTTTGTCTGTTTTTTTATGGTACTTCTTTTATTTGGAACTATTTTATGGGATTATTCCTAGTGAAATAAAAAACCCAAAAAACATATATAGATATAACATATATTTACAGTAAACAAAGGTTACAAGAATTTAATCAGAGATTATCACAGCTAAAAAGTATAGCATTTTGTAGATTCTTATTATCTTTCAGAGATCAGTTTTTATTCTTTTAACAGTGGAAAACCAAGCAGAGCACTGCAGACTGTATTAGCTAAATTCAACTAAATAAAAAAGTTCCCTTAAATCCTTTGCTTTAAATCTTTAAGAATGAATTAAAGAATAAAGCCTTTATTATGATAGATGGGTAATTTGCAATCTGCACTAAGAAATAAGACACAGTGTAGACAAAAAGATGTCTTGTGCGCTGTTTGACTGATAGTGACTTGAACCTTACCAACTTTACTGTCGGATCGTGGAGAAAGCAGCTATGTCCTCTCTGAACCCTGTGGGTTAGTTTTGGCTTCTGTGAACTTCATGATGCTGAGTTATGAAGTTGACAGTATGTCAGCAATTCAGGAGACTTGGCAGGAGAAATCCACAAACTTTGGGATCAGTTTACAAAGCAATCCTGGTATTTTTCTGCTGCTTTAATTAGATATTCCCTGAATTAAACCCATCTTAGTTTGACAGTTTTCAATCATAATTTTTATTTTATTTTAATTACAGTAGATATTTGTCAGGGACCACACCGTTAGACCCCAGGACAGAGGTATAAAAAAATATTCTTAGTTTATTTTTTTCAAAAAGAATTTTTAAACACATCAGAACTCAGATCTATCAAAAATCTAGAAGAAAAGGCCCAAAAGAAAATGACGAATAAGATCAACCTAAAAAAGAATACAAAGAAAACACTGACCTCCAATAATGAGCACATAGGGGAATTTATAGCGCTTTACGGACCCCAAAGCACTTTACACGACATTCAGTCATTCACCCATCCACGCACACATTCACACACTGGTGATGGCAATTTACACTGTAACCACAGCTGCCCACGGGCACACTGACAGAGGCAAGTCGACAGATTATATGTACAACACAAATGGTAAAAGTAATACATTCTCACAAAAAGCTCGCATATAATCATTAGAGTTTTAGAGACCTTTGAGCTTTTTCGGATTCAAATCCCGTTTCCAGCAGCCAGATTGATTCCTCCACTTACTTGAGTTACACTATTAAATGTCCTCTCCCTCAGCCAGTTCTGTCCATCTCAGCAAGAATAAATGAAAACAGTTTTTGCTCAATTAAGAGATGTTACTAAATGCTGGCACCCATGTCAGTAAACATCTTGAAATATTCCAAAAATGAATAAATAAATAAAATTAATTATAAATATGCCAGTGTGAAAAAAACAAAAAACATTTAAAGAAATACTAACACTGAGAGACGACTGTAGGAACCTCCACAGTCGTATTCACCTTTTTAATTTAATATTTTGAGGCTTCTGTATGTTCAGTGTGAAAAGCTGTGTAAAGTATATGTATATTTTAGTCTTTTCATTTTAAAGCCTAACTCATTTTCATGACTAAGTAAGTCTTGCATACCTTTCTTAGAACTGTATCAGTGTGAAGCAAAACAGCGTGATCCTGCTGATGTAATAGTGTAAACCAGCATCCGCAAGAGGAAACTGATTTAATCTGCCAGGATCATCACACTGATCTGTGGATCAAAGGTAATCTGACCGCGCCAAACACATTTCAGATGCCAAAGAAATCGTTCCATTTACACCTTAATTGATTGAGGTCCTCCCTGCTGTAAGGCTAAAAGACAAACAAATGTCAGTTGTAATTTTGGAGTAAAGAAAAGTGGACTGTAGATGTGTACATCTTTATTCAATTAGGAGCATACATTTTTAGTTTAAGAATAGGATTTCTTGTTCTCACACTAAGTTGTTGATCAGGCGTTCTCTTCATACTTGGATGTCTGTTATTCCCCCGGGGTGGCACTAGGAATAGGGGCGGACCGAGTACCCTTACATACAGAGGCTGTTAATCCTCGATTTAACCCCTTGTCTGGGGTTCAATTCCTAACATTGGGATCTATTCCTGAATGTCTACCCCTTTTCCCCTTTTCTCTCTCAGCACATTTCCTTTAAAGACTACTGGTGCCACAAAAATCTTTGAAGCAAAAAAAAAAAATGCCTCCTGAAGCTACAAAATTAGTATGGGATTAAAAAAAACACAATCACTCACTGTATCTTCACATTATACACCATAATGCTTATTTCAGTAACCTCCTATAACTTTCAATTGAAAATGTTCCATTCCCATAAATCTATAACCGTGTCAATATTGGTATGGTAGCTGTTTCACCCTTTAATCTATGAGCTCATTCTGCTGGTCATACCAAATATTAACAGGAAAAAACTGAACAGATGCAGCACATTTTTATTTAACACCTTGGTTATCATGTCAAATATTCTACTTGCCTTCTGCACCTTATAACATATTTAGAAACATATACATATTTGATTGGCAGTACTGTGCTTCATTTATACATTATTTATTCCATCGTTTCCCTTTATTTTTATCGCGGTGAATTTCTCTCCTCAGTTGTTTGCACCAGCAGCCAAGAATGGACCATGACTCAAACCATTCAAGAGCTTCATCTGGTAAGCTTTTGGGTACAGAGTAGCATTTGAAAACTTCTCAGCTGGACTTTATGCAGGATTGATGTTTGTCTGTATGTGTTCTGCAGGGTGTGTTGGGGGGACTGTGCAGTGGGAAGTCCGCCCTCGTCCACAGACACTTAACAGGAAGTTATCAGCCGGAGGAGAACGCAGAGGGTCAGTTCAGTATCTTTACATCTTTATTTGTCTGTTTTCAAGTAACACTGCCACTTGTGTGTTTTAGTTGGACTTTATGTAATACACCGACATGAAGTAGTGCATAACGGTGAAATGAAATTAAAATAAGATCTGGTTGATATTATATTTACAGATACAATTTCTGAAGTGATTGACACTATTAATCGGACCTCTTTAGTTTGAAACCACTAAATAAATGAAACAAATTGCCATCTAAATTCACCTTACTAATAAATATAATCCATCTGTGTGTAATCTGATCTGTCAGGCTCAGAGGCTTTTTATGCAACATTAGAGAACAACCAACATCATAAAGACCAAAGAACACTGAAGATAGGGCAGTGATAAAGTTGCGGAGAACTTTAACATATAGTTAGGTTAGAACACAATATTCCACTCTTTGAGCATCTCACAAAGAGATGTTTAATCCAGACTCTGAAGAATATCTGAATATCCAAAAAGTAACCAAAACCCTAATCGTACGTTTGAAGGAGCTGCAGAGATACACAGCTCAAGTTGGAGAATATATCAATCAGAAGACCATTAGCCATGCACCAGGACTGGCTATTGATTTAGATTTCAAGAATCAATTTTGATTCTGATTCTCATGATTTAGAATCGATTATCACGATCCAATCCAGTTCAGTCTGCTCCAATTAACTATTGATATGAGTATTAAAAACATATTCAAGCTGCTACCTTAATTATATGACTGAAAGTCAATGATGCAACACTGGAAGGGGTTATAGTTCACCAAAGGAAACTCTAAGCCTTTTTCAATACAACACTACCATGCACACCAAAAATTTTGTCTGGATAAAACACTGGCGAGATGATGAAATTACTCTGAAACCACCATCTCAACAGTGAAACATGGCAGTGGAGGCATCATGCTTTTTTTTTGCAAGGGCGGGGAAGGTGGTCAAAGTGGGTGGGAAGATTGATAGACCTACATACATGGTGATCCAGTAAAAAAAAAAAAAATTGTCGGAGTGGAGGTTCATTTTCTAGCAGAACAATGTAGTCAGAGCTAAAGTTATATACCAAACAAATTCTGGTGTTAGAACAGCTCAGTCAAACTCCAGTATGATGTTGACAGATGCTCTCCATCCAACATGGCGGAGTTTATTTGCAAAGAACAAGGGGCCAAAAAACGTTGGTCTCTAGAGATGCCCCTTTTCCACTGGAGTTGCTTCAGACCTGAACAGTTCGAGGCAGTACGGCCTAAAACTTGATGGTTGTGTTTCCATTACCATCTCAGAAGCACAGCAGTGGTCGAGGACATGGGTGGGCTTAGCTTTACAAAAGCTCCAACAAAAAGCAGTAATAAAGTCACCATGACAACACAGAGCCTCTCAAAGGTTAAAAGAGTTTTGACTCACCTCACATTTCCCAGACAGTGATCCGTTCATGCCTCCAGCTCCTGATCTGTGTTCCTCACGCCGGTACTGATCTAACCAGCGATCATACAGTCTGTTGAGACTCCGACTGCAGCCTTGTAGCCAATCTAGCTGACTCCAGCTCTCTGATCACTGCAGAGACTTCCTGCTTCACTGCTGCTACCAGCCTTCTTCCTCCCCGACACTGCAGGCTCACGACGACTTCTCCATCTTGTCAGACACCGACTTTGCCTCCTTTACCGCTACCCGATAGAAGCCTGCTCCAACCCTCATGTGGAAGGCGATAACGGCTCCAATCGCAGCTTCAGTCCTCTTGGCGGCTGATAAAAATTCAGCCACAGTTTTCAGATGTTCCAAATGTCGAAGCTGCAGCCGGTTTGTAGCCCGCTCTCTCTCCTGCTGCTTGCGTAGCTGCAGCCTTTCATTCATTTTGTTTCCCCCAGCTATGTATTGAATTCTGTGGAAGCTATGTTTCCCCTTTCTGAGACATCACTTCAAACGGACATTGCCAGGCCAATCAGCGACTGCTACTGTTTGGTAGTAGTGAAAGGGTTATCGTATTACTGATCAGTCCATAGGTGGGCGTGTTGGTTCACTTCAGCACGCATCGGACCAAGGCAGAGAGGTAGTCCAAAAAAAGGCGTCGGCTCGGACCCGACACAGGTAATGGAAACACGCCAGAACTGTTCCAAACTAGCAAATCCAGACCGTTCTAGCCCTAGTGGAAAAGGGGCAATAGATGTCAGGTGTCCGGGCACACGCTGGTAAGATGAAATACTTATTGAAGATGATGATGATGGTGGCAGGATTGGGGACACCAGATTGGACAGGAGACCAGACTGACGTGAAACAAGCAGGAAACATTATGAACCACAAGGCACTGAGAGGAGGTGAATGGCTTAAATACATGAAGGAATGTGGATCAGGTGTGACAGGTGGGAGACAGGATTTAACAGAGAGTGCTGATTGCTCTGACTCTAGATGTGCAAAGCTAGTAGAGACATACCCAAAAAAATACCTACAGCTGTAAATTCAGTGGAAAAGTGATTATTAAAACTATTGAGCGATGGAGGCTAAACTTAAATGCACAGATTCACAATTTATTCAGTGTATTTTAAAAAAAAGGTAGTATTTTCCTTCCACCTCACAATTATAAAATAGAATAAAGTCCCAATAAAACTCACTGAACTTTTATGATTGTAACATGACAAAATATGAAAAGTTTTATGGGGAGTGTATACTTTTGCAAAGTAATGTTCACCAGTTTAACCAGCATCACTGATATATCCACTCAAAATGTTAACGGAGACACTGAATGCAAGTTGTACTATTGACCAGGGCGGCAGTTCATTAAGGAAGTGCTAGTGGATGGACAGAGCCACCTGCTGATAATCAGAGAAGAAACCGAGCTCCCAGGGCCTCAGGTAGGCGGCAGACTGACCTAACCTTGTGTAACCGGAAACACTAACATTTTGCAATCATTTTCTGATGCACTGTTATCTGTCATTGTTCTCATCTGTTAGTTTGCCAGCTGGGTGGATGCTGTCATATTAGTCTTTAGTTTGGAAAACGAAGCCAGTTTCCAGGCAGTTTACAGGTTCTACCACCAGCTTTCTCTGCATCGGCCCATCACTGAGATACCTTTTGTGGTTGTTGGTACTCAGGGTAAGGCTCTCCTATTCCACATCGGTTCAGATGTTTGCAGACGGGACTTTATTTTGTTCTTGTGCGACTTTTTGTACTTTTCCTAGATAAGATCAGCAGCACGAACCCGAGAGTAATTGATGACACCAAGGCCCGACAGCTGTGTTCAGATGTGCGCCGCTGCACCTACTATGAAACCTGCGCGACTTATGGCCTCAATGTGAACAGAGTCTTCAACGATGGTGTGTGTGCATAAACATGGATACTGTTTTTATTTTTATTTTTTAAGTTAGATTTAAGGTTTTGTAAAATTTCTTTCAACAGCTGCTCAGAAGATCATGGCAGCCAAGAAGCAAGCAGCTTTACTGGCTTCCTGTAAATCTCTTCCCAACTCTCCCAGTCACTCTGGAGGCTCCACTCCAGTGTCTGGTGTCTTTCCAGGGCAGGTAAAAGCATTTATAACCCACTGCATGTCTATTCTCGGTGAGGTCTTCTCAGGCATTTAAATAGCAGCTGTATTAAACCCTTCTCCCTCCTCTTGATCAGTTGTCATACTCCCTCCTCTCCTCTGCTCCAACTCTCTCCTCTCTGTAGGCCAGTAACGGAGGTCAGAGCAGCGATTACTCCTCGTCGCTTCCCTCCACTCCTGTGATCAGCCATAAAGAAATTGCCAGAACGCTGAGAGGGGAGAAAGGGGACAGCGGTGTTCCTGGGTCAGTCCGCAGCGTCCGCAAGCGTACACCAAGATTTGTGGTAAGTGCAGCAGAAGCCTTGATTTTTTGTTTCCTGCTCTTTTTTCCAAATAGATTCATAAATTAGAACAGCTCTAAACAGTAAATTGATTTCAATATTTTTAGGTCAAAAAGATAAACTCAAATAATATATAGCTTTTTTAAACACAGAATTATACATCAAGTGTAGATTACTGTTAATTTAATTGATTATGGTTTACAACAAATGAAAACTCAATATTTAGTTTCACTGAGAATTAGAAATAACCCAAAACAAATACAAAGTCTTACCCACTTTGGTAAAATTAACTAGTGAGACACTTGTTGGAGTCATCGACCAGTCTTTGACATCCTTCTAAACAATGGTTTGCCCCACTGCTCCCTTTCAAAAATGTCTGTGAAATATTTCATGGTTTTCTTGCATGTTCAGCCTATCTCAGGTCGTAAAGTAGCTCAGTGAAATAAAGTTCTGGGCTTCGACTCGGCCCTTGACTTTCCTTGGTAAATTTTTGTTACGTTGCAGTGTCTGGTGCGTCTGCTTAATTTGTTTTGCAGATGGTCTCGTATTTTCCCTTAAGCACCCTTTGATACGTGGTAGGATTTCTGGTTATTCTATAGTGGTGAGCTTAACAGTTGTAACAAAGCATTCCCAAATCATGATACTTCCACCTCTGTGCTTCATAACGGGCATGAGGTGTTTTTCTTGGAATGCTGTTTGTTTTTGCAACAAAAATGTTCTCTGTTCTAGGGTCCTAATACTTAAGCTTATCTCTCTAGACAGAATTATTCCAGAAGTTATGGTTTTGGTTTACACTAGTTAAAATATGTGCTGAAACCTGTCTAGGCTCTTTGATAACATTTTTGGGTTTATGGAGTCTTTTCAACATTTTGTGGCCAGATTTTAGAATGAACTTAGTTGAAGAACCAGTGCTGGGCATGTTAGTTATTTTGAGTGTCCTCCACTTGTAGAACATTTTCCATACAAAAAAGGCCTGGTGTCCTTGTTTTTTGAGTCCACTTTAAATGCCTCACCAGAAACAAGCTGCTGCAGTCTTCTTTATGTAATATGATATGCTGGTGTGGGATTTTAGCCATTTTCAGTGAGGATAGATTTCCTCTTTCTTCCTTTTTTTTCTTTTTTTAAGCAAATTTTTTTTTTCTTTTGTTGATTTTTAAAAATAAAACGTAGTTTTTGTGTAATTTTTAAATAATTTAATCATTTTTAATAATTTAATCATATTAATTCAATTTGTGATATAAAACTTGCTATTAAATCTCAATATGTCCTAATCCATTAGAACTCACAGGCTTTCATGGGATATTTGAAAATTTCTTCATGACTGTGCTTGCCTGTCAGTGTGTGGCGTGTGTGTGTATGTGTGTGTGTGTGTGTGTGTGGTGGTTGGGTTCCCAAGTATATATCTGAGCCTGAATGTATAATTTTGTCCTAGTTTAGATTGCAGAAAATCTACAATAAACTTGTATTTGTTCACCAAATCTTGCTTTTAACGTCATTAAAGCTATTTTATGTTCTATAGGTCCATAATGAAGAATTGTCTCGTCAAAATATTTTGACGAGACAATATTAATATTCATGTCAATAAATGCGTGTAAACAAGCTGTAGACACAAATCAAATGTGCAGAAGGTTTGCTGCTGTTTGGTGGTAACCTTACCAGTCAGCAGAAGCTTTCCAGCAGATGTTTTTCATCCTTTACTGAATAAAAATCTTAACCAGTGCCTCCATTTATGCCACTCCTTTTTTTTCCCTTCTGTGCAGGGACGGAGAGGCAGCGACTCAAACAGACGGAGCGCAGACTTTAAGGGCGACTTCGGCAGCGGGCGATTCATCCCCATCAAACAGGTACGACACGGATTTGTGCCTGATATAGGAACAGATAAGATGTGTCTGATGCCCCTCAGCTGAGGAAATGGCACAAGCAGTCGCCAGAATGTTTGAAACCAGTTTTATCATGTTGAGTCATGAAGCGCTGCAATCTCCCATACAAGTGCGATGAATGGACGGTGGGTGTTGTTGGCGCCCAGTGAGTTTTAATGGCACCAAAATGCGTGAAGCAAGCACACGAGACATTAGCAATGCATTCTTTTTCTGACGTTTTTTTGTTTGTTTTTTTCATCACCATCAGGGCATCTTGCTGAAGCGCAGTGGGAGCTCACTCAACAAAGAGTGGAAAAAGAAATATGTCACTCTGTCCAATGATGGCATCCTCTCCTACCACTCCAGTGTCAATGTGAGTCTGCGCGTTCTAACGCAGCCCTGCGAATTGTTTCGCTGATGTCGGAGAGACTGAGAGTTTGTTTGCCTTGGCAGGAGTATATGCTGAACGCTCCAGGGAAAGAGATGGACCTGCTTCGGGTGACTGTCAAGGTGCCTGGAAAGCGGCCCCCTCGTGCTGTGCCTCCATGCGGCCCCCCTGCTGGGCTTAATGGACGGGTTAAAGATGTGCTGGGACCTGAGGGTAAAGAGTCGCTTTGCATTTCTCTAAAAGGAACGTAGGAAGTTTTACTTTTAGATGCGTTCACTAGCAAACACAACTATTGTGTCTTATTGTCTTACACACAAAAAAGGCTGAAACGGCTTACATATCTATAATGCTGCCATTATTTCTGGAGCCATGGAAAAACAGAGGAAAGACGTTTTGTGCTTTTATTCTTGTTACTTCTATTTTTTATGTTAAAGCAAGAGCTTTGAAAGGCTTAGAGTGACAACCTAAAGACACAACCAGTTTCTGTCGATAGATTCTATATATTAGCTTACACTAACCTGGGATTTCAGCGTCAACTGTTACAGCTGTAGTCTTCGTAGGTTGTGGAAAGGGAGTCTTTGGAAGCTGAACCTAGTCCACTTGGTCTTTCGGTTAGTGCAATTTGGAAACACGTAAGCGCGGACCATGTTGATGTCTGCAGTAGCAAGTTCTGTCTAACCGACCGCCGTAGAGCACAGAGTGAAAGTCCTGCTGAGACTACAGCTGGGATGGAGCATGGCAGTGACGTCCTTGTAATCACGCAATAGTATAGTTGTATTTTTGCCTCTAAATCACCCCAGAACAAAGTAATAAGCACTTCCAAGACATTCTGAACTCGGAGGGGAGTCTGCTAATGTTTTCTAACAAAATA
Source organism: Apricaphanius iberus (assembly GCA_028564705.1). Taxonomy (NCBI): domain Eukaryota; kingdom Metazoa; phylum Chordata; class Actinopteri; order Cyprinodontiformes; family Aphaniidae; genus Apricaphanius; species Apricaphanius iberus. The sequence goes on from JAPXFQ010000231.1 coordinate 1,568,882, forward strand.
TGGGTAAATGAAGGAGTTTTGGGGTAGATAATGCCTTATAAGAGGCGGCAAATCTTCTTCTCAGATTGACTCCCATTATATAGATATATGCTGATCTTGACTGGATGATAACTTCTCCAAAAGGGCTCCAAGTGGCTTTAAACTTGTCTGGGTGAGTAAATTAGCAAAATATTTGCTAACAGTAAGGTTCAGGTTTAAAAAAAAAGAAACTTTCCTTTAGGTTACTCACAGTGGGTAGAGCATCCAGAAACTTCACTCAAGTAAGAGTAGTGATACTTAATAACCTTTCTCAGTTAAAAGTAAAATATACAATGTTGTAAAACTGCTCCTAAAAGTATATTATTTTCACCCAAAAAAGTTACTTAAGTAAATGAAATTGGTTACTACCCACCTTTGGCTGCAGGTGATACTGTTGAGTTGCCAGAAGCTTTTCGGCATAAAGTGGGCCAGCATTAAATATCTAGAACAGTACCAACCTGAAACCTTTTGAAAATGCATGGAGTATGCCCAAAGGCAGAGTTCATTCCTTTAGACCAACGACTCAAAATGAGCAATTCTGAGAAAAGGCTTTCGGACAGAATCATGCAGCCAAAAAAAATGCAACATGCATGCATAGGCAACCTTTCAAACCGCTTGATTTCTGTCTTGATGCATGACCCAATTTCTTCAAAGCAGCTTCACATTTGACTCCACAGGAACAAAGCAAGCTCAAATCATCACCCTTCCACCATTTTGATGCCAAACAATTGCTGCTATAGACAGTTACAATTATATTGGAAAATAACAGGTTAATCCGACAACCTTAATTTCTTTTTGTAAATCACAAACTGACAAACCTCTTGTATGCCCACAAAGCCCTACAACCTCACACACTTTAGCCCAAAGATATCTATATTATAATAATATATAATGATTATCTGTATTTAAAAAATGTTGCTATCATTTGTATAGTCGGTACAAGTGGCCTCCTGTAAGTGGAGGAGGTGGAAGGGTTGGGAGGTGCTGTTTTCCTGAGGTGTAACATCAGTGCCCAGTGCGGCTCATCTACACTGTCTAACCATGCCCAAGGCATTGGTGAGCACACCAGAAGACATTTTTGGCTGGATATTCGTTCTAAAACAGCTTTTGATGTTCTCTTTCCCCATTCTTGTGGCCAGACTCTGCAGTCGAGGGAATCTCTAGCTCTTCCTCTACCAAAGACGTAGGCTCAGCCTCTCCACTGACTGACAGGAAGAAGCATCGCAGAAAGAAGAGCATGAATCAGAAAGGAGACACAGCTGTGGGCCAAGCCGACGGTACGTTAAGCAACTTCCTTTTCACTCAAATGATAATTGTCTTTTCTAATGCAAGCATTGTTTGTACTCTAATACTTCTCACTCTCACAATTTTTTTATTGTATGACAGGATATCTAATTATATCAGTGTGCGATTTGTAAAAAAAGAAGAGGGGGGACGTTTTTTTAAAACTTTTTATTCATGAAAATAATGACAGGTTTGTTTATACTGGCTGCAGGGCATCTTGCACATATGTTTACCCTTTTAAAACTGACAGAAAAATATGAAAACAAAATTATTGTTGACATAAAAAAAAAATTAAGAGAAGATCAAACATATTAAGATGATTAAAATCAAAGATTCACTTGACTTATCCAGTCATAGGAAGTGAGATTCCCCCCCACATCAGCAGCACCTTGTCCACCTTGTCAAACCCAAAACTCTGCATGTTTTTCTGTTGGGGAAAAAAGCCCACCTCTGGACTAGAGGAACCCAGCCGGGGTCAGGTGCAGAAAGTGTTTTCAGGTGTAAGAAACCGTACCCCCGGTTTATTAAAACGTGTGCACGGAAATATTTTGTATGTATTTTAAATGTATTCAATAGTAAATTGGTTGATTTGTTTTTCTTTGTGCAGCAAAACGAAAAATGTGGAAACTAAAAAGTTTTGGGAGCTCAAGAAACGTAAGCAAGACAGGTAATGTCGAACTGCAGCGCAACATGTTGCTTAAAATGTTTTATTTAGATCTGATGTATTGGGAGGACTGAAATACACAGGAATGTTAAGTTATTACTCTAAAAAAATCCAGTGTGAATATTCAACCCAGGAGGCTAAATTTCTGGACATAAATTACTTGGATAATAAGACGTGTTAATTACTAGCTCTCAACTTAACAATGCTAATTTCAGTAAATCAAATTTCCATTCCAGTTAGGAACTTTTAGTTATATTCTTCCAGAATAGCCCTGTACCTAGCTCTATTCATCTCCTTATCAACTCCAAACAAAACTGGTGAAAGTCATCCCCACACCATGACACTGTCGCCACCAATGTTTTACAGTGGGGATAATATGTTAAGGGTGATGTGCAGTGGTAGTTGCTTTCAACATGATGTTTTGCACTTTACCAAAAATGGAAATATTCACAGTAGTGAATACACATCTGAATATATTCTCAGAAGAAGTTGCACACAGCTGGAATCTGTTTAGCAACTTCTTTAGCAACAAGTTTTTTTTGTTTCTGCATTAGATTGTGTTAAGAGGTATTTGAAGGGAAAGGGGTTGAATACAGATATACACAACAGTAGGAGGTCTGTGTAATTGTGTGAAAAAGTATGTTTGCTTCTGTCTGAATCAGATGAGGACAACTTTGACTTCCTGGTTGTGTCGAGTACTGGTCAAACATGGCACTTTGAAGCCCAGAGCGTGGAGGAGAGGGACTCTTGGGTCCAAGCCATCGAGAGCCAGATCCTGGCCAGCCTGCAGCTGTGTGAGAGCAGCAAATACAAGGCAAGGAACTGACAACAGTTGATAGAGAATGTTTTTTTTATCCACACATTGGCAGCTGACAAAACTTTTATTTCAAATGTAAGGGAAACTATTGCAAGGCTGGTTTTATAGGACACATGATTGGTAGAGGACTCATTTTGTGTGTATAGATATTTTTACATGATAGGAAACCTTTTCTAGTGAATTTATACACTCATTGTAAGAAACTATGGCGTCAGAAAAGTCTCATTATACATAAACTCACTCAGGGTTTTTCGTAAAAGCACGTGCTCATTCGGAAATGCACACGGTCGGTTTCATAAATGCACACGCTGTGGTTCACAACTATAATTTCGAGAAACACTTGCAATATAAATTCACAAATGCACAATTATCTGTTTCACAAGTGCACACAATCTGTTTCACAAATGCACACGGGCTATTTCACAAATGCATATGAGCTATTTCACAAATTCACATGTTCTGTTTCAAAAATTTACATGATCTGTTTCACAAATGCAAATTCCCTCAACTGCAGCACACTCACCACACAGAATTCTCTCACAAATGCAGAGAGGTTCACAAATGAGAGGCGGTCCATAAATGAATATTCAGTGATCCCTATGATCTGAGTGAGTTTATATTTTAAGTTTCTCTCAAAATTATATTTGTGAAACAGATCATGTGCATTTGTGAAACAGATTGTGTGCGTTTGTGAAACAGATTGTGTGCATTTGTGAATTTATATTACAAGTGTTTCTCAAAATTATGTTTGTGAATCACAGCGTGTGCATTTGTGAAACAGACCGTGTGCAATTCCGAATGAGCATGTGCATTTATGAAAAACCCTGCATGAGTTTATTTCCAATTAGAAATTTTCTTTAGTCCTTGTTACTTGAAGAAAAATGTTTCACAGTGCATTATAGTTACCAGAGTCTCCCTCTACCACCTGATCACCCACGCACATTAAAGCAATCCACTTGCACTCACACACAGATATAAATGGCTGGAAGCCAAGGAAACACTCCCTTAACCTTAGATGTCTGTAATGAAGAACTATTGAGGTATAATATACCACGGGATGAAAAATAAATTAGAAAGGTAAGAAAAAGGTAACAAAGGAATAAGCTTCAGAGTATACCAGTATATTAGTTTTGTTAAAAATAAGACCAATACTGTGGTTTTTGAAAAGAGCTCAAGAGGAAATAAATGAAAATTAAAAGTGGAAATGAAAATCTCAAAGTTAAAGAACAAAATGCTTGAAAGGCAAAATATATCAAATCATAAGGACCAGTATCTACTGTCCTGGGAGGTCTGGAGAGCTCAAAAAGCAAATCAGACTACTGTTTTGAGCTATGACCATTTAAAGCCAGTGTGTATTTGATGTCTTTGAAACAGTTCTCTCTTTGACACACTGAGTCTGAAGAATCAAACCTCTATAGCTAAGGGTCATAAAAACAACTTAAAGGAGATATATCATGCTTTTAAATCCTTCCTTTTCACATGTAAATCATTCACTTGTGGTCTATGTAAAGTAGAACCACAGTGGTTTGGTCTGAATTCCATGTTATTGTAGCCCCGTAAAGTTTACTGTCATTTCAGTGTTATTTGAAGCTTACCGCTTTGCTTTGTCCGTCGTTTCCGTGGAGAGAAGGAACTGACCCCTCAATCAGATGAAGTCTTTTTGGCAAATCCCTCCTGATACAGACCGAGGTTGCTGAAGCACTCGTCCTCGAAGTGCCTCGCGCAAACGAGGAGAACTTTCCCCACGGATGTCGGTATATTTTCACAAAAAATAAAATTTAACCAGTTACTTCTCAGAGGCTCTGATGCTGGGGGTCGATGTAGAGATTTGTGTGGGTTAATACACCCAATAACTGAACATTTTGACTTGCTTTCTTGTAATTTCGACATGAATGACCTTGGACAACAAAATCGCTTTGGGGGAGAAAAAATGGCGGCTTCACGAAATTGGTTACCCGGAAGTCCATTACCTTATTTGGCAGTTCAACAACAAATGCTGTGACGTAATAGACAAGAAAAACGTAATAGCGAATAGAGAAAACTAAACAGACTGAAAAATATGACCAAAAAAGAATGTAAAGGTATAAACACAGCACCAGAAGAGTATAAATGTAAGTTGTCTGCACTCCTAAACACCCAAAATACACATTTACATGCATTTAAGGGATGGATTTTCCATGATATGTCTCCTTTAAAACCTTGAAATCTTAAATCTTAAAACCAATTCTCAATAATATAAAAGGCATGCTGACTGTTTCTTAAAGCTAACCATTTCTTGCAGGATCGCAAGAATAGCCAAAGTGAAGCTGTGGCACTGCAGGCAATCCGCAATGCAAAAGGGAACAACTTCTGCGTTGACTGTGATGCTCCAAGTCAGTAATAATCCCTCATTAATCCTTTTGTGATTTTCCTTTAAAGCCACAATGGTGTTCTACTGTACAGACACTACAATTATGTGGTGACCATGCATCTTGATGTGATCTTTTCGTATTCATCCATTCTCTTCATCATACCTTTTGTAAATAAGCAAATCCGATTTAGATCTAGATACCTAAAGTTGCTTAAAGCTCTAAACATTGTTTTTTGAATGACACACCTATTTCAGTGGTACCAACATGTAAGCAAGAGACCAATATGGATTGGAAATGGACTGAAATATTTCTTTCAGATTGGTATGCTTTTGGGTCACATCATGGCTCCATTTGAGTTTCTTGTATACAGTACAGACCAAAAGTTTGGACATACCTTCTCATTCAATGCGTTTTCTTCATTTTCATGACTATTTACATTGTAGATTCTCACAGAAGTCATCAAAACTATGAATGAACACATATGGAATTATGTCATACTTTTAGAAAAAAATTGTGAAATAACCTGGCCTCCAAAGTCACCGAACTTGAACCCAATCGAAATGTTTGGGGTGAGCTGAACCACAGAGTTAAGTCTACCTCTTGATGCACAAGAGAATGCAAAGCAGTAATCAGAGCAAAGGGTGGCTACTTTGAGGAATCTAAAATATAACACATGTATTCAGTTATTTCACCCTTTTTGTTTAAGTACATACAGTAATTCCATACATTATGTGTTCATTTATAGTTCTGATGCCCTTAATTGAGAATCTACAATGTAGTCATGAAAAGAAAGGAAACTCCTGAATGAGAAGCTGTGTCCAAACTTTTGGTCTGTACTGTACATGTGATGAAGGACATCTTTGATTAAATGGCTGGATCCACGGGTCCAGGATTTGTCAGAAAGTTTGAAATTATGATCCAAATGAGACTGAGTTAGAGCTTATAGTACGCACCCAGCTGGTTTTGTTGATGTGGGCCAGATAGGTCCCATTGTGACCAGAGACCCACACAGAGTTCATCCAGACCGATCACAGCCCGTATGGGTGCTGTATATGCGTGTTTGCTGAATGCAGCAATGTGATACTACTGTATGTGCATTCAAATGTGAACGAGATCAGTTTAATATTTACATATGTGTGAATGCATCACAAGTACTTAACATAGTCCTTGATTTTTATTTTCTGAAGTGTTCCTGCATTGGTTTCATGCTTTGAAAATGACGCTTTTTTATCCAGGTTGTTCTGATCTTCTTGTATCAAGGCCAGCCTATGAATCATGCTGACGTGATGTGACTTCAGGCCTTGTACAATCATTAAAAAGACTCTATTTTCAGAAAGAAAGAGTAACATTATTGCTAAATATCAACTAAATGTGTTATGTTTGTTATGAAAGATTTGTTGAACTAATTAAAAATCTCATTTAAGCGAGAGCAAAAGCAAAAAAAAAAAAGTCTTATTTAGGAAAATGTCAGCAAAACTTCTACAATTTCTTACCATCTATAAAACCTTTTCCTGTATAAAATATCTGACCACAGCACAGATGTAACCTTTACTTAAAGACACACTCCGTAACTTTGCAGATACTTGCCCTCTGTCATCCTCTCATGGCTTGCGGCGTAACGTCACTGTCGTAAAAGAAAAGAAAAATTAGATAGAGCGCTTTTGTACAAGCCTACTGATGGCTTTACAAGTTTGAGAGGCAAAACAACAAAACATCAAACTAAACCATCAATCAGTTTCCCCGGCAGTGTATCGCATCATCATACCTAAATAACCCCGAAGAAAGCATTTGTTACTTACCTATCCAGTAGCAACATGGCTCAGGATCCACACATGCTGCTGTATCTCTGTCTCACTCACAGCCGCTGACCACACTAAACAGAAAAGTTGTAACATTGGGTTTTAGAAGCTAATCCTACGTTGACCTAAACTGAGCAACAGTTTGACAGAAAAGATCTTTCACAGCAGTGAAGGGAAGTAAATGTTCTCTGACCTGTGCTTTCTATGGTTTTTCTCCCGTTTTCCAGCTGCGCGGCTCAGCATGCTACAACCTTCCTTACCCCTGATTCATACTGGGGCACAGAATGGGTTTGCCCCAGTATGAATCACAGGTTAACAAGCCTTCTGCAGCAGTGAAACTCAGGCAGGTCTCAGCTGCTTTTGCTGCCCAGTTTCTTTTCCTAGCTTCTTCTGATAGCTTCGTCTTTGGGGTTTAGAAGCTGGTTCAGCTGCAGCGTCTAGCTCTGTGGTAGGCGCATCCGTTCGCCCGCTGGTGTGTAAGCGTTAACAAGCCTCCTGCAGTGAAGCTCTTTCAGCTCCAGCAGCCCAGTTCATTTTCCTCACTTTTTCTGATAGTCTTATTTGTTTTCTTTGGTGGATCTGCCATTGTTCAAGTCTCAAAACTGCAGGTTTGTTTATATCATTAGGTAGTGCGTAGCATACTGTTGTAAAGCGAAACTCAGTCTGTACATCCAGAGAAGCGGTCCACGCCTGAAAAGTTCTATAGTGCGGTAATCAGCAGGAGGACCCTCCCATGTACTGACAGCCCCGAAAACGAACATCAAAAATCGTTTTGTGTTACATTAATGTTTCGAAAACACGTGTTTTTATGCTGTAAAAGTTACAGAATGTGTCTTTAAGTTTCAGCTGATGTCTCAAAATCTCCTTTGCTGTTTGTGTTTCTCCTCTTTTAAAGATCCGACGTGGGCCAGCCTGAACCTGGGCGCTCTCATATGCATCGAGTGTTCTGGGATTCACAGGAACCTGGGGACCCACTTGTCACGGGTCCGCTCGCTGGCGCTGGACGATCTGCCGAGAGAGCTCACACTGGTTCTCAGTGCCATCGGCAACCACCTGGTCAACAGTATATGGGAGGCACGCACAATGGGCCACCGGAAACCAGCACCTGATGCTTCACGGTAAATCAACTACTGATTGAATATTTTGTATTGCGCTTGTGCAACATTTGCTTAGGTGTTTGTTCACTGTGCCTGACTCACACCCTCCTTCTCCTGTTTTCCCTCGCCTTCTTAGAGAAGAGCGGGAGTCGTGGATCCGAGCCAAGTATGAGCAGAAACTGTTTGTGGCGCCGTTGCCTCCTCCCACACCCAGCGAGGGCCCAGACATCAGCATGTCTGGCCGTCTTCTGTTGGCAGTGATGGAGCGCAATCTGCCCAAGCTTCTGCTCCTTTTGGCCCACTGCACTAAGGAGGACATCAACGCCCCTCCCTTTCTGTCGCTCCCACCCAGGTCGCTCCTCGCGCTCCGCCTGCCTGGCTCGGCCCTGCATGCTGCTTGTCAGCAGGCTGATGTGGTGATGACACAGCTTCTAGTCTGGGTGTGTTACACTCCCTCTCCAGCCATTCTGCTGTTATTTTGAAAGCTCTTACTAGAAATGCTGCGTCTTGCAAAAGTATTCGTACCCCTTCTAATTTTTTTCTCACATTTTCCCTCATTTATACTACAAACTTGAATTTTATTCAACATTTTTTTGTTGTAAATTAATATATTTGTGAAGATAAATTATGTTTTTTTAAGAATTTACAGCTGAGGTTTTTCAGGGTATCGCTCCACCTGCTTTTCGCATCTCAAGACTTATATTTATTTCCATTCTCTTTTTAAATATGTCCCAAGCTCATCTGTAAACATCTGTACTCATCTTGTAACAGATTATCGATTGAATATAAGTCTAAACTTTCACTAGGCCTTTCTGACACATGAATATTTGATCTAAAACTTTTCACTTTAGCTTTGACAGTAAACTAAGGCTAAATCTCCTGCTGGAAAGCAGCCTCTAGTCTAAAATTTTTTTGCAGCCTCTAACAGGTTTTCTTAAAGTATTTCTACCTCCATTCACCTTTCCATCAACTCTAACCAGATTCTGCATCCTGGCTGAAGAAAAGTACTCCACAGCATGATGCCAGCACCACCATGTTTGACCATAGAGGTAGTGTGTTTAAGGGTTTAGTTTTTAAAGACACGTAATGCATGCTGTCCACAAAGTTTTGTTTTACTCTCATCTCTTCTTACACATATTTGCTGTGTCCCTTTGACTAGTTCTGATAGACTGCAAAGTAATTTGTTTTTTGTTTTTTCAGCTATCATCCCACTCCTCCATGAAAAACTGATTGGTGGAGTTAACAAACAATAGTTGTCCTCTGAATAGATTGTCCCACCTGAGCTGTGGATCTTTGTAGCTCCTCCAGAGAAACCATGGGCCTGCTGGCTGCTTCTCCAATTAATGTTCTCTTGATCATGTGGACTCCAGTTACTAATAGGTTAATAGGTCACTTCTAAAGGAAATTGAGATATGGTTTTAAGGATTAAGGGGGATAAATCCTAGGGATGGATACAGATGTCTGGTGCCATTATGGCACCAGTTCTGACACAAACGGTAGTAACCAGACTGAAAAGCAGCGCACATTTTGGTGCCTTATTTTGTTTCTTTTTTTATGGAGATGTAAAACACTGTGGATTCTGGGCGTGCCATCAGCCAAGAGCGATTCCCTATATCACCAAAAAAGGTAAACATGGCTATTTTTGTGAAAGGAAAAAAAAGAGTTAAAAGTTAGGGCTGTCAGAATTAACGCACCAATGCGGGTCGATTAAGTCGTAGAATTAACAGATTTTTTTTTTTTTTTATGCAATTAAAGCATGCATAGAATACCGCCGTTTATAATTCAGCCCACAACACATCAGCTCTCCTTCCTAAACAGCCAAACTGTGGATTGTTGTGCAGCAGCATCTGTTTGTGATCCTAAATAACATGTGAGTGTATAATTATTGGCGTATTGGCTTTGTGTTGATATGATAATGCAAGAATTTTCTGTCCGCTTTGGACAGAGTTGACATGCTCCATATTTATGTTAATTTATGCATGTTGGCTCACTGTATGGCTTCAGCACATTTCATAGTGAGATAGCGCTGCATTAAGAAAACTAATTTATTCATTTAAAGTGATGTTTTCAGACTTAAATTAGTATTAACTATTAGTGGAAATAGCTGTGTACATCTTCACAATAAGAGTGTTTACTTATGGGAAAATGATAAATTGTGACATTTGATTACTAAGTCTATATTTGATTTATGTGATGTTTAAAACATACTGCTGATATCCAAATGTTAAGTTTATTCATATATTTGGCTTACTTCTTCCTCTATTTTTTGTATTTTTTTATGAGAGCACACATTCATTCATTTGATTTCTCCTATATTTAATTTAAAAAAGAGCAGCTGCATCTAGATTTGTCCTTTATTAACACTGAAAGTTGTCTTTTTTTGGGTCATATTTAGGAATGGTGATGGCTACCATGTAAATAATCAGACCAAAAGGTACCATGTAATTAATTAGATAAAAATGTTTAATAGTTTAACACCCCTACTAAAAATAAAAAAAATAAGAGGGTTTTTGGACAAAGTTTGTATGTTTTCTGTGCTTAAGCACCGTTTCGAGCATAATTTAAGCACCGGCACTGTTTCAAAAGTACCAGTTTGGCACCAGTATCGGATAAAAACCTATACGATACCCTTCCCTAATAAATACAGATATACATTGAATCAGACTTTCATGTTTCATTTTTTACGTGTTGTTTTCCCTTTATTTTTGCACTAATCCAACACTTTGTTGATCAATTGCACAAAATCCCACTAACATAGGGTCTTCTTTGTGATTATAACACACCAATAATGTCAGTATCTATGCAAGGATGTATTAGTCAAATCTTCATCCTAATAATTATAAACTACCCACATTAACCGGGGTTGTTATCGTTTCTGTTTGCAGTACGGCTGTGACGTGCGCCATCGGGACGCTCAGGGCCAGACAGCGTTGGCTCTGGCTCAGAACGCTGGAAGCCAGGAGTGCATCGACATCCTGCTGCAGCACGGCTGCCCAAACGAGCCGGTCCCTGCCCTCAGCACGACGGTCGGTTTCGCGTCGGCCGTGACATCCAGCTTCCCCTCTGCCATGACGCCGAGCTTGACCGTTGCCACGGCGATCAGAATCACACAGAAGAGCAGCAGCGCCAGCTTGGGCTACAGCACATCCAGAAGAGCTGTGTCATAACTGCAAAGTGGCGTGTTTTAAAGTGAGTGTGTGAATGTGTTGCTGCTTCGCCCTCATAGTGTCCCGTCCATCCACACGGACATGTTGACGGATACTGTCCACCCGGACTCAGATGAGAGGTTTGGAAGTGTGTGTGTTTCAGGGATGAAAACTGGAGAACACACTGTGCTGGACTTACCCCCCCCCGTTATTTCTGTTTTCGGCTACGTCTGTGCATTCAGATTTAATTAGAATGTACTGACCTGTTTACCAGGTTCATATCTGATCTTGCAGTCAGTACTAGACTTTATTCTCCACTCAGTTATGAATGGAAAACTGCCTGCAGGCCTCAAAAGCTTCTCTGAGCAGCTGAAGCCCAGAAGTAAAATAACTGCAATAAGTTTACTAATTTGAGTGGGATGTATTGAACTCGTAGCATAAAAGATTATGGCTATTATTGATTTTGACAGTGAATGTGAGTTTTAGATTCATCAGAGCTTGTCATTAAGTGCATAAATTATGTCATGTGTAAGTTGATGTGAAATATGTTAGTGGCTGAAAAAGGGGATCAAACTGCTGTATAGAAATGTGTTGATAAAATGGTAAAATACTACAAATTTAAAAGTGTTTAATTTCCAATTTATTACTGTATGATTTGTACAGTTGTTTCTTTGTAATAAAACATAAAGGGTTACTCGTTGCTGTTCAGAGATTAACTAAAGAGTTTTAGTTTAGTTTCAGTTTCCTGCTTAACCCAGATTTTTATGTTTTGTCTCTCACTGGTGTGTCTGATGTAAAAAAACTGTACATACAGCAGTAGCTCATTGTTAAAGCGAGTAGAGTACAAGACAAATGTGCAGTGTTGTGAAAAGGTTTAAACTTCCTTTACAGATTTGTTCCTTTTTTGCTTTTTTTGTTTTGTTGTCACACTTAAATCACTTTCTGAATTTTCTAGTAGAGAGAGGCGTTCATATTTCCATCCAGTAAATCCTCCAGATCCTGAAGTAGGAAAGCAGCCCAGACTATCACATTACCACCACCATGTTTGATTGTTTAATATTCTAACAGGAGGACCGAGACTAACACTGAAGTTAAATGTGGAAAGTGATTCCCACAGTATCTTAGATGTCTTTCTTGGTTCTTTTGTCACCTCTGAGATGAGTCCTTGATGTGTTCTTAGTATCTTGGTATATCTCTATTAGGTTGGGCACTACTGGGATCATTCACCTCTGTTCTGCGTTTTCTCTATTTACTGATCACACTGTAGTTCACTAACTCCCAAAGCATTAGAAATATTTTTTTTTCACACTGATATTTCAGTAACTGTGTTTTACATTTTTACCTGAACTTCTTCGGGTCATAACGTGTTCCTTTTTGAGATAAATAAACCTCCTTCGTGTTGTTGGGCAGGTCCTTTTTGCAGTGATTTGTCTATTCTACAGGGTTCTGGAGTGAAGTGTGGCTAACGTAGTACAGCTCAGCTTTCCAAAAAGTGTGATTTGGATACATTTTCCCCCTTCTTATCAAGTAATGATTTGAAACTATGTTATAATTTACTCAGGCTATATTTGTCTGGTATTCTTTTTCTGTTTTCATGTCTAAAAAATGTTAAGTGTGACAAAAGAGCAAAAACAGAAGAAACCTGTTAAGATGCAAATACCTTTTCCCACCACTTTACATAACTAAGTTAAAACAACTTTATAATTGACTGAATGTAGATATATACTAATGCCGAGGTGTTTTTTTGGTTTTTTAAGAGGATAACATCTTCAAACTTTATTCCTGATGTGTCTATTAGAAATTAATTTTATTCTTAAAATTATAAGAGCTTACAAATGTATAAAACAAGGCCTTCAACTGAAGTTTCTTAGTGGCTGAAAACAGACACAAAACAAATGAATGTTCTCCAAATTTATTTTAAAACAAAAAATATATAATTGTATACTCTGATGCAGTACTGGAGGTACTTTTGATGTGACCAAAAACTGACTCTTTCTGTAATGTACACTGTTCTCTTTTCATGTTTTTTTATTCATTTAATAAATCGAAAACATTCATTATCAACACACTAAGGTCACTCTCCAATGCTGTGCTGTTTTTTGTAAATTTCATGTGTTCAGATTTTACTGATATTTGTTGCCACTAATAAACTGAACTCACACTTACAGGGTTGAGAGAACATTTGTAGTACAAGGATTCACTTCTGTTGGAGTTTCCTTTCTTCATTAGTTCGTGTTCAACCGGCATGTGAACTCATCCTTCAGATAAACATCTCTGCTGCCCCATAACCTACTTCTTTCAAGGTCGAAATCGTGTTTCAAAGGTATTCATACCCCTTGAACAAGCCTTAGTGTATTTTATTTGGATTTTATCTGACACATCACAAATTAGCGTATAACTGGGGTGTGGAAGGAAAGGGATACATCTATTAATTATCTTAACCTGCTTATCCTTGCAGGGTCACAGTGGGTGGTGCCTGTCTCAATCAGTAATTGGGAGAGAGATATAAAGAGGGAACACCCTGGACTGGTTGCCAGTCCCTCTTTGGGCCAAATGAAAGGACATATCTATTGAATTTACTTAGAAATTACAATATGAAACATTAGACATTAATATACAGTCCCTGAAAGTCGATATTTTGAAGAAATGTCTTGCTTTAATTACAGCTACATTTCTTCCATTGTATTCAATTGAGGGGGGGGGGGGGGGAGTATGGTTTGTGGAAAAACTGAACAGTTATTACTTGAAACAAACTCTAATCAGAGAAACGGCAAACAAGAAATTTGCTGTCGTAGCTGTTATTTTTAGAAGTTTGTTCCAGATTAGAGGAGCATAAAAACAGAGTGCTGCTTCTACATGTTTGGTTCTGATTCTGGGAACGCAGAGTAAATTTGACCCAGAAGATCTGATTGGTTTGAAAGGTTGATACAGTGACAACAGATTTTTTATGTATTTCTTGGAGACAAAAAACACCGTCAACATCCTGTTGGTTGATTATAGGACCAGCACGTAAATATATATTTACAGGGAACCTCTCACCCAACCTTGGGTAAAAGACATAAAAGGCAGTAACAACAGACTGAACAACTATGGAGTTATGGTTAATGAGGCGTTTCTCATTCACAGGTTTGGTTTAATTTCTGAAGAACGCTGCTGCGCTCAAACCGGTCATATTTTGGTGAGTCACAAGATTATGCCACTGAAGTTTTGGCAATGTAAATAATGTATCCTTTTTCTCTGGTTCCCAGACTTCTCATAGTCAAAAAACTTCTGGATTTTACACTAATACCCTCTTAAATGTGTGTCAATAATTATCATGATGCAGAGTTTTTAACTGTGCAATAATATTCATCTGTGTGAAGCTAGTACAGTATTCTATGCTCTTTCTTAAACGGTAATTAAATCAAGTCCTGCACACTTGAGTAAACACAGCTAAAAATCTTTAATCTTGTTCTTTTACACTTGAAGTAAAAAAGTTTTTATACTTCTTGTGTTTTTTTCACCTGATTGACAAATAAATGAGATAGATTAGGGATGTATGGTTATAAAATAACAAATAACTGGTTTGCTCTCAGCTTCCTTTTGTTATTTTGTGCAAGGTCTTATTGAAGGAGAATCTCTCAAGGCTGTTTACCTCAATGCACTCCCACATTCAAAAGGAACAAAAAAATGTGCAAAGAAAAATGAATCAACAATACTGAGGTCAGCTCTGATAGTTTTATAACCAATTATAAATCGTATCCTTGAGGAACATTGGGTCATTGAATTCTGAGCTGCTGAGGTTAGTGGTTTGAGTCCATTGAGGGGAAAAACTGGATTTGACTGGATGTGTGATGTTAGTGTAGTGTGGATGTAGGTTCCATCTTTGGGAATTGTATAGTACATGTAACCAAAATATATTTTAAAGTCACTTGTTTTTAATCTTCATATCCTTTCTCTGCTTTGAGGATTCTATGTGAAACAGGAGCAGCAGGAATGTGTGCCAGGCACACTGGGACGGAGTCTAAATAAAGGCAAAAATGAATCTTTCGTCACAGAGCTTACATTTTAAATGTAAGTCACCTTTTAACTGTAGTAAACCAATAGTGTATAAATTCAAACTAAGATTGCTGGAATGAAAAAACTAAAAAGATCAATACCAACAGGAAATATTCTTTTTACCTCTCTACATGTATTCAAACAGATTTGTCCATCAAAGGCCAATGGAGGCAGATGTTATCTCAAACCGAAAGAAAATACTGTAGACAAATACTTAAAAAAAGCATGTGTTAGCGTTTCAGTGCATTTTATTATTTTTTTATGTGATGCTCCAAGACAAATTTTACAAAAAATGGATGGCTTCTTTACAAAATTCTGATACCCATAAATAAAATCAAGTAACACAATGGTGTTACCAAATAATGGTGTAGCATGCACATTTTTACTTAGGGGTGGACTATGAGATCAAAACAGCTCAGAGGGGCAAACGCTATCTTTATACAGTAATGTATCTTCTAAACATAGCAATTAGGTAAAAAATGTATAGAAAAACGGTGATGGGCTTTGCAAGCTTCAGCCTTTAAAATGTGTGGTCTTCAAACTAGTCACTTTGGGTCCGTTTTTTATCACTGAACTAAGTGTGCGGTGTGAATAGGAGCGGACGTAGTACTGCTCTGAGGTGACTGAACTTGTCTTTAGGATGAAATGAAACTACACAACTCTGGCACATTATTAGGCAGTATGCATCTAAAAAAGAAACTAGGGATGTAACGATACTGATATGATGTGTTGGAGCAGAAGCTATCAGTTAGTTAAAATATAATTTCACAATATTTTTTTTTTACTTAAATTTTTTGTTTTCTGCTCATTTTTACTTATTATTTTATTTTTACCCAATTCACTATCATTTGTTGTAACAAACAGAGAAAAAAAAACTGTCTTCCAATTCATTACATATTTTGTGTGGTAGAAGTATCGGCATTAGTACTTGGTATTGGCAAGTATTCAGATTCAAGTATTGCTGGTGTATTGCTTTGAAAAGAGTAGTATCCTTGAATCCCTAAAAGAAACTGCAGAGGATAATATTTCTTATTACATTCTCTGCTTTAAAGTATGCTTGGATGGCATCTTTTATTTTAGTTTTTGTTTGTTTATTTGTAAATTGCCAATATCATTTTCACAGACATACCCATAAAGTCTTGCAGATGTAATTCCAGAAGAATGCTGTGACCCATAGTAGCTGAATGCAAATGCACACTTGACTTTTTAGATTTTCCTTTCTAAAAAAACTTCTACAATTGTGCACATTTTACCCTCTTTAAGATCATGTGTTACACGTGTAGTTTTCTCACATACAATCCAAATAAAAGACATTTGAGTTTCTGGTTCTACCTTAATGATATGAACATCTTTGCATGGCAGCACATTGCTCTTAACAATGTCCAGGCTTTGATTGCTTTATTTAAAACAATGCAATAATGAAGAACCTCACAAAATGTAGCCAACTGGCAAGGTGAAGTAAATTAAAGACAGAAATAACACTGCTCTTTTTTCTCGCTTCATTTGCAATTTTAATTAGCTTTTAACAGAAAAGGCTGAAACATTTTAATTAGTTGTGTCTAAAAGGTCAATCTGAACATTTTATCATGTTTATTTGGAGTCTTTCCATATCACAGCCGATGCCAACATCACACAAAGTGGGGCTGAAAATAGAGAATGTTACATCAAGGTTACATAGAGAATTTGTTACATCACTGAATTTTTCCATTTTCTCAGAGCCAATATTCGAAACACCGGCTTAGATCAATCAGAACCACAGCAGTAAGGCACAAAAAGAAGAGCATCTGCTCTATGCATATGATCAGGTCTCTAGTATGTCTCCAATATGATGAGTTTAAAAAGTAAGCAGCAACTGGAAAAGCTAACTATTCCTTACAAATATTTCTCTATTTTCATGAGACTTTGAAGTAAAGTGTACAGACTGGTAAAATGCAGGACATCCCCAGAATAGATAGGATAAAACCCAAGTAACCTTCTTTTATTGACACTTTCTTCGTGCCAAAAAATATCCTGTATTTTTAAATTACTTAATTTTATATCACACAAAAAACTCTTGTTTTTACTACCAGTTTATACATAAATAAAGCAACATTCATGGTATAAATGCTAGCATTATGACAGCTATAGACTGGCTACCACATATCAGCAGTTCCCAAAGACGGGTTGCAATAATGGTGCGTTCCATTTACCACAGCGGAACTGAGTTTGACGTCCAGCCAAATAAACAGCGTTGCAGTTAAGGTAGGTAACATAGACATGTAGCCATATTTGATAGTACAACTTCAAACATAGTTTTGAGTTGTACTCTCAACACCTCTTTTATTTTGTTGAGTTTAGAGTGGCAGACTCTACAGGTAACATTGATTTTAGACATATTCTTGTGTGTTACAGCTACTATTACTGATGTGAGGAGCAGCCATATCGACAGCCAAACAATAAGTCAGGAATCTCTTTTAAATGGAAAATGGCCTGTATTTGTATAGCATTAGCCCCTACGGATCCCAAAGCGCTTCAAACTACATACACCCTTCATGCACACATTAAGACACTGGTGATGGCAAGCTACATTGTAGTCACAGCTGCCCTGGAGAGTATGGACAGAGGGAAGGCTACCGGACCCTGGCGCCACACGGGCCTCTGATCACCACTAGTGAGCAACGTCAGAGCATTTTCCACTCTGAAGTCAGAATTTCCAAGTTTCCAAGTACCAAATTGGTGGTAAAGGGAATGCACCATAAGGACACAAGACGGTGTTTCCTGAGTGGCCGACCGCAATAACCACATGAGTTCTTCTAACTCTGTGTTTTCATTTTTGCCAACTTCAGTTCATTGAGGATAACCAAACTGCTCCTTGTCTCAGTGGTTGTACAGTCTCTAACCAAAAGATTAAACCATATTGAAGAATGCCACGACTACCTGGATGTCCAAATAAACCTTCACAGAGACTGTTCATTCCATCTTCCAAAAATGCAAAGAGTATGGCATGACTGGATTTTTTTCAATAGGGATAAGGAAGCTGGGCGGAGTCCATGTGAAGCTGGATGGAGTAAAATTGGGGCAAACAAAGGAAAACCTGTTAAAGGCAGCAAAAAAAAGTTAAGGGAATGGGGAGCCTAAGTCTCCTCCCCTTCCGGTCGGCCCATGGGTCCCCAAACCGGAAAAAAAATGAATGGATGTCAATGGAGCAATAAAAGTTATTTTCTGGTCCGCTTTGTCTTACGTCCTGAAACACACTTATCTTGTAATTCGGTTTAAATGATAACTCACGATGTACGTTTTGATTGTGTTTGTCCAGTGATTTGGGATTTATTTGATTGTAAAATTGCATTTAAAATGCCTACAAATCAGAAGTCGCATATATGACGGCAATTGGCTAACGGGAGTTAGCACTAAAACTATAGCACGTAAAACACTCACCTAGAACTTGTAGAGCTTCTCCTCCATGCTGGCTCTCACTCCACCGACTGCTTTACCCCCGACATAGCTGCTACTTTCCACATGGTCAGATTTATGGAGGTTTTCTCCGTGTTTAATACTCCTTTCTTCATCCTGGAGGCTGTGACCCTCGCTCTCCTTCTTCTTCTGCAGTTGTAGTCTGCTAAACGTTTTCACACAAAACCTAAAGTAGGCCTGACTTTTACCTCCGGTCGAAAATCAACTTTTTGTCTGCATCAAAATTAGTTTTTAAAATTCACGGACTTTAATCGCTCCATTGATTCTCATTCTTTTTTTTTTGCATTTTGGGACCTATGAACCCGAAGTAGAAGGGCGTGACTTAGGCTCCCCATAGGCTTACCCCAACATGAGGCCAGGACTACAATGGCTTATATGAATGACTGATTGATTTGAAATGTAATAGCATTTTAGATCATTTTGAGAACCATAAATACTGTTATGTATTATTTAACTGTAAATGTTTAGTATTTCATGTGGGTACTGTGGAGTTAAATGTGGCATCAAAAGACAAAACATCCTTGAACTAGGCAAAGATCTTAGCGATGAACTCCTTGAAGCGTTTCGCATACTGCTCAGGATGAACTGTTGTGATTTCAGCTCCTGCCTACAAAACACAGAGAAGAAGAACAGGATAAACAGATAAGCAGAAGATGAAAGCCACCCTTTTCACTGGAGACACGCTAAGCAGTCCCTTTTAAGAGAAATGCTCTCTCACCCCGTGTTTGACAGCCCTGGCGGCGTGAGCGGCTTTCTTCTTGGTATCGTACTGCGTCAGCACATCAATCAAACCCATGAAATACACCTCCCTCCTGGGAGCACCTACGAGGGAATGATTTACACCGTTTGTTGAGTGACACTGATGCCAAAGTACGGCATGAGCTAACCATTTGCAGCTCTGCATGAGGTGACGCTGAGGTGCCACTCACCGACAGCGCTGTGAACAGCGTACATGTCCACATAAGGGTCGAACTCGCCAGGACCCATGGGTTTGAAGGAGCTCATGTAGCCGGCGATACCTTCAGGTGAGGTAGAGCATGGAGGAACAACTGGGTCATTTTCATCCTCTTCTTCCTCCTCACAGGATGACTCCCAATCTTCCTCCTCCTCTCTCTCTGCTCGGTCGACATCGTGGATGCCCAGCAGCAGACTGTAGTCCATGATCCTCATACGTACAAGAAACTGCAATTATGCAAACTTAAACAACAGAAACCTTTAAAAACACAGCAAATGCAGACATTAAAATCATTTCTGCCTCACCTCAGTATCTCTGCTGAGTTTGTTCATCACCTTCTCCTTCTCCTCATCACTCACATAGATCTTCTCCATGCTATTCAAGAAGTCTGCATCCTTGTAAGTTGGCAGCTCTTTGAACTGAAAAAAACAATGCAGTGGTTCCAAATATTTTGTTTTGCAAAACTGACACAGACCATTGTTCATTTTAGTTTATGGTGTTGATATCTAAGTCCACTTTGAATGGGTCCAGCACTTCCTGAACCTCAGACCTGAGATCACATTAGTCCCAGGAAAGAATAATAATTACACACACGAGTCTAACAGTACTGCTTGTTAGGGAAAAATAATAATGTTGTATTATTATTTTCTTAGGGTGTATTTCTTTATCACATAGTTTGAATGTACTTTTTAAATGTCATTTGGTTTCAACCATATGTTCCTTTGTGTACACCCTGTTCTTTTAAGATGCTAATGAAGTTTGACCAAATAAAGAGAGACTGCAGTGGGAGGGCCCTTTGAGACCAGGTGACAGAGCTGTGTGATCAGGACAGAGGGCTGGGAAACCGTCTGAGAAGCTGAAAGGAGAACAGACACACGGTCAACCAGAGAATTTTCCTGGTCTCCCTCTGCAGAACTTTACTTATTTTATCTCCCACTGCAGAGTTCATTTTACTTCAATTTCTCTCCGACACCTGAGTTTGATTCTTTCTTGGTTAAACCACTTTTTTACCCTAACACTGCTACAGTGGTATATTTAAAAAAAAGACAGATTTTCCATCTTTTCAACCAGTCATGCATGGGCAAATCCTCAATAAAACAAGAATTTAAATTCTATGCTGCATAGGTGCATGATAACGATGTCAGCTTAAATTAAACCTGAAAATAAATATTTGCACTGAAAATAAAAATTGGTATTGAAAAATCTGAAATAAATGTAGTGAAAATTCCTGCACTGAAAGTAAAAATAGAATCTGAGAGTGAACCTCACTTACAATCAAGTTTCACACTTTTATCTTATTTTTAACAATGCCAATTTTTTTCAATTCCAATATTTTTTTCAATTACATTATTTTTCTCAGTTCTGCTGCATTTCAGTTTCATTCCTTTGTCACTCTTTGCACATTGTGCACGCCCATGAGGGCCGAGACTTCAGAGTCTCATGTCACTTGCTTTCAGCTGTCAGTGAGTCAGCTTTATGCCATGTTTTTCTAAATCAGCAAATAAAAGTCACTTGTAGTTCTTTTATATATCTTAAATTCTAAAATGTCAGCAAAATCCACTGCTATAACTTTCTGTAATGTTTATTTTGATATAACTTTAAAATAATTTACTGTTTGGTTCCTTTCTTTGGAACCATTGTTTAAATATATAAAAAGGTATGTATTTAGACTCATTTACATGGTAGCCTGGTCAATAAACACTATGCCTTGTGTACCTAAAGTCATGCGTTAAAATCTGCCTGTCAGCTCTGTTCTATTTGTATTTATTTTTTATTTTGCTTAGTATACAAGTGTACTTTAGGTTTTTTTTCATGATATTATTATACTGATATGATGTCATTATACTAAGCACACTTTTAAGCACACGGTTTGAGGTTTAAGATGCTGCTGATGGAGATCATGAAGCTAAAAGTCTGTAAAGCCTGCAGAAAATCAGCCGGCTGAGGGATCAGGACACCTGGACGCCTTGGGCAAGACACTTCACCCACCTGACCAATGGTGTTGGTCAGAGGGCCCAGTGGTCGCCAATGTGGCCTTGCCTCTGTCAGTGCGCCCCAGGGTAGCTGTGACTTGCCATCACCAGTTGTTGAATGAGTGAATGTAGTGAGAAGAAGAAGTACAGGTCAAATACCATATATATATATATAATAAATGACCGCTGACCAGTCCCAGCCTGGTCAGCGGCGAGCATGAACTGATGAAGCCTCTTGGATAAGAGGTGAAATGTCTTCCAAGACAAATTACCAAGTCCAGTTGCGTTCGATTGAAATTTCCTTGAGATAACCATGACCTGGATGAATGAGAATATTCACAGGCTTTATATATATATATATATATATATATATATATATATATATATATATATATATACTACTCTATCCTCTACTACTAATGCTTTTCAGATTTAATTTGGCATCTTTAAAAAGTCCCATAGGTTAAATGTGGCAATTATGCATTTGATAATATATCCTTTATAAATTGATATGTTTTCTTGTAACTTTTATCTGTGATCCATGATGCCCCGGGGTAAACCACTTAGAATAATTTTTCTAAGTTACTCTTCAAAATGGGAAAAACACGAGAACATGGCATTGACGTAAGGCAGATATGTATTTATCATCATAAGTCAGGAAAAGGCATAAGAATCAAAGTGATAATTAAACTGTATAAAACAACTGGACCAGTGACAAAAGAGGCTTGATGCAAACCCAAATAGGTTTCAATAAGTCTCCATGACAACCATGATGTGCTGCTCACATGCTAGCTACTTGTCCTACATTCAGAAACAGAGTTTTCAGAGTTTGCTAACCTCATGGGACTTAACTGAAACAATATCATCTGGTCAAATACGATCAATATTTACCTTGGGTGAGAATCCCAGAACGAATATGTGGGAATGGGGAAGTGCCTGAGATGCTATAGGGCTCTTCATACTCCTGTATTCACTGGGAACATTGCAGCTTTCTCCTAAAGCTGTGGTTTTCTAAAGTTGGTCCTCAACGGCTGCATGTTTTAGTTCTTTCTCTGGATCAACAAACCTGTATCAAATTATGGTTCATTAGCAGAACCTTTGCAGAGCTTTATGACATGCTGAGGAGGTCGTTGGACCATTTGTATCCACTGTGCTACATTTAAAACTCGCACATCGATTCTTGCAGACTGGAGGTGGACACCCATGTCTTACAGACCGTCACCAATAATTAGGAGAACCAAGGAGGCACCAAAGCTATGGCTGAGCAGAGGGAGTTCAGGTTCATTTAGCGTTAAAAACAGCAACCACTTGACACCAAAAACTTAATGGAAAGTAGGCTGGTTACCTGTCATACCATATCATCATTTACAAAACAATGTTAGGTGTCTGAGAGTTGCGGTCATCTGATCCAAGTAATCAGTTCACAAACACACAGACATTAGTTTGATGTGGGATGATTCTTTCTGATGTTATATGAGGTAACATCACAGATCTGGGTGCAAAGCATGCGGGAGTACTCTCTGTGGTTACCTGTACTTTACACATCGCTCAGCTTGGGGCAATGGGATTTTCATGCAGAGCACATCCCTGCTTCCCCTAGAGATTGTCTCTATGCTAATCCAGTGAGGTGTCAATGAGAGTTTCATCGGTCATTTTCTTGGAAACCAATCTTCTCATCTCACTTTATAAATCAAATCTATTCAAATTCAGACTGGATTCTCAAAAAAAAAAAAAAAAAGGCTCACCTTCTCCTTAAAACTTGCTTCACGGGTCATCACGGAGCCCTGAAAAGGGAAAAAGGACATTAACATCACTCACTAGTCACATATGACTAAACTGCATTATACTTGCAATTAAATTAATTAAGTGGTTGAATTTAAGTGTTGGATTGTATTGATGTTTGCAGATGTGTGCTTATCTGTAAACAAATAAAAAAATACCTAAACTGAGTAGCTCAGAAACACAAGTGCTTTAAAACATTTATACAGCAAACTTGTTGCATAGGAGGCAACGAAAAAAAACAAAACAAAAAAATCCCAAAACTGGAGGTCCCTTTTATATGTGATATTTAAATATGCAGTGGTAAATTTCCTATAAGTGATATGTGTCCTTGTGAGTGGGTTCCTGTACTGACGCTCCATATCAGGGTTCACCAAAGTCCAGTATGTGGCCCTTTTGCAGCCCTCTTGTAGCCTGCAATTTAAAATGGCTCACATTTCCACAGGCAGTTGATAGAGATAGACAAATTGTTTTTTCTTTTAGGGGCAGGTAAATTAAAATCTATGATGGTGACTGTTAGATACAATTTCTAACAATCCTTGGGTGTTTGAGTTTTGGTTTTCTTTTGTTTTGTCTTTAGGTAATTTCCATGTGGTTTATTTTTATCAATAGGTCTGAGCATTAGCTGAGCATAAACCTATGTAATTGAATGGGAATTAGCATACTGGAAGTTCCAATTCACATATGTTGGTATGATGGGCAAAGCAAACTTACCTGGATGGTTGCAAAATGTTTTTCTCTCACTTATCTAACTCTCAGGTATGTGGCAACAGATAAAATTTTACTTAGGGGTGGAATATCCCTTTAAATAATAAAAAACGCTAAGATCCGAAGCCATCCAAATCAAACGATAACTGGATCCGAATTTAATTACATATATAGAAAGTATAAATATATGAATATGATCATAAATATAACAAAGGATCATCAACTTACAGCACTTTGTAAGCACTACTTCCACGTCCTTCAACTGCTGTCCTTGCGTTATTTCTGTACATTTTAATTATTTCATCAAAACACTCTGTTTCACCACTGTATTTCTCTGCATTTCGGTCTTTACCAACCAAAATCATAACAGTTTAAAGGTTGAATATGGAACAATTTCATGAAACTCTATTAAAAATAAACATCTCCATTGTGAGTTTAGAAAGGTGCAGAAGCAGAATAAAATATCAACTTTAACGGGCACAACAATGCTGTTATGTTTGCATCTACAAGCAAGTAGCAGCTGCTATTCCATGTTGCCAAATACGGTCTCTATGGTGAAAATGGGGGTCTTGGCAGGTCAAGGAGCTGCTTAAGAGAGATATTGTTATCTGTCTCAGGAGAAGAATGACCAGAGAAGTGCAGAAATTAGAGTAAATAGGTAAAGCACTAAATGGAAATACAAATTCCAAGGCATCAAAGCACGCATGGAAACAGCTACTTTTCTCCAGGATTTCTAAGCTTTTATCAAATATTAATACATTCATGTTTTTTTAACCTTTAGAATAATACATTTTTTACAAGAAGCGGCTGAGTGGACTATTTGATATCTCTTGTTTTGAGGTGTTGCCAAGGTAACCGGCTCCTGCTGCAGAACCTGCAGCTTGGTCAGCCACAGCTGTTATATAATGACTAATCAGTGGAGGGAAGTGAGATGATTGTAGAATAGAATAGAATACAATAGAATAATCCTTTAATTATCCCATGAGGGGAAATTTGTTTCAGTACAGCCCAGAAACAGGTGTACCGTGGTATTGCAGCCAGATTCAAGCGGCACACCACATGTTTTTAGTCTTTCCAGCTCTTTTTCTTATCCGTGGTCGGGAAACAGGGAGCTCCGTCTTCTCTAGGGCCGAAGTATCTTCCCCTTTGGGGCTAATTCCTCTGACATAGCTCTGCAGTCGTCGAGGTGGTTGCACACAAATAACGGGCTGTCACGTTGAAGAGAAGCAGCTTTACTGTGAGGCACATTTCTACTACGCGTTAATGCTCTCTACCTGGTGCAGGCTGGTCACCGGACGTATAGGCAGTGAAAATGACAACACTTGTTTTTTCTGTCATTACAACTACAACCTAGACGTTGCTATTGTGATGTATTCCATATCCAACCTTTAAATTCTAGTTAACCATTTTTGACTGAATAAGTTACCAGTAATTTACAAATGGTCTTATGATTATGTGAAGTGAATTTTTCTTTAAATCTGCACATACCCTGTATGAATGTGTTTTTCTTGACAATTCTCAATGAGTAATTAACAGAGGGTAGAAATATGAATGGCAAAATGGACAAGCTGTAGGATAAATGTTGCATTCTCGTTCCTCAAGTATAATTACAAGAGCCAATTTGAAGATTATTTGTTCATTTAAAGCTTAATTTATAATATTGTCTACATTCATAAACATGTAAGTGTTCCTGATTTCGCTGGCTATATATTAGGTTTCCAGTGTACGTTATATAAATTAAATTAATCATTGCCGTCCTGATTAATCTCTAAATCGTCATTCACCTTCAGGTCGTACTTCCTGTGTACGGGCAGTCTGTGGCTGAACATGTTCCTCATCACTAACAGGTAGGTGTCCTCGCTCTCCACCGTCACTCTGTACATGGCGAGGAACTGAGGGAGCAGCGTGCTGCCATGACAGGTGACAATATGCTGCAGGGGGACATAGAACATAAGATAAACATCATAGATGCAGTATTTATAAGGGAAAAGCTTTCCTCGATGTCTACATGTCCCTGCTGAAGATCACTTAGTGGCGTCAACACTGAACAGGTTATTGACTAATTGAGTTTTACATAGATATAAAACAAAAACAGATCTTTTCCATTGCATACCTTTTGCACCAGGTGTTGCATAATGTGTAAGTTTTCTAAAACAGAAAAAGCCTGTGAGTATTTCATAATGGTTTCATTAACCTGAGAAAGGGAAAAACATTAATCTCTTAGCTTTGATAAGTCTTTGCCATGGAAACTATGGTTATAAAAAAGGAATATTTCATTCATCTAACAGAAAAGGCACAAAATGAAAGAACTACTATATTAGGTACAAAGTATATGCAAATCCCAGTTAACACATTTTCACAAATTCTTTATACATTTCCACATTTTGTTATTTTATAATTTTGTTTTCTGTAGGGATTTAATGTGATAAACCAACAAAACTAGATATTTTTAAGTTTAAAAAAAAATTAGACCAGGGTTTTTAAAATTTCTCCAAATAAAAATCTGTACAGTGTGGCATACATGTGTATTCACCCCATTTTAAGTAGCTTTGACAGTATGTTTACGGTCATTGTCCTGCTGGAAGGTAAATCCTTCCAGGTTTTGTCTGCATTCACCTTCATCAAACTCCGACCAACTCTAATCAGCTTCTCCTTCCCAGCTGAAGGAGAGCATTCCCACACTATGATGTTGCCACCACCACGTGTCATCAGAGTTGGCAAATTTTGGTTTGATCTAACCAGAGAGATTTCTTCCAAGTGTTTCTTTTATAGACTGGACACAGGAGTTCTCATGACCGTCTTTCAATAAAATATTTTATTTTTCTACTTTTCCATAATATTTCTGTGTGCTCTTTTTTCCCCATGAGCTATGGATCTCTCTATCACCTCCTGATTTACCATGGGCTGCTCACCTTACCGCAGGTCTTGATATAATTTTTGTTGTGTAATACTACTTCCATTTCTATATTTTTATAATTGATCTCAGAGAAATCTAAAGGTTTTGATCTTTGTTTGTAAACTAGCTTTTCTTTAATCTTCCATGCAATGTATTCCATGCAATGTTCTCCTTGACCTGCTGGTTGTCCTCTAACGATTTCTACATAACCTACGCTGAAGCCTTTACAGAACAAATGGATTTACAGTGGGAGAGTAAACTGCGCACAAGAGGACTCTATTTACTATTTCCATTTACTAATTACATGACTGAAGGTATTTGGTTTTGCCTGACTTTATTTGAAAGTATCAGAACAGAGGCGGCAGAAATAATTATTCTCCTTGCTGAAATATATTAATAAATTTTAAACCCATGAATCTTTCTTCTTCAGCTTCTTAATTATTACCTTATGTTAGCCTATCACTGAAAAACACATTACCATACACTGAATATTGTGAATTAACAAGACAAAACATTAAAAGCTGAACAAATAAACCTGTCTATATGCGATGAAGAGGGTTAACAAAACATGCTCTGTCAGTACCTGATGATACTCTGACAGGATGCTGTGCATTTCCTCAACCTCCTCACTGGAAATTTCTTTTACCACCAAAGTGCGGTCATATGATGTCAACCGCAGTTCTACGTACTTTTCCTCCTCATCTCTGAGGGGAGAACTCCGGGTCAGAGAAACCTGGGGGAAAATCGTCACAAATTTTTGCCTGAATTAGCATGCAAAGACTAAAAAAGGGTTTCACAAAGGTACAGTGGGGCAAAAAAGTATTTAGTCAGCCACCGTTTGTGCAAGTTCTCCCACTTAAAATGAAGACAGAGGTCAGTAATTTTCACCATAGGTACACTTCAACTGTGAGAGACAGAATTTGGAAAAAAAATCCAGGAATACACATTGTAGGATTTTTAAAGAATTTATTTGTAAATTATGGTGGAAAATAAGTATTTGGTCAATAACAAAAATTCAACTCAATACTTTGTAATTTAACCTTTGTTGGCAATAACAGAGGTCAAACGATTACAATAGGTCTTTACCAGGTTTGCACACACAGTAGCTGGTATTTTGGCCCATTCCTCCAGGCAGATCTTCTCGAGAGCAGTGATGTTTTCGGGCTGTCGCCGAGCAACAATGACTTTCAACTCCCTCCACAGATTTTCTATGGGGTTGAGGTCTGGAGACTGGCTAGGCCACTCCAGGACTTTTCAATTGCTTCTTACCCGTTGCCCGGGC
This sequence comes from Apricaphanius iberus, assembly GCA_028564705.1. Taxonomy (NCBI): domain Eukaryota; kingdom Metazoa; phylum Chordata; class Actinopteri; order Cyprinodontiformes; family Aphaniidae; genus Apricaphanius; species Apricaphanius iberus. Next base: position 1,597,142 of record JAPXFQ010000231.1, read on the forward strand.
GGTGTGTTTGGGATCATTGTCATGTTGGAAGACCCAGCCACGTTTCATCTTCAAAGCTCTCACTGATGGAACGAGGTTTTGGCTCAAAATCTCACGATACGTGGCCCCATTCATTCTTTCCTTAACACGGATCAGTCGTCCTGTCCCCTTAGCAGAAAAACAGCCCCAAAGCATGATTTTTCCACCCCCATGCTTCACAGTAGGTATGGTGTTCTTGGGATGCAACTCAGTATTCTTCTTCCTCCAAACACGACGAGTTGAGTTTATACCAAAAAGTTCTACTTTGGTTTCATCTGACCACATGACATTCTCCCAATCCTCTGCTGTATCATCCATGTGCTCTCTGGCAAACTTCAGACGGGCCTGGACATGCACTGGCTTAAGCAGGGGGACACGTCTGGCACTGCAGGATTTGATTCCCTGTCGTTGTAGTGTGTTACTGATGGTAACCTTTGTTACTTTGGTCCCAGCTCTCTGCAGGTCATTCACCAGGTCCCCCCGTGTGGTTCTGGGATTTTTGCTCACCGTTCTCATGATCATTTTGACCCCACGGGATGACATCTTGTGTGGAGCCCCAGATCGAGGGAGATTATCAGTGGTCTTGTATGTCTTCCATTTTCTGATAATTGCTCCCACAGTTGATTTTTTCACACCAAGCTGCTTGCCTATTGTAGATTCACTCTTTCCAGTCAGGTGCAGGTCTACAATGCTTTTCCTGGTGTCCTTCGAAAGCTGTTTGGTCTTGGCCATAGTGGAGTTTGGAGTCTGACTGTTTGAGGCTGTGGACAGGTGTCTTTTATACAGATAACGGGTTCAAACAGGTGCCATTAATACAGGTAACGAGTGGAGAACAGAAGAGCTTCTTAAAGAAGAAGTTACAGGTCCGTGAGAGCCAGAGATCTTCCTTGTTTGAAGTGACCTAATACTTATTTTCCACCATAATTTACAAATAAATTCTTTAAAAATCCTACAATGTGAATTCCTGGATTATTTTTTCAAATTCTGTCTCTGACAGTTGAAGTGTACCTATGATGAAAATTACTGACCTCTGTCATCATTTTAAGTGGGAGAACTTGCACAATCGGTGGCTGACTAAATACTTTTTTGCCCCACTGTATCTGCAGATTTATACCACTGCTCTATATGGAAATCTAAAAGCCACTCTTTTCTGTTGAAACATGTTTTTTTGTGTACATTTAGCAAATTTTCAGTCATTCCCAGATATTGCTCGGCTAACACAAATGTTGCCCATTATTGTGTGCTGAGCGCTGTACTCGCTGAAGGATAACTCGCTGCACCACCTGGCACATGCAAATAAGGTACAAAGCCATGCAAATACAGACTGGAGGATATCAATAAAAAGCTACCACAAAAGGAGAACACTAAGAGACGTGCGCCTTTGAGGACCTGTTTTCTCCTGTTGGGTTCAGAATTTTTTGAAATGGCAGCGTCTATTCTCCATTCAAATAATTTTTCACTTTCTAAAGCTGAATAATAAGGAGTTCATACCTGGTAATCTTGATCCTCAATGCCAAAGCGTTCTCGCAGGTTTCTGAACACCTGCGGGCAGTACTCTTTGAATTTGAACTGGCCCGGAAGATTCTCCCTGAGGATGAAAGCATTTTGATCAAGCAGGATAGTGGCCCATTGTTTCTCACAGTTTTTCAGTGTTTATTGATGGCATTGGGTTTAGTTATTTTTAAGCTCTCGTTGTTTACTAGTTTTCACACCAGGTCACATTAAAAACATGGAATCACATCAGTACACACCGTGAAAGTAACAGCCTTTCAGCTTGAGAAAACTTTTATTATTCTCCACCTCGGCCTCTATTACTAAAGATTTTAAAAGACCTGCATTCCTGGATGGATTAAGGGATTACCGAAAGGCTTCATAGTTTTTTCTCAGTTGGTTTCCAAACTGAATCGGCTTTAATTGAAGCAGATTGTATTTTACTGTAAAATGCAACATGGCACAGCTGCAAACCTATCAATACAAGGGTGTCCACCTAAACTTAAAGATCAGACTAAAAGAACATTATTCAGAAAAGCAGCCAAGAGGCGCATGACAACTCTGGAGGAGCTGCAGAAATTAATGGCTCAGGCAGCCAACAGTACAACCATTCCACAAATCTGGCGTTTGTGGGAGAGAGGAGTGATCAAATAAATTGTGGAACATTAGCCCTATAGAAAGGGCAAGACAGTGCTCTGTTCAGATGGAACCGAATTTAACCTTTTGGCCAATATGCAAGAAGCTATAAGGGGAAATAAACATGGGTGTGAGGACTATGTCTTGGGGATGTTTTATCATGAGTGTGACCCAAACTGTTTAACAAAGACAGACGGTTACATAAATCATGGGAAGGAACGTTGATGGAGAAGCGACCAGGAGTAATATGCAAGTGAACTGCATGGGGATGGAGAAACTGAGAAAAGAATCTGATAAAGGGTTAAAGGTGATTCGGGAACACAAAAATCAGTTGAGTATAATTTTACTCCTGCAGTGGTGCAGGAACCAGAACTAAAGGAAAAAGACAAATTAAGTCAGAGATGTGAAAACAACACAAGAAAACAAAGGGAGAAAATGTATGAAAACGGCTTTATAAGACCTACTAATGAAATGCGAGCAGTAATGAAACAAAACCGATAGATAAATTAGAACCAGAGCTCATAATTCAGGAAATACTCATACTAAATATGTATGAGTGTCATGCTTGTCTTTAACAAGGACACATTAACATTGATGTGGAAAGAAAACCATAATTGGTTTCTTTTTAAGTCTACCACAAAGCATATGAAACAAAGGTGTGGATAAAGGTGATCTGGTAAAATAAAGAAAACAAATTTTTAAAGAAAGCACTCCACTCCAGCTCTTTTGTTAATGTCTTCGAGAGACCTGGATTCCTGAATGGATTAAGGGATTATTAAAAAGCCACTCAGTTTAACACAATCCGTATGAAAAATAACCTTAATTAATAAATGTTTTAATAACACACTTTTTAGAAGCTGCTTTAATGTCCTTACAAACTTTAACTTAAGAGTCTTTCCTCGGAGTTTCAGGTTAAAGCGACACCTTTTTTAAATCACCACACAAATTACTTCCATTAAGTAAAACAAGCTGTAGCATGTTTGCTTAGTTATTATTGCTATATTTGAATTTGTAAATAAATAATAAAAAAAAGCTTTGTCGTTATGGCAGTATTAAATGTATCCTTGGTTCTCGACAGGGTCTGCTGTTTCTGATAAACAAATGCATACATGAGAAGAGCTGCATAAATCTGTACAGCTTTACAGGAAGCAGGATGAATGTTCCCACAGTGAGAACGGAGCAGAGCACATTACTTGTTGAAGCAGTGGTTGATCACTTTGATCTTCGTGTTGGCTTTGAAGTCGTCTGGGAGCAGCATGACAGGTACAGGCACCTGGCTCAGGTCGTTAATCTGCGCATGATCAATGGGTGAAACGTTAATGAGCCTCACAATAAACCGATCGCAGTTCAACGCGAAGTGCGTTTGTTTTAATACCGAGTGATTGACTCCCCACATCAGGACGCTCAGCACCGGGTCACTGGCTCGGAAGACCTTCACCTTCTGCTGCACGAAGTGCTTCTTCTTGGTTTTCCTTTTGGGCTTCAGAGGGCCCGGAGGAATGGAAGAGGAGGCGGCGCTGGGGGAAGACATCGCTCTGTCTCAGGTTATCCCTTCCTCGGTTTGTGTGAGCAGGCTTGCTGTTGCTCCTGTGGAGTCCTGTGTGTATGTAAAGTAGGCTGAAGTCTGCCGCTGGAGTCTCTGCAGCAGCAGCAGCTGAGACTTTAGCTCAGTGCCGCTGTGCAGTCCAGTAACAGAGAAGGAGGCACACAGAGATCAGGCACAGTATTATACTGCTATCAATGTAATTAAACATTAACTAGATTTATGTGGTGCATTTATCTCATGAATGTTCACCTTGTAGTAGTACTGTATAGCAGTGACCTTAGCAGACAACTACAATGAGGTAATTTTAGGCTACCTGTTACAAAAAGCCTTGACCAGAGGCACTAGTTGGAACCAGAAACACTGGGGTGGGGCAGCCCCCATTTAAAGTGCAACTCACCCCATAATCAACTTTTCTTGGCAGATAAAGTATATAAATGAGTGTCTAATAGTGCTGTCTACATTTCTGGTCATTATTTTTGGTATTTTAGTAAGAGTAGGATACATTTTCGATCAAAAACTGTCAGTGGAGTGCCCTCTTCAGGTTTAAACGTTACACTGCAGTTGAATATGAATCGGGCATTGCTACTGGCTCAGCCCTTATGGCGAGCATAATGGGCTTGACACACGGGAGGCGACAAATGACCGTAATCAGGGAAAATCATTGCAGCCGCTTACTGGAGGTGACAATTATTTATTTATTTTTATTGGCTGTCAGATTGAAGGGAATTTCAGGGTATAAAACCAGTTCAGGGGTTAAAAAGCGGAAGATGTGAAGTGTTACAATATTTTGCTAGTGTTAAGTGAAACCTTATTTCTGACTTTGCTATGGAAGCAATGAAAAAGATGTGAATGGTGCTATGTAAATAGTATTAACTTTTCCTCCATGTCTTCCTGGAGATAACTGAGTAGTATCCTGTCAGCTCATTGGTCAGTCAATCACACCTCAGCTGTCAGTGGAGTGATACGTTTTTTGTCTTATCCTGTTTGAAATGGTTGCAAGTGTTGTCAACTCAGCAACTTTGCCACTTTTCAGACCAATTTACCTGTTTTTTTTTTCCCCAAAAAACACCTAGTAACAAAGGTAGCAACATTTCTGACCACCCGTAGCTACTTTCACTGAAACTGTGTCGCATATATTCCCTGAGATTAGAGACCCGACTTGCTCTGCATCAGTCCTTGAGCAAGGGTATGATCTGTTCATGTGCAAGCAGCACGATTACAGATCAAAACCTTTCTTGGTTTATTTCACCCAGCCCCATACAGAGAGATTTATTACTATCTGCCTATATATCAAATACACTTTATGAATGTATCTACAGCTTTTCTGTTTTAAACACATCAAATGTGCATCAGAACAATGGTTTTTATTTTTTCTTCGTTTTTATTTGTTCTAGAGTGTTCTTTTCCCCAAAAACTATACTATTTGGTTTTGATTCATCTAATTCTTATCAGTATTCACTACAACTATCTTGTGCCATTAGAGGTTATCAGTAAGTGTTCTCACTCTTCCTCTCTTCCTAGAAAGTCTAGATAAACACTTTCTCATATGTTAAAGTCCAGCACAAGACACCACCCCAAACTATTTGAACATAATCTATAAAGAAATCAAATTATCACTTTTATTGCAGCCAATCATAATCTTGCAAAAAAAGTTACAGAAAAAAACAAGAAGACCATAGCATATCATTTTCAGAATGATCTTATGCAGTTCCTCCAGGATTTCGCAATGTTGCGATCACATTTATTAACACAAATTCAGCCAATCCTTTCAAATTCTTCACATCAATTCTTGACAATTATCGCAGCTACAACATATGTTTGACCGATTGTGAATCTCTCTCTCTTATCATCTGATGTCTGATGCCATCAAATATGATTTTCACTTCCTGTTTCTTATGTGAGAGAGAGAGAGAGAATAAAAAAGGCAATGTTGCATTTGCCAACAAAATTGACTGCCAAGGTACGTGCTATAGGTTACATTTTCGTCATTCTCTACATGAAAGGTCACTATTTTGGTCTTCATGCAATATTGTGGTTGAATACAAACAGAATATATGACAAACAGTTTTTTACTATAAACCATCATTTTCACAGATTACATTTCACATAATTCCTTGACCTATTTGTGTAAATGCGCAGACATTTTCAACTTTACACTTCATCTCAGTTACCTAAAACAATAATGATTAAAAAAAAACGATTCCCATGAGAGCATTTGAGCATCGTTCCTCCTAGACCTTGACCTGAACCCATTCTCAATACATCTCGCTATCTGGGAGCTGACTCGTTATCTGTGACTGGTGCTGTTGATCAGAGACGCCTTTCAAAGTGCTCAGCTTTGAGCCAACCACAAAGATTGTTAAATATTTCTTATGTAGTTACTGGGGCCCACAGTTCACATGGGCTCATCTGGTTGATGTTATGGCACAATGTGGATTCTCTGTTGAGCTTGTTCTGGTTAAATATTAATTCAAATGAATAAAAATAAATACCATTGAACATATCATTGTCGTCTTAAAAATAACACGTAAAAACAAATTATGTAAGGAATTATTTTTACCCCCGTCGGTCAAAGTGACACATACACAAATGAGTAGTTATATTAGAAGATAAAGGGTTGAGAGTTCAGTTTGGGTTTTTCTTTGTATGCAGATTTTTTTTGTATTCAAATTTTAGAGTTCATCATCATCATTCTTTATTTATATAGCGCTTTCAGTGGCCAAATAGCACCCAAGGCGCTGAACATGACAAAACCATACAGATATAGAAAAAAGGCACATAAAAATCAAACAAAACCACTTTAAAACCAAAATAAAACCAGAAGTATAAAAAAAAACTACAATTATTATTTAGTAGCCCTAAAATCAATAGTGTTAAAGTGTGTCTTTAACTGCTTCTTGAAAAGTGACAGCTTTGGCGCACGCTTGACAACGAGAGGTAACGCAGTCACGAGCCTAGGAGCCATATTTGAGAAAGCTCGACTCCCCTTTGAAGAGCATTTAACGCGTGGGACTACTAACAAATTGTGGTCACTTGAACGCAACTCGGGGGAGGGAGCATACAGAGTCAGAAGATCCATCAGATATGATGGTGCAGTGCCCTGCAGGCAGTAAAAAAAAAAAAACAAGAATTCTGAATCTGACGAAGATGAAAGAAACAGGACTTAACAATACAGTTAATATGGGCATCAAACTTAAGACCTGAGTCATGTTTGACCCCAAGATTGGTGACCAGGTCTCTCTGAAAAACAGTCAGATGGTCAAGGTCTAAAGCCCGTTTGATAGAGCCTCTAGTATTAGGATAAAAGACAATGGCCTACGTTTTGTCTTCATTCAAGTTCAGAAAGCTGTAAGCCAACCAAGCATTTACTTCCTCTAGGCAAGCTAAGAGGCTCTTAACAGCACTGTCAGTACTTTTTGTCAAAGGGCAGTAAATTTGGCAGTCATCAGTATATAGGTGAAAGCTAACCTTGTGCTTACGGCATATCACGCATAAGGTTAATAGATAAAGAGAGAAGAGAAGGGGGCCAAGGATAGAACCTTGCGGCACACCCCAGGACAGGTCGGGGGAAGCTGATGAAGAGTAGCTAATCTTCACATGGAAGCTTCTATCAGTCAAGTAGGACCTAACCCAGTCCAAAGCAGTTATAGTTTTAGAGTTGGCCTACAGGATTGCATTTATTGTTGTCAGCTCAAGTTTAATGACACAATTTTGATTTGTATTTGCTGAGTTATTTGTCAAAGACTCAGAAAATAACTACTTTTATTATTTTTGTATTCCAACGTTCTATGAACCTGGAATTGTTCCTCTGTTCATTTCGTGCTCAAGGAATAAGATACAATTTGAAAAGTGTTCTGTTGGATGATTAAGTGCTCTTCTAGTGCACTTTTTACAATAAAATTGTTGCAATTTCTGAAATGTAACATTTTTATAGACAAAAAAAATTCGAGTGATGTGGCGAAAGCAAAAGTAAAGGAAATCACAAATAAAAACATTGCAAGTTTTGCTGCAACTATTTCACAAAAGCTGACACATCAGGCATTTTACCCCCAAACATTCACTAAAAGTGCTAAAAAATCTGTTTGTAGAAATTACAGCTAGTTGACTTCTTGAAAATGAATTTATTCTGTTTATAAAAAAAAGAAATAAGAAATGTTCTTTTAAAAATATTTTAATTAATAAAAATACAGGTTATCAAGGACATTATTGTAATACTGCCTTAAATTATCAGTCTTCACCAATATTACAAGTAATCAAATGTTATAAATTAAAACAGTTCAGGTTCCTAAGTTCCCTCAAAGAAGTCCTATAGGTCACTTTTATGTGTAACACTAACATAATGAACAATATAAACATAAATAGACCTATATACAGTAACATAAATATGTTTACATGTTTTGGATGCAGCAGGTACTTTGATGCAGTTAAGAGTGGTTTCAAAGGAAAGTAAGGAGCTCACAAAAAATATATAAATATAAAAGAGCCTAAACACATTGTTCTAAAAGAGTTTGTACTGTATCATTAATAGCATGTGGATGTCAATTGACTAATTTCTGAAAATTTCAGTATGATACATGTATGTATGTAAGTAGTAAAGTTTTTGGATGAATGATTTAAAAAAAAATCTAAATTGTGACATTTGGTTCATAATGTACATGCTTTTAAACATGCTGGATTACTTTCAGTTGTACTGAAATATCAATTGAATTTATAGTCCATATAACAATGAGCAATACAAATGAAAGTGAAATAATCAAATCAGCACAGTCTGAGTGTGCTCAGCAGAGGGCGTCAGGACACAAAGTTTTACCTATGTGTAAAACAGCTCTTTAGGGAGAAAGATCCATTTCCATTTGAAAGAAATGCTAGGTCTGAAACTGCGTGTTTCAGTTGAGATGTTCCTTCATCTGTGTCTTCTTTCGTGCTCCTCAGCAGATCAGGGCGCCCTTTTGTTTAGACCTCGGTGCGACGGGGAGGCCCTCCGCATCCACACACCAACACTTTCCGCGCTGCTTCCTCCGAGAGGACCAGCACTGCACACAAAGAGCAAATTAGCAGAAATTAGTGTTTAAATTGTTATTAAAGCACATAGTTTTTATAATACTATATATAAATATGTGTCTGAAGATTCTGAGTTTTTTCAAACTAAAATGTTTATTGGATGCTTTTATCAAAGCAAATCGAAGAATTTCTAACAATGAATGTTATTCTCTTCTTTTTGTATCCTAACTGATACATCTGGCTTTTGTGTTCCTGTGATGATCATAACTAAAAGGTTCTGTGTGTATTATAAAAACACATGGCACAATTAAAACAACATTTTGCTGTTTTAAAATGAGAGTGTAATATCAATTGAGTGACATGTTTACTTTATCAGGAGGTATTTGAGGAAAGCACAAATGAGATGGAGATCTCAGAAATGCTCATGTGAAAAAAATTATACATTTGGCTTATGGGGTTAAATAATCTTCAGCCACATTGTCACAACTGTCACATTTTACACCACTTAAAAAGACTTGAAGGCATTAGATGCATTAAATGGGATGAGGACTTCTCCAACTTGGGACCTACAAACACAAAAATCAATTTCCATCATAGAAATATTACTTAATTTTTTTAATTAGTTAATTTAGTTTTTCTCCAAATAGTTTCTATAGTGCATACAGAAAATAATTGTTTTTAAAAAATTCCTCAGCAACATTATCTATCAGTATTGTGCTCTAATATTACTAACTTTAAAAAAAGTTATTTACTTGTCTACATCTTAAACCCCATAAATGCCTGTTTTACTAAAAAATATAATAAAACAAACAACTTTTACATCTAATCAATGTATACAAATTCACAACTGAAAAACAACAAAAACTGAAGTTCTATTTAAATGAAATGAGAATGAAAGAAGGATCTCTGAAATGAAGATGCCATGATGTGTATTTAAAGTGGGACAAAGATTGCTTAAGTTATTTTAAAAAACTGTAAGTAAATACGTTTTTTAGCCCAAAATATAAAACCTGGCTAAAGGTGTTTCCATTAGCATCAATGTAGCCAAAGTTATGTAAAAATAAATAACCTTAACCTGTTAACTATCACAATATCCCCATCACTCTGTGTGTGTATATCTCAGTCACTGAAATCTGTATCAAGCTTGGGCAACAGCCACTTGATCAGATATTTTATTTTCATAAAAAACATTAATCCATACAGTGTGAAAAAAATAGAAAAAAGAACAGAAAAACAACAACTTCTGGAGCTCTTATACAAACAGAGTATTATCAGTTTAAATCTTTCATTGAATCTTGTACTTGTCATTCGAAGTTGTCTTGCATGTCTTATCTTCATGTGGAAAACCTACCTGCTTCTTTTTGTAGAAACCCTTTTTGTCACAGTTGGGCATGTAGATATCATGATGGGACTTAAATAAATGGGCATCAAGACCTTTGATGACTTTCATTAGAAGTTTGCGACAGGGAGCCTGCAGGTAGAGACAGATACATACAGAATAGAGTATTTAGATTGTATGACGTACAGCCTAAAGTCTGCTGAAACAGATTTAGACCACTTTACCTCATTTGGATCCTCAGTTGGCGACAATTCTAGGATCAAAAAAGGGAAATAAAACAGACATTGTTTACTAATTCTCATGTAAAATTGGTTATATGTGCTAAATTTGCAAAATGAAAGTTTTGAGTAGCTATTGTGCATCCTCTTATACAATGTTTATCTCGTGGCAGACAAGAAGCTGCTATATAAAATCAAAATCTTCCTGCTTAAAATGTTCTCCAAAAGCATCCAAAGTAAAGAGTTAATATGTCAACAACCCAAAACCAAAGTTTGAAATTCCCTTGCCATCTGCCCAGTCAACAGATGAGGCAGGGAAAGTCATCAATAAAGCAATTCCAGATACCTTACCTACAGGATAGACCTGTGTAGCCGGTGTGGTGCTGCTGACAGTACTGCAAACTCCTCTGCCCTCCAGCAGGGCATGCAGGGGCTTAAACTCATCCACCGGAGGTTCACAGCGCAAACCTCGGGCACAGCTCAGGGTGTAGACACCGCACGGCTCTCCAAGAGCCAAAGAGTTCACGTTTAAATCAACAGACTTTCCTGTGCAGGTGAGACATCCTCTTGATGGTGTGGTAAGGATGCTTGACAAAGCAACCTCGTGGACGAGCTGCATCAAGACGCTTACATATAGGAACATCTTGGTTTGAAGGCTTTCCATAAACAAATTCATCAAAATTCTCTAAAGGCTAATACTACGTTTTCTTCAAAGATGTTCTGTCCTCAGAAATGTGTAACTCCTAAGAATGCAGTTTCTCTGTCTATCATAGGTGGGTATAATTTCTTTATGCAAAGACACTGACAATAGGTAGACAGAGACTAGTGGCAGCACCTTTTAAGGAGCCTCCAGCAGTGAGGAAAGGTAAATGGGAGGGTACATGATGGGGAGTATTAGCTTTTCCTCTCATTTCCACACAGCTGAGCACTCCCCCAGTTTGACATGACCCACACACACACAAAGACTCACATACGTCCATCCAGTTTGTTGTCCGTCATCATGGAGAACTGTAGAGTTTTCAACATGGACATAAATCACAGGTAATCTCGCTGCTTGCCGCTCCATTGCTCTGTCTTTTCCCCATTTGGAGAGTCATTTATTTATGCAGACAATGCCTGAATGTGAAAGACCACAAGTCCAGTGAGTCAGAACAAATCTGTTCAATGAATTAATGAATTAATGAGCAATCCCTGTTCCTCAGACTTTTATAACTTTTCAAGTTTAAACTTGGAAAAACAGAGGTAAATTATTATCAATAGTTGCATTAATTTGCAAAATACCTACACTTCTGGAGGTTTTTGTCACAAATATTTTTTCCCAGATGAATACATAGAAAATCTTTGTTTTTGATTTTAGTGTTTTATGTATACAATGTATAGACATGTCTTCCTAACTGATGATGCTTGTGGTTTCATCCCCAAATAATACTGGAATAAACTGCAGTTCTGGTGTTTTTATATCAAACTTTTTTAATTCAAAAAACTGCTGTGTGCTGCAGGATTTTCCATACTAACCATGTGTTATGTTGTACCTGCATGTGGGTCGTTTCATATCTAGTATACCTCCAGATATGAAGTTAAGTAACCCAGGTACTGTTAATTGGCCAACGAATTGTTTGACTTAGTTTAACTCTAAAAAGAGAAAAGGTGTTGCTGTTGAAAGAGAAATAATAATTAACAATATGTCATTTTGACACATTTCACCATACAGTTAGTGATTTTTCAAAATCATTTTCTTTAAAAACAATAGTATCTAAACCACCAGGATTCACATAATGACTTCACAGGATTTCAAACTTAATTGCAGTTTCTGAGGAAATGACTTATAAGGTGTGCCGCTAAAAGCTCTAAGCTAAGCTACCAGCTAAGGGCAAAAAAAGTCCCTGTCTGTAAATTCCACACTCTGAGTCACTGAACTACAGCAGTGCTCTCTGAGACAGTCTGACAAGACTTTGTAAATAGTCTACCCAAAGCCAGAAATAAAACACTACAACATTAAATACTGTAAAGTAATACACCCAATAAAAACCCCCAAAACAAAGCCTGCTGAAACAGATTTAAATCACTTTACTTCATTTGGATCCTCAGGGAAATAAAACAGACATTGTTTACTAATTCTCATGTAAAATTGGTAATATGTGCTAAATTTGCAAAAGGAAAGTTTTGAGTAGCTATTGTGCATCCTCTTATACAATGTTTATCTCGTGGCAGACAAGAAGCTGCTATATAAAATCCACATATTTGGGGACATAATGCAGAGACATTATTTTCTCTCCATTTAATGATTCACTTTTTTATTTGTAAAATAATACATTTAATAATAAAAAATAATTAAAGTAAAATAAGACGAATGAAATAAACCAAAATATTAAATAAAAATAATAAAAAATATAGTTTAAAAATATATTCAGAACTACAGCTTTGGCACTTTGTGAGTTAAAAATTCCTCACATTTGATTGGTCGACTTGGCGGGACTTCCGGGAGAACAGGTTGGGCATAAAGTGACAGACTTCACGTCCTGAAATTAGGAAGAAAAACCCGAAGGACGACGCGTTACAAGTTATAAAACAGTAAGAAACCAGCGTAAGACTAACAGTATTTGAATAGTACTGGCTTGACGTGGGGTAAACAGCTGTTTTCGCTTCATAATCAGCCGGACGGCGTGGTAATGTAACGCTGGAAACAGCTAGCCGGCCAACAGTCCTGCGTGTACTTTATGAGGCTGCGTTTAGAGACGGCTCGTAATTTAGTGGTTTATGAGTTCACACAACATCTTCAAAAACATTTAGTATGTTGAATATTTATTTGCTTTTTCAACTCAGACGTCCTGTTAAATCCAGGTAACTAGCGGCTTTGAACTGATCTTAGTCGCCAGTTTAGCTTTAAATAACCCATTGCTTCCATTCATTGTTCCTGTATGGGGAAAATACAGGGTTTAGTTTTTGGTGAACGAGAATGACGTAGCGGGCAGGCTGATACTGCAGATTTATTTGACGATCGTGAGAAAAAACGATGTTTATTCAAAGGATTAATGATAATAGTAATGATTGTAGCATTGACAACTAGTTTTGGGGAATAAAGAGTAAAGTTGTCAGTGGCAACTGGTGATGTCATGTACGCCACATTTCCAAAAATATAAATAAACGTTTCACGCAAGACATCAGGACAGTGTCTTTCAAACGTCTTTCCACGTTATTTATTAGGCAAGGCAATTTTATTTGTATAGCACACTTTAGAAACAAGATAATTCAAGGTGCTTTACATGATTCAGTGGTATAAAAACTGCAGGTCTTCAACATATTTTTGTGCTAAATCATTCAATGATTTATAAACTAGTTGGAGTATTTTAAAGCCTTAAAAAAAGAACAATTTTGCTTTGTCAATACGGAGAAATTATGTGAAAATCCCGTTTTTTCCACGTGTAATGTGGATAGTCTGTTGGATTTAAATATGTGTCAATATAAATAATTTTACCCTTGATGTGGCTTTATGTTTCTGCTGCAACATGAACCTCTGTCCCAGGTCCAAGTCTTTTGCATCTAATATATTTTCTTCTAGCACTGCCTTGTGTTTGCTTCTTCCAAACTACTCTGAGAAGGTTTTCTGTACTTCCTTTATGTCTGCAAGATAAAAGAACATGTTGCGATGGCGATAATGGGAAATATTAAAATGACAATATTAGTTGCTATATATACAAAACTATTTTCTTCTTTTCTATCACTCCATCTTCCATCACTCTGTGACCTTTAGATTTTTGGTTAAAACCACCATGTGTGTCCAGTCAGTGTCAGCCTTTGATGCTGTAAACTACCGTGTGTCCAACTGTCTAAATATTACATTAGCATTTAAAATGCAAGTTTATAACACTTGGAACATATTTAAAAAATAATTGTTGCCCTCCACATAGTGCTTTATGATGTTAATATTGCACAGACTGATATGGGGATAAAAATATATTTATGATATATTGTGCAGCCCAGCTTCTACTCTCATGTTTTATGGCAGGAGGGTCAAACTCCTTTTTATTTAGGGCCATATCAAGGTCATACATTTCCTTAAAGGGCCGGTTAAGGTAAAAGTATTGATCAAACTATATTTAACAAATCATTAAACTATTAATGAATATCTGCCTCTGTATTCAACAAGTACGTCAAAACAAATTAAATAACAATGAACATCTTTTCTCAATGTTGTGATTTAGGACTATTCAAAGAAACACTGATTTGATTTGACAAAATAGTATTTAGGTCCACATATAGAATGTAAAGCTTCTAGGGGGCCACATAAATGGCCATATTTGGCCCTCGGGCCTTGAGTTTGACACCTGTGTTTTATGGTGTTGGTTGTGAAACACTTTGCACAGTGCACAGTTTGATACCAATGCATATTGGCACTAACTCATAGCCTGGGGGCTAATGGAAGTCCTGCCCACAACATGGTCTGGAAGTTCGGTCTGGCATTCCTCCATTGAGGAGCAATTATGCCTGAACAAGATCTGTTCGGACCAATCAAATCGGGCTTACGATGATTGACAGGTGAACAACAGTAACGTAATCAACCACGTCATCAAAGAGCGCCTGGGTTGAATTTGTTTACAACAACGATGGCTGCCGCTGGAGAACTGAGAAGTGTAGATTCTGCCATCGAGTCTGTTCTAGAAGATATCGACAGCGCATTCATTATAAAAGAGGAACAGATAACGTCCGTTGCTCTGCAGAGTAATGTCACACACTTCCGTTGCTCTGATTGGTTATAGGTCTATCCAATTGAGTGTAGAGGCATTTTTTTCCTGGTTCGGTTAAAACACGCCCCATAATCACAGCCCAATGAAGCAGTATCAGACTCACATTCCGATTAGAATTGAGTTTGGCTACGTCAGGCTAACTAACTCAACTGTTTCTTCCTCTTTTGTAAAAATGCTGTATATATAAATGTTTACAAGAAAGAATAGGTCTGCTTTATTTCCCCTTTTGTAAATATGTATATTTTAAACGTCTTTATTGAGGGCTGCATAGTGGCACATTGTCTTGCAGCAAGAAGGTCCTGGGTTTGAATCCCAGCCTAAAGTTTTTCTACATGAAGTTAGCCTGTTCCTCTGGGTACTCCAGCTTCGTCCCACTGTCCAAAAACATGCCCCTGTACAACCCTGCATAGGATAGACACTATAGATCATGGATGGATGGATGTCTTTACTTGTAACAAAGTGGAACCAAGGTCAAATTCCTTGTTTGTGTGCATAATCTTTGGGAACAAAACTTATTCAGATTCATGATTTTGAATTCATTGACACTTTCTTAGAGCCAGCACCAGCAGTGGAGAAAATAATAAAAATAACACAAAAAATAGTTAGTGTTGGGTTTTTTAAATATCATTAGTTGGAATCTATTGTAATAATAAATAAATCTTTTTTAGAAGAAATTGTTTAGGATAATGATTAATGATACTGTGAATGTCCGTCCTTGTAGCGTTGTGTAACTGATTAACATACTTTTAATAGCAGGCTTAAGACTCACCTTTTTATCCGAGCTTTTAACTGGTTATTATTTATTAATATGTTAAATCGGTCTGCATGTTTTACCTGATTCAATTTTTAGTTTAGCTTTTAACTGACTTTTATTTATTGTTAATCTGCTTTGCATTTTTATTTTGATCCTTTCTTATTGTTTTACACTTGAGAATTTTTATTTATTTTTAAACATTTTTATCATTGTTTACTACTTAATTCTTAGTAACTAGTGTTTATTTTATATTTTTACTTATTTTAATCTTCTGCAGTGTTTCCTCTATGGGAGCCCTCTGCATCGGGGGCGGAGGTCGGCTGTGGCTGCCTGGGTGCTCTCCAGGTAGTTCTTGGGTGGAGGTGGGGGTACCATCCCTCCCTCCTCTGGGCACCCTGGGTCGGTGCCTTGGGTGCTGCTGTTGATCTGCTGCTGCCGATGCAGATGGCTCCCATGATGCCGTTTCCTGGCTCATCTGTACTCAGCCCCCCACAGGGAGGGGGGGGTAGTTGCGATGATGGTTTTATTTCTGGTTTTGAAGGGGGGGGGGTCATTTTAAATCGGTAAAACACTTTGAGAAGTGCTTTATAAATAAAGTTTGATTCGATTAAAAAAAAATCTGTTATACCCAACATATAAATTACAATTTTTAAAGTTCAGGAATGAACTTGGGCAGCTCCTAGACTTTGGAACCTTTTACCATTGCAGGTCAGGCAGGCTCCTACATTGTCTATTTTTAAGTCTCGGCTGAAAACGCATTTGTTTGATTTGGCGTTCAACACAACATGAGAGTACTCTAAACACTACATTTGATTTGGTTTTGAATGTATTTTATTGTAGCAAATCAGTTGTATTCGGGGTTTGGCTATTATGTAGATTTTACTTTGTTTTAATGTATTTTATTGTGACAACCCTGTGGTATTTATTGGGTTTATCTATTATCTTGAGTTTTAACTAATTTCTTACTGTATTGAAAAAGCACTTGCAATATCTCTGTGTTGTTAAGTGCTATATAAATAAAGTTGACTTGACTTGCAGAAATTTGATATTGAATTATATTTCAAGACCCTTTTAGCTTGGATTTTCAGCAGGGATTTAAAAAATTGCAACCTAAAATATTGAATAAAAATAATTAGGGATACCACTTTTTTCAAACCAAAACTATACCGATACTTGGATCTGAGTATTTGCCACACACAAAAAATGCAATTAATGGGAAGAAAGGTTTTATTTTATTTTCTGCTCGTTACAAAAAATGATGGCGAATTAGATATAAAAGACTACATTTAATAAAAATGATCTCATAACAAAAATTTCAAGTGAAAACGAAACATTTTCTGTGAAATTATTGCAGTTTCCACACTTTTTGTATTAGTTCATCGTACCGGTTAACATTAATGAGTACGAGGACATTAGAACGGTAACAGCCCGATACCTGATACAATTATCGGTGTCGTCCCCAAAAATAATCATGAATCCAGCAAATGGAACAAAAAACCAGGCTGTCGTATAAAAAAAATAAAAAAAAACACGCACACACACTCTTCAGTGTTAGTTTCCGTCTTTTTTTCTTCTTTTTTTTTCAAACTACAGTCCTACGTTTGTGTGGGTGAGACTCCTTTAATCTGGAAAAGAACATTTCTACAGGTGCTTATGCTTAGAATGGCCGATACCTGGTGGGGGGGTGACGTGTCCGTCTGGTGGTTAAAACAGTTTTGGTCTCATGTTTATGCCCATCGGCAGTCAAGTCTATGTCCAGGTCTGAACTTGTTTCTGGAATATGGGAATAAATGCGAATGGAAAAAACCCCTCAAACTTCTCAAAGGAAAGGGTTTGGCTTAAGGATCAAATCCATAAGCCTGTTGTTGACAAGCAGCAGTGGTGGTCATGTCGGGGTCAACATTATTAGCTGGGGTTTAAGGAGGAGGAGGGTTGTCTTTCACTCTTCTACCATCTCAATCTTTTTGATGTTGTTTTGAAGCTTAAGATTTTCAACCATGACCGTCTCTGTTTCTTGCTTCTCAGACTGGGGATGATTTTCCGACATGGACGACATAAACCTTCATTATCGCTTTTTGAACTGGAGGAGACGGATTCGAGAAATTCGAGCCGTGCGTTACCGAGATCGGTGGAGGAATATGTTCAGAGATGGTGACATGCTCAGGTAAGGTTGATGAGCAGCGCTCACTTTGGAAGCTGAACTTGAGAAAGCTGCTTGCTTTCAGCTGAAGGAATAACTGTGTCTTGTTCCTGTTGGGTTTTTAGGTATCATGGGGATTCAGACGAGGTCGGCTGTTTTGTCGCAGGGAGGCCATTGTCAAAAAAGAGGCGATATTTTGAAGTAAGAGCGGATGATTTCTTCTTATTCTTTGGCTGTTCTGTTCACACAGAAACTCCTAGTTTCTCTAGCACTTGTTGTACAACAGGGCGCATATTTCTTTAATGTGGAAACAGCAGTTTTAGTGTTACCATGTGATACGCAGTCACAGGGAGAGACAAGTATACATTCTTTCATTCGTAGAGTGGTACTTTGCTCTAGAATAATACAACTAACTGAGATTTAACCGGGTTCTTGCCTCAAGCGAACAAATAAATACAACTCTGCCACACTCTCTATGTATCAGAAATTAAGCCAGAATTAGTCGCCATCTTTACCAGTGATAACTCTTAGTAGTTGTTGTTGGTGTGTCTTTCTCAGTCTCTGACCCACTTCATGAAGGTTTGCAGACATTTTGTCTCTTAAGGTCCTGTCACAGTCAGGTTCAGGTTGAGATTTCTACTTTCTGTCATTGCAACAGCTTGATTTTCTTATTTTCAGCCACTCTTTTGTAGATGTGCTGCTGCTGTGTTTGAGTTCGTTGTTGATCTGATTTCATGGTGGACTCCAAAGGGTGCCCTGGTCCAGTGGCTGCAAAATGAGCCTAAAGCATCAACTCTACACCACAGTGTAGTTATTATGTGTAGATGCTGTTATGCTACGTTGGTTTTCTCAAAACAAGCTCTATTCATCATTCCTCCACGGCTGTGCTCGACAGTTGATATGAGATGTTTGTGTGGATATGCTGTGTTTGGTTTTCCCAAAACAAGCCTCAGCCATCATCTCTCCTCCACCGTACCTGAGAGTTGGTGTGAGGTGTTTCTGTTGAAATGCCTTGTTCGGTTTTAATCAGACATCTATACCTTGGTCTCTGACATATGCTGTTTTCCAAACTGCTGCCATTTTTCATTTAAAATAAAAAATATATACTTTCTACAGGAAAAACCTTTCAAACAAGCCATTCTTATTCAGTCTTTACCTGGCCTTAACTTTAGATTTAGATCAAATAGAGACAGAAAGGGTGAGCTTTTTTTTCTCTTCTGACAACTTTTCCCATTTGGCATTTTTTTAAAGTTATTAATGAGATGGTTGAAGCTGGGGTGTGTTTTTGTATAGTTAAGAGACCATAACACACATGTGTCAAACTCATGGACCGGGGGCCAAATCCGGCCCTCCATGTCCATTTATGTGGCCCTCTAAACTCTAGAGGATCCTATAGATAGAAAATGTAAGTACCATTTTTGTGCGCCCCAATACACTTTTATCAGTTAAATAAAATCAGTGTTTATTTGAACAGTCCTAAATCAAATCATTATGTAAAGATGTTCAGTATTGTTTAATTTTATGACTTATTTTTGGAATGCGGAGGCTGATTTTAATGGTTTGTTATAGTTTTATCAATACTTTCTACCATAACCGTCCCTTTACAGATATTCATCGACTTGAAAAATGGAAATGAGTTTGACAGCGCTGCGATAACGGATTCAGTTTTCATTAGCTAGTAATGGATTAGTCGAATGTAAGAAAACAATATATGAGAAGTATCTCAGGTTCTGTCATTCCTCCCATTAATTTACTAATGTTAAAAAATGAAGACATTTTGCTGGACGTTAAACTGCCCCAGAAATGATTAATGTACACCCTCTGAATAATCAATGAACTTTAACTTCTAAAAAAATGTACCAGTGTAACTGAAAAACATTTTTGATATGCAATATAAATGAACAACAACCAAAATAATAAAAAAATGGATAAACTATAAACAAAATTGCCCTTCAAAACATATTCATCCCTTTGCATTGGCCAGAAAAATGGGCATAACTACCAGTTTGGAGTTGTGTAGACAAAAAAAGTGCAAACTAACAACAAAAACTCAGAATTTTTAAATTGACATCCTATTATACTCCGCCACTACCACTCTTAAAAGTAAGAATAGAATCTTTTATTGTCCTACAAGGGGAAATTGGGTTGTAACAGCAGCAAAGCCAGAAAAAAACAGACGTTAAGAGTCAAGGAAAATATGTAAATTATGGTCATTGTTCGGAGTATTCTGCAGTTATTAAAGATAAAATTACAGATAACTCTAACATCTTAGTCCACTGTAATTACTTTTTTTGTGAAATGTGGAACTTAACATGTTTTTTTAGTTCAGCAGTTAGTAACTTTTTTTCTTTTTAAAGTAATCGTCCGTTATTTTAAGAATTTCTCGCAACAAGAAAAGGAAAATCCCAACTGCAGCCTGTTTCTGGTCAGACAGTAGGATAAGCCTGCTGTGCCACCTGTGGATGTATCAGCGGAGCTGAAGCGCTGTCATACGTCTATGCCTGGCTCCTGACCCAGTGTGTGTGTCTGTGTGTGTGAGTTTTCAAACTCCTGGCAAGATAGCAGGAAATACGTACTTTGCATTGTGGTAGTACACATTATTTTCAATTAATCAACGAAAAGAACATAACAGTAAGATGCACTCTCTGCTTTAGTGAACATTTTCTGTCGACTGCCTATGTGGAACAGCCTGCTGCTGATTTTCTCTCCTGTTATTGTTAGTTTGCAGGATTGATTTAGTTGGATGACTAACATTTTTCATTGTCACTACTTCTTGGTGCATTTAAAGGAGGCCGTGTCTGTCAATTAAGTTGCAGCATGTGTGAAGCACTGCAAACTGTCATATCATTTTTGGTAACGCATAAGCACTCTTAACACGTTCCTTTATATGAATAGGTAACGATGATTACTTTTAATTGAAGGTAACTTAGTAACCTAATTAACTACTTTCCAAAGTAACAATACCCAACTCTGGCCACTACGAATACATGGATCTTATGAGCATTTTTTCATCCAGTCTCTTTAGTAGAAAGACGGAGACATGTGAAAAAACCAACATTCATCCAAATGGAAATTATTGTAGGTGTAACTATTACTTTAACTTCCCTTTTTAGATTAATATTGTATTTTTGAATTGAATGGCATTAACTAAACATTAGTAGAAAATATGTATATATTTAAACCACAATATATAATTTTGACCCTGTTTAGGTTAGGAAAAATCTTCCAAATCAAAATTGTGGATCTGTTTCATGTTTTAAAAATGGATTGAAAATAATTGTCGTCAGTCCACAATGGAAAAAGAGATGTTCAAGTGGAACAGTAAAATCACCAAAGCCATGTTTGCTGCTTCAGAAGAAACATTAAAAATAAATTAGTATATAATTTGGTGGTGGTGGTTATTCTGTGTATGATCAAAGTGCAGATGCAGTAGGTTTATTACTCATAAAGCGGAACTCATTGGGTTATTTAAGCTGCTGTCCAAGGCACTTTTTGTATATTTTTGAATTCAGATTTTTAAACATTTTATTGTGTTTAATGTCCACTTAATAGAATATAGCACTAATAGACCATTAATTATTCCTGCTTGGTACTGAGGGACAGAAGAAGCCAAACCTTACCAATGAGAGGGCTGTACATTTACTTGTTTAGCTTATACCACTTGTTCCACAGAGGTTGCTAGTTTTGTAGCACAGACAAAAAAGTTGTACCACCAACATGAAGTGTCTTTTTGCAATATCTAAAAACCAACTGTGATATTCTATTATGTGCCATAGGTTTAATCAATTCAGTTTACTTATATAGCAGCATTTCACAACAGATGTCATCTTATGGAACCTGACAAAAAAGGTCAGGTTAATACAATTGTACAAACATTCCAATCAATTAGTTTTTTATGTGACGAATCCCAGCAGATTGTGTTGAGTCATTGATGTGAAGTTGTCCCTGGAACATGCAGACTGCAACTACAGTAATTCCTCATACTGAGCAAGAATGTAGCAACAGTGCCTCACAGACTAAAACTGGGAGCTGGTTCAGCAGGAAAGGAGCCTGATAACTAAAAGATCTCCCTCCTTTTCTAGAAATCCTAGGAACTACCAGTAGACCTGCATTCTGAGAACAAAGTGCTCTGTTAGGAACACATTGAACAATCAGATCTCTGATGTATGATGGAGCTGGATTATTAAGGACTTTATAAGTAAGGAGGAGGATCTTAAACTCTATTCTGGATTTAACTGGGAGCCAATGGAGGGAAGCCAAAACAGGAGAAATGTGATCTCTCTTTTTAATATTCATCAGAACTGCAGCATTTTGGGTCAGCTGAAGGCTTTTAATTGTATTCTGTGGACTTCCTGATAATAAAGAAGTACAGTAATCCAGCCTTGAAGTAACAAATGCATGGACTAGTTTCTCAGCCTTACTCCTGGACATGATGTTTCTAATTTTCGCAATATTCCAGAGGTGATAGAAAGAAATCCTAGAAACCTGTTTAATATGGGATTTAAAAATCATGTCTGGGTCGAAAATTACACAGATGGTCGTTACATTATTACCAGATGGTAATTTAATGCCTTCCAGAATTATATAATGGTATAACAGAGTAGAAATTCCATTAAATCTCCCACACGGAAATTCAAGCATAATACCCGCAAAGTGAGAGATTCACACAAAGATAAAAACTTATTTGTCATTCATACATTCAGATTTTTATGTCAGTCTCAAATTTAAACAAAAAATGTAATTAATACAAACATTGCATTAAGTTACTGAAAAGGCACATGCATAATGCTTATGAAAATATAAAATGTATTATAAATATTTTCTAAAAAAAATAAAAATAATTAGGAATAACAGTTTACAGTAATGGCAAAATTACAGTGTGTGAAGTTATCCAAAATAGCATACTCCGGTTAAAGAAATTTGCAACTTAGAAGGTTAATTTAAAGGTATTTACAAAACAGACATTTCTATTGGTGCATTACAAGGCAAGGCAATTTTATTTGTATAGCACACTTTCAACACAAGGCAATTCAAGGTGCTTTACATGATTCAGTGATAATGAAACCACATGATTACAAACAAAACAGATAAGTTTAACATTAATCAATCAGTAAGAAAAGATAGTGTAAGGAACAAAATTACAGAACAGGATATGTAAAAAACAGCAAACAGAGCCGTGCTATAATGGGCAATCCTCACAGTCCTCTTTGTCATTCAACAAGTGTCTTCAGTTAGAGGCTCCTTCAGTCCCGCTGTAACACGGAGTGCTACAGTAGATCCCTCCTGCCATAAGCGTTTACAACTCATTAAATAAATTTGAATAGCATGAGCTATAAAGTATTTTTAATCGAATTGAATAATGGCAGAAATTATATTTAATTGAGACAAAAGCGCAAATAACAGAAAACATCTAAACACTAGTTTGTTGGGAGCAGTGATGGTTATAAAGTCTAACAACAGCTACTCCAGTACCTTCTTTAAGGGTTTTCCATTTTGAATAATGCGCTTATAAATGCCTCACACCTCTTGTTGGAACGGTCTGTATCGACATCCATTTTGACCGAAATATCTTCTGCCAGACCGGATTTAATTTCTCCTGCAATGGCAATCATCCCCAGTACCAGCACACTCGAGTTGAAGATGAAGGCGCTACTAAAAATCCAGCTCCCGAACTCCGTCAGATTCTCTAAAGATGTGTATGCAGGGATTATGGGAATTGTTGTAGGATATAGGACTAATTACTTTGATGTAAGAATTGCATGTCAGAATAAACTAATCAAATCAAATAAAACTTTATTTATATAGCACAATTCATACAACAAATGCAACTCAAAGTGCTTTACAAATGAAAATGACCCCACATTCCCTCCCATCCCCAGAAATACAAAAGCAACCAGACAACAACCCCCGCTCATCACACCCATCTTTCAACACACATACACACACACACGCACAAACACCCGCTTAAGGACATAAGATCAAATAAAAATAAATTAAAAATTAAAATAAAACACCCCAGGCTGAGTTCAGATGAGCCAGGCAAGTTAAATTAAGGAACTAAACTACAGCTACAGCTATTACTGTATGTAGCACTGAGACATACCATCGCTTCTTCTGTCACGTTCGCATCTTCCTTACTGTTAAAAATAACATAAACAAGCAACCTGCAAAGCTGTTGCACAGGTGCTACATATTAAAAATACTTTATCCCACAGCTAGTTTTTTTTCATAGCACGTGTGACATATATATCACACATCCACTGCATTGGATGACATCAATTGACTGAAATCCTAACACTTTGCATACCTTCATACCAACTAAACCATTTCAAACCTGTTAAAAAGTAAGAAATGCAGAATTTACGGTTGCAGTGCAGAGACAAAGATTAATTTGAGCTGTAATTTTTGGCCTTATGGCGCTAATGACTCAGTCATCTGTAGTCATCATTGTGGTTTCTCAGCACTTGTTCATTTCCTTGTAATCTAGATACTGTATTTGACAAGAATCTGAGGTCAGTGAGTGTTTCTGAGTTAGCCATGCTCCAACTTGCCTCACTGTTGAATCCTGGCTGGTCTGACATTAGGCGAAGTTCTCACCCCTGAAACTTCCAGGCGATCCATTCTTGTGACAGCTGATGAGGAGCTGAAGGAGAACCTTGTATATTTGGCAGTAAATCACAAGTGTGTGCTGATTTGAGATCTGATTGGAGATTTGGGGGTTTATCTACAGGTTACAGGGAAACACAGGCTTAGTACTTGATACTTGCATGGAGCCAGTGGTAGACTGAGGTCATGGGAAACAACTTTAACGTTTCCTCCATGAACTGTGCTATGAATGTATCCCATTGGGCGCCTTAGAATGATGTCATGTGGTCACTATGTAGTTATGATGATAACAGTCGTGAAAGCCAGCTTTCAGTTTAACAGTTTTCAATTTGAGTTGTTTGACTTGGAAATGTAATCAGGCAAAAACAGAACAAACTCATGTCAACTTTAAACCTAATCAATTTTTTCATAAAAATGATAGGCAGTGGATTTCCTCCAGCTGATAACCTCGATATCTCAACTTTTTCTAATATTCTTGTATAACATACCAGACATAAACATAAATTCCCACACAGAGGGCTTCTTCAAGTCTTGGCATGTGTTAATCTTCCAATAATGGACTCTTTGCTCTTTCCAGGTGACCGTCAATGACACAGGAGTGAGGGGGATGATTGCTGTCGGTCTGGTGCCTCAGTCCTACAAGCTGGAACATCAGCCTGGCTGGCTCCCACACTCTGTAGCTTTTCATGCCGATGATGGCAAGTATGTCATGATTCATATTATTTTAAATCATTACTATGTGTACACACATGCTGTGGAGACGTTTGCAGATTAGTCAGTCTTCAGCATATTTAATGGTTATTCATCTGATGGGCAGTGTCTTGTCAACTTTTTCACAATTTGTATTAGTAGGGCTGCACAATTAATCGGATTTTGATCGTGATCACGATTTTTGTGGCCACAATTAAATGAACCTGATCGTGAACGATATTTACATTCAAAATGCGAGCTTCACTGCGAGCCTCTTCATTATACACTGCCTCAACCAATAGTCTGCCAACCACCAGGGGGCAAACTCACGGCTAACGGTTCATTAAGCTGACCAAATAAACACCACCCACACGACACTCCGCACTCATAATGGCTGCACAGGGGAAAAGGAGTATTTGAGTGATGTAGTAGATCCAAATCTCCATTATGGATCTGACTAGTAAGCAGAAAGTTCCTGAAAGTGTACTACCACCACAGAAAGCAGGCGGTGGATGCTACGCTATCCCACAATGCAACGGACGCCCCGAAATCATAGAAAAAGAAGGACCTAGCTAAAAATGGCTACAGAC
The DNA here is from genome assembly GCA_028564705.1 of Apricaphanius iberus. Classification (NCBI taxonomy): domain Eukaryota; kingdom Metazoa; phylum Chordata; class Actinopteri; order Cyprinodontiformes; family Aphaniidae; genus Apricaphanius; species Apricaphanius iberus. The sequence continues at coordinate 1,622,916 of JAPXFQ010000231.1, forward strand.
AAACTGTTAACCATTGACACCGCCGCAGTTTCGGCAGATAAATGTACGTGAAGCGATGTTACTGATTACTGTAATTGTTTTTTGACTGATTAAACATTTAACCAGCCAAAATAACGGCTAGAGGAGGCGGGACCACAGGCGAACGTAACGTAAACATCTGGGTCAACAGAAGTCATACGGGTCAAAGGACATGCAAAATGGTTGAGCAGTACGTCCGATTTCATGCCTATTACGCAATAGTTTGCTATGCAGTATTTACTACATTAACAGGTGAGTAATAGTTGCTATGTAGCATATAGTAAATAATAAGGATTTGGATGCAGAGAATGTCAAAGGCCTTTTCTGTATAAGCTGTAATTGTTTCCCATAAATTGCACTTTGAGATTGCACTCTGCAATAACATATTTAGCTTGTACTTTTAAATATATATATATTGGAGTTTGTTTTTTGTTAGTTTTTTTTGCATTATTAATGATCTAATCTGAAGTTTTATTTTTCACCAAAAAATTCTAAAAGTTTATAATTGGTGCAATAAAAATAGATATTTTACAGGATTGGATGAATGATCGTGATTAATAATCGTGATTACAATATTGATCCAAATAATCGTGATTATTTTTTTGGACAGAATCGTGCAGCCCTACACTGTAGTCAGAAACTACACTTTATTTTGTTGGGATTTTATGGTGTGCATTGGAATTCACTCTCGTTTAATCTAATATCCTTAAATAAAATGTAATCGCAAAATTAATCCAGATATTCTGTGAAGGCCTCAGTTTTGTTAGAGAACATTAGTACAATTTTCGTGTCCTGTTATTACCTTTTTACTTTCATTAATATAGAAAGTTCTTCTGTTGTATAGAAAGTACATTGGTAGTATTTGTTATTTCTGTGTCTGCTCTGTCTTATCGAAACCCTCAGACAGGCATGGGAGATGGCCGCTTGTAATGCGCCAGGTTCTGCTGGAGCTTTCTTCCTGTTAAAGGGGAGTTTTTCCTCTCTAATATAGCAATGTTCATTGTGCTGGTTTACACGAGTTGGAGTCTGAATTAACAGGACACAACTGCCAGTCAACTACTAGGGGCAACCTGCTGGGATTTCTTAAATAGAAAACTTTAAACTGATTGGAATGTTTGTATGATTTTATTGAAATTACTTTTCCTGCAAAGTGCCTTGAGATAACATGAGTTGGGAATTGGCGGTATGTATAAACTGAATTGAATTGTTGCAAGTCGCTGCACATGCATTTTAGCACATTTGACATTTTTTTACTTGATTTTGTCAAGCTTGGTGTATCTTCTGAACACTTCCTGTCTCGTGCCTTTGATAATATGTATTTAAAAAGCGAGAAGCCCCAAAACAGTAAATGACCCGTCAAATCCATTCATCAACTTTTTCTTACCATTCTGTCCTACAGACTCTATAATGGGAGCACGGTTGGACAGCAGTTTGGTGCCAAATGCTGCAGGGGTGACAAAATTGGTTGTGGGATATCGTTTGACTCCGATGATGGACAAATAACAGTGTTTTTTACCAAGAACGGCGAAGAAGTAAGTGTCCTCGTTTTCCACAGAAAAATATGCAGTTCATACCAACCCTACAAAATGTTCCTAAACATGTCGTACCTCTAAATGTTCGCTCAGATCGGCAGTGTTGAGATCCCAGCATCTCCTGATGATCTTTACCCTGCAGTGGGGATGCACTCCTTGGGGGAGGAAGTGGTTCTCGACCTGAATGCTGAATGGAGGATGGAGGAGGATGATGGACAGATGATAGTCGATAGTCATGAAGAGGACTGGAGCCGTCTCCATGACGTTAAAGTGACAGGCACGGTAAGTCATCGTGTAGGTTTGTCGGCCGTCAGGGAGACGTGCAAAATTTCTTCAAGTGAGATTAGGAGGCAACAATTGGACATTTAAAAAAAATGAATTAATGTGGAAATTCAAGATGAACCTCAAGGTCTACTCTTTAGTGTGATCAGCCTCTCTGCATGTGAAAATCATATTTAGATTGGGCTGGACTTCTCCTTTATTCTGTAGGTTCTGATTTTACCTTAACTGAGAAGAAAAAAGGTAAATAATAAATTAGACCTCCCATTTTTAATCATATGTCATTTAAGTGCTGGGTAAAATGGGTGAAGTTTATCAATCTCACAAATAGAGACACTTAGCATGTCTGCCTCTGAAAGGTTTCGCAGGGTTTTTCTAATAAACCCGAAAATGTCACAGTTTAAAAAAAAAAACATTTTGTTCCTTGCTAAATTAGCCATAACCCTTTACCTTTTCCAGATGCTGCCACATTTCTACAGCAATCTTCAATGTGTTAGCATTTAATGTGATAGACCAACAAAGTTATAAAGTGGAAGGAAAATTATGTTTTTTTTGTGTGTTTTTTTACAAATAAAACGGTGAGCTTGGTTTGTATTGCACATAAATTGCTCATGCTCTGTCAGATATCTGTGAAGAGCAATTTTAATGGCCTACTAGAGATTCAGGTTGTTCTAACTTATGAATATACCTGCTGACTTGTGTTTAGGGTTGTTGGAGCTCTGTCCGAGCTTTACTTCGTTTGCCTTAGATGACGGATTTTCTTCCAGTAGTGCCCTGTATTCAGCACCATCCAGCTTCCCTGTCCCTGCCCAAGTAAAACAGTCCCTAAAGCACAATGCTGCCCACACCGTGCTTCACAATAGGGTTGGTGTGTTAAGGGTGATGTTGGGTTTTGGTTTTTCTTCATGCATGGTGTTTTTGTTACATATAATCAGATGACATGCCACATGTTTGCCCGACCCCATACATTGATAATGGGACTTCTTGACACTTTCTATCTACTTTGGCTTTCTCCACTCTTCCGTAAAAGTCAGATTTGTGAAGTGCTTCACTAATAGTTTTGCTGTCAGTCGATACTCCCACCTCTATGCAGCTCCATCGGGGTTACCATGATCTCTTGGCAAATCGGTGCTCATTAGGCCTGTTGGTTTCTGCAGTCTTGTCTTGGTAGGTTTGCAGGGGTTCAATATTCTTTCCATTTTCAGACGTCAGATGAGTTTTTTGAGATGTTAAAAGTTTGGGGTGTTGTTTTATCACCTAAACGTCATTTGAAGTTCTCCACAACGCTTCTCCTGAACAGTCTGCTGCGTTTCTTGGTCTTCATGAAGCTGTGACAGTTTAAACAGTCATATCTTGTTATATGATTTTCCTTCCACTTCTTAATTATTTTCTTTTTTGTGATATTTGTCTATCACACAAAATCCTAATAAAATTAAATGCAAACCTGCCAACCTGTAAGCATTTTGCGGAGCAAGTACGCAATTTGACATCTTAATATACTGGTACGACTCGCCCCTCTTAACTATGCTAAAAGCTGCAGGCATGTGAGTTCTGTGCTACATGTGCACCTGTGGTAGCCTACTCATGTCTGACAACACGATGCAGTAGCATGGTGAAGCAGTTTCAGCCAATCATTGTAGAAAAGCCGTGAATAATGAGTCTACCGAATGTAACATCCGCTTCTAAATCAGCCCTGTTGATGTGTGGACATGTGCTGTAAGCCAATAATGAATACATACGTCGTACTGCTCAATATCAAAATGTCCAGTGCAGATATTTCAGGTCAAATTGTAAAAAATGTCTAAGAACAATGAATGTGTGTGTGTTTGGCAGACTGTCGACGCCATGTGGAGGTCAAAAAACATTTAAAGATCGTGGCCAGTACAGTACCAAATGTCCATATTATCTTTATATAAGTATTGTAATCTAACCAATTTCCAGCCAGTGAATGGGGAAAATTACTGCATGCAAAGTAATAGAGTTGCAAAAAAAAAAAAAAAGCCGCAAAACACAAGTGGTGCTCAAAATATTTTTGACAAGATTGACAGGTCTGCAAATGATGTTAATACTATTGTAAGTCGTTGAAGCTATTAATAGAAGTACGAGGTGTAGAGATCCAACCTATAAAAAAATATGCTTCTGATTTTCTGAGTTGCCCGATTTCCTCCCCGGCTCTGTTAAGCTGCACAAAGATTATCGCTTTCTGTCCTTCCACCACATCTTACTGCTGTGACTTGGAGTAGACCTTAGTGCTGTCTGATGTAGTTGCAACACTGATTAAACCAATAAGTGCGCCTCATACAGCCATAACTACTGGAGTCACTTTATTATGTTTATAACCTGGTACTTTTATTAGGATATAAAAGGATGAGCTCTGGTCAGAGAGCAAAAAAGTCAGCTGACATAAAGAATCCATGTATCTGGCCTGCTGACCCAGACTGACTGTGGTTAAAGTCATCTATATTACTGTTCGTCTCTGTTTGACACTTCGGAACATACCAGATAGTTTCCATATGTCAATAACATGTGACTTTAAAAAACAATGATCTCTGTGTTAAATCAGCTAAAAACATTGAAATAATTAAATACAAATAAAATGTTTGTTAAACGACCTAATCCTGGAAGAGCTTTAAATTGGCTTTCTTTTTTTTTTATAAAGCTTGAAGGATAAAACTTTTATTGTCCAGTACAACCAAAAAAGAAGGCTGTTATTTGACTGTAAGTGTTGACTTCTACAAGCTGGGAGCCTTTTTACTGTAGAAACTACTGTACAACGATGTGAAAAGCCAGCAGGTCCACCTGTGATTGGCTAATTTCAAAACGTAATGAAGACTTTGGAGTGTCCTAGTCAAAGTCCTGACCTGAATCATGAGATGCTGCAGCACTACCTTAAAAAGCCAGTTCACGCTTGAAAGCTCTCCGCTGAACTCCAATAACCGATAGATTACAGCAGAAGACATGAGCTCCATTGTTAGCAGGTGGCACAACCCAAACTTTCTCCATTGATGGTCCAAATGGTAATCCATGAATGTAATCTTATGCAATGGAAACCCTTACTTTCACTCTGTGCAAATCTGTTGGATAGGAAAATTAACATGGTTTAATGCAATTTTGCAAAAGTTTGAGATTAGATTTGTTTTAAATGTGAGCGTAATCTTACAAATCAAAAGAAAGGATTTTTTTTTCTCCCTGTCATTTTTTTATTTAGATAGTATTAAAAAAAACAAATCTATTATCTCCAATTTATACGAATCTAAACTATTATCATGTTGGTGCCAAGTCTTGCATGTTTCCACTAGCAGGAGTTTACAGAGCAGTCGTTATAAACTTGTGCTCTTTTTTACGTAATATGTTTAGTGATGAATACTATGAATCATTAAATTAATTAACTTTCAAAGAAATGCATTAGTGAGCCATTGCTACTCTCCTTATGATTTATTTTGTATGATTAGAGAGGAACTGAATGATGGCACTACGTCACTGGCTTGAAAGTCAGATTCATTTGGGTCGGAAATTGTTATACTTTCAGAGTAGACTGATAAAAAAAAAATAAATAGACTTGAATGAACTTAAGAAACAGATGGGTTAAATTAACTGTGAATCTTTGAAAATATTAAATACAGGCTCAAATATATAGCCAACAAGTTTCAGGCACAATTCTGTCTGAATGTCTGACCATTCTTCTCATCAGAATGGGTAGAAATCATTTAGACAGTGGTGTCTTGCCATGGACAAGACATCTCTGCCTTTTTCCACAAATTTCCAGTCGAGTTTGGATCTGAATAATTACAGAAACATAATGTCGGCTTGCTTTATCCTGTCCAAATCCAGTTTGGAAATTAGTTTTTTACTCGTCCGGTTGGAACACCCAGTCGAGTCTGGATTTCAAACTATATTTAAGGTGAAGTTAAAGAATTTGCGGGTTGTAATCCTACTCATGTATAATAACTACTTTAAGCAATGATGGTAGCACCACCTTGCTGGACAGTTACTGTTACAGTGATTTAAGGTCTGAAGCCTCACTTCGGCTCTCCAAAATACAGTTCTTGTCCTTTTAACCAAACATTGCAATTTTATTCTCATCTGACTGTCCAGTGTTCCTCCACAATTCTTTCTGCTTTTCCAAGTAGGCAGCGGAACATTTTTTTAATATACTTTAAGGGCTGTATTTTTGAACAAGGGGCTTTTTGTCTTGATCAATTTCTTCTGTCTGTTTTGAAAACTGTTATCTCTGGATGATTAGACTAGGTGTGGTTCTAATGCAGGACCCTATCCAGGAACCTGGCCAGTTTTCCTGGGGCCAAAGCAGATAAAACCAGGTAGGAATGTACCCAGAAAGCTGCCCTAGTCGGGAGATACTTTTGATTCCCAGCATTTTATTTCAGCCATGCTACATAGTGTATATGGTTTTATATAACTGGAGTAAAATCGAATAAATTACAATCCAATAAATTGATAAAAATCCTGCAGTGATTGCAGAAATGTTTAAGGGAAGCAATGACTTCTGTTATTAGTGTCTCCATTGAGAGAGGAAGAACAAGACTAACACTCAAAACATTGTTTTTTTACTTGTAGGCCTACACTTTTTAAAATTAGGTTTAAGTATTTACAACTGCTCAGGATTGTTGAACAGTCAGCAGTCTTTCTTCATACACTTTTCCCTTTATTTCAGAGTTGAGAATTGTGTTTCAGCACAATTTATTTAAAATCTCTCCTTCCAGACTTGGATTTAACTAATCCAAGCATCAAACTGCCCCAAAACAAGAATAGGTTATAAAAACATAAGAACACAGACCATTGTCATGCATGGTGGTTGTAGGGTCATGCTGTGGGTTTGTGTAACTGCTGGTGAAACCGGTGTATCACATACAGTGGGTACTTCTCAACAGGACGATAATCCCAACCAAATCTAACCTGTTTTCCTTATAAATAAAAAAGCCCAACACTAAAAGTTTAGTTAGGATGCTCTGTGATGCTTATATCTGTAATAGTTCACCCGTTTTGAAAATGAAGTACATCTTTGCAGGCTGGTGGAATCTAACTAGTTGGTATTTGCTATAGGGCTGCACAATTAGTCGGATTTTGATCGTGATCACGATTTTGGTGGCCACAATTAAACGAACCTGATCGTCAACGATATTTACATTAAAAATGCGAGCTTGTCTGCTTGACTCTTTATCGTACACTGCCTCAACCAATAGTCTGCCTACCACCAGGGGGCAAACGCCTGGCTAAAGCTTAATTAAGCTGCCCAAATAAAAACCATGCATACGCCACTCAGCACTCAAAATGGCTGCATTTGGATACGTGTGCTACGTAGCAGGCGAAAAGGATTATGCAAGCAATGTAGTTGATCCGTATGTATAAGCTGTAATGTTTTCCGTTAAGTTGCACTTGAAGAATGCACTCTGAAATAACCAATTTAGTTTGTACTTTCAAATATAAAAGTTTTGGAGTTCGTTTTCTTGCATTATTTATCATCTGTTCTAATCTAAAGTTTCATTTTTCACAAAAAATGCTGGAACACTGTTTATAATTGATACAATAAAAATAGATACTTTACCAGACTAGATGAATGATTGTGATTATAATCGTGATTACAATATTGATTAAAACAATCGTGATTATTATTTTGGTCATAATCGTGCAGTCCTACGTTGCTATCAGCCTGCTTCATCAGGTGAACGTGAGTCAAGTTGAAACAAACAGATATGAAACCTAGAGAGCAGAGGAATATTAGATATCTGCTGGAATAGTACCAAACATGGTGCTGGTCTGTTGTGAAATTGCCAAACCTTTTATATCTGCATATAATGTAGCGTTTCTATTAGGGATGGGAATCTTACAACATCTCACGATTCAATTCGATTCCGATTCTTGGGGTGACGATTCGATTCAGAAACAATCCTCGATTCAGAAGCAATTCTCGATTCAAATCAACATTTTTTTCTTAATCAATACTCTTTCATTCATCATTTGTGTTTGTAAAACACACAACTTGATCTGCCAAGTGAATGTGATGAAGTGAGCCATGAATGTAATAGGGCATCAACACAAAATGGATTTTACAATCTATGTTGAGAGAAGGGAACTGGTTCAAATGTAACAAGACATGAAATTGCAACTGGACAGCCAAGACCTTTTAAACAAAATTTCTAGTCTTGAAAAAAGATGCCGATATATTTTAAGAAAAAAAAAAAGTATTTTGTTTGTTCTTTGGTACGTAGTAGAAACCATCAACCCTCATTAAACAGACATTTATGGCTTATGTTATTATTTTCATTGTTTTGTTAGAAACTTTAAAAGTCCTAACGTTATTGAACTCAGCATATATTTTGGACTTCCTTGAAAGCGCCACAGGTGTACAGCGCTGCTGGATGTTTATGTGTAGCTTATAAAGAAAGATCGCTCTTGTATACTTGCAGATTTATATAAAAAAAAAAAAAAAAAACCTTTAGCCAAGGGTGTCATTAGCATGGAGAAGACCTTTTAGACGGCCAGAACATTTACCTTCAGCAAAGACGGGGCGGGCTGGATTTGTCTTTCGTCTTTCATGCTGATGCTTCAGCCTAACGGCGCATCAGACATAGACTGTAAAAAAGAATAGACAGCGCCTCCTCACTCCTCCCCGTTTTTCAGAATGACACACTTTCATGGGGGAATTCATGGCGGATTTACAGACTCCTCCTCTCCAGCTCCGATGAAGCATGTTCCTAAAAAGGGCATAGGGGCGGGATCTTCACTGTAGACTCTGCCCTCGCGGGGCGTGTATGGGCGTGTAGTTCGGTCGTAATCACGCCCATTCTGCTCCCGCGTCTTTAGCTCTGATGCTAAACTTGGCTCGGCCGTCATTAATTGTGCAAGATTTCAAAAAATTATCTTACGAAAACCAGCCTGGTGCCTATTATTTTTACAAGCCCAGCGTTCTCTCAGGAACAATATGTAGCCATAGAAAGTTTAAAACAAGGGGCACCAGGCATTAAAGTTGTTTTTAACGTCTTTAAAGTCCAATGGTTTTCAATGGGGGCCTAGCGGCCAAATGGAGGTACTTAAGCAATGTAGGAGCAATGGCGGCCTCCATGGTATGGGGTCACAAAGCTGAGCAGCCAGCGGCCATTGGCATCAGACTTGTCAATGCGACGGTGGCCGTTGCATGACAAACACTACGCAAAGCGAAAATGTAAAAAGGTTCAGAAAACATATTTTTTGAGAATCGAATCTCAAACATTTCGGATCGATTTCGAATCTTGTTAAATAGGAATCAAGATTCAGACGTGAATTGATTTTTCCTCACACCCCTAGTTTCTATCCCACTGATGTCAATGTTTTTGTAGTTTTAAGATCAACTTAGAGCTTTTGTGTTTAAGACTGAAAAGGACCAAGTTTGTCTTTCAAAAATGATCCTTAAGGCTCGGTTCTGTAAATAAAACTGGTTTCTCTGTGCAGCTTTAACCGTTGATTTGATGCGAACTCGGTGGGCTTCTCTTGATGCCGCTTTGCCTCCTCATATCCACAGCTGCTTGAGTACACGGGGAAAGGGAAGGGCATCATGGACGTGGGCTTGGCTCAGGCTCGCCGACCTCTCAGCCCTCGCTTCCACTACTACGAGCTGGAGATCACAGACGCTGGAGAGAAGTGTTACATCGCCTTGGGGCTGGCACGCAGGGTAAGAACCGCCGCCTCAACCCTGCACTGATGCAGAAACTCATCAACTCTGCATGTTCTGTGTTTTTTTTATCAAACGCTCCTCTTTCCTCCTCAAAAACCTCGCCAGCTGTCTGCCTCACTTGAACTTCTGCTCTCAGTGTTTCCATTTTAAGTGATGGATGACCGTAAGAGGAAAAGCTAACAACTGAATAAATATTGCCTCATTTCACCCCCTCCCCTTTCCATCAAAAGCTGTTTCTTCCATTTTCATGTTGATCTACCAAGGAGGGGATTCCAGTTCAAAATGGCAACGTTAGCAAAGAGATAAGATTGAGTTTTCTGTTTATTTCAGTTTTTTTATCTCTTTAATTAGAAATAGTCCTTGCATTTGTAAGGAGGAATGAGTTGATTGGGGGGGGGGGTTAATTCTTTAATTCTCCTACTTATAAAATGGTGTCAAGTGACAATTATTTTGGAAACAAGCTTTGTTGAATGTTTGCAGTCATTCGCCTCAAATAAAATCAATGTAAACATTGAGCACATCCTGTTTTAATATAAATAAAATGCTGCAGTAATTGCTGAGGGGGCGGTTATCGGATAGTGTGTGTGTGTAGGAATGTGATGTCGCTGCATGCTTTCGCTTGCTGTTCTCAACTGTTCAGCTCTAACTGATTGAGCGTCAGTCATCGGAGTCCCAGCGCCGCTCTGCCAGCTGCGATAGCACCCACAGCCAGCGAGATGATGAATTATTGCTTTATAGCATCTCCCCGTCTGCCGCGCTCCGAGTTACTCTGTGCGGGCTTGTTACACCCTCAGGTCAGATGGGGTAGAGAATGGGGCTCTGTCATTTGGCTGGTTATTTTCCTGGAATTGTTTTTCTTGCCGTGTCTGCGGTTAGTCGAGGAATAATAAACCTATCAGACGGTCGTTCCTCACATCTTCTCCTGTAAGGTGCATCAGCCTGCTGATGGGAAGCATTACCTCCTGCTGCAAAAATCAAAACAAAGCCATTTTATTTCCCCTCTCAGGGTAACCTGATCTGAGGGCTTATTAGCTGCTCAGAGGTTGAGCACTCTGGATAAATGAGCAGTTCTTATTGCGTATTCCGTTTCCCTTTTCTTCCGTGAGGGGAAAGTGTCAGCGGGTCGGCTGTCTTTAATTATGTTGGTTTTCTTCCAATGCTCTCCTTGTGGTTTTGGCTTAATTTGCCCTGCTGCCAATTCACACTTCCCATTGGGTACCATGCTGTTACTGCTTCCTACCAACGTCCAGTTTCTACCTCTAAACAAACCATATCACCCAGCCCCCTTAACTTACAGATGATCTTTCTACCAGACAGAGAAATAAAAACAAAACAAAAGAAAAGCATTTTCAAACAATTTAATTTGGTAAGTCAAAACAACCCCTAAACCTAATAACTGAGTGTGTCACTTTGGATCTCCTCTATTAGGCCTGTTTCCTCTGGATAAGGGCTCGGTAACCCGCGCCCTAGTGCCTCCCTGGAGCTTTTGGGACAAGTAAAAAAAAACCCGCTGGAGGCACTTTCATTAGTCACGACTTATTCCATCATCTTTACGGCAGGTTTTTGACATAAATATCCAACAGATTTTCATATAACAAGCAGCGTTTTATAGCTTGTGATTCAGAGATCGGTTTATGGACCCTGATTACTCCTATTTTCCACCTTATGTGCGTCTCTGTGTGTGCATTCTTGCTACTTCTGCTATCCACCCTTCGCCTGATCCCAGCGCGAGGACAAGACACACCAGTACTGTTCATTGCAATTTTTTTTGGGATGAAATGAAAGCCGTGGTCAATTCAGACGGATCTGTAATTTCATGAATGCAGTAAAACATAATACATTAAAATGATAAGGGAAATTTAAAACACCATTGTACAGCACTGTAGTCATGTGGTGCGTCATTCTCTCAGGATCTGCTGAAGGGAAAAAAAACATTTAATGATGAATGCTTGTTATGTATTTGTAGACTACTTGTAATTTTTATACTAGGCTAATAAAGCTGTTATAAACACTTACAGCAAGCGTTGCCTTCATTATAAGGCTTAAAGTTTTTAATATTTTTGCAGCTCCAAAAGATTTTTGATCTAATATGGCTCCTTCAACAGTTTGGTTTGCTGACCCCTGCTCTAGATCCTCCCAGCTGTTATGTCTCCAAACAATATTGGACCTTTTAAGAAAATTGAAAGATTTATTCTGTCTGAGGAATATATCATCTCTGAGATTTAAGCGGAAGCCCAAAAGGGTTTAAGAGCTTAACTTGGTTCACTTTTAGTATTTTTCTATGGATTTGTTTTTCATTAGCTAATTTGTCTTTTGGTTTGCAGGACTACCCTAAGGACAAACATCCAGGTTGGAACAAAGGATCCATAGCTTACCATGCAGGTGAATCATTTCTGATCTGTCTGTTCATGTTCTATAGATTCTAGACCTAAGAGCTGTTTCAATAACCCTTGGAAAGAAACTTGACACGTGACAGTTCTGACTTTCTAAAAGGTATGAAATCACGCAAAAATACTATTACCCAACAGAAGAACAAAAAGCTCTTGGATGCAGACTTGGGAGTGTTTTGGCGACTGGCTGGATGACGGCACAGGCTGTTGCCTGGTTAGCAGTGGGATGGATGTAAACATAACCAAGAGGACATGTGAAAACTAGCTCAGTAGGTTCATTATGACCAGGGTGGAGGCAGCAGGTCAATCATCTCTTTTTCCCAACCTCTGATTGATTCATTTCTACTAACTATTATGTATTTTCATAGGATATTATGTGATAGACACTCTCAAAGTTGTTGATTTTTGAGGAGTCCAGCTGGGTGTAATTTAATCTGGATGATTTTAGAGGCTCATAAGAGAAGATTAATGAAGGAACAGCATAATGAGGACTAAGGAACACAGCAGAGAGTCAGGGAGGGATCTGCAGCTCAGGTGGGAGAGCTTGTCAACAGGACTCTATCCAAGAGATTTGTTCTTTGTGGAGGAGTGGCAGGAAGAAAACCATTGTTTAAAGGAAACCAAAAGACGTCACAGCAAACATCTGGAACAAGGTGGTTTGGTCAGATAAGGCACACTGGGGGCGGGTTTTCCATCGACTCTGATGGTTGAAGACAAATGCATCACACTGTTTAAATTTTCACTTGGATCATTTCTTTTAAACCATATCATTTGCCTTCTATTTCCTTTATGTGAACCTTTGTGTTAGTCTAGCACATTAAAAAGGGAAGTTTACTGTTGTAACGGGACCAAAATTGGAAAAGTCGGAGGGGAATGAACGCTTTAGCCTGTGTATTTTAGGTCATTTCAATGTGTACAAGATGATTGTATGTGATAACATTCAGTGATTAAAGACTTTTGATGTCATTTTGTCCTGTAGCAGAGCAGAGATCTAACAAATTATTTGTCCAAAGCCAGCAGGACACAGAAATGTAAGAAAACACAAAAGTTTAAGAAAAAACCCAAAAGAAAGTGGAAAGCATTGTCTATCATAGATGCATGAGGGCCTGCATGAATACTACATTTACATGCTCACGTGTCTCCCTCTTTCTATAGAGAATGGATGAAAAAAGGCAGATATGATTCCTACCATCTGTAATTCAGAGTAAAATTGGATGTTTTACTTTTTGTTAACAAAACTCCTAATTGGTAGTCTTTAAAAAAAATTTCTGGTCTGAGCCAAGTGTTAAAAATGTTTTTTGAAGGGAAGTTTTGTTTACAGTCCATCCATTTTTTTTTTTTTACATGTTTCAGTTGTTTAGTTGATTTTATGTTGGATATTAAGAATGTCTTCTTCTTGCAGTGATAAATATTCTTTAAGGTTAATTGATTATTCAGAAGGTGTACATGCAATGTTATCACATTTGTTGAAAATATCTCAGAACAGTTTTATGATTTGACATGTGTTATTGTGACGGGCGGAACTGTAACAGCTGTTGTCCATGTCATAGATTCATCTGTGTGGTTCTTCAGTCCAAACCTTGTAAATCTTCTCCAAACTCTTCACTGGGCTTTTGTTTTATAACCCGATCAAGGCTGCAGTTATCCATGTTCGTTGGGCACCTTTATTTTTAGGATTTATTATGTACATTTACTCACCCAGACAGGTTTGGAGCCACTTGGAGTCCTTTGGGAGAAGTTGATATCCATTCGCGATCAGCCTATATCCATATAATGGAAGTCGATCAGGACAGGAGATTTGCCGCCTGTAATGAGGCATTATCTACCCCAAAACTCCTTCATTTAACCATGTTTTGTTATGAATAGTTCCTGATATTCCCCTGTGAGTTCGGAACATCATAAAAGGAGCATAAAACTTCTGTATCTATCATGGTTTTTTAGAAATAATTTTGGGTTTTCATAGTTATCTAAATGTTTAGAAATAAACGATGATTAAAAACGACTTTTTGATGATACTATCATTTATTTCGACTCATCTTAAGTGGTGTGAAGGTTCAAACGACGTCCTTGTTTGTTGCAGACGATGGGAAGTTGTTCCATGGCAGCGGCGTCGGGGACCCCTTTGGGCCGCGCTGTTTCGAGGGAGACATTATGGGCTGCGGGATCATGTTTCCACGCGACTTCAACATGGATGGCGGAGGTGAGCGTCCTCACATTGTTTCTCACAACCTTTTGTAACGTACCGATCCTCCACGGGACGGCTCACGCCTACTGATGGGGCTCCTTCAGATGACGCAGAAGACTGGGACGTCGATGCGGCTCCCCAGCGCAGCGAGGTGCACAACAACATGTACGCCAACAATGACGAAGAGGACGACTGGGAAGATGTGGTGGGGAGGAAGGTCATGGTGAGATTGTATCAGAGGGGCCGGGATGTGAAACTAATACCTCACAGGCGTTCACTGCATATTCTCATCGATTGTTTTCCCGCTTCCTTTTTGGTACAGGTGTTTTTCACACGGAACGGGAAGGTGGTGGGAAAAAGGGAGGCGGATTTACCGTCCAACGGTTTCTATCCCACTATAGGGATGATGAGCTCTGGGGAGAAGGTCAGAGTTGAACTGCACCCCCTCAGCGGTTGACTGACACCAGAAAAAGGACAATGATAAAACTTTGGGTTGATGAATGACCTCTCCACTGCTTCACGGCACCTTTATGATGAAAAAACATCACTTTAAATGCTGACAAAACGTGTCGTAAAGATTTCTGAAAGGAAGATCTTTATATATGTCATTTGTGCCTAAAGAAACAGCTTTATTAAGAAACGACTTTTTGTACTGTAGGAAACTGTTGAAGCAGTCTGATTTTTTGGAGTGAACTGTTATCCTTTGTGACGCAATGTGAGGTTTAATGAAATGCCAAAAAAGGGTCTTTAATAATGAATGTAAGATTCCAAATAGGAAATACCTCAATTAAATAAATAAATCAGCAATAATATAAATAAGCAAAGGAAGTCCTGGCTAAAAGAAAGCACGTCCTCTATTTATCCAGGGTTTTAATGCGTTTCCCGATAATGAAATGATGTAAATTTAACGTCAAGTGTATGAAACTGCAGACATGATGCGTAGAATTTGAAGGGGCTGCATGCGTTGGCCTATTGATGGTCCACTACTGACACTCAGTGGTGAGACAGCTCCTGGTTCACTGAGGAAGCAGCAGCGACTCAGTAAGACTGTCTGCTGGGATTCAGTCGCTTCATTAAGTTAACATTGCATGTCTGGAGGGAAATTGTTTCAGGTAATTATGAGGAAATAAAGTGCAATATCGATTAGTTGAAATCAAAGCTATTTTTATGCTTCTCTTATCTTGCAAAGGATGGATTTTAAAGCTTTAAAGATCATTCTTGTTTGAGCTGGTATCAATTTGTACCACCTGAACCAAAAACGTTTTGACTAAACAACAGATGATGAAATCATGTTATCTTTTAAACTTCAAGATAGTGCTAGACTGTATCAAGTGTATTGTATTTTTTTCTTAAATATACAGAAATGTAAAACAATCTGTGAAATGCCAAAAAAAACTTTTCCGTTTCCCCCCCACAAAATAGCAGTGCTGGAACTTATGGCAGGTTGCTGTTTATTTCTTTGAAAAATAGTTTGAGATGTGTTTCTGAGGGTAGCTCTCTCTCTCTCTCTCCCTGGACATTGATCAAAAAATTATCCCAAAGTTGTGTTTACTTTCTGTGTTTTTGATATTACTTCAAACGCGTTTATTGTTTTTGGAAACATTTGCGATCCAGGTGAAACGACATATGATTTCTTTACGTTCACCACGCATTTTTTACCCTTACTCTCAGGCAAAAGGTGGTGATTTTTAAAAAGTCACTCGGGTGAGGATGGGGGCTTGTTTGTTAGAAGAATTTATTTAATTTCACATGAGCGCCAATAACTAGCTCTTTTTTTTTTTCTTCTTTACTATGAGCTAGGGATGCACAGATGCCAATACTGGTGTTGGGTATCGGGGCCGATATGTTCTAATATACTCGTATCGGTAAAATCCGATACCATGAACCGACACTTAAAATGTGGGAAATCTGCAATAATTTCACTTTGAAATTTTAGTTTGGTGGTCATTTTAATGAATATTTATTTTTTATCTAATTGACCATCATTTGTTATAACAAGCAGAGACGAAAATAAAGCCTGTCTTCCAATACATTGCTTTTTTTTTGTGCGGTATAAATGTCAGCATTGGTAATTGATATGGGCAGGTACTCATCCAAGTATTGGTGTCGTTGCATCCCAACTATGAGCTTTAATGTGTTTTTTTAGCTGAGAAAGAAGTTAGGACGGCCCGTCCCCTACAGCTAGTCTTACCAGCGTTGGTTGAAATGGCTTCTATGAGGCGTTTCTTGTGGTTGTCTTGAGCAAGATCTGAGCCTCGGTGTATTCTCTTGTGAAGAGCTGATCAGATCCTGCTGGAGGAAAGCGTCCCCAAACCATGATACTTCCACCTCCATGCTTTACTGATTCATTTGGGTCACACCAAACATGTCCTCTGTTCTGATTTCAGACCCTCCTGAACATTACTCCAGAAGTCACGGTCTTTGTCTAAATTCTCTCCAGCAAATTATAGTCACGCCTTCATCTTTTTCTTGGAGAGAAAAGATTTCCTCGCTTCTCACTTCACGTTAAAGTGAAACCGTAGCAAGAGCCTCTCCGTGGATCCAAAGATGACCGCTTTGGGGGATTTCTTTGAGCGTCCTGTGGTCTGCAGTCAGGGTTTAGCCAGTTGTTTTGAATGTCCGCCACTTGTAGATTGTTTTTCATGCATTAGAATGGCTGATGTCAGTTTTTGATCCATCTCTTTAAAATCCCTGACCAGACTGATAAGCTGCTACAGTCTTCTATTTGCAGGCCTCAGAAAGCTCTTTAGTTATCTCAAACAGGAAGGAGCACTTTAAACCAACTATCTGAGGCTTTTCTGAACAAATCTATCTGAAGTAGTATTGTTCTTGTCAAATATTCCCTTCATACGCACGTGTGGGATTTCAGGTAAGAATGAATGCGGTGGTGTCCTAATTTCCAACTTTTTCTTCTTATTTACAGTTTACCTGAATTTTGAAACATATTTTCTTTCTTCCTAAATACTCCCCAAATATGTTTTTTTTTTCACGACTGTAAATTAAGAAAATAAATACTAAAAATTTTGAAGGAACAGAAAATTAGAGTATTGTTTAAAAGAAATTAGTGTTTTAGAGGTTGATGTTTAATTTTGCATGAGGGAAACTGCAGAGATTTACCCTTTCAGAAGAAGATTTGAACATGTCTTCTTTTCACCTCTTCAGAATTAAAAAATTAGTTTTAAATCAGAATTTTGAAATCTCAAGCCATACATCTTGTTCTCAGGTATATTTGATACTCAAAAATTTGGCTGTTTTTCCCAAGTTTCTTATGTGTTTTGTGATTTTTGCTGTATCGAGTTTGCTTGTTTTTTTGCCAAAATTGTTCTACATTCTCTTCTTCATCCTATTTTTTCTTAAATGCAAAGATATGTTTGTGTTTTTTAAAGGTTGATCCTTATTCATGCATCTGCTCAAAAAAGTCCTGAAAATTCTTCTGTGGATCTTTGAAGAAGTTCTTGCAGCGGATTTTTCTTTATGGACGACTAACATTTAAAGCGCTCACCTGTTGTTTTTTGTCACCATGTAAATACTGTTTTGTCAGCTGCAGCTGCATGTGCCTATGAAGCGAAGCATTTAAAAATGGATGTCTTAACATGAAGCCTAATGAGCAGATTGTCCTCTATGAAATGTTGAGCCTTTTTATATCACGAAATGATCTGCCAACGAAAGAGGATTTGTGTTTAAAACGATAGAGATCAATCAGTATGGATAATTAATAATCTATGCGAAGAACTAAAGACATACCGTGCTGGATTTCAACCTTTGCTGGAATATTGAATTGATCAAGGTTGAGCTCATTATTTTTTTTATCTGATGCCGAGTTGCTGCTATTTACGTGCTGAAAAAAAGTGCTTAGTATAAAAACACATCATCCTGTACTGTAGACGTTTTTCTTTTCTTGTTTACTGTTTTTTTTGACGAGACCATGGAATGGTCTATTAAATATCTACAGCATCTTTATCTTCAGTAAATGTACCTCCTTAATTTTTTCTTTTATTTTTTTTTAAGCAATGATGCCAAAACTGATAATAAATTAATATTTAATCTCACTGCAGCATTGACTCTACTCCTTCTGTTCCCTTTATGGTGTACTGTGATGAAGCCATTTCTACTTTTAAGCTGCTTCACAATCATACAGCTACTAAACTTTTACTTAGACACAAATTTGTCGGTTTGGTAACATTTCTGCCAAAATGCTCACTTTTATCGAAGGAAGGTTACGCAACCTTCCTTTGATAAAAGTGAGCATTTTAAGCTCCGCCCCAGTCTATATGACTGTTATAATCTACAGCAGTAGAGTAGGGGTTGCAAATGGCTTTAACATAAAGCCATTTGCAATGATAAACCACAAAATGATCGGTCAAGATAAATTCAGTGATCAGTGTTTGTCACCATCATTCCGTTGGAGTTAAAAGAGAGGAGTGCTGCTTAAAATCTCTATTTTATGAACAGTTCTCTGCTTGAAAACGCACATCAAAAGGGTTTTAGATTGGAGGGTTTTGCTTCTAGTTAGACTGATATCAGCTTTACCATTTTTTTGAATCAAGACTCTGTTATGGGAAACTTTATATTAAGAATGATGTGTAGCCCTACATACTGACTGTACTGTGTGCTAATTCTTCACAATATATTGATAGTCTGATTGTATAACACTGTATGATAGGTCATATTAACTGATATTAGATTCAGCATTCTGCAACCGACTACAACCGTCTGTGAAGAGGTTAAAGTTGCTGTGAAGAAACCTGCAGGGTTCCCAAAAAAGTCTAGTAACAGCCAGCGCTGCGTCAGTCTATGATTGCCACCAGCAGTACCAAGGAGTGAGGAAGAGACTTTCAGATGCTGTCAAGGAGACACCAAGAGGGGCTGTATGGTAGCAGAGGAAGGTTCTGGGTTCTAATCCCAGTCAGCTGTCTTTCTGCGTAGTTTTTTCGTTCCCTCCAGGTACTCTGGCTTCCTTTCAAAAGCCTGTTAAGCTCATCAAGTACTCCACAGTGTCCTTAGGTGTGAGTATGTATGTGCTGTGATGAACTGGCAACCCATTAAGGACCTCGCCCAATGGCCACTGAAAAAGTGTCCCTGCAAGGATATGAGGGTATAGACAAGGAATGAAAAAACCAAGGTCAGACTGTTCTGCAGAAAATAGTAAGACTGGGACATGTAAGAAAAAAATGCTGTACAGAAGAAAAAGGTTTAGTGGGAAAATTTGACTGTTCTGGTAGTTTTGACCTACAGTACCTTGCAGCATTACTGATACTGCTTGGAATCATTTCATGTTGAAACCAAAAACCTCAATATTTTGTTTTTGTTTGTTTGTTATAGGCCAACACAAAGAAGTGCATCTGTAGAGTGGAAAGAAAAAAAGATTACTGTTAAAATAAAAAAAAACCTGGTGTATGTTTTTAGTTGTCTTACGAAAACTGCGCAAAAAACACTCAGTGGTTTCAGAATGCAGTATTAAGTTTGAAGCCTGAATAAACAGCATTTGAAGTTTATCGATTTTGTTTCTGTAGATTAAGCAACAACTCGGCACAGGATGCCCTCAGTAGTATACTTTAATCCTGTTTCAGCAACAGAGTGAGATCTCAAATCACAAGAAGACAAGTTGTTGTGAAATCATATATTCCATAACATAAAAATACATTAAAAATGTTTCACATATAAAATGGATTACATTTAAAAATGTTCCTTTAAACATGAAAGGCCCCTAGAGATGTTGGAAATGACACTACACTGAAACTTTGGCAGCTCCTTTGGTCCGTTTCCATTCTAAGAGATGAAATTACAAGAACGGCAAATTCTGTAATATGCAACAATATAATGAAAATGAATCTAATTGCACAAGTTGTACGTGGAAGATTTGCCAGATATTCATAGTAAAGGAATGGAGATGATCACATTTAAAGCAGCTGGCATCCTGACAGCTAAAACATTTAAACATCCCAAACCAATTTGGAAAAAAAATTACCAGTACAAAGCAGATAAATGAAACTAAGCAGTGTTATTCCTGTAGTAGAGAGGCTCTATTATGAAGGCATGGACAAAACTGGGAAACGACCAGATTTTTCATCCCTGAGCGAAGACGAGATCTTACAAGTGTTTCAGTAGTTAAAGCAGAAAAACTGATTTTAGGGTTTTTCATTTTACAGCGGTAATCAAAAAAGCAAATCTTTCAGTATTTTTACAAATATATTTGAAATATAAGAAACACAATAAACATTTGCATTTTAATTCGAAGACTGCTTGTGGAGTTTTGGTTTCTGTAGGTAAAAAAACTGGAAAAGCAAAAATTCTTGAGCCATCTATGAGCTAAAGCCTGTTTTTTCTTGTTTGCTGAAGTGAAACTGTAGGTGGCTCTTATACTATTGAGTCCTCGTCGTCTTCATCGTAGTAGCGGTTCTTCTTGATGATATCCTCGGCGCTCAGATCCTCGGCATCACTTCCCTCTTTGTTGTCTTCCCAAAAACCCACATCCTGGGAGGAGCGGTTCTCTTTCCCAGCTTCCTTCTGTGCTTGTTCCTTCCTTTCCTCCTCGTCTTCAGTCGGACTCTCCTTCTCCTCCTTTGAGGAGCTCACACCTCCGTTGGGTGTTCGATTCATCTTCTGCTCTTCATTTTCCTCATGTTTGATGTTTACTTTGGATTTTCCTTCAGATGACTGTTTTTCCTCAAATGAGGCCCTCCATTCCAGCAGTCCCTTGAGTGGACGGCGGGGCTCCCTGGGGCCCGCAGCGGACGTTGGATTTGGTTTAACGGCGAGTGTGAAAGGACGGCTGCGCTCTTTCAGAGAGGTGCTCCTCCTCAGGCTCTTCAGCTCAGCTCGTTCTGAGCTCTGGAAAGATGAGTGCACTTCATCCTCTGGGGGCCACTTGGCTCTCCAGGATCTGCTTGAAGAGGCCCCTTCTGCAGGTGGACTCAGTGGACTCAGCGGCGCTGTTCCAGAGTGCTCCTCGCCAGCCAGAGGGGGCCAGGCCACCTTCAGTTTGCGCGTCTCGGCTGGCTTCTCTGCAGACTGGAGCTTCTCTCCTGAGCCAGACTGCTTCTGTGTGCGGGTCTCCAGTAAGGTGGCAAGGTCTGTGACCTTCACCTGGGGGGATGTTACCTCACTGGGATCTGCCGGTGTCTCAGACACACTCTCAGCTGGTTGCTTCACCACCACTGGCTGCTCTTTTGGCGTTGACGGTTCCTCACTTTCATCGCCATCACCTCGTGGTTCCCACAGCTCCTTATGGGGGCGATGGCCGAAGCCTTCATCATAGTTCCCTTTTGCTTTGAAGAGCTGGCTGAAATGCGGCTTGCAGTAGATCTTACCATGCAGAGAAGCAAAGTTCCCCAGACTAGAGACAGAATCGGACATTTATGTGAGCATGAATATTATGCAAAGGATCCTATATATTTTTTATGTAAAGATTCCAATGTTTTAATGAACCATTTTCCAGAGTTTTCATTAACTGCAAAATAGGTGTTTAATAAATTTGTGAAAGAAAGAAAGAAAGAAAGAAAGAAAGAAGTTATGGTAGAGTAAAGAAAAGAAAGGAGGGAGAGGTATCATGTCACAAGGTGGACAGGAAGGAAGGTAAAAGATAAGGAAAAAAGAAAGGGCATAAGAGAGAAATACAGGAAAGTAATGAATGAAAGAAATATAAAAAGAGAAGGAAACAAGAAATTAATTAAAAGAAAGGAAAGGGAACAAGGAAATAATAGAGCTAGAAAGAAAAGGATGGAAAGATAGAACAAAGAACAATATCTAGACAAAGGGATTGGTAAGAAAAACAAGAAATACATCTAATTCTCTACACTCTAATTTTTCTTGACAATTTACACCTAAGAACGCACATTGAAAGTTGAGTGGAAGGATAAAGTGGAAGCATTTAAAAGCATTGCGAAGTGACGCAAACTGAAGGGTTTGAACTAAACTTTTGCATTACCAAACAAGCATGAATATGACATTAAGTCCAATTCAAAAAGAAAGACATGCAACAGAACCTTACCCTAGCTTTGTGTTGCAGTGAGTACAGGCAAAGCATTTTTTGTGGTAAATGTGCTCATAAACCACCAGTTTCTCCAGTGGGTACACCGTTTTCTGACAGGCAGTGCATTTTTCCCCCACCGTTATGCGAAACTTCTGCAAAAATAAAAACAGTCAATTGTAATCATGAAGAACAAAGAATGAACAATTTATTTTGGTAATTTGCTTTCTAATGTCATACTGCCCCACCCTGGTTGCTTTTGGTTGCTCTGTGCCTTCTCCTGAAAAACAAAACAGAAAATCAACGCTGATGCTGCTTAACCTGTGTGAAAGGCCTTTTAGATGCTGCTTTGCATTGTCAGCACTGTACATTT
Organism: Apricaphanius iberus; assembly: GCA_028564705.1. Classification (NCBI taxonomy): domain Eukaryota; kingdom Metazoa; phylum Chordata; class Actinopteri; order Cyprinodontiformes; family Aphaniidae; genus Apricaphanius; species Apricaphanius iberus. The sequence continues at coordinate 1,645,331 of JAPXFQ010000231.1, forward strand.
TATGATAGAATGCAAAAATGAAACATTTTCTGCAGAAAAAGTTACCATTGCACTCAGCTGCTTGAGTGTTTTTGTATTTCAGAGATACAGATTTTTTTAGGGAAGACACCTCTGGTTGCTGAGCCTGGGGAAGAACACAGAAAGAAACCAAGTTTTTAGTGATAAAATCATCCAAATGTAGAAAGTGAGAGAAAATGATGCAAACAGTACAGTAACCTAAATGGAAATAATTCTAAAGCCTTAATAGAAATGACTCGATGTAAAGTTTAATGAAAGCTCACTTTTATGTCGTTTTATGTAACTTTTTAAAAGATATGAGAGTCAGATCAAAGTACAAGATGTATGATGATTGTTTGAGAAAATATATTCTATTAAGAGCTATAAAGCATTCCTTATTTGAACAAACTAAAATTTTCTCTCAGAGAAGACTTCTGATCTTTACCCTCAAAGGGTTTGAGCTTCGTCATACCCTAACCATCAAAGCTGATGTTACCAAGTTGTTTCTGCATCCCAGTTCTCTTGTCACTGCACACCACCCTGCTGCAGGCAGGGAGGATGCCCAGCTGCAGGTTTGCAGCCGCACCTCAGACGAGCAGAGTAACAAAGCTGCAGTCTGTCACTTCTATCTATGCTATCTGACCATCTATCACAGAGTTTAGTAACCAACAAAATGATTCTATCTGCTGTTGAGGTTACACAGAATCAGGATTTTATAAGAGCAACATCACCTTGTAACGAAGGGATTTAAAAAAAATTTTTTTTTTATGTTTGTTTCAGCAGACTTGAAATGCAATTTGCACTGAACTCACAGAGCGGCCGGGGTCCTGTTTAGCAACAGCAAACTGATATTTGGCCATCTTCTCCCTCACAGACGAAGATCGGCTCAACTTAGGCGCACCTGAAGGAGATACATGCTTCAAATGTGGCCTTTAGATGTTTAAAAAAAAAAATATATATATATATATATATATATATATAAATATTGATAGCAATAAATCGATCAACATTGCTTACTGATGGGATGCTCTGACTCCTCAGATGAAGTGCTGCGTATCGTTGGCCTGCCAGCCTAAAAGAGTAAAAACAGGCTCTGAGTATAGGGGCGGAGCTAGAAATGCTTGCATGACCCAGTCCTGGTTTTCCTTCCTTAATTTGCTGAGGCCAGAACTTTGAGTATTACTCATGTGTGCCATCCCTACTCAGCAGCATCGTAATAGTGGATTTAACTTTGCAGTCTTTGATCGTAAGAGACACCACCCAAACCATTTCCAGTGTAGCATTAACAAAGCATATGATAGGTTAGATTTATCTGGCTATCCATGTCAAGAACCGGAATTGTTACATATTCTATCTTAATTAAAATATTACCACTTGTGCAATATGTAGTGGTAACATTAAAACATTCAATGAGAATCTGTTAAATAGTTACAGTGAATTATGTTCTACTTTCTTTTGTTCAGTGAGACAGAAACTAAAGTTCAGTGTCCTACGGGGTTCTGGAGAGCAACTCGTAAACTAGTCCGCATTTAGTCACATTACAACTTCAACATATTTAACAATTGAAAAATTGAAGTGGATTGTGTGTCAGTATTGATAAGTAAACCAGTGGATCCCAAACTATTTCTACTACGTCCCCCATTTGGTTTATAAGAAAAATCTCGAGGCTGTCAGTATTTTGGCAGATTACAAGTCAAATCCACAATAACTTGATACAGACGCTCTCTAAGCACAAAGTACAGGAAACTGAATCAATTAATAAAAAATAGAGATTCCTGTGAGAGCATCTATAAATGGACTTAACTTATACAGCGCTTTTCTAGTCATAGTGACCACTCAAAGCGCTTTACATTGAAGCCACATTCACCCATATTCATGCTCGGTAGGACGATGTCGAATTTTTGGGGTTCAGTGCCTTGCCCAGGGGGGCATCGGCATGTGACTGGAGGAAGCTGGAATCGAACCTACGATCCTCCGATTGCAAGCCAACTACTCTACCAATGAGCAAAATTCGCCCACAATGTTTAGCTATTGTTGTATTATTTCTACATATGTTTTAAACATCTATTATTCAGAGGTAAAAAGACACACTGTTTACCAGCAGCAGAGGCCTTGGAGATAAATATGGTTGGAGTATGTGTGACCTTTGAGGACCTCTGAGACAAAGAGTTTTATTGCAGGCTGTAAAAACAGGATGTCTGTAGATTTAGGATGCCAGAACCAAGGCCATAAAGCTGGGAGTTTTGCTTAAGAAGGACCATAAACCATAAAACTCAGAAGGAACTTTTGACTTGGATCCAGGAGAAAAGACACGTCCCCTATGACTGCATGAGTTCTTGACATCCAATCATTGTTAAGACACTGTTTAAAACGTTCTGATTGGAGCAGATTAATCCTGGGAGGTTTTGGATGTTTATAAAAGTTATGACACGGAAACCATTCTTCGTCAGAAATTTTTGTCTGGCCCAGAGAAAATGGGCATGTTTTCTCTGTAAACTGCAATTTGTTAATCTGTTCAAAATAAAAGTGAGAACTGGAAATTGGCTCCATTCGTCTCTGTTTTGAACATGCACTGAATTATTTTTTGATAAAATTAAATTCTACACTATCTATCTATCTATCTGAGTCTGGGTACACCCTAGACAGGTCACCAGTCCATCGCTGAGTAATTGTTTAAATTTAGTGTTTATACATAGTTCTCTCTTTAGCTTGTTCATAATAAATACTATCTAAAATGTAAAACAAAAATACTATTTAATGCCTAATTTAAACATTGACTTGTAAAAATAGATCATGGATTTTTTTTTTTGCCCCCAAAAAATATATAGCGCAACCTCTGGTATTACTGAACAGATAATTAACTGGTAGTGTGCTGGCTGCTGTTGTCGGTCACAGCTGGAATCATGTTCATAGCAGAGTATTAAATGCTCTATAAACAGGTGAGACTCTTTACACTGTGCCACTTGGTTCTAAAGGTTTTCTGGAGCTGAAAGTTAAACACCTGCAGGTGTTTTTATGTAACCAAACCAAAGGCAAGATACGCTTCATCATATTTTCTAATTCGACTTTTTGGCCTGGAAAGTAGTAGGTTTAGAAGCATTTTTGGTGATGTTTAATGTTCTGCTTTGCATTCATGTGGGAGCTTTGGCAAAAATGTATCCATTATGTTAGCAGTTTGGGAGCATTCATACAGCATCGCCTCTGCAATGACTCTACGCTGACAGTCTATTTGGGTAAGTCTGTAACAGCTTTGAACATCTAGGGATAGAAACTTCTCCCTGTTCCTTGCAAAACAGTTAAAGCTCAATCAGAACGGATCATTATTTATCTAGTCTTTACACAGATTATCTATTTAATGTAGGTCTGGATTTTAAATATGCTTTGATTTAAACCCTTCTGTTGTAGTTCCAACTATTATTTATAATAATTTTTACTGGAAATTGAAGCTCCACTTCAAGTTTTTTTGTAGCTTCTTCCAGTGTTTCTTAAACTAACCCCTGTGTTTAGCTCCATCAAACATCCCAAAAATTAACTAGCTTTATTGTCCCCTACTGAAGAAAAAACATGATGCTCCCAATACCGTGCTTCACTATAGGGAAGGTGTGTTAAGGGTAACATGGAGTGTCTGTTTTTCGTGGTTGAATGTTTACAGCTTTATCTATTAGAAGACGATGAGGCGTGTGGAATGAGAAAAGAAACAAAACAAAAGAGGCATAGGTAAAAGGAAGCATATACCTGATTCTCATTTTTATCTCATTAAAAAGGGAACAACTGGAATCTTATAAGATTGCCACCAACCTACCTTTGACCTGTAGTCAAAACAACTTAAACTATTCTTGTGTCCTTCAATAAACCACCATGGATATTCCCTTCTTGCTCTCTGAGTCACTGACACTAATGGTAGTTTCAACACACACATAAAATATACACATTTTAAGACATCCACATATGTCCTGTTGTACTAAGAACAGCCTGAAAACCCTCTTTGTACATTCCCTATTGATGATTTTAAAATTAATGAATGTGAAGGACTAGACCAGCGGCTAAACTGTATAAGTACAGATTCAGCAAAACCCTGCAAAAAATATGAACATTTAGATTAATTAACTTTGTTAAGAATCAAATAAAGCAAAAAAACAAACCCTAAAAACTTTGGTGATCCCATGAAGGCTGAGCTGGGCCTTGGAAAGGAATGTCTCTGCATTCCTCTGTTACAGAAGCTGAAGAGTGGACTACTATGCTATGGGGCAGAGAGAGCAGCAGCGAAAGAACGGAACTGGGAACGGTACGAACTGGTGGAGGAACTAAACCGTGGAGGACAGAGACTTCAGAAATGACTGATAAGGTAAGAAGAGACTATTTTACATTTCTGAAAGGGTAGAATAATATTTGGTATGTATGTGTACGATTAAAAATAGCAATTACTCTATGAAGATTACCACCAGAACAGCATCTTTCATTGTCTACATTTTATCAGGTCATAACAAAACAAAAATTATCCCATTTATTTGAATTTAATGAAACACTAACACAAAGTAGTGCATAATCATGAGGTGGAAGGAAAAAGATGCATGGTTCTCCGTTTTTCATTTCACAACCAGTGATCCAGTGCAGTTATCTAATCAAAGTCCAGATATGTGACATTTAATCAAGACCTATTAGTTTATTTGCATGAACACGTCATGAAGATATAAAATACAGTGATGGTGTTCGCAACATCACACTGTGGGATTGCTTGTAATGTAAAATACAGGGGAGTTTACCCTATTAGATGCTGCAAAAGAGACAAGGTTCATCCTCCAGCAGATCCAAAGCAGGTGGCGTAAGAAAAAGAGTAGTAGATAATAGTACCCAATACTGATAATTAGCCGTTATAATTTCTTTCTATATGTGATTCATTGCAAAAATACATAAACTGTAAATCCTTAGTTACTTTCATGATGGAGGAGCGGATCTTCATAGCACTTTAAGCTGCAGTCCTGAATATTTGAGGGTAAATTTTTTTAATTCCACTACCAAGGCCTCTCCCTAAACATCCATCCTGCCCTGAAAGCAGCGTTATCGAGCTGGCTGCGTTTTGTTATGGATAATTCAGATGTGAGCGAAATCTCCGTGAACGACGCGCTTTTCCAATATGGTGACTGCAAACAGGTGTGGCCTGTGTGTGCAGCACCATCATCACAGGTTTTGCACAATGCACGTATAAGTTGACTGACAGCCGACAAGGCGTAAATCTAAATTTAATTGGCTGGAAAAAAAATTTGACAGTCAGAAATGCATAGCGATCTGTGGTAAGAAGGCAGGAGTTATTAAGAATAAATGTTGTGGAGAACTAACTTTTTATCATAGTATTGAACCCTGCTACCATTTTAAAAACACATCTGAAACTTTGATACACAAATATATATTCTCTAGACTGCAGCTATAATAATTTGCTAAGGCTTTGCAATATAAATATAGCAAACAGTATATTTACATAGTAATATATTGTTGCAGGCCTAGCTGCAGCTCTTACTACATTAAAAGATGCTGCTGGAAAACACTGAAATGCAGATGTTCAGCACATTTTTCAGGTTTTTATGTGTAAAAATGATGGTTTATCAGCAACAATCTTTGTGAAAAATACTGTAAATTAAACATTAGCTAAATAGCCTTTAGTAATGTATCTGTATGGCCACATAATAAATATGGTACCCTTTTAAAAGAAGAATGACAAAAACAAAAATTACCAGGCTGACTAGTAGCTCTATCAAGACGGCTAGTACCCGACAAACTAAAATGATTAAAAATTCCTGGAAAGAAGATAATAACCCTCCATTTTAAACTAAATACCAGAGATAAGTTGTAACACGATCAAGTTAATGTGATGTAACACAAATAAGTAGTAACGATTTACCTTCCCAGTGGCATCTTCTCCCTTCTCAAACTTCATCTTCAGGTTGGTCAGCTGCACTTTAGGTTTTTCGTAAGGGGTGCGTGGGCTGGTGGGAACTTCCTCCTCAATCATCTCAGGTTTTCTTCTGTCTGTGAGCTCATCCCTGTCCATCCCTCTCTGCTCTTCACCCACAGAGGAAGTGGGTGGCTGCTGGACTCGTCTGGCTGTACGTTGGCCCCCGTTATCGGCAACAGGGTTTTGGTTGTTCACAGGCGGAGGCTCCTCGCGGATGGGAGCAGGCCTGCTCAGAGCTGAATGTCTGCGGCGAATGCCAGAACCACTTGGCGGGGCAACGGGAGGTTGTTTATCCGGATTTAGGGTTCCTGCTTGCTCCCAGCGCTTCTTCAGAGCACTCAGGTTGCCAGAGCGCAGGGAGGATGGAGCGCTTTCGGTGATCTGTCAGAGTAAACATTTTTAAAAAGAGGCAAATGAATTAGAACAAAATATTTATAAAAACAGAGAGTGACCAGAACTATTTTTTTCCTTCCAGAATGGAAAAGCAAACTGATCAGGAAAGATAGCTGTGGGACCATAGCTTAATGCAGTGGAATGAAGGAAATGCCAGATTGTGAACTTGTCTCGGTTAATAGATGAGGTGAACAGCTGTTCAAAGCTGCTCCAGTACAGAGATGAACCTCCTGAAGTCAGAAATACTAGTTTATTAACTGTGACGACCTGCTCAGCTGCACTTCTTTTCACTTTTTCCCAAAACCCTACAGACAATGATTCTGTTTACTGCTCAAATTACTGCTTTTAGTGACAGCGGAGAAGAAAAACCAGCAGGAGCACGCCACACTTCAGCAGGCAAGAACTTCCTCAATTATAGAAAAGAAGTGACACATAAGCAAAGAGGATGTGGACAGGATTATATGTAGCTCTATTAATCACAGAAAACAAAATGGATTTCGGAAACGTCCTGCCCAAAACCGTGTTTAATTTCCCGAAAAAAAGAAAAAAATAAACTATTATATTTTACTATTAATTAGATTATATTATAGGGGCCAAATATTAACTCAATCCTAATACATTAAAGACATACATTAAACAAAGATTTCAACACAGTGACGAAACCCCAACAAAGAACAAAAAGCAGTGGCACAACTGCTGTCTTTGTGAAGCAAGGCCAGCCTGAATGGACAACCGGATCATGAAAAGATTGTCCCGATTTTTTTTTAAACAAGTAGAAAAGAAAAATAAACCTTTTTAAATGAGATGAAGCATCACTAGAGCAAAGAAACTCCAGGTCGAATAGTTGGTTTTCCTCCTCAGCTCAGAGTGTGAGAAACAGCAGAAGGTCGAGTTGTGCATGATACAAGCGGCTAGACAAAATCTATCAGAGAGAGCCGGTCCAGCCCCTCTCTAACAGCAGGAAAGTGAGACACCGAGTCAGAATACCCAGGAAACCAGAGCAGGAAATGATACGCTCAGGGAAAAGTTAACTCTTTGTTCTCTGGTTTTGCCTGTTGTCTCCTCTGATGAGGAGCTAGTGAACTTAAAGTTACTAAAACCTCCAATTAAAGTATAATCCAAACATGTTATCATCTTAGACATGTCACAGAGATACAATATACACAGATTAAAAAAAATGAAGGGATCAATTACAGAAAAACACTAAAAGGAAATTTGATCCGTAAACAAAGAAAGATGTATGGTTTTATGAGTCACTAATTTCCATAGCTCTCACCCTACGATACCTTAAAAAAAATGTGCGTTTTATTCCAGTCGAAACACCAGACTTTTATATATTTCATAAAGGCCTATAATGGATCAAAATAAATCTGTGCATAACTGTGAGGTGTAAGGGAAAGCATATATGCTTTACAAACTGTGATACAAAGCACAAATAAATCTAAAAGAACTGTGCTTTTCATTGAGCCATATTTACTCTAAGGCCTCTAAATAAAGCTTCACTGTTTTTCCATAAGTCTCTAATATTTGTGCACAACTAAAGATTTTAATTTTTGCTCATTCTTCTTTGCAAAATGGCTCAAGCTTGGACTGATTTGATGGAGAGCATCTGTGAACATCAGTTTGTAATTTTGACCAGGACTTTGACTGAGCCGTGCTAACACTTGAACATTTATTCGTAAATAAAAACTTGCTGTATTTAAATCTTTAAATATATAAAATAATTACTTCCACGCTAGCTTAGACCATAGTATGATAATGTCACAACCATGTTTGACAGTGGGATGGATTTGTTCAGGGTGATTTGCAGTATCAGATTCTGCCCATCAAAGCTTTTTGCGTGTAATCCAAAGGGATAATCTGACCATAAAACATTTCCACCTTTTTCCCTGTACACATGCTACCTTTCAAATATATGTTTTGTGTCTCTAATGTTGTATTTTATGCTTTTATTGTTGTTCTCCCCCAAATCATGTAAAGCTCCTTGAAATGCCTTGTTGTTGAAAGTGTGCCATTCAAATAAAGTTCTTTCCGTGTTCTGATCTCATACAATCCTGATAAATGATGTTCAAGTTTGAACTTGTAGCAGAATGTTCGAAGGATATAAGTATACTTTTAAAAGTTAATGTTGGTCCTTTACAGATTGCAGGTTAAAATCTTTTTCTTTGTCAGAAAACATAAAAATGATCATGGATTCACTATTTTTGGTCATTTCAGACACTCAGCATAAAGTAACCGAATAGGAAGAACTATACTTTAACCATGGAGTCCAACTTTAAGCCTCGGTGGTCAGTGCTGGTTAAGATATTTATCTTCCAGCACATATCCACAAGGCTTAACTAATTTTTAGGCTTTCATCAGGTTCAGCAGAGGCCTGTTAATGACCCGCTTCCTTTTAAATCAGCTGTGCTGAGGCAAGAACACATAAAACATGCAGCACAACAGCCCTCAGGTCCTGGAATTGGTAACTATGATCTTACATTATCCTTGAAAGCAGGTGCAACCGTTCACATGATGCAAGTGAACGCCAGTTTTTTATATTCTTACATAACCAAATACATGCAGAATCAAAAAGTTAGATGGACATCATACCAGGTGGCAAAACAAGTGATGAAAAAGGTGAAAAAAATACTTTATGTAACTGAAAGTACAGCAGCTATAGCGCCATATAATCAGTCAGCCTGGTATTGTGAAAAATCTATTTTTAAAGAAAAAAGATTCTTTAGACTTAAAAAGAAGGAACAAATTTACAGTCCTTTCAAAAAGTAGCTACACATCTTTAATTTATTATATGTTGTCACTTTATACCTACAGACTTCAGTGTATTTTGCTGGGACTTTAGGTGGCAAACCAATGCCTAGAAGCAAATAGTTGGAGGTTTTAAAAAATGTAAAAACCTGCATAATGATTTTGTGGAACAATTTTATTTTCAAGTCTTCTTGTCTTGTATGCAGGCCAAACTTTTGAAGGGCACAACAAACAGTTGTCCAATTGAAAGAAGCTCCCACCTGCGCTACAGACCTCTGCAGCTCCTCCAGAGGTTCTCTGCGCTGCTACTGTGATTAATGCACTCCATTCCAGGCTGGTGAGTTTTGGTGGAGAGGCACTGTCCTGCTAGGTTTCCTGTTGAGCCTAATTGCTCTGTAAAATGTTTAAAGCTTAGGATATTATGTGAAAGCCTAAACCTACTTTAAACTTTTCCACAACCTACCGCTCTGCTGTTTTTTCTTTTCCTTTTTTGGTCTTCAAGATGCTGTCTGTTTTCTAACAAACCTCTGACGCCATCAGAACATCCAGGAGGAAATTACACACAGTTGGACTGTATAAAATGCCCCTTTATAAAATGCATGGCAACAACCTTTCTTCAGAAGTAACCTATTTTATAAACAGAGCACAGTGGGTAAATACAAACAACCCCACATTGGGTATGAATTGTGTTGTGATTATAGTCTATGGTTGTAATGTGTGTTTAAAATATATTTAAAATTGGTTTAAATTACATCTAGAAAATGTTCAACGAACCAAACAGACTTTAATCTTTTTTAATGTTTTCTGTCACAAGTGGCCTTTACTCATTTGTAGCTCGACAGGACAAAGAGCAAAGAGATAAGAGGAAGACACACAGTAAAAACTGAACCGAGGACAGCTGCATCAAGAACAGTGGCCTCTATATATCTGTTCTACAACTGATCTATTCCCTAGGATTTTTTCATAAAATAAATAAATAAATAAAAACAAAAAAACAATGGCATTAATTGAGAAAAAACTGGGTTCCCTGCTGCTACTTGAACAGGAAAGTTAACACAGATTCACTAATCACACCATTTCTGAGCATTTGTTTGCTGATTCAGGAGTTAAATAAAAAAACAAGACTTAGAAAAAAAACATCTTACAAACTATATCAGTTTTTCACTTCTTGTAAATAGTCTGTTGTTTTTTAATGCACAAATATGCATGCACATATTATGGTTTTATTAATATTTTTTCTATATTTTATGGTTTTATTGTTCACTTTGCTGCCATTATGCTAAATTTCCTCAAAGTGGGACAACAAAGCACATTAATATTTTATTCAACCAGGAACTCAGCCCAATTATTCCTACTCCTGGCAATTAATTAGGAAGGTTGCGGAATTTGGGGAATAATATAATCTTTTAATTTTACCAACATGTTTCTTCTGACTGGAACCATTATTATCATTTTTGAAATAATTCAGTCAGAGCCCCGACTTGTATCTGATACTCTCTGGGGGGAGCATAAGTTTGGAATGATGACAGAAAGGTCGTCCATCATCCAAGACTTGGGGCTCGTCACCAGAAATAATTGAAATATAAAGACTATAAAGACTACTCAGGAATTATAAGAAGGGTTTATTCATGTAATGCCAATAATAATTTTAAATTAGAGGATTGTAAATAATTTCAACATTCTTTTAAAAAAAAAAAAACTATTTTTGTATCATCTTGTGACCTAAAGAGATATCCGTCTCATGTACTGTCAGAAACAAACTTATTGGTCGGGCTGGGTGATAAACTGATTTTATCAATAAATCAAATTTTTTGTTCATTAAGATTTAATTTTTGATTTATTACAACTTAGACTTCTATAGCTCACAGTGATACCAATCTGCCCAGAGCCTATCAACTTGTTCTACAAGGACAGTTCACAGCTTGACTTTAGTTGGACTTTTAATTTATGTGAGCTCTGGAATGAGATGACTGAAATAAAAGCAAGGTTTTGAAAAAAAATTTTTTTAAGAAAACTTGGGTAGAATTTTTTAAAATCAAAATCGGAGTTGGTATGGGGGAAAAAAACAACAGAATTTTTATTTTTAAGCCATGTCACCCAGCTCTACTTCTTGAGTTCAGGATTTAGGACTTAACTGTACATCGTGTAGTTAAACTGGGTAGTTTGAGGCTGTAGATTCTCTTTAAAGCAAGCCTAAGGCTTAATATTAACCTTCTTATTCCCTCTGCTCTTCAAGCTTTCCTTTCTTACATTAAGAAACAAGTCAGTATGGCCCAAATCATCAGAAGACTTCATTACTTTATATATATGATACATTAAGTTGAAGAAATTGTATAAAATCCAGAACCATGATAACAATCAGTCTCTTGATTATGTAACAATAGATGGACTTGATATTTCCGGAACATGTTGAAAAATATCCCCCATCCCCCAACATCTCCCCCTCTCTGATCCAACACACACACACACACAAGCAGATGGTCTTTCACGGCGCTCATTTAAACTAAGCTCAAACACATCATACGACAAGTGTAGATGATAAATAACTCCGCAACACTTCTACTTTTGAGTAATTGCACCAGGAAGACAAACACTCGCCTCTCATACGTTTCAACTGTGACAAACAATAATTAACATGATTCAAACTAAAGGGTGAATTAGTATAAATATTGGTTTGATTACAGCTAGCAGTGCGCAGTGAAACTTCAGCTCCTATCATTACAGTTAACATCTGAGCAGCGTACTTAGTTTATATCAGGTTTCAGTAGAAGTGGGAAGCCAGACTGTAGCCGGTAGCTTTACCACCCAGAGCATTAAAGAAAGAAAGAAGATGCCTACAATCTTCCCAAACAGCTGTTTGACACAGACTGGAAAACAGCCCCTATAATCACACACACACACACACACACCTACAACAGTACCTTGTGTCTCCTCATGAAGTTTTCTGAACCGTTTCTCATTTGATTTCACGCAAGCCTTGTTTATCGCCCTTTCACACTGACACAGCAGCAAAACCTGCGCGTGGTACCTCACTAAGTTTTACAAGGGGGGGGGGGGATTACACTGGAGTAGGATTATGGGTTTGATAGCTTGCCTGTCGCAACAAGTAGCCAATGAGAGGTCAGCCGAGACAGGACAAGACAAGGCAGTCAGACAGGGCTGGCATGGTGGGTCAATGTGTGTGTGTGCATATTCCTCATCTAGCCATGCTTCAATTAGTTTACCACGCCATGAGTGGAAGGAAGCAAATCATAGGAGACGAGCAGCAAACACACAATTTATATAACCCCACTCCCTTGTTGGCTTTGAGGACAGGGAAAACATTTAATTTACACAATAATCTGCCTCTCTATTTAATCTTTAACTGAAAGACTTTAATCTCTGTCTTTCTCATATCAAATTAAGGGACGGCTCATTACAGTCAGTCGCAAGACTGTTTCCCATTTTTTCCTGCAACCAAAAAACTTCATTGTATGTAATTGCTATTTTATTTTGCAAGGTTGCACAAGTCCAGTCGTCAAGGGCAACTACTCTGTAACTTTTACAAGCATTCCTTCTTCAACACACCCGAGTCAAATTAACTGGACTGGGCAACCGTGTGAAAGGAAATGATAATTACACATTTGGAGGTAAATAACTTGTTTAACAAATACAATTCTCAAATATATGGCATGTAGTTATACTCATCTCTTTTTATGAAAACCATAAATAAACCCCATTGCAGCCAACTGCCTTTAAAGAGTTTAAATAATCAATGGAGTACAAATTGTTACATAAAATTTAAAACAAGGCAGTTCTTACGAAGGGTCTTCACAGTAATGCAGTTCTTTGTACTGGTCTATCACATAAAATCTAACTAATACTACTAACAAAGTAGCAAAAGGTGCAAGTCAAGAGCACGTTAGTTTTGCAAAGCACTGTGCATGTTTCCTTTATCACCACATATGTTTACATTAATGTCGCAGTTCAATAGGATGCATCTTCCATCTCTCCATTTAAAGAAAAATACTCACTCCTTTTTTCTTCTCTGCACTGGACTCCTCAGCAGCTTTCTGGTACCTGCAGGGCAAGGAAACAACAATGACCTTGACTGACTCAGAACAATGCAGTGAAAACATTACAAAATTTATTTTAAAAAACTCTTTATTTACTTGCTTTCATATTATACAATGGAATGAAACTGGCCATGGTGCTTCAGGTTTAAAAACTATTTCAAAATTTCTCATCACCAATTCACGTTAGAAACTTAAAGGGATTCTCGATTCATAGGTGGAGACAGACCAGATGCAGAAAAACAGGTTTATATGAAACCAGTCACCACCACCATGATAACGGTCTTAAGCAGGAATTCTGTTTCTCCAACCAAAACAGTTCCCACTCCCATAAAACTATGTTATCATTCAGCAAACATGTCTAAACAAGCTTCCTGCTTGCCCACAACCTTTGGTAAACTACAGATGACAATCATGTTTTTGGAGGGCTTTCCCTTTATCCCTCGCTGCTCAGGTTTCTCCTTCTGTTGGGGGGGGGGGGCTTAAGGTCATTTTGCTCCTTTACCATTCTGTAATCATTTAGCATTATGTATCTGACAGGCAGGCGTATGTTTTTCACCCACATTGACAAGTAATTTCCATTATTCCACTGTTGACCCTAAACTGCCACAATTCATAAGACTCAACTGGACCAAGCTCAGATCAGAACCACCGGCAAATAGAAACAGGGTCTAGCAAAAAGTATTTAGAAAGAAAATAAAATAAAATTCAATTAAATATATATTTATATAGCTGTTAATATGCCAAAACTTAATATGAACTTAACAGCCCCATAGGTGGTGTTATTATTGTGACTGCAACTTAAAAGCCTGATTATTTAAAACCACGTTTGACACTGAAGAATTAAGAAACAACGGAGGAATTCCAGTTGCCTTCTTCATAAGCCCTGGGACTCTTTTATTTGTTTTTCTGTTTTTTTGTGTGTTTTTTTTTACATTTTAATATAACTGACTGCATGTTTGTCAGAAATCCTGATTTGCTTTTTTATGTGTTATAACCAATCCTGAAAAACTGCCTCATAACAAATTATTAAATTAAACAGATATTTAGGGGTATTCTATTATCATAATTTCATATGTACTAATAAATAACCAAAATAATTAGGTTATAATCTACAATTCAATTGTGTTTAATCTGTTTAAAAATTATTTGAACTTCTATCATTATTAATGGCAGTTGTTGAAAGTAGAAATTACTACAGAACATTACTGAAAACTTGATGTTACCCACTTGGAGAATCGTTCTGCAATGGCAGTGCTTTTCCCTCGCCCACCGACCAGCGACAGCTCCTTGGCGGTGAGTCGCAAGGACTGCGTCGCCCAGGACCGCCTATTAAACGATCCGTTCTCCATGGCTGTCAACCTGAAGCAGGAAAATAAATACCACAAACACATTCATTGTGTATTTGAACATATTTTGTAGTCTATCTATGTCTGAAAGTATATTTCTTCCTTCTATAATGAGACCAAAAAACTGACTTTAGGAAAGAGAAAATAAATAAATAGAACAGCAAACAAAAAATATTGAAATGTTTTGTATAATTATCAAATTCTAGTATATTCACTGTTATGATGCCTGTAGAAAAGACTAAATATTAAGCAATGACATGATAAGAGTTGTTACAATGTGACACAATTCAATACGTTTTGAGGCAATAACAGGAAATGTGAGATATAATACGATTGGGAAAACACTGTGATGTCATGAGATAGTTTGCGATGCCAGAGGATATGGTGAGAAAGAAATAGAAAGCAATACTACATGGGTAACTCATACGCAATGTGATACGACACAATGCCACAAAAGTATTTGTTACATCCCTTTAACTTTGTCATGTAGAACTTTACAGACCGAATTCGGAAGAAAATTAGTTGCCCTAAATTTTTTTGGGAGTTTCATTGTAAAAGTGGTAAATACATGTGGTTATTTGTTGGTTTTTTGGGAGGTAAAACGTAAAAAAAAAAGCAGGATATTCCATTGATGTAATACTTTATGCTGCCCTATCACACAAAATTCCAATAAAACACAATAATGTCTCTGGTTGTAACATGACAAGATGGGAAAAATGTTCAGGGGTAACAATGTTTTTGGAGGCCAGAGAATCTATGAAGATACTTAATTTATCCATTGGGGAAATTTGTTTGGCACCAGCAGCTGCCTTAATTAAGCAAATATATCACTGAATCAAACTTTCAAGCATAATATATTCAAAATATCGGCAAAAGAATGAAAGATTAAGCTCTGAACTTAAATGTAAAATAAATACCTAGGCCATTCTTTAACATTACATCTAGCCTATAGCATGCTGGTAAAAAACACACTGAAAAAATAATTCATGAAGCAACATAATGCTCCTTTTTCCCCCTCTATCTGTTGGGAACAAGTCCATCTTTCAACATAGAGGGACTGTGTTGTTAAGATTAAAGTTTTTATTGAAATGAATAAACCGGTCTAAAACCTGTTCTGGCAGAGTCCTGCTGTGTGTGTGTACGCCGTACCTGTTTTCCTTTGATTATTTATTTGCAAGTTTATAGCATAAACTTCCTTAACAAACTGGCCCACGACTGAATGCACATATTTGTGCTCATCCAGTTATGCATACAAACAGACGCGGGGACGTGTTTGAACTTGTGCCGCCGCTCATGTCGCATGAATGCATTAAGGAAAACACAAACTGTGAGCAGCACAGAGAACAAGAGACCAGCTTGGTGATGACACAGTTCCACAGAGGATGAGACTGAACCAATAACTCCACTTTCACTTAACTATACTTTGACTAAGCCACTGTTTTTGGATTTTGTTTCTTTGTCAAGTGAATAACCTCTAAACAGTTTCTGCAGGGACAAAAAGGCGGAATAATATGATTCTGTTCTTCAAAGTGCAAAGAGGGTATCTTACAGACCTTAATGTAGCTTGCAAAAGGCTTCACCTCCTTTGATCCGTTTCACAGTTATCACATCGTCATTGTATTTCATAGGAATTTTATTAAATAAACCAAAGTAGAGTGTTGAACAGCAATCCAGAGGAAGCAAAAGGAAATTTTTAAAGTTTAATGTATAAAAATAGGACGTGTGGCATGCATTTCTATTCAACCTATTTTTACTCTGATACCCCAAAATAAAATCATGGCAAACAGACTACCATCACATGTAACCTAATTACAAATAACACTATAAGATTTAATTACAGTGTAAATACACACCATCCCCACTTTAAAACATGGTGGTGTCAGTCTGTGGGGATGCTGTTGATTATTTGTGACAGATGGACAAATATGACAATGATTGGGTCAAAAAACAGAACAATCCTGGAGAAAAGCCTGTAACTTAAACTGGGACAGATAGACACACTCCAGTAGATTGGCAAACCTTAACCTGCAACCAGAGGTTCAGAACGGTTTAGATCCAAATGTATTCACGCCTCAGAGTGATCCGGCCAAAACAAAGACCAAAATCCACCTGAGAATCTGGCTTGAGCTTGAGATACTTTGGCAAGAAAACTGGACACACAAAAAAATCACTCTCTAATGCTACATTTCCACTAAGGCCAGTACAGTACAGAATGGAATAGGTAGGTTGTTCTCCCATTACCATCTCCAAAGAACTGCAGTGGGCGAGAACGTGGGCGGGCTTAGCTTAACAAAAACTCCAGCAAAAACCATTTCTCTTCTGTTGTTGAAAATTACATTTTTGGAAAACAGACTTTTTTCAACCAATGATCTACTTAGACTTCCAGAGTGATGTCAATCTAGCCATCTTGTTTTACAAGGATACTTTGCAGCTTGTTTTTAGTTGGACATTAAATTCAAGTCAGCTCCAGGACAGGATGATTGAAATAAGAGCAGGTTTTTGAGAAAAATTTTAATCTCTTGCAATTTCTTCTTACGGAAAAAATCAGGCAGTAAATAAAAAAAAAAATCTGAAATCAGATTTGGTATTAAAAAAAAGAAATCAGAGATTTAATTTTTAAGATATATTGCCCAGCCCTACCTCCAAGTGTTTCTGTAAATATTTGACCTCTATTCTGAACCTTTAATCATGTAAAATAGGGGGGGGGGGGGTTGGCCTTTGTTTGATAATGTTAGTCAGGGGAATCATATTTTGACACAAACATAAATTGAAGAAATACTGCAATGAAAGTAATGATGAAATATTGAAAAATCTTAAATTAAAAGTACTGTTCTGCCATTAAAATTGTGTTTTTGGGTTTCATTTATTGAAATACATAACCTAAAACAAAACCTAAAGCAATTTCAAAATAAAATATAAATAATAATAATAAAAAATATATAGACAAAGCATTTGTTTATGAAACCAGAAAGAATATCCGTGAACCTGAACCTACTGTGAAAAAGACTAAGCATCGCAGTAGTGGGACGTAAACCTGGATCTACCGAACGGGAGGCACCAACACTAACAATTCAGCCAAAATGACAAAATGTTGAAATGCATGGATTTCTGTTTAATTTAAATTACCCAGATACCCATGATTGCATTATCTGGGTAGCTTAGTTGAGCCTCTGAAATTCCAGTACGGTTCGATTCAGGTGTATACATGCATTCCAAAAGTCTGATTTCAGTCGGACTAAGGCAATAATTCGACTTTATCTTACTGCATGTAAATGCACAGACTGAGCTGTTTTAAATAAAAACTAACACTAAAATAAGAGTTGCCTTTTAGTAAGCAATTAATACCTAGTGTTGCTTTCATCAACGAAAACTATGACTAAAAACTGTTGTCAACGAACCTCTATCATGTGGCTAAAATGAGACGTACCGTAAATGCTGGTCATGTGACGATGACTATAATTAAATGTATAATGCAATATTGTTAACAAATAAAAACGGGACTAAATGTGGTTCGGAAAATAAAACTAAGCCAAAATGTCTCTCCATTTTCGTTGACCAAAACGAGACGAGAGACAAAATGTTACGTTATTTTGTCTTGTTTAGTTGCGTTATTATTATTTTGTAGGTTTTCTGTTTCCTGTGTCCAGAGCCCGTTTCTCGCACAGGCGTCGTCACTTCCTCAAGCTCCACTCACGGAATTATTTAGAAGATGCAGCTATAGCAGTGACTCTGCGACTCTGCGTAAGTACTAAGAGTGACAGAGAAAGTGAACAATAACAGGTGTTATGCCGAGAACAGTACGCCTGACTAAAATTGCATCCCCTGCTGCGGAAAAGCGTATCTTTATAAAGTGACTGATAACGACGAGAAAACTGATTAAAATACCAGCAACGCGACAGCTTATAAATATACTCGTAATATGACCAAGTTTCTTATGCGTGTGTTCCCTGAAAACATAACGTGTTATCGCAGATGATTGTATACAAAAAAATTTTCAAATCGTGGCTTTTGTCCAAACACATTTGACATTACTCTTTTAACATTAGTGTGTCTCAGATTTATTTTTTTGGTGCATATGTCTCATATTCTCCCCTTTTTTTCCACTAATAGCATGATAGTTTAAGCATTTTATAACATCTAAACTTTTTAAAGTAGGCATTAGAGGCTGATATGGGTGCAAACAGGACACAGTATGAATAAGAAAACGTTATATCTGCTTGTAATGGCAGAGTGCACAATTTTGTTATCGGTTTATCTAAAGGCTGTTAAATAATAGTCTTCATAAAGACTCTTCTTGGGAGTCTGGAATTTTTGTTATTATGAAGTTTATTATGTTGATGCAGTATTTTATTTATCAACAGAGTACAAAAAACTCCTACCTGGTTGTTTGTGTATACCCCTCTTTTAAGACAAAAAAAAATATGGTGCAGATTTAAAGAGAATGATAAAGTTAAGAATGATGCGTTATTTTGAACATAATTCCATATGTCCTCTGAGCTACAGGTGTGAATCACAGCTCTATAGGAACATTTTTGGCTTTAAAAGAGAGGGGAAGCATATTTCAGCAGCTTTAAATTTGATTGCATGCCATTCTCGGTATAATACCTGTCAGCCGGGGTCTTAAGTAGAAGAAGAAGACATTTGGAAAAATGTAAAATACATCAAACTGGAAAATAAAACCAAATGTGGTGTAGTGAAAGATGGGGAGAAGTGCGGCCACAAAATTGCAGGGAAAGAAAAACAAACTTGAAGAGACATCTTAAGGCATTACATAAGAAATTGAGGTGAGTCAAGACCAAGTTAACAATAATATAATGAGAACCTTGTTTGAAATTGATTTGGCTAAAAAACAATTTGGTTTTGTCTATACTACAAGCTACAATACAAAAATATTAATTAAACTTTTCATTGACTAAAACTACACTAAATGTAATTTGTTTTTGTTAACTAAAACTGAACTAAAATAGTCATGGATATTTCAGGCTAAAATAAGACTAAAATGCTCAGACTTTTAGTTGACTGAAACTTGACTAAACTAAAAAGAGTAAGAACATGACTAAAACTAATAAAAACTAAAATGACAGCTTGACACAAAGACTAGATTAAAACTAAAACAGGCCGCCAAAATCAGCACTGTTAATATCATATGTTTTTATGTGTCATACATTTTATGACATGCTTTATTATGTATTATATGCTTTCTGTGTTTCATGCTTAATTGATGTTTTTCTCTCATGTTGTAACTTATGTTTTTATTACAGGTTTTGTTTGTTTATTTACCACCAAATCATGTGAAGCACATTGAATTACCCTGCTGTTGAAGTGTGCTATACAAAAAAAAAATGACCTTGCCTTTCCTAAATGTGCAAAGCTGGAATATTCCAAAGCTGAAGTAAATGGACTGAATTTATAATGCACCTTTCTAGACATACTGACAACTCAAAGCACTTTACACTAAAGCCACATACACTGCACTCAAAAACGCACACAAATTTAAACTCTGAAACATAGATCAGGCAATTTGGGGTCAAGTGCCTTGCCATTGGGTACATCGACATGTGAGGAAGCTGGAACCAAACCTTCAATCTTCTAAATACAATATCACTGCTCTACCACTGAGTCGCAGTTCCCTTTAGTAAAGCTTTATTCAGGAGTATCAGAGTATAGGGGGCTTAAACAAACACCTTTAGTTGTTATTACTTCCCTCTTTAAGGTTTTTGTGTATTTGTTTGGCAATTTGTTTTTTTATATTTAAAAAAATCCCAATAAGATCTAATGATGTTTGTACTTTTAAGTGACAATATGTGTAAAAATTCAAAGAGGCATAAAATGTGGGCAGGGCCCTGTAAATCACGGCTGACTAGCACATCTCTAGGTTAATGATCGCTTCAGCTGCGGGCAGATTCTCTCTGACACACCTAGAGGATTACATCATCACTCCGATGCTAAGGCAGCAATGGTGACTCTCCAGGACTTTGGACTAAACTTCAACATAACATTCACTTAAAACCAGTCAAATGACAGTCCTCCATTTACTTTAGCGCAAATATTATCCATGTGGATAAACACAATATTTATCCACACAAGTTGTGTAATATGAAATCTTTTGCTTTGCATTTACTTCAGTCTACTCCATAAATAACAGTTTGGTTTTGATATAGATATTTAAAAGTATTAACAAATCAAAAGCAAAGGCAGAGTGCAATCCATCATTGATTCCCAAACTAGCATTAAATTATTATATTTACATTCCCTAAGGGTGCTTATTACTCACACAAACTTTGGATCCAAAGCCAGGATGCCTCATTTAGTCACCCTGTATGTTATTCGATACTTCTGCTAAGCCAGCACACTGGATTGGGTACTTTTTTTTGTCATTCTACAGTTTGTCTGTTTGCTTCAGGTCTTGCAGGCCTGCATGGAGTCGTTTCCTATATGCAAAGGAGGGTACACACCCTGGATTTGTCGCCTGCTCTACTTTACATAAATCTTAAATTGCCTAAGGATTTCCTACCATTGATTGAGACCAGATAAGAAATAATAACATCACAGAGAAGCAATGTGTATCAGACCTGTCCTTCCAGATATTACTGGAGTGAACCACTCGATTTAGTAATAAAGATCCTGTCAGCTCTACATTAATAGAAAGCCGTTAAGAACAATTTAACAAGCTTTTATAGGCATGCAATAAAAGCCTTAAAGTTTTGACTTAAGCTGCATGAAAAGGTTTTGCAGAAGCAGTTTTAGCAATATTGCAAGTAGGAATGAGCTGGCTAAGAAAGATACATTTAGGGTTTAAAATATAGGGCATATGCACACCAGGAAGGTCCATTAGTTCATTTGTTTTGGTCCACACCAGATTTTTTTTCTTTTATTTGTTTCATTTCCTATTCACACTGTCCATGCTGAACAGTTAAACGTGTAAAAAAGTGTAAAACCAGGAAGCCATGTGAAAATAGGCCAACATGAACCAGGTAGAGTGCTGTTCTTATCGTCTTTCTGGCATTGTGGTTAATACAAAGGGGTCATGTTAACTGAATATTTTCTGTATTTGATTGGGTTTTAAAAGCGTGACAGAAAAATCTGAAGATGACAGCACGTTGAAGACCTATTGAGGCTTCGGAGCGCATCTATGGCTACAAAGGTGACACAACACCTGACACAGACTGGGGGTGACAGATCATTGCAGTTTAAGTATGCAAAGAGAGGGGATCCAGTAGGATTTTGTCCCACCGAAGCAAACAGAAAAGTCCCCTGTTCACCTCTATTACGCTCAGGCATTTCACAACAGGTGTAATGCTCATAATACATCTACTTAACAAACAGTGGAGAGAAAAGAAAACGGATATCAAAAGAATACATACTTTAGAGAACACAAAAATGCCCTAAAATACAAATAAAAAAAATTAAAAAATTAACAACTTTGTATGTTTTGGATTTTTGGAAGAGAACTTATGTGTAGTTATTATCATTACCATGTTATTACCTGAAATACCATCCCATATCACCATATGTTTGTAGTAGGGATGCACCGAAATGAAAACTCTTGGCCGAAACCGAAAGAAATGATTGTCAATTATTAGAACCATAGAATTTTTGGCTATGATGTGTACTAACCTCACTAAAATAAAGGCTTTCCAATAAATCAGTTACAAAACTATGAAGATATTTATTTAGCACTGACATAACAACAATGCACAATATAAATTAAATTAATAAAGTTTCGGCTGTGATTTAGGTCTTTCGGCCGAAAACCGAAAATGCACTTTTGGGTCATTTTCGGCCGAAAAATTTTCTTTGGCCGAATTTTCGGTACATTCCTATTTTGTAGAAAAGTAAATCAATCATCAGAGAGCTGGCAGCCAAACAGACAGGCAGATTTTATCCCTTTAAAACAACTAAAATAGGAAATTTACATTTTTGTGTGAATACAGCCCTATATTAGTGGATACTATTATCTGCACTTTCATAAGAAACCTTTGTGAACTTTGTTTCCATCATTCTGTGAGCTTTAGTAGTCTGGGCAATGTCATTTGTGTCCAGAGTGAATGTTTTCTGCCATCAGACTCAGTCCAGCTGGCTAAATAGTTCATAACAGTTGGAATGTTTAAGCGAACAATTATTGCAGTCCAAACAGTTCTTTGTCGCATGAATATTGCTCACGCCAACATTGTGATGACGTCATATTTGCAAAATATTGTACAGCTCAAAAGTTTCTGGTTTTTCATCAAGTTTTTGTTTCAAAGACAATACGTTTCTGTGCTCATTTACATCTCGTAGCTGTTTGGAAATTATTTCAGCAGACCTCTTCAGGTGAATAGACACAGCTTACTCCATCGTAGCGCACTATGTAATAATTATAAGAAACATGTTATAGATAGCATGAGCCTTTACATCAATAGGCTATATTATTTTAGCTGCAGGAAAAAAAATATTGTTTTCCTGTTTTTTAAAAAACAGCTATTAGATCAAACTTATTGGTAAGTATAATTATTACCTTTTGTTCTTGTAAACTTAGTCTACTCCTGTAATATGACTTTCTTGTGTTTTTATCCTGTTTACATCTTGTTACAGTCTCCAGCACTTTCTGTTCCAGTAATCATCCCTTACTCAGCAGTTATGTCAGAGTCACTCCTTCGTCAGATCATCTCGTTCCGTGCAACATACACATTGCTTACCTCCTGTTGTCAGGTCTAATCCAGCTCTCGGTGTTCTTTCAGTTTTGGGGAATTTTTGAGTTTCTGCTGTAGACTACTTGCATCACTGTATGCTTGGACTTTATTTATTTATTTCATTAAAAAAAAAGTTTGCATTTAAATCTCGCTGCCTGATATAATAAAAGTAATTTCAATCATGCAGGCGATTCTTTTTATGGCAGTGAGTATAATAGAAATCTGTTGGAAGGTGTCACCGTCACATTATCAGCTCCAGATCAAATGAGAGGTGTCTTTATTTTCATTTTCAATAGATCCACATCCGTGAGCATCAGCTCTCCGACTACTAGCTCACAATAGGACTATTGACTGAATCAGTGGCATCATACGTTGCGAAATTTCAAACAAAGCTTTCACAGTGGTGGCCCTGTTTCAGCAGGGAATGAGAGACACAAGTAAAGGCTTGAAAAGATTACACCTTATTTCATTTAATCCTGTAAACTCTTCAGGATTTTATAATTAAATAAATTCATTTACTCAGTTTCTCAATCCCCTAGCTCTACATTTTTGGAAATCAACACCCTTAAATGCATTTGCTATGACAACAAGCAACCACAGCACATTTGTATACCTCCTAAGTCAGAGGAAAGGAGGAGTCCTCCTTGTTTAATGCATAATTGATCTATTATGAATTAATACAAAAGCCTCAGTCAGGTGTTCAGGAGAGCATGAGTGACTCTGAGCTACATAGTCATTACTGAACTATGCAATAAAGAGGAATAACTCAAAGACAGGCGGCCCAGCTCTGAGGCTGACATCTCATCTGAAAACTCTTAATTATAGGTGTAGCTTTCATGGTCGGTAGGAGAGAAACACAGTCTGTAACATTTAGAAGACACAAACAAAAAAAAACAGCCTTTAACTTTAAGGAAGGTAGTGAATAAACAGAAAAACGGGCTCAGCAACTCTTGTAAAAACACGGCAAAGGCGCACACGCGTTTATTTATTCAACTTTTTCCATATAACTCTTAGTAAATAAGAAATAAACACTTTTAAACATTGCCTACCTCTCTACTTAAAGCACCAACACTTGTTTAGTAAGTGTTTCCCCGTCCCAATATTAAGCAGTTCCTACCTGTGGGAACTTCCGTTTAGTCGGAGCTTGTGGGAAAACCTGCCAGACACCTGACACTGACTGCTGCCGCCGCGACACCGCCCGCAGTGGACGGCGCGGAGGAGGAGCGAGAGCAAAGGTGAGTGGGACAGGCAGATCACGTGACTCGCTCCACCAATCACCTTAGGCATAACGTTACACTTACCTGGGAAGTTTTTTTTGTGTGTATGCGTGGACAAAAATTCCTGAGAACAGGTGGCATTGTTCACTTTACAGTGTTGGAGTAAACAGTCTGGTGGTAATAAGATGGGTAATATGGTACTGAAAACCAAATGAGTAAAATAATAAAGGGTGGTTTAAAATATAAAAAATAAAATATATGGGCTTCATAATAATATGTAGCTACCTACTTTCTCCCACTTCTGTTCGGCTATGTAAATACACTATTAGCTTTAAGTTTATTCGATATTTCATTTTAGCCTACTTTCATTTTTTTTATTAAGTGTTTGACATAAACTTTGTAAATATAGTCTTTGACATGGTTTTGGTCGGGGTGGGGAGTCATATGCAGTGTTGGGAGTAATGCATTACAAAAGTAATGAGTTACTGTCCACTTCCTGTTGCTCAAAACTAAAACATCAACACCAACAGAATCAGCACGGCCGAGGAAAAGATCAACTGTACATTTAAACATTATTCACACTGTTTTCCTAACCATCTGTTGTAAGACTTCAGACATCAGAGTCTCTTCTTTGTCAACCATCTTTGTGATGAGCACTTTCAGCACCTTCTTTTGATTAGATTTAACAAACATTACCATGAGATAGAAGGCATTCAAAGGAACTAGAGACTTAATTTTAATAGAATAGTGTTAAAAATACAGTATTTGTGGTGTGGCACTTGTGTAAAATGTAAATTGATAAGTTACAGTGGTTAGAAGTCGTGTTAGATATTTAAGATATTTTGCCAAAAGTATATTAAAGTAGTTTAACTCAGTTACATTTTTAAGACAGTAATATGAAATGCAAAAAGTAATGTGAAATATATTATAATTTATTTTTAACTTGCCCAACACTGGTCATATGATATGATAGACAATGCATTTAAAGCTGGTCTAATTCAGAGTCGAGTCTGGAGGCCCTTAACCCCGCTTTGCCCCTCCGGAACACTGAAATATTCACACTTGATATAAATTCAATATCAAAAATTTTCATAATCAAAAGCTCAATCTATTTAAAAATTATTTTGAAGGAAAGAGTTAAGCTCGTGCTTTATAGATCTATTATACTGATATTTGAACCCCAATTTGGTTATGTAGATGGTTGTGTCTATAAGTAACTGAAAACCTCAATTAACCTTTATCAGAAAACTAGAATATTACACAATACTGCCACCAAAGGCGTTTTTGAATACAAAATCGTGTTGTTGCTTTGCTGTGTACAGTGTATGAACCTAATCTGAGCTCTTTGCCTAAATTACTGCATCGATTCAGTTTGGCAGGGAGTGTTTTACACAGTTTTAAAAAAAGGTCTGTGTAATTAAATGTGCAAGTGTCAGGTCCTGCTGGGGAATCAAATCAGCATCTCCATGAAGTTTGCCTGCAGAAGGATCATTTCCTTAGAAATGATCACTAGCTTTGGTAAAAAGTCAGTGAACCAACCCCAGCATTAGGATTGTGGCTCATCTCTGATATACCTCTGTGTGTGTGTTTATGAACCACTGACTGGAGCTACAGAACATTCCTTCTATATCTACCCAGACGGAGTTATTCTTGTTTTATGTGGTTATTTTACTACTATAGTTTTTCCTTCCTCTCAACTTTCCATTATTATGCTTGAATATGGCATTCTTTGAACAGGAATTTCTTTAAATATTATTGTGTTGGCCACAACATATATCTCTATTAGAATTCCTGTTTGTTGGTTTTATATCATATTCAGGCTGGGATTGTAATAATCAAAGTAAAGCAAAAAAACAGCTCTTTATTTATAGTTGTCTAAATCCAAAACACTCCATCCCACATCCTATTCATTCCATTAAAAATACAAAATTAATTACTAGAATGTCAGTGCCTGTATCCATCCATCCATCCATCATCTTCCGCTTATCCGTGGTCGGGTCGCGGGGGCAGTAGCCTAAGCAAGGAGACCCAGACTTGCCTCTCCCCGGCCACTTGGGCCAGCTCCTCGGGAGGAATCCCGAGGCGTTCCCAGGCCAGCTGGGAGACATAATCTCTCCAACGGGTCCTGGGTCTTCCCCTGGGTCTCCTCCCGGTGGGACATGCCCGGAACACCTCACCAGGGAGGCGTCCAGGAGGCATCCTGACTAGATGCCCGAGCCACCTCAACTGGCTCCTCTCGATGTGGAGGAGCAGCGGCTCTACTCTGAGCTCCCTCCGGATGACCGAGCTTCTCACCCTATCTCTAAGGGAGAGCCCAGCCACCCTACGGAGGAAACTCATTTCAGCCGCCTGTATCCGCGATCTCGTTCTTTCGGTCACCACCCAGCGTTCGTGACCATAGATGAGGGTAGGAACGTAGATCGACCGGTAAATCGAGAGCTTCGCCTTTCGACTCAGCTCTCTCTTCACCACGACAGACCGGTACAGCGCCCGCATGACTGCAGACGCCCTACCAATCCGTCCATCGATCTCCCGCTCCATTTTTCCCTCATTCGTGAACAAGACCCCCAGATACCTAAACTCCTCCACTTGAGGAAGGACCTCATCCCCAACCCGAAGAGAGCACCCTACCCTTTTCCGACTCAAGACCATGGTCTCGGATTTGGAGGTGCTGATCCTCATCCCAGCCGCTTCACACTCGGCTGCGAACCGCTCCAACGAGAGCTGTAGATCACGTTCAGACGAAGCCAACAAGACCACATCATCTGCGAAAAGCAGAGACCCGATCCTGAGGTCACCAAAACGGATCCCCTCAACACCTTGGCTGCACCTAGAAATCCTGTCCATAAACGTTATGAACAGGATCGGTGATAAAGGGCAACCTTGGCGGAGTCCAACTCTCACTGGAAACGAGTCCGACTTACTGCCGGCAATGCGAACCAGACTCTGACACCGGTCATATAGGGACCTAACAGCCCGTATCAGAGGGCCTGGTACCCCATACTCCCGGAGTACCCCCCACAGGACACCCCGAGGGACACGGTCGAACGCCTTCTCCAAGTCCACAAAGCACATGTAGACTGGTTGGGCGAACTCCCACGCACCCTCCAGGACCCTGCCGAGGGTGTAGAGCTGGTCCAGTGTTCCACGGCCAGGACGAAAACCGCATTGTTCCTCCTGGATCCGAGGTTCGACTATCCGTCGTACCCTCCTCTCCAGAACCCCTGAATAGACCTTACCAGGGAGGCTCAGAAGTGTGATCCCCCTGTAGTTGGAACACACTCTGTGGTCCCCCTTTTTAAAGAGGGGGACCACCACCCCGGTCTGCCAATCCAAGGGAACTGCCCCCGATGTCCACGCAATATTGCAGAGCCGCGTCAACCAACACAGCCCTACAACATCCAGAGCCTTGAGGAACTCCGGCCGAATCTCATCCACCCCCGGAGCCTTACCACCGAGGAGCTTTTTAACAACCTCGGCGACTTCAGCCCCAGAGATTGGAGAGTCCGTCCCAGAGTCCCCAGACTCTGCTTCCAAACAGGAAGGCGTGTCGGTGGGATTGAGGAGGTCTTCGAAGTATTCCATCCACCGACCCAAAACGTCCCGCGTTGAGGTCAGCAGCACACCGCCCCCACTGTAAACAGTGTTGGCGGCAGACCGCTTCCCCCCCCTGAGACGCCGGATGGTGGACCAGAATCGCTTCGAAGCCATACGGAAGTCGTTCTCCATGGTCTCTCCAAACTCCTCCCACGCCCGAGTTTTTGCCTCAGCGACCATCCGAGCCGCACTCCGCTTGGCCTGCCGGTACCTATCAGCTGCTTCCGGAGTCCCACAGGCCAAGAAGGCCCGATAGGACTCCTTCTTCAGCTTGACAGCATCCCTCACCGCCGGTGTCCACCAGCGGGTTCGAGGGTTGCCGCCACGACAGGCACCAACTACCTTGCGGCCACAACTACGGTCAGCCGCTTCGACAATGGAGGCACGGAACATGGCCCATTCGGACTCAATGTCCCCCGCCTCCCCCGGGACGTGTTTGAAGTCCTGTCGGAGGTGAGAGTTGAAACCCCTTCTGACAGGAGACTCCGCCAGACGTTCCCAGCAGACCCTCACAACACGTTTGGGCCTACCAGGTCTGTCCGGCGTCTTCCCCCACCACCGGAGCCAACTCACCACCAGGTAGTGGTCGGTGGATAGCTCCGCCCCTCTCTTCACCCGAGTGTCCAAAACATGCGGCCGCAGGTCAGATGAAACGACAACCAGGTCGATCATCGAGCCGCGGCCTAGGGTGTCCTGGTGCCAAGTGCACACATGAACACCCTTATGCTTGAACATGGTGTTCGTTATGGACAATCCATGACGAGCACAGAAGTCCAACAACAAAACACCGCTCGGGTTCAGATCGGGGGGGCCATACCGCCCAACCACGCCTCTCCAGGTCTCACTGTCATTGCCAACGTGAGCGTTGAAGTCTCCCAGGAGAATGAGGGAGTCTCCAGAAGGAGCACTCTCCAGCACCCCCTCCAAGGACTCCAAGAAGGGTGGGTAGTCTGATCTACTGTTCGGTGCATAAGCACAAACAATAGTCAGCACCCGTCCCCCCACCCGTAGGCGGAGGGAGGCTACCCTCTCACTCACCGGGGTAAACCCCAACGTACAGGCGCCGAGATGGGGGGCAACAAGTATGCCCACCCCAGCTCGGCGCCTCTCACCGGGAGCAACTCCAGAGTGGAAGAGAGTCCAACCCCTCTCGAGGAGACGGGTTCCAGAGCCAGAGCCATGCGTCGAGGCAAGGCCGACGATGTCCAGTCGGAACCTCTCAGCCTCGCACACCAGCTCCGGCTCCTTCCCCACCAGAGAGGTGACGTTCCACGTCCCAAGAGCCAGCTTCTGCAGCCGAGGATCGGACCGCCAAGGTCCCCGCCTTCGGCCACCGCCCGTCTTGCACGGCACCCGACCCCTATGGCCCCTCCCACAGGTGGTGAGCTCATGGGAAGGGGGGCCCATGTTTCCTCTTCGGGCTAAGCCCGGCCGGGCCCCATGGAAAAAGGCCCGGCCACCAGGCGCTCGCCAACGTGCCCCACCTCCAGGCCTGGCTCCAGAGTGGGGCCCCGGTGACCCGCGTCCGGGCGAGGGAACACTAGATCCATTTATTGTCAGTGCCTGTAATTCACCTAAATGCATAATTGACATTTCTAATATAAATTAAAGAGATAATCCTATTAAGGTTTCTGTAGTGACAGGTGGGGGATACACTTAACTCAGAGTTGCCACCCCAAGTCAATCCTACTTAAGGCCACATTAAGCCTCAGCGACAACTCTGATGATACTGAAAATGAACACTCATATGGAGAAACACAGCATGAGCATGCTCATACACACACAGACACACACGCACAAAGGTGTGGGGATTTCGGTGTTTATAGATGCGCTCTTGGACTGTGGTTACTGTAAATACATCTTGTAATAATCGGTACCATGATCTTTTCAGGGATGCTGGTATTGTATATCTATATATCTATTTGTGGGTTGTAGTTGTGTAGTTTTCAGTTTTCATTGTTTTCTTTGTTTTATCATCCTTTTTCTACCCTCTCTCTGCCTTCCTGCAGGTATAAAAGCGGACTAGGATGTTTTCTTGTACTTTCTTTATCCCCTTTTCTCTCAATCTTTAATCCACATTCTCCCTCTTAACTTTTTTACTCTTTTTTCATTTGTTTCTCTATTTTTCCCCTTTATTTTCCATCTCCATGTTCATAATATCTGAGAAAAAAACAATACCCACAGTAATTTCTAATAAACATTTTTTACACATATACATGCAGTATATCAAGTCGAGTACTATAGCAAAAGCCGTACTGCTCCACTTGTGAAAGAAAATCTGTTGTGCTTCTTCTTATTCAGACATAACTTAGAATAAGATAAAATCATGGCTAAAATCTACTCAATCATGTATCCATCAATCATAAACTCAAAAAACTATTTTTCTTATTGTATCCTAACATTGCATTGTTGTGTCTATTAATATTGCGTTTTATTTGTCCTGTTGTGTTTTATTGTGTTTTTAACAGTGAAGTTGTTGTCTGAGAGACCTATGTGATGATGTTTTGTGTTATATTTATATGTGTTTGTTGGATTAACGTATGTTACCTCTTCCTGCCCAGGAACTACAGATTAAATTTAGCCTGTAGCTGATTCTGGTATGGCTGAGTGCAATGCACTCTCCCTGTAAAATAAAAAAATAAAAAATAAAAATTCAGAGAGCCACTCTCCCAGTAATTTTAAATTTTTTTACTGAAAATGTTTTTAAAAAATGAAAAA
Organism: Apricaphanius iberus; assembly: GCA_028564705.1. Taxonomy (NCBI): domain Eukaryota; kingdom Metazoa; phylum Chordata; class Actinopteri; order Cyprinodontiformes; family Aphaniidae; genus Apricaphanius; species Apricaphanius iberus. The sequence continues at coordinate 1,676,024 of JAPXFQ010000231.1, forward strand.
ATTTGTGGATTCACCTTCTTATCAAATACAGCAAAGGTGTTTAGATAAGAGAGCAATATTTTAGAGTGGGGAGTAAAAGATCAAGCTAGTTATATATTTGCATGGCATTTGTCTTTTAAATAAGAGATTACCTAAACAGGAGGAACATTTCTATTTGGTTTGGTGTTGTGTGTGTTCCAGTTGTTGTCTTCGAATTGGATCTTTATATTTTAATTACACTTCTAGCAACCTTTTAATAAAAACTGGAGCACATCAAATTTTTGTTTTTTAATTTAATAAAAAGCTGAACACATGCATACCCCTTGTTGCATGCTGTCAAACAAATAAAGATAGCTAATGAGGCGTCCTAATGTGGGGCATTTTTAGTGGCTGTGTCACAGGTAATGTTGAATTTTACTATATTTGCTTTGGAAAATATACACTTCTTTACAAGGTAAAACAGGAAATCAGAAATCCTGCTCACAAAACCAAATTTTTTCCAATTATTTTCATGCTGGAGGGAATTTTTATCAATATCACTTTTTTGATCCTAAAGATTTCTTGATTAGTGTAAAAAAACCCGTCCCCCTTTTGTTTTAGCCATTTACATTTCATTTCATTTACATGAAATAAAACTTTGTATTTCACGATCAAAGTCCCACTCTAGTATCCTTCAGTTGTTGCATTGAGCAAAATCTAATCCACACATTGTATGCTTTATCGTCTAACACTGTGCCATTACTTGTTTCACGATGTGTATGAAGGGTTTAGAGTGTAATTTGATTGATTATTCACAGATCGTCTGAAGAGCAGGTAGGAGTAACGTCCATATTTTCACTGTAGCGCTTCAAATCAGTGCTAAAACACAATGGACCAAAAGAAGGACGTTGTCCTGTAATCCTCTTATTTTTTACCGAAGCCAATCAAAGACGTTATCCTCAGAAATCATGGAATCTTGAAAGCTTGCAATAAAAGTCAACAAAAAAGATTTCTCTCTATTTAGGCAATTTAGTTTTGTTCACACAGTTAAAATAACAATTATCACTTAATAAGCAGTCAAGTGAAACTAATTGCCGAATTGTTTCCATACTGGAAGTGAAAATGTGGAAAAGCAGCTCATGCTCCCAATAAAAATAAATAAGCGTAAAAAAAAACACCCTGTAACACACCATTTTCCTTTCTTTGGATACAAGTCAGAGTTTGGTGTGACAGCGGCATTACATCACTCCTATTATGACGGCAGTGAGACACAAGATCCAAAATGTTTTCAGTCCAATATGTTTTACTAAGCATATATCTGTACTAGGAAATGTTAGAGGATTTCATACCTCCTTCTGACTTTCTGCGGCCCACATCCACAGTTTAAAAAACAAGCAAAAAGGTGGTTGAGAAAGATGTACATTCAAAAAACAAAACAACAATTGGACAGGTTTTTTTTTTGTACCAATAAATTAAAATCTTCTTAAAATAAGTAAAAAATACAGGTAAAAAAACAAAGTATTAACCATGCTTTATTCTTTCACTTTATTTGTAGATAGGGTCAGAAACATAAATCAACTTTTAGTTAATAACAGATTTGGGCAAACCTATCCATTAGATGTGACTAAATACAGCAAGCATTTTTTAAGAAAGATTTTTTTGTGGCCCTCAAGTACTTTCAACTAGAAAATGTTGGCAGGACCTAAAAAGTTGAGAGACTTCTGCCATAAAAATAAATCTATGGAGTATTCAAAAGAGGATAAGAAAATAAAGCAACCCCCAACAATGCAGGCAAGCTGAAGGCTATTCTTGAAACAACCTGGGCTTCAGTGGAATCACATGCTGATCACTTCAATAAGGTTTGGGGTAAAAGAAGCTTCAAGTATTGAATGAATATACCTACCAAACTGTATGTAGTAGTGGGAAATATAAAAGATATAAGGTAGAAATGCTATACATTTATAAAGGTAGAGATTTTGACTATACCGCAATTAGACAATTTGATATTGTCATCAAGCTGTGCCTACATACTTTGTACCCGGTTTGCTTGGAGGAAAAATACTGATGGTCAGTGTTTGTTTTACACTAAATATTGCAAGTTTAACATTTGTTGTTTTTCATTTAACTTGTTGAACTTTGAAGCAGTTTTATTTGAATATGTGCAAGTTTCCTTTTGTGCGATGCAAAAATTTTAAATAAGTAAACAGTATAGCAGACAATCTTTTACTTTGTTTTCATTTGACTTTTATTTTATTTGAAATATAGTCTTTATTTATGCTGTTAAATGTTTGTAATACATTATTTTGACAAAAACATTTAAATATATTTTTAATGCATTTTATACAATACATTTTCTGTCACTATCATGTTAAAACCTTTTGGAAGTTGTTCTGCTGCAGTGTATCTGCAAAGAGCTCATAAACAGTAATTTTGACATATATTAAGAAAAAAATACTATATTGCAATAGATGTTGTTACCGTGCATGCTTTAGCTAATATCCCAATATAGATTTGAGGACATATCATGCAGCCCTAACTGTACGTATACATACTTTTCTGTTTTTGAAAGTTTCGTTCAGTGAAAAATTGCACAGTAGTGACTTGTTTTTTTAAATACGATTGGTCACTCTGAGTTGCTTATGTTTTCTTCACGTACATTTTTTCTTCGGCCTCTGTTAACTATGTGGACGACTCGTGTGTCAGAAAAGCCAGTCTCTTCTACATCACATATTGATGGTTTTATCCATCAGGAAGGATCTATATGGGAGAAATTGTATTCAAGTAAGAGTAGCACTACAACATACAACATATTTTTACTCAAGTAAAATTAAAACGTAAACTTCCAAAAAATTACTTGAGTAAAGGTAAAAAGCTATGTGGTAAAAATGCTACTTGAGCGCTCGGTAACATCTAATCCGAAAAAAAAAATGTTTAATGACTGACAAAAATCAAATTAAACTTTATTTATAAAGTGTTTTTCATACAGAGTTTTACACAAAATTGCTTTACACATAAAAAGAATGACCCCCGCATATACAAAATTTCCATGTCTCCCCACTCAGATTTAAAGCATGATCACAAAATACAAAGTTATGAAGAAATTCTGGAATTTTAAAGTCTAAAATGGAAAAAAAAGAAATATAAATGAATAACAACATTACACAACCATTTTTAAGCAGAAGAAATTATTTTCAAAGTAATTTATTTTTCCACTGTAATACCGATACTTACAGTAGGAAATTAATACATACAGTATAGACCAAAAGTTTGGACACACCTTCTCATTCAATGAGTTTCCTTTATTTTCATGACTACATAGTGGATTCTCAATTAATGTCATCAAAACTATGAATAAACACATGATGTATGGAATTACTGTATGTACTTAAACAAAAAGGATGAAATAACTGAATACATATTTTATTCCTCAAAGTAGCCACCTTTTGGTCTGTACTGTACTGTATATCTAGGAACAAGATAAAAAGTACTTCCAGTGACAGTTTATGATGTTTATTATGTATTAATTCAACCTCAAAATGCAGCAACAAGCTCAACGGACAGATGATTACATTAAAAACACATAGATTGTGTAGAAACAGGTGTCCTTTCATAAACTACAGGTCTGCGTCTGGTGTGTTTTTGGTTAAAATATGTTTGCTGTTCATTCATTGAATTTACTCACAGTGGGCAGAGCATCCAGACATTTAACTCAAGTAAGAGTAGCAATACTTCTCAGTACTATAACTCGACTAAAAGTGAAAAGTACAGCATAACAAAACTACTCTTAAAATCATATTTTGTCCCAAAATGTTAATCAAGTAAATGTAACTGAGTAAATAAAACAAGTTACTACTCCCCTCTGGTTATTGTGTTATTTGTGGAAATATTGCAGTGTTGTATTTTTACCCAGGATAAGAGTTTTGTTGCTGTTAGCCAATCGGAGGCAAAACATCTGCATATCATTAAAATGGAAAAGACTCCTAAGCCTTCCCTCTTCCGCTCACCCTCCCTTCTGAGAAACTTTTTTTTTTACAGAAAACAACTTTATAGCTATCCACTCAAACTAGAGACCACAGCAAATGTATTGGGAAAAACGAGTGAGTGAGACCTTTAATATTCTTTTTTTTGTTTGGCTTCTGAATCTGTTTTTTAATTTTCCCAGAGGAACTTGATGACACATTTTCACTACCCTGTGAATATGTGAGCGTGGAACCCATATTGATTTTGTTCACACTGCAGATTGGACCTGGGCTCACAACAGACTTCTTATAACGAACCTGACTGAGTTGACAAAACACACTGTATCTGTAAAACAACTTTGTTCCCCTGTCTTGATGACCTGGGTTTTAGTATCAAGAAAATCTATTGGGGGTCTTACGTTATACATATATATATATATATATATATATATTATATATATATATATATATATTATATATATATATATATATATATATATATATATATATATATATATTGTGTTTACTATACTATACTATATAAAACCTGTATTGGCAATTCACTTGGAGCCATTGTGTATCCTGCAGATAATCTATTTCCTGGAACACATTTCTGAACTATCTTTGACATTAAATCAAAGCTTGTTGAGTTCCCCTTCAGTGGTTCCACATTTGTAGAAGAAATAACGTTTAGAATGCTGGTTATGCCCATGAAAAGCTTACCAAATTATGCCAAATGGCTTTTGGTAGAAGTGACATGCTGTGGCGCCTATCTGACTGGAAAAGCAAAGGCTTGTCATCACTGGCTGCAATCTCATTCCAGAACATCAGAAATAAGTTTCTGTAATAGTAACCCCATTTCCACTCTTTGGAGGTAAATTCTATCCAAGATGTCAGTGCTCTGGGTTTATCAGTGACTACCGGATTAATTTGGAAATTGAGATTATATATAGGCCTGTCTGAAGTTACAAATTAGGAGAAGTGTGACCATCTTAAGGAGGAGGTTGTAGGATGTTGTGAATCTATAGCCAACAGTTCTTCAGCACATTGTTGAGCCCCCTGTTTATCAAAAATATGAAATCGTTAATAAGATGCCTGGGATTGATAGAGATTTGAGTAGTTGTTCCAAAAATGCAAACCCCAATGCATTTTCTTACAATTGTGACACAGTCTAAGGGTAAATAAATAGGCAATCCAAGAATCGAATATTTATTTCAACTAAGCATGCTGCAGCAAATAATTGATTAATCTCGGTTTAGGTGCTTGTAAATCTAAGCCAGAACAAGGGGCAGCATAAAAGCATCTGTAGCTCCCCAGTGTTTGTCCACATAACACCCCCCACCACCCAGTTCTCTGTCATTTTGAGAGCACACTCCCTCTCTCTTTTTCATTTGCGCCTCCTCAGACGTGGTCTGAATCTACAGTGAGCTGAAAGAGAGGCCAGGAAGACCCCCCGACAACGTTCATCAACGCCAACGCGGTGGTGGGCGTCTCCAGATCAGGAATAATAATGGACTAACAGTCTTCTCTGCTGTTTCAGCTTGATCGTCGCTCTGGCTTTTCGGGGAGCTGGAAGAAGATGAGCCCTTTCTCTTCGGTTGAGGAGGGTTTGCTGCTGTTGCTGTGTGGGGGAGTGGGCTACATCCTGTGGCGTTTCCTGTGTTTGTAAACTAGACGGTACAGAAAACGTCGGCGAGCAAACCTGGTATGTAGAGAATAAGTCTATTTCTCCAGCCTTCGTGTAATGTTAATCATGCATTTGGATGTACTTGTGCTTATTTTGTACAAACGTACACTAGGGGAAGGCAGTTAAGGGGGGTTAGACATTGTTACAGCGTCAGTGTTAGCCAGTGCTGGGATGCTAACAAATGTTAGCTTAATGGCTCGGGAGGGGGAGGCACTCGGAACGACGGCCATCACGGATGTCTTTTTAGCCCAGACTCGTCTGGAACTAGTTGAGTTTGTGTTTTCTGTATTTTAGAAGTCTAACGGGGAAGAATATGAAGCAGATCCAGCTTATGAGGTACATACTTTAGTGAAACCGCTGTATAAGACCGAAGTAAATATTTTCTCTGGATTTGTTCGGGTTTTAGTGGGGCTTTTTTGGGGCGAGGGCGCCACCGAGCAGCTAGCTTCTGTTAGCCAGGCTGGTCCAACAGCAACCAAACTAACACTGGGTTCAGAGGCAGGACGAAGGCCCCTACTGACTGTACTGTAAAATTACTTTCATTATAAAGCCCACATTTAGTTAGGCTAATTCTTTAGTTTTTCCACCAACAAAAGTGCAACAAAAATATAAATGCATCCCCCCTTTTTTTCTTGACTTATTAAATTAGCTTTAGCGGTCCGTTAGTTGCTCTTACTAATGTTAGCTCACATTAGTTGACCAACTGGAAAGCACAGCAGCTTTTGTGAGGTAAAATAGAGGTTATTCGCAGAAAATAAAACAGTTTGAAATTGAATGTCTTCGCAGCAGATTCATTGTTAAAAAATGACTTATTTTTTTGTTTCACTTATTCAAAAAGCATAATCCTAAATATGGTCTAATACAAATACAAAAGGGGGGATAAACTCACGCGAATTGTATTAAATCGGCTTTTTAATTAGAGGTAAATATTGTACTTTTAACCAGTAATCGTTTCAAAGCTTGAATATGTTTAGTCTTTGTATGTTTGGCATTTAATCCAAAGCGCTGTGTATTTGGTAGGTTAACATTATCAGAGTGATAAGCTAAAATGTATTATTTCCACAGGAGAGAGCATTATAAGGAGTTTAATATGAAGCTAGGATTACCTATTGATTTTACAACTTAAGACTGTTACGTCTTTTTTAATTTAAGGCTAAACTGTGGCAATCTATGCCCTCCAATACCTTAAAACAAGGAAAAACATCCCATATCGCAAAGGATCGCTTGTTTTATATTTTTTATATGTTGCCACAAAACATCTATTACATAATAAACGTTTTAGGGGTTAATATAGATATCAGCTAACTCATAGCAGTGCTTTTATTCAGACAATAACTTGCATACTTATTTGACTTTACTGTAGAATATAGTTGGTTACAGTTACAATAAAAACTGTCACATGCAAAAATCAACCTTACTATCAAACCCAATTATTTGAATTTAAAGAGCATTACATTAATTCTGAGTTAAAACTAATTGGGGGTGTACAGATTCACAATTCAAACGATTAGCAGCGACTTGAAACGTGAGTCGATAAAAGTAAAACGTGATAACTAGATGATAACAACATAAAAGTCCGGCGTACCACCCTGGAGATTTTTGGGGATGGACTTGCTGAAATATGTTGGCGGCAGGCAGCATTTCAGCCATGCAGTGTGAAATTTACAGGGCGATCAAACCTATATACAGTCTATGCTTCAAACCCTCTAAATAAAATTCATGCTACATGGCTGAAACGCTACCTGCCACTGTCATGATTCTGATTCCGGTGTGTGCGTAAACGCATTTTTAAAAGTGGATTTCTTTTCACCCATTGACACTAGTGCTTATAAACGATTTACTCAAAATCAAATGTAATAATCTTTGCATAGAGTCGCAAATCACATTCCTAATTGTAGACCGCAATATTTTTAATCGCTGATATAATAGACAGAATTCTGCCTTCAAACAAAATCACATTCAACTTGCAATATTTTGAAACAATATAGTTAGTTTCTGAAATGAAGTATTAATAATTTTCTTGTGTTCATACTTTAACATCTTTCAAGTTTTGGTAAATAGTTGAAAGATTTGACGAGCAAACCAAATTTTTTGTGTATATTTTAGTGTTTTTTTTCCCCTTGTGTTCTGTTTTCCGCATTAATATCGTTATCTTAGGATTTTCTTCTTTTCAAGCATCAACTGATGCAAATACATTTTTAAATTTTAGCCGCTTTTATTCACAGGTTAATCGTACTTGGGGGGAAACGGGGGCCAAGATGCGAAAGTTTTAGAGTGTTAGGCAGGATTAAATCCGGTATTAGCTACATTGAGTTCTGTTCATGTGTAAAGTATATTCGTTACGTTTTCAATCATTTGTGTGAAGAAAAATCATCTGTATACATTACCTTGCCTTGTATTATGTGTTCGTAAAAGCAGCCAATGAAGCAGTTGTAACTGTATGTCTGTCTGTTTCGTCCACATCCTCCTCTTCCTCAGTTTTAGTACTAGATGAGTGAGGTGGGTGTGGCTTCCCACCAGCCCGACCATCCTGACTGACGGATCTCTGGATGACCTTGTCCCCACCCCTGTCCCTGCGCTCACATATACCACAGCAATGTCACATCTGCCCAGCAGCTCAGTCCGCGACCATATGAAATGGGTTTGTTTTGACAACACCAAAGTGGTTACAAATCATTTTACATGCAGTCTTGTGTCACTCAGGATGTTGTCGTTTATGAATAGCTTGGCAGATGCCGCTACACTGACACTACTGTCTTAGATGCAGCTCATTCTACATTGCAGCTTCTTTTGTGCGACTTGATCCGGTTTGTAAAGTGTGGCTCCCCGTTTTGTTTCTTTCCTCTCCCATGTAGGCGGGTCTGCTTGGCTGCGAGGCTGTCCTTTCCAGCATGGCCCTGATGCAGGCCAGCACTATGGCGGCTCCACCTAAAAAAATGATGGCTCCGCTTGGCCATGCACCACCTCAAAGAGACGGAGCCGACCGTGCTCCCCAGAGCCATATGATCCTCCCTTCTGGAATGAGCTGTCCACCCCTGGTTAGGATTCTCATGGGGAATATAAAGAAGTAGAGGGGGTTCATATGCTAGGCTGTTTATTATGTGAAGACTTTTTTTAGATGTGATTCTGATGCAATATTCATAGTAAAAGCAGTTCTAAACACTTCTGTTACTTTTTCGGGGTATAATTTAGGCCTTTCAGAAATAGAATCATAAGACAAAACAACCGTAAACATTAGAGCGCCTATAAAACAAGTTAATAAGATGGTGGGGTGAACTGCTTACCATATAGTTTATTTTTGCTATAACTGAAAAAAACAGTTGAATAATTGGTCACGATTCTCGCTTGGTTTTATTCACGGTCAGAACCTGTGTTTACCGGGCTACTTAGAGACGCATGGAGGGGAAAACAGAAATAATTAACTTTCTCTTGCTCCGCAGCTTATCAGGAAGGAAGGTGAATTCCAAGCTCCCCGCTTGCTGGACGAGAAGGACATGAGGGCCAATGAAGACATGCAGCAGAAAAAAAAGAACAGGAAGTCCGTAACGCCCTGTAAAGTGAGAGAACAAGAAGGAAGGGGGGGGAAGGTCAGTGGCCTGGATTGTGGAAAGTTGTTGGGGAAATTCTGGTGTTCTTATTTCACGACCGTTCATTCAGCTCATCGCACATGTACCACGTTTGAGCGTTTAGCTTAGCTGAGGTGTGGGTGCCTTGGATCATCCAAGGGTGCACATTTTGTTTGTGTGGGGGTGGGGGGAGGAGCACAGGAAAGATGTGGAGGGGGTGGGTGGAGGTTCTCTGGAGAGGAAGGGGGGAGGGGAGCGAAGTGGAGCACAATGACTGCAGTTGTGAGCATAACAGGGGGAGCAGTAACATGAGGGCATCAGGCCATCTGACATGACGGTGTGAGATTTTGTGATTTAAAATTTAAATTGCGCACTCAGGAAAAAGCACAGTTTCTCTGTTTCTAAAGCCGTTCTTGGTGTTGATGTAGAATAAAACATTTACATTAGTTTTTATTAGCAGGGCAGTCTCTGATTAAAAGAACATCTGATGTTATTAATTCAGTTAGAAACGGGGACGGATGATTCAGGGATCCAGCTTTGTTCCCATAAAATCTTACTGTTACTGAAAAATCCAACCAGTCGCTCACAAAATTAGAGAATTATCTTATACTGGCATGGAAATATTTTCTAGTTTTATTTAAATGGACCTGTTAGTTAACACCAGGGTTCTTCAAATTCAGACCCACATGTTTCAGTTCTTTCTCTGGTTCAACACACAGGAATCAAATGACTGTTCATTAGCAGGCCTCTGTAGAACTTTGTCCTGCTGAGGAGGAAGTTGGACAATTATAATCAGCTGTGTTGGAGCAGAGATGCATTTAAAACGGGCAGGACACCAGCCCTTGAGGCCTGGATTTGGCGACACCTGGTCTACACCCTCAACAAGAAACTTTTTTTTGGGGTATTATATGAAACCATATCCATTGAAAGTAGGATGGAATGAGGAATTGTCGACATCTGTGACATCTACTACAATTGATGCATTTCCTGCTGTGTCACTTCTGAACCAGACATCAGAAGTGGTCCAAATCCCTCTTTACATGTGAACATGCTTTTATTTTGGAAATCAAGGTCATAGAGGAGCGTAAAACATAACATTGAATTTTTGAAATATCGAGAAAAAAATATCAACGTTTAATTATTCATGACATCACTTTGAAATGATTAGAATTATCCCCCCCCCAAAAAAATCCCCCTAGGCCTAAAGTCATTTAATATTTAAAGAAACAGTTATAACCAAATCAAACTTTATTTGTAAAACTGTTTTCATACAAGAGTTGCATCTCAATGTGCTTTCCCACTACACATAAAACCACATTTCCATCCCTCTCCCACATATTTAAAAGAGTGATCAACTCAACACCCCCCCCCCCCTCCCCCCCACCACCAACACATACACACACACACACACACACACACACACACACACACACACACAGACAGAGAAACAGTTTAAAGCAACAGTAAATGACATTGGGCCGATGACATTCTCACTTGCGGACATTCACTCTTACATACGTTGATAAACTTTTCAGTGGGCTTTATGTGTGGGCGACTGTCTTGCAATTGGAGGGTCATAGGTTCAATTCCAGCTTCCTCCAGTCACATTGTTGTTGCCTACCGGTGTATGAATGTGTGTGCGAATGGGTGAATGTGGCTCTAGTGTAAAGCGCTTTGAGTGGTCAACATGACTAGAAAAGCGCTATATAAATTCAGTCCATTTACCATTTATGTGTCAAATATTTTATTTTCCTTTGTCTGGGGTTGCCTGGTTAAACACAGGCAGTGAGGCAAATAAACTTATCCATGATATTGTTTTTTTTTTTTACTTAAATGCACATGTATGATGGTAAAATTTACTACATGTTGAGAATTTATATTATTATTACAAAGCCGGTATAAAACATTTTTGTTTGTTTGCTATTTTTATAGGGCACGGGTGGAGATGAGAACGGCCCCGCGTCCAAAGTACAGAAAAATTTTATTTGTGATCATTGTTACGGAGCATTTAGAAGTGGATATCACCTCAAGAGACATATCCTCATTCATACAGGTATGGTAAACGCTTGCAGTAGCTTGACTTCTCTTTGAAGCCAGAACTGTTTTTATTTGCTGAATATTTAAATCAAATGTTGAAAGAGGCCTTTTTAAGTTGGACAGAGTGTAGAAGTGTGCAGCAGCTTTGAGCTTTTCCAGTGCCCTGCTAAAAGCCTTGTTTGGTAATAGCTTTGCCTCACAGCTAACTGGTACCTGTGGGGGACTTGAACTAAAACTGGTGCTCTTCGGTTTAGGGGAGAAGCCGTATGCTTGTGCCGTTTGTGACATGAGGTTTATTCAGCGTTACCACCTGGAGAGACACAGCCTCATTCACACGGGTATGCGTCCTTCAGCCGTACCCATTTTACATAAATCTGACTACGCATGTAGCCTTCCACATAAATCAAGGGACAGATGCTGACGATTCATTTTTGTCTGTGGATAGTAATTTCCAACAAAGCCAGCCCCTGAATCTGTTATTCCAAATTATGATATGCAGTCTTTTTATTTGTCCCCAATATCAGAAAACAATGAATGAAAGCCATTGTGGTCCTGTAGTCCAGAGTCCATCATTAAAAACTCTGTTTGAATTTCTTGTAGTATTTGGAATAGTTTTGCTTTTATGTATGATCTATTAGCTTCTATAGTTGTACAAATTTGATAGTTTTGATTATTTTACCAATTAATTTGAAGCTTGGAGAATTTTTTTAAGAATAGAGGCAGGTGAGACTTTCTTTTCAGACTTTACAGATGCATTTAAATTTTTCTGTAGAAATTTTCCTGCTCTATACTGACACTTGTTAAATATTTTACTTGTTTTGAAAAGCAAAAGTGCAGTTTTTTTATACATAAATGTATGAATCTGTAATTTCTACTTGGTAATAATCTTTTGTCTTGTATAAGGCATGGGGTGGTACCATAAAATCAGGGTCTAAAACCTTCAATGAAAGTACCACTGTTTCACTGTAACTTGTGGTTTTCACTAAATTAATGCAAAATCGAATAATGTAATATTGTGTTTTTATTTAAAACAAAAGAGCAACAGTTATTTATAGCAGAGATGTGGTAGATAGAGATATGAACAAAAAAAGATCATTTAGTGGAATCTATTGCAATTATGATAAAACTGACAACAAACAATTAAATTAATCTATTTTGCTACATCTGTTTAATAAAAAAGACTACTTCACTGCAGTAGTTACCTTCAGTAGTGCAACTGTGCTTCTGAACAGTACAGAAAACATTTTAGTGATATTTTGAAAAACAGGATCTCATGAAATCAAAGGTAAAAAAGGTTATAACTGTTAAAACATCAATCCCAGTCACACCGCCATTGTTTGAGAATTGCAAATATAATTTAAAACATTAATTTGTCACAGGATTAACAATATCATTTCGCACATATTTTTCTCTCAGAATAAATTCCAGAATATTTGCCCTACCCTAATTCCTTCCGAAACGAGGAAAAAAAAGAAACATCGAATTAATAATTGCAATCAGAGTAGTGCTATCTTTGTATTTTGGTGGTCTGTGCCGTTATCAGTATTATATTATGGTATATCACGTGATCAACTACTAATAATTGACAATCCTTTCTTTAGAAAATCACGTGACTCAGGTATAGTGAGCATTGTCTTAATTTTTACAATTATGTTCAGAAAGTATTCTGATGTTGAATCCCAGCAGAAGTTTCTGTCTGAAATGCAATTTTTGGAGCGCTGACTCTTGTTTTCTTTAAGGATATGAGCAGATCAGTTATGTTAGGATTTCTCTGCATGGGTAGGAGTTTAATCACTAACGCAGTGTTACCTATTTAGCCTGACTTGTTCTTTAGTATGTGGTCGTTCTAGCTATTGAACAAAACCTTCATCCCTCTGTGCTTTAACAATGGAATTAGATCTGTAGAGAAGACTTTTTGATTGTGGACTTGATAATGGACTCTCAGTTGTGGACCCCAGTGTGCAGATTTTGGCCTGTTAAAGCACAGGCAACACAAATCATGCAATACATAGACCTTTTCTCCTATGTATATCCTTTGGTTTGTGTTGACGGCATCTGCATGGTGATCAAAGACCATGTTCCCAACATTTTATTGTGTACAGTAAAAGTTGAGAACATCAGTTGAGAAATGCTTACATAATAGTAATTATTGAAGACACTGTGGGCAAGTCAACCTTCTACATAGTTGTTCTAGGTCAATGCACCGTAAAAAATTACTACGATTGGCCTAATTCACCAATCCACATTATAATGACATTATTTACAGTTTTTTTTCTTTTGCCAACAATGCATCTGTCTTTTCCCATATACAATTTACACATTCCTTATTTTTTGTTTGAGTTTTCCCTACTTACCAGACTGACTAGCTAATACATGTATGCTCTGTGTGTGTAGGGGTGAAGCCGTTTGCTTGTTCCATGTGTGACATGAGGTTTTTCCAGCGTTACCACCTGGAGAGACACAGACTCACTCATACGGGTATGCGTTCTTTTACCGTACCCAGATTTTGTTTAGCTCAATTGGGTAGACTCTTAAGTCAGTGGATTTTTTTTTCACTGACACAAACACACATGGTGAAAGGCTGTAGGATAGGATTTGTTGCATCAAACACAAAAGTACCCCTCTCGATTAGTCATTCGTTAATAACCGTTAAAGATCTTGTAAAATTTGAAATTGCTTCCTTTAAGATGAGTTTGATACTCTGTGTAATGTTCATCCTTACAGTATTCAGACTGAAGAGTGCTTCAACAAGGTTATAGGAAATACTGTTTTAGTTGCTGATATTTAGGCGATTTCTTTTTATCTTGTTTTTATCAGCGTTTTTTTCCTAATTTTTTTCTGCGTTTTGTCTCACACACTGATTATTAGATATACACACACGTTAATGTAAGCTTAAATGCTTGATATAGCATGTTGGAAAACATTAACATTCCAGCTATCCTAACACTTTAAAATCTGCTACGGTTTGTGACTTACGCAATTTTAAATCAGTGAGAATCTTCTTAAACATTTAGGATTGCATTTTTTTCTAAGATAATGTTCTAGATCTAGATGTTAATGACTGCATCAAGAAACCGTTCAGATTTATATACAATTACCAATTTTTACTTCTAAAGATACACTAAACCACGTTTTGTCATTGCTGTCTTTTTTTTTTATCTAAAATTTTAAAACTGTTTTCAACAGTTTCATAGATGTTTTGTATGTGGCTAGGACTAAAGTAAATATCCTGTCAGATGATCTGTATTTTAAGAAATGCACATTGGTTGCTACAGTGTAAAGTCACTGAGCTAATAAAAAGGTGGACTTGGCAGCCATTAGAAAGGAAATTAAACAGTAAAATGGTTTCAAATTGACACTTTTCAAAAAGATGCAGTCATTCCAATCAATAAAAAGTTCACATTCAAGGTTTGGCATATTGGCGGTCAATATCTGATGTTATAGCAAATTGTGTATGATGTGCATTATGTCAACGCTTAAGTGTTAGATAAAGACTGTAACAAGCGTTGACAGGATTTCAAACAAAACTCTGAGCATAATGGACCTTGGGATGACATTTACATGGGTGAGAAGTTAGTTTTGACTAGATGTTTGGTCTATTCAGAGCGCTTTGAAGACACTCGAAGAGAGTTAAAGTGCTTTAGGGTGAAGGTTCAAATCTGAGAGTGGTCAGTCTAACAACAATATCTGAAAACCCTGTTGTAGTATTGCTGCAGTTTTAATCTTGAGCATTTAATCCATGTTTTTTTTTTAAATACATCTTGGCAGTGAAGCTTTTGCCATCTCAGCATCTATGCATTGTTAAAACAACCCTTATTACTGTTTTTTTTTTTATGTCCTCCATTTTATTTGAAAGTTTATCATCCCTGTTATTGCCTAAAATCTTTGCAAACATCCTTTAAATTCAGATAAAAAGTTAAATGAAGGCCTAGCGAATGCTGCTAAACTGTAATGAATTCCCTTTAATCCCAAAGTAACATGGTAGCTAATTTGTTGATGATCTGTGTACGTAGGGGTGAAGCCGTACGCTTGCTCCATGTGCGACATGAGATTCTTCCAACGTTACCATCTGGCAAGACACACCCTCACTCACACTGGTATGCGTCAGCTCACTCTAGATGTTTCCACCTAAAGCAAAGACTTAGCAGGTTTCGAATAGTATGAAAAATTAGCATTTCAGACGCTTGTCCGATGTATCCAGACATGTAATGGATTGGTTAAATCATATTATCTTTTAATGTAGCCATATGTATATGTAATGGGACGACTGGGTGTGTGAAATCCTGTGTTCTGTATAATTGTTAGCTTATCTGTCCTATTTTTTGCTGAGTGAAATAGCTCTCACCATACTCACAGCCACGGGAAAATAGCATTTACATGTTTAAAAATGTATAACTGCAAAAAAAGTGAATAGTTGATGAAATGTTTAAGGTTTCTTTTGAATATTTATATACTTTTGCATGTGTAGGGGTGAAGCCATACGCTTGCTCCGTGTGTGATATGAGATTTTTCCAACGCCACCACTTGGCACGACACAGCCTCACTCACACGGGTATGGTTTCACCCTTTTTCTCTTAATCAGTACCCAAATGCCCAAATTTATTAGTCATATGTAACATGAAATATTTCCTGCCATCAAGGTGTCTTTTATTGTTAACATGTATATGAAATACCTCTGAGTGTTTGCCTTAATCCTCGAAGGCAGCATATTTAACAGCTAAAACCTGCATTTTATAAAGCTGTAAAATATTCCTGACTGCACTGAAAGCGTTTTAATCAAGATCCCTGTTTTCATGAATGTTGACAGATTAGATGATATTAGTTGAACGTATATTTTGTGTGTTCTGGTCCTTCTTGGCATGTCTGGATACATAAAATACAGATGCATCTCAATAAATTACAATACAATTGATACAAAAAGATAAATTTAGTTCAGTGTTGCGGTACGAACAGTGATTCGTCACACACAGTAACATTTTACAAATCTTTGTCTTTTTATTTTCGTAACTATGGTTTTTAGTTGATAAAAACTGAAGATTCAGTTTCTCAGAAAATGTTAGTAATTCATAAGACCAATTCAAAAAATTGCTTTACACTACAGTGTACAGTATGCAATAAATACTTATTGGTACTTTGTTTGCATTAATTACTGTGTAATTACACACTATTAAACTTTGAACTGCAAACTTTAGATTAATTTGAATTCTGTATACACCGGTATAAAACATTTGGGCCGATGTTATCATCGATGCTATGACCGCTAACCGATATTTTCAAATATTATTTATGTTTTATATAATGCTTTACCTTTTTGACGCCTTAAACAAAACAAAAAAAGACACTGCTGACCTGCCTGCTTCTGCTAAACAACCAACAATCTTACATCGCGTCGCTGTCACTTCCACATGTCCAAATAAATACAGCAAGACTCCCCACTCCCATCGTCCAAACAAACAGCAACAGGATGGAAATAAAAATTGGATTTTAACATTAGCCCTGTTTTACTTATCAGACCGATACCTATATGTTAAATAAGAATGCTAATGTGGGACGTTACCATTTCCAGCTTCTTTAGCAAGTATCAACTCAGCAGTCCTCCCAGGATTGTGTAGGCTGTAACATGGGATAAACTTTTCCATTTTTATATTCGGGATTTCCGCCGTCTCCCGCTTATCTGGGGTCGGGTCGACAGGCAGCAGCTTAAGCAGAGACCCAGACTTCCCTCTCCCCAACCCCTTGGGGTCATCTCCTCGGGAGAAGAATTTCTGAGAAAGTCAATTTTTGGTTTCCATTATCTGTAAATCATAATTACACGAGTGTGTCATGAATCTCTTTGGTTTCAGTATTTGAACAAAATAAAAAACCCAAAAATCTTTTACTTCCCAACGATGTTCAAATTTATTGAGGAGCAGCTGTAAGTGTGTCCCACTGAGTTCATTTTGTTGGTTTTTATTAAAAAAACAAACTTTGTGTGTGCAGGGGTGAAGCCATATGCTTGCTCCATGTGTGACATGAGATTTTTCCAGAGATACCACCTGGCGAGACACACTCTGACCCACACGGGTAGAAGTTTTACTTATCCCTCTTTCTTGACACTGCTAGGGGTTATAGATATTTTCTATTGATGGTATGGGTCATTTGTATATGAGCATTAAAAAAAGCTAAGCACTTTCACCTTTTTTTTTTTATATATTACATTTAAGATGCTAACAGTTTTTCCTGTATTGTTTATATTTTATATACCAGCTGTTTTTTAGTTCTTAACACATTTGATCTCACATCTTTATGTCTGTACAGAAATAGCTGGCTATAAATATAAATAAGAATTTATAAAGAATAATATAAGTCAGTGTGTGTAAACTGATACTTTTTTGCCCACATTTGATTAGATTTTTCTTGTGTCTGAAATCTGGTGCTGTATACATTTAGGGGTGAAGCCATACGCTTGCTCCATGTGTGACATGAGGTTCTTCCAGCGTTACCATTTGGCAAGACACACCCTCACTCATACCGGTATGATCAATTTTTTACTGTGAAAGTTTTCCCATTTAAAGAAAAACAAAAATCAAACTTAGTCATAATCCCTTCTTCCCACTTTACTCTAATTGTACCACTATCGAATCATTTACTGCTTCTTAAGAGAAACTTTAGGCTTTGTTGGAAAACTGTCCACTGACGAAGTGATTCAGTCAGTTACCTTGACTTTTGACACTGTAATGGTACTTTTGCATGCATGTTGTTGGCCATTGCTTTTTTTTTCTTCAAAAAAGGACACATTACACTACAAGGTATATTAAGAGCTGTTCCACAGAGGATCAATTAAATAAATGTTGTCTGAGCAATTAGTGAAATGACTAAGTGTCTGGCTTCAATATGAAATCAACTGTTTTATCTTCTGGAGCTGCAGCTCAACTGCACTGCTCTTTTTAGCCTTTGTTAGTGTAATGTCTCTACCATCCTATTATTGTAAATAAAGCATGATATGAAAAGCTACTTGTATTTACTGAAGTTTCTTTTCTGTCTCGATGTTTGAATACCTGTGATCTTGTTGTGTTTTAGGGGTGAAGCCATATGCTTGTACCATGTGTGACATGAGATTTATTCAACGTTACCAGCTGGAGAGACACAGCCTCACCCATACAGGTATGCCCTCAGTCATATTCACCTCCATCCAATCGCTTCCCGGCTTTGGTTGTGCATGCAGTATGCATTAATGGTTGAATGGCTGCTTCAAACTCGAGTTTGTAATGCTTGTTACTACTATACTGGCAGTTGCCAATTACCCGTGGATTATCTTCGCAAATCGTCACTGTGTTAGAATGTTTTCCCCATGCTTTGTTTATGAAATGACATGACAACCAGGAAGGAAGTGGAAATCAGACTAGCATTGCATTACTGCATCCTGGAATGTCGTGGTGCATCCTACCAGATTCTTCCTGATTGAAATTGTGAAATTTTTGTTTTTTTTAACGTTTTTTTATTATAATTCAAGATTTCCCTTTTTGCCAGAGGCCTTTAGAGAGCAAAAACGAAGCTAATGAAAATATTTTAGCCATCTTTTTTTTATATTTGATAATAAATTCACCTACATTGTTGTGCAATGAAAAGTTAAATTCCTTTCCACAAATTGGAGAGAATACAGTTAGCGCTTTACAGTGATCAGTTATTGGTGGTTCAAGAAATAAATTAATCATCAGTTTGAGCTATTAAGTAATACAAAGAAGCTCAGTAATAATTCCAATTAAAAACACAGCAATAGATGCCAAGTAATTTTCATTTTTTTGTCGCAGAAATGATGATTCGTAATATACCCTAGAGATGTGTATTGGCAAGAATCTGGTAATAACGATATGTATCGCATTACGGGGAGACAATACAATATTTTGCGATAATATGAGTAAAGCTACTGGGATTTTGAAAACTGAACTTAACTCTAGAAAAACTCAAAGCATTCTAAACACTCCAACCCGTTTCATTCTTAAAACATCCAGTTTTATCACTAGATCTAGTTGATCTGCCGGAAGAATGAACGTGAAAACACCACAAACCACCAGCCATACTTTTAATTTTACTACAAAAATGAATGTCATAGTTAATGTTTCAATTTAAATTCTAAAAAAATAAAACAAACTGATACATTACATTAGAGTATTGATAGATCATCGTGATATAATTATTTTTGATGTATTAGTGTATCGATATTTTCTTATATCCATAAGTCCTGTAGCAAGAAATGTAAATTTAGCATATTAGCCATACATATAAAGCAAGCGCTGTGTGTGGCCATATTGTACAGGATCTGTTCTCAGGACGAGACTAAACTCTTGGTCATCACATTTTCTTTCCATTTTCTCAAGGAAATCAAATTGGCCAAATACCTGTACAACTTCGTCATTGTGTCATTTCACATTCAAAGTTATGATCAGGAAACAAACGTATCTACTGATCTGCATACATAATTATGTTTTGAAGCTATGTCTCACATATTTATACTGTTTTCTTAAGTTGGCTTTACTAAGATTTTAAATGCAATGATGGTATGACTGTAAGACGTTTTTTTTTTTCATGTCCTTTTCTGAGAGCACAACAGGTGCTCTAAAGTTGAAAACAGGTGTTTACAAACTGCCTAAAATTGTCTGCTGCTATCAGCGTAATTTACTTTGTCAAATCAAATCAGAAAATCCTTCTAGGATTTGTTGTGAATTTGAACACACTCAGGGTTTATTCGGCATTGCGTAAAAAAAACGGCTGCGCTAGTTGAAACGAGCCCCTCTGGAGATTCTGGCTTCAGCTGGTTGTTTGGTCATTTATAACCCCTCTATCTCTTTTATTTATTTTTTGTTTGATACGCGTAGATTTGGCCACCCGAATAGACGATCTTCCTTATTCAATGATGGTTCAACTAACACAATAGCCCAAGATTAGTTGCAGAGATTTGGATAGCTGGTTTCTGTGGCAAACTGGGATTTCCAGTTCAAACCAAGCGCTGATAGGTGCAGCCAAACTTTACTAAAGCAATTAGTAAAGTTTATCATTGATCATTTTTGGCAGTTGTGAGTTTTTTTTGTTTGTTTTTTTTTTATGCTAAAGCTCATACTTTGTGTGTATAGGGGTGAAGCCGTACGCTTGCACCATGTGTGACAAGAGGTTTTTTCAGCGCTACCACCTGGCGAGACACAGCCTCACTCATATGGGTATGCCTCTGCCAATCCTAAACCTGTCGCACGATTAGGATGCTGTAGTACGCCTGATCTAGTCTCTTGTATCTGCATTCATTCAGTTTCAGATGGCTTAATTTCCACTAGGTTGTACACAAGGCTCTTGTGTTGTAAGAGTGGATGTAGGACAACCCATTTTGTAATTTAAAACAATCATATACTTGTAAAGTACATTAATTAATTAAGTTATGACATTGGTTATTAACCACAGTAATAATTTAGCCCAATATTGGCTCATTTCTGTCACCAAAACAGGATATTTAGATTATTTTTGTTGCAGAGACACAAAAATAATGTTTAATATATTGCTCTGGGTTTAGGTGTGAAACCTTTTGCTTGCACCATGTGTGACATGAAGTTTTTTCAACGTTACCACCTGGCGAGACACAGCCTCACTCATACGGGTATGGGTCTGTCCACCGTCAGTCAGATTTTAGGGTGCACATTTTATTTGAATTCACTGCACATTTTTGCTTATTCACGTCTCTTAATTACAGGGTTCCTATAAAGTGTGGAATTCAGTTTATGTATTGTCCAGGTCTGGATATTTATGGGGGGGGGGGGGGGGGGGGGTAAGAATATGGAAAATATGAATCGGTATTTCTAGACCTATTTTCTTTCCTTTTTTCTTTGTTTCTTTATTGCTTTCTTTTCTTTTTTTACTTGCTATTTTTTTTTCTTTCTTTCTTGCTTTCTTCTGTGCGTCCATCCATCCATATTTGACTGACTGGAAAATTTCATATTCTAGAACAAAAAAAAAGTACTGACTCTTATGGAATCTTGCAGGAATATATATATATTTATTTTTTTAACATTAATACTGTGCAGGAACCCTGTAATTACAATGTTAGCAAAAGTCTAATGATATTGGGCAGTATTAGTAAGGATATGCAGAATAATTGTGATTCAGAATTTTACTTATTTTATTGTTGGCAACTTTAGCAATGTGCAATTGATAAGCCATTTTGTGTGGTTAATAACCAATAAGTTAAAATATTTATTACAAGTTTAAACAAGTGAAAAAGGAGGCAAAGTGATATAATATTGCTACTTTGCATTTAGGTGTGAAACCTTATGCTTGCACCATGTGTGACAAGAGGTTTTTTCAACGCTACCACCTGGCGAGACACAGCCTCACTCATATGGGTATGCGTCCGCCCACCTTACCCATGTCACTAAAATCAAACTGTGTTGATGTTTTTTAAGATTTTCTCCCTACAGGCTTACCTAGTCATGTATTTTCTTTCAAGCTGAATAGGACATTTTGATCTACCCAATGTAGGACCGTAACATTAAAAGAGACCTTTAGAGGTGACAGGACACAGGACTGCAACATCATCAGCTCATGTGATGTGTTAAATTGTGGAGTTTAATTGGTTCACATAGTTGGAAGTCTTCCTAAACGGATTCTGATACTATTTTCATGAAAAAAATATTTATATGTGGTTAACAACCCATCAATTCCGCTTATTTGTTTAAAGTGTTATGCTTATTGATGGATTGTGAACACAAGCCCAGACAGCTTTGTATATAATACTTTAATGCTCTGCGTTTAGGTGTGAAACCTTTTGCTTGTACCATGTGTGACATGAGGTTTTTTCAGCGTTACCACCTGGCAAGACACAGCCTCACTCATACTGGTACGCCTCAGTGCACTCGCCTCTCACAATATACAGGACACTGTTAGGTGGTCTGCATTAAATCAGTATCAGTAGTGTTTCCAGATTTTAGGGTTGGGTGATATGGACATTTTCACAATATTTTATGGTATTTATTACAAAAAGTCTCATTGAATTTAGCGCAGAATTATAGATGTCGTGAAAAATTTTACTCGTAATCGACCAATTCTAATCTTGATCTGCCTTGACCTACCAGCCATAGGTTCTGAGGTCCAATCTGCCTCCGTTACCTTAACAAACCACACAAAAACACCACCAAGGGAAGGAAGACTTAAAATTAGCCAGTTTTGGTATCAGTAGGCATCTAAAAGTAAGTCTGATGAAACACAGATGTTTAACCCCTTATCATTCCTAGGCCCCGCCCACGGGCCCACTGAAAGGTTAGTAGTTGAAAGCTGCTACTGTCTAAACAAGCTTTTGTTAATATACATGCATCTTATATCATTTCAAAGCTGACAGCCTTGTGAGTTCAACTATGGATGACAAAGTTATAATGACCGCCATAAGCGCAGCAAGCCCTTTTTTCAACCCTAACCCACACTCAAGAAGTGAAAATAAACTTTTGATTTTATTACTTAGTGGTCCGTTTTACATGATAAAACCGCTCCATCTCGATCAAAAACGTCTTTTTAGATCCATAAGGGTCCGTTTGGAATTCCTCCATTAAAGTTGTTGGTCCACAGCATAAATAAATCCTTAAGAATTGTAAAATAAGAGCCTAAAATTGCCCTGCCAAAGACCATAGTTTTTCTGATTCGTCATTCTGCAGATTTCTTTTAATCAGAATGATTTGGCACAGATTAAACTTTTTTTGGGCACCTTTTATCATTAGTTGATCATATGCGATGTAAAATGCTCATTTTTTGGTTTATTGCTGTCTTTATTTTGTGTGGATAAAGGTAATAAACCCGACTTTAGACCCAAAATGTTTTTAGGGTCATCACATGATTCTAAAACAATTTTTTGAGCTTGTATTTTTATATATTTTAATAAGCGGACACAAAATGTAATCTCTTCCACTGTATGAAAAATAATAAGTGGGCAACAATTGTACTTAGTAATATTTTCCCTGTTCTGGGACACATTTCAGAGTGTTTTCTTTCCAAAGAGACCCCAGCCATATCTCTACTCTAACTGGTTCAAGAAGAGCTCTCATTTTAATTTGGGTATGTGTTGTAAAAAGATTTTGGGTGGAAATTGCAGGAATGTTAAGGGGTTAAATAGAAACTGTATTTTTATTAACATTTTGGTACATTTCTGGTCCATTCAAGATGTGATAGAGCAATACTTTAGGGTGATAAAAGGAAGGCGTAAAGGAGAACTACAGTTTTGGTTTGTGTTGTCTTGAGTTTCAAGCCTGTTTGTCATCCAACATGTCAGGTTAATAAAAACGTTGCTGACATTTTAGAAATGTTTGAGATGAGGTTTTGCCTTACAGCTGTTTGCACATACTAATGCTAACCGGGCTAATTGCTGACATTAAGACACTAAAGACAGTTTATTATATTACCTCCATATAAATGTTCAATCCATGTTTGTCGCACCTGGATTGATGTTGCCTCTTCTCCAACTATGACTGCTCAATTAAGAAGCAAATAAAAATGCTCCTTGTTAAACAGAAATCAGAATATGCTGAAATCTGTATTGAGAGTTTGATTTTACAATTGAAAAGGGGGAAAAAGCCATATCATCCACCCCTACATGGATCCAACTGTGTGCAATAGTTTGAAACGGAAGTTTTAATTTGAATCATTCAGATCTAAAAAGTAATCAAATTGTTGACTGAGGATAACTCGTTCTCTTTTTTTTTTCCTCATTGTATGGTAGTGTTACGATACTAAAATTTCAACCTCAATTCGATACTTAAAAAACGTGATATTCGATTTTGATATTTATATATTTAAAAATACTAATTTATTAAACAAGTAGATACAACGAATAATAATCCTTTTATCTTGCTACAATAATTTATTGTACAAAAATCAAATGTAAACAGTTAAGTGTAAAAAATTTCACTTGAACTTTTCAAGTATCAGCAGTATTTTTAAAAGTGCACATAAAAATCTAGTGAAAGATAAAAAATTCAAAATATAGACACCATAGAAACAGAATATCTAATTTCTATACCCATTTTAGTATTGATTAATATTTAGGTATTTATCATTTTGACAACACTATTGTATGGTAAATTACACTATATTATCATTCCTACAGGAGTCTTTCATAGCTTTTTAATTTGCTAGATAATTTAGCAAAAACAACTTTGGCCCTATGAAACATTTAGTGTCTTAAACAATCCATAATATAAGATTGACGAAAACGTCGCCATCTGGCCTCTACTTCTAAATTTCCTGTTTCTGGATTTTGGTTTTTATACTTGTTAGAAGCGGCTTGCTTTGACGAATTTTGCTTTGTTCGAAGACTTTAACTGATAAAGTAATTATTCTATTACCAAGTACATTAAACTGATCTTATAATTAGTAAGATTCTAACTCAAACACTAAAGTGATTCTGGTGCCTTCAAGTTTTTAATTATAACTCCTTAGATCATAAAACTCAAACTAAAGGATCAGTCCTTTAGTTCCATGATGCTAATTAGAGTTGTCTGCAGTTAATATTCGAAACGTGTAAACATTTGTGTTGCATGACTTGGAAAATGTGTGGTTGATAACTAATAATTCATAATTTGGATATGTTTGTTAAAGAATGGAAATGAGAGCTGAAGTGATATAATAGTAATATTGCTACTTTGCATTTAGGTGTGAAACCTTATGCTTGCACCATGTGTGACAAGAGGTTTTTTCAACGCTACCACCTGGCGAGACACAGCCTCACTCATATGGGTATGCGTCCGCCCACCTTACCCATGTCACTAAAATCAGCTTTTTAATGCATTATGAAGTTTCACTTATCTCAGAATATAATTTCTTTTCTGCTAAAGTAAGGGATACTTTTATTTGTCTTAACAACGGAGCATAGTGTGTTAAAGTAACATGTAAGACAAGTTTAGGACTGAATATATCATCAGCTCATGAGATGTGTTTAGAAGTGGATACATAATCTGACAAAAACACAATGTCTTTATCGCATTCAAAAAAATTTAGTCTTTTTTTTTAAATTTGAACGTTTTTGACAATTGAGAAGTGGTTAACAACCCATCAATTGTAAATACGAGTTTAAAGTACATTTCTGATTGATGGATTGTGAAAGGTGAAGTAAACCCCCTGAAATTAACGTGTTGATGCTCTGCGTTTAGGTGTGAAACCTTTTGCTTGTACCATTTGTGACATGAGGTTTGTTCAGCGTTACCACCTGGCGAGACACAGCCTCACTCATACTGGTACGCCTCAGTCCACCTGACCTCTTGCATCGCTTACAGTACTGTGCGAAAGTTTTCGGCTCTAAAAGTAAAGCGTGCATGTGCGATGGCTTAGGGACTCTCGTTTTCAGCAGGTGGCAGGATCATGGTGGGAGGGGGAAACTTTTCTGAAGCACCTAGAGGGAGGCTAGTAATGGTGGATAGCCAGCTAGATAAAGCAGTGGGCAGAAGCCTAATCATGCGTTAGTCTGGCCCAGTCAAAGTCCACACTTGGATTCCTATGAGAATCTGTAGGAAAACATGAAACCTGCTTCCAGATGCTGAGAAGCTTAAAAGCAAAGTAATTTTTTTTCTTTACAGCTATAGGCTTCTTTTAGTTGATCTATCACATACATTTCCATTTAAATACAACAAGTTCATGGTTGCAACTTTGACACAAAATATGAACATATTTGTTTGTACAATTTGTGGTTTACCTCCTATTTTTAACAGAATACAGACAATTGGCCCAAGACTATTGCACAGTACTGTAGTTAAAATATAACTGAACCATAGTTGCATGAATGCTTATACTCAAACAACAAAATGCACATTACATTCTTGTGTAGGATGAATTCACTATGCGGGGCTAGCTTGAGCTTAAACCCTGTGTTTCTTGCTGCTGTGGGTGGTAGGGCTAATATATTGCTCTGTGTGTGTAGGGGTGAAGCCGTTTGCTTGTTCCATGTGTGACATGAGGTTTATTCAGCGTAACCACCTGGAGAGACACAGCCTCACTCATACGGGTATGCGTTCCTCTGCCGTACCCATGCTACCCAGAAAAGGCACCGGTGCATGAACAACAAACTCGAGTTTGGATTGTCAAGTCATTTGATGGGATGTTGAACCAGCCTAAAATAAACTCGCCCCAGTTTTGTGGGGCCTTTGTGTTGCTTAGATCTGGGCCATGAAATTGAGAAATTCCACTCTGATCTACACATAATGAGTTGATGACGAGGCCTTTTATAGAAAAGCAGTATTCAGAAACTCAAAGTAGTCAGATTTGTCACATTCAATAGTTATTTCCACCCAAAACTGATTATAAGTGTTTAACATTTATTGTATAAAGAAATATAAAATAACACTGCACCATTTTTTGCTTACTCTGGACTCTAAAACTGATGCATTGATTGTGTATTTGTGTGCTCTTTTAGGAGAGAAGCCATTTGCATGTGACATGTGTGATATGAGGTTTATTCAGCGCTACCACCTTGAGAGACACAAGCGTGTTCACAGCGGGGAGAAGCCTTATCAGTGCGAAAGGTGCCAGCAGGTAAGTCTGACTGAATTTTAACAGCAAAAAGCTTTGCTTCTAGTTCAGTGAGTTTTAAAGTAGGACATGTTTTTTGTCCAGTTATTTTTATTATTGTATTTTCATAATGACAGATGATAATTTACTCAATACATAAACGTAAACATCTACATGCCCACGCACATCCATACTTCCCACAATGAAGAGTTATTTCTAAACGAAGAGATGAGTGCAGACCCCATAACATCTCA
This sequence comes from Apricaphanius iberus, assembly GCA_028564705.1. Taxonomy (NCBI): domain Eukaryota; kingdom Metazoa; phylum Chordata; class Actinopteri; order Cyprinodontiformes; family Aphaniidae; genus Apricaphanius; species Apricaphanius iberus. The sequence goes on from JAPXFQ010000231.1 coordinate 1,702,989, forward strand.
TCAGCAGGGACATCATCACATTTAACCAGCCTAGTAATTCCTCTGATCTGGCAGCGGTGCGTTTGCTTTAGCTTAGCATAAACCAATGTAAGTTAATAGGAACTACTAGCATGCTAGTTCAAACTAAAAGCATTACTCTAAATGCGTTTGTCACTTTAACATAGATTTATAGTATATGGTGTGTTTCCGTCGCTCTTCCTAATGCTTCTCTTTTCTGTCTCTTCAAGAACTTTTCACGTACAGACCGGCTGCTGCGGCATCGGCGGTTGTGTCAGGGTCGCAGCGTAGCCAAAGTAGAGAACCAGCCATGCTGTGAACCACGCCCATATCCGCAGGAGCCCCCACCGGCACCCCCAACCTGGAGCCCCCTGCACCCACCTCCGGGACGTCTGGCTGTCTGACATTACGCCTTCCCGGGATCCATAACGTCAGCGGAGATGGGACAAGCCACAGGGTTTCCTCCTCTCGCCTCTGTGCAGAGTGGCGCCACATTCTAGCGCGGACCACTCCATCAGCTCCAGTCCTGGGATTATAAATGACAATGGGGCAGTCTTTGTTTTTTACTTACATTTCACTGTGTTCCCTTTTCTTCCACGTTTTTTTATTTTATTTTAAATGAGACTTTTTCTGTGATGAACAGTGGTCAATGGTCCTGTTTTGTACTTTCTTTTTATTTTTTGTTCCCCCAAAAAAGAGAAAAGGTTTTTATTGTTCAAACAAAACCTTCATTTGGTGGTACGCCATGGGAGGTGAACTGGATATTGTTTGACCTAATGTATCTGCAAAAAGAAATGGTTTGAAAATATTAATGGAGCTACTTTGTAATTCTTTTTTTTTTCTCTTAAGTGGCCCATTTTTCCTCAAAAGAATCGTCACTCAGGCTTGATTTGTAAAACTGAGCTTTCCCTCCAGATCGAGCTTGGAAGATTCCCTGCCGTCTCATTTGGGACGAGTTTGCCAAGACGGTGCTGCTCATCACGAGTTTCTTACTAAAAAAGCAGCCAGGAGCGTCTGGCACTATAAGTGTTTTGATGCACTTAATTCTGTCGACTGGATAAGCAGGGAAGGCCCAGTTTTAATCAGTGTAAATAATTATAAATGTGTATTAATCTAGATTTGACATGAGTGTTCTTTTTATGTGTAGAATGGGCCAAAATAAGAGTAAAAATGGAGGTTAGTTCAAACAGTCTATAAGTTGAGTTCAGAGGGAAGCCATTTGTTTAAAAGAAAACAAAAGGTAAATCCATGTTTGTAACCCAGATCAATTTTTTGTGTCGAATCACTAGTTTCTGTCACTGAGGACAGCAGTGTAACAATACTTCTACAAATACTGTCAATTCACCTGTGTGTGTGTGTGTATATATACGGAGATCTCCAGTGCTGTCAGAAAAATGTCTCTCCCAGAATTTGGGTGGAAGCCGGGTGCAGGTTGGCCTCTTTGGGTCTCACTGTTTGTACAGCTCGTCACATTGTGAGATTAGCAGCAGTATACAAGATATTGTGGCCTTAGTAAGTTTGTTATTTTTGTTGCCTTTAATTTTATGCTGTGTTTAAGGCCCAGAAGCATTTACCAGCCTTTCATGTTTGTTTATTTCTCTTCTTCTAAAATGACTAAACTCTGTTATCGGTCGCCGACGGCTTCAGAAAACAGACTTCATTCTTTGTGATGAAAATTGATATTTTAGGTCATTATTATTATTACTGCTTATTTTGTTATGCATCATACTGTCCTGAAAGGAGTTCTCAACAATTTCTAACCATTTTTTTTATTCTCTCTCTCTTTCATGATACGTGACCGATGTGTAAAACGTAGATCATGTCATTGGGTTTAGCCTCAACTTTAAAATACACGAGTTAGTTTACTAAAAGCCACTGTAATAACGAGGTTTCTTCTACGTATCGTGAACTTGTGAGGAAGTCTGGAGCTCATCGAGTTTCCCAGTCCCACTTTGTCCAACTCTGGTCCTGAAACGCCAGTGTTTGACTGAGAAGTGCTGCAAACAGGCAACCTGTTTGATCTGTAGTGTACAGAGCTTGGTGACATTCTATTGAAGCCATTAACTAAATGTGGAAGCTTTATGTGGCCTCTATATTTGCTTCAATATAAGTTGCAGAGTAGTGGGGAAATAGGGATGGAAGAAGTTGTGCAGCTAATAAAGTGTGCATAGAGAAGGGTTCTGTTTGAAGTGACTTGATTTGGATGAAATTGTGGCAGAAAAAATGGCTGAGTTTTAAAAATGCAGTAATTTGCTTTGGAAACACTATTCCCAGCCTGTGGAACGATTCCACCGGTGTGTGCACATATAAAAAAAAAATGCAACAGGGCAATACAGTATGTAGTCGTTACTTGTTAATACCCGTTTGTCATTTATTGTTTCTAGTATTTTAATTGTTGAAACGCAATAGAATCTTTCCACCTCAGATCCTGTTTTGTTGTTTTCAGACCGATCAAAGGAAGGATTATCTCATCACATTTGTATGATTGTTTCAAGGACCTTTTTTTTTAAAAACAGATGAAATTGTACACTGGAATGAAATGGAGAAACATTTTTTTTTTTTTTTTTAACCTGTTGTAGATTTTAGGTTTTTGACGAGTTTGTTTTCTCATTGACAGAAAGCGAAGAGGAAGATTTGGATCAGTACAGTTGGGAGCCCAGTATGTTCTGTAATTTTGACATATGATGTATCACAGGAAAATGTTGCTTTTCTTATACAAAGTCCCTGGTATTTGTAGTAAATTATATTGATAATGGTATTAGATGAACAACAGCATAACAGTAGCTATCACAGATTAGTTGTTTTCTTTATTAGTCTTGCATGCAGAGTTATGGTCCTCAGTTAAGATGGGATCTCTATTGATTATTTTGTGTAGGAAAAAGTGCATAAGAATAACTTCCTAAAAAAATTTACAACGAATTATTGTAAAAATGGGCTAACTAATATGTACCCTTGTGATCCAATTAGTTTCAGCTGTATGAAAATCAGAGGAGAGGCTTCTTACTATTATGCTAAAATAAAGAATTTGTAAAGGACTTGTTGGTTTTATTATCTTCTCATGGTTATTACGCAGTCTTCAATAATATTATTGATAAATATGGAATGTGGTAAATTGAAAATCTGGTATTTTCTCTGTGGATGATCTCAAGCCGCTTTGTTTGTATGACACTAAACTTATGGGTGTTCATGGACTATCTCTCTTCTAGGTTTCCAAACAGTCTTGAACATGTTTTTTTCATCAGAAATAACTTCTATCCTCCGCTCTCTGATGGTAAATGCAGAAATTGTCGTTTGCATGCTGCCATCTGGGAGCAAGCTCTGCAACGGTTAGGTGAATCCTCTTTGGAAGGCTGTCATGGCCCCTTGAAGGACTTTCTTGGACACTCATAATTTTTCAAATGACCGTCTTTTTTGCTGGACGTGGGAGTAGTGGCAATTCTAGTCTCATTCAATCAGATTCACAGAAGGGTGACTGCTGCTTTACACTATGGCCTGATTTATTATCAGATTTTCAATATTTTCTTGCAAGGCTTAAACACGGTAATTTTATTTACTTAGCAAATAACTGCATTACATTTTCTAACTTTTTAAAGCAGCCTAGACTCAATGCTAGCAGAGGACCGAATTTTATTGGGTAAAAGTAGATTGGAAAAAGATTTACTTTGCTGTAATTACAGCAGTATTGCTGTAGATGGCACCAACACATTCTGGATAACACGCAGAGGAAGAAACGTGTTCCTCTTTGTGTTCAGATCCATTAAAAAAAACATTTCTTGATGCGCATTTCCAGCTGAACAAACAGCGACCTATTTGAACATGTTGGACGGCAGCACCTCTGGGAATGAGGCGGGGCTCGCAGCTTTACAGGAGCGGCTCTCCGAGGCTGCAGACGGGACCCCCTCCTCCAGGTTCCTGCAGGCTGAGCTGGAGCTGAACGCCCACCTCCGGGAGCTCACCTTCACGGAGCCCGTCCGCTACGTCTACAACCCGCTGGAGTACGCCTGGGACACCCACCGCTGCTACGTGGAGAAGTACTGTCAGCCGGGACAGCAGGTCCTGTTCCTGGGGATGAATCCTGGACCTTTCGGGATGGCCCAGACCGGGGTGAGCACCGTCAGCAGGAACGCCATTTACATTTGTGTCTCATGTGAGGAACCTAAAGAAGGAGAAGAAAATTATATATTGGTTTTTAGTAGCCTATAGTTTTTTGTTGTTGTTGCAAATAGAAATCCTCAACATGTGGCGTGCCCCTAAAAAAGTGTAAGTAATTACCTTCATAAGTCACCCAATCAGTGTATAGTAAATATTTAGTAAATACAGCGGTGTATTGAAGGTCTTAAGAGGTCATAAGAGGAGTTTCAACAATATCACAGTGAACTGTTTAATCCACCTGATAAATGTGTATGGCACAATTGCTAACCTACCAAGACATGGACCACCTAAGGCAAGAGTCCAGGCGAGGAGATCCTTAGAAGCAGGTCCATGGTCACTCTGGAAGAGCTGCAGAGATCCAAGGCTTTCTTGGTAGAATATGGGGAGAGGACAGCTACTAGTCAAGTGTCCCATAAATCTGGCCTTTGTAGAAGATTGGTGAAAGAAAGCCATAAGAAGTCCTGTTTAAAGTTGATAAACTAATTAAAATACACCATAAACATGTGGAAAAAGGTTTTCTAGTCAGTAGAGACCAAAATGTAACAACAATATGCATAAGCCTATACACACTATCCCCAGTGAAACATGGTGGTTGCAGGAAATGATGATGCTTTTTCAGTAGGGGGCAGGGAAGCTCGTCAGAGTTGATGGGGAATATGAAATTATGGTGCAATCTTGTAAGACCTGTTAATGGATGAAAAATTATGTTAATACACAACTAGACACACAGAGGGACAGTTATTTTTTGGATTAAACCATAATATTGTTAGTATGGCCCAGCCAAAGTCCCAAACTAAATCCAATTGGATATTTGCTGCAAGAGTGAAAAAAATCTTAAGCCAGAATCCCTTTCCAAACAAATATAGATGAGCTTGAGCTGTTTCAGAGAGATGGGTGAAACCTTTTATTCTCTAGACTTGTAAAGCTGTAGACACCTGCAACTGCAATTATTGCACAAGGTGTGTTTATAAAGTGTTATTACCTGGGCAGTAAAAAATATAGTTTCATGGGAAGAGAACAACTCGGTCTGTGTGTGGAAACATTTTAGGAAAATTGCCAACTACAAGCCGGAAATCCCCCACACTACTGACCACTTTTTCTTGGCCAACACCCTAAACTACTTTCACTTTTGTTTTGATGAGACATCCAGCAGCCATCACACCTCCACCAGTCCCAACAATAGAGACGCTATGGACCCTCATCCTCCCACCTCAAAGCCATCACTACCATCAAAGATTTCACCTACAGCTCCCACATCCTTACCCCACACCTATCAGTTACCCCATATCACCCTCTTACACCACAACCTTTCATTTTCATAAAGCAGATGTGAGGAAGCGGTTTAATGCTTGGAAAGCTCCCTGCCCAGACGGTGTGGAAATGAACTGGCCCCAGTGTTTTCAGGCATGTCATGTGCCTCCTTGCTTCAAGACCTCCAACATACTCCCTGTCCCCAAGACGCCACGGATCACTGGACTCAATGAACTGTGGCTCTCTGACATCTATGGTCATGAAGTCATTTGAGTGCCTGGATCTCTCCTATCTTAAGACCCTCACGGCCCCCCTCCTGGACCTCGTTCAGTTCTGTAGATGATGCCATCGACAAGGCTCCACATTTCATCCTGCAGTATCTGGACTCCCCAGGAACTTACGCCAGGATCCTGTTTGTGGACTTCAGCTCTGCCTTCAACACCATCCTTCCAGACCGTCTCCAAGGCAAACTTTCCCAGATGAACGTGCCCGATCCCATCTACAGGCGGAAAATCCCGGACCATCAGCATCAGCTCCCCCTTGGGGCTGTGTTCTTTCTCCCCTGCTCTTCTTCCTTGTACACCACAGGTGTCAAAGTCAAGGCCCGCGGGCCGAATCCACCATGGCCAATGATGTGGCCCTCTAAACTGTAGAGGAACATATACATAGAACTTTTTAGTTTTATGTATGTACACCTAAATACACTTTTATTACTCAAATCAGGGATTATTTGAATAGTCCTGAATCACATCATTATGAAAAGATGTGCAGTTTCATTTAATTTTAAGAAGTACTTGTTCAGATGGATATTTATTGATGTTTTAGCGGTTTGTAAAATACAGTTTAAACATATAGATAAAATATAGATAAAAAGCATATCGATAAAAAAATAGTCATATTGATCGATATAGATAATTATCGGTAAAAAATCACATAATGTAAAAAATATATTTTAAGTGCCTCCCCAGTCATTGTGTTATTCTTCAATGAACTAATTTTAACTAAGAATTAAATTTATTAAATTTTCGAACAGTTATTTTTATTATACGTAAGATTGTAAGACACAGAAACAAACCAAGAGACCTGAGCAACATCAGTAAATACAAAGAAAAGTAATATTATTAACCATTATATATATATATTTTTTAATCATGTTAGTAATTTAAATTAAAGGCTTATTATATTCTTTTTAATCTTTTGAACGTTTTATGACACTTTATAATATTAATGGCTGAAACCCTTGGTTTAGTTTGTCAATAAAGCTTATTCAAATTCTCTTCAGCTCTTCAGCTGTAAGCTAACGCTAACTAGCTACCAACCAGTGTTGATTGGCTCCAAAAATGCAGCTCAGTCACTGAGAGCTGAAGCCAGCAGGTCTATCCAACCCCTGTTGTGTTTTTTAATTCGTTTTTTCGCTTCTGAGGACCGGGAGCAGAACCGAGGGGAGATTTTAACAGCCACAGATATTAGCAACGCGACCTGGGTTATGCTGCATTCACACCGCCCCATGCGTCAGCGTCGGTTGCGGCAAGATTACATGTAAAGTCTATGGTAGAGTACGTCAGAGGCCGTCAAAGTCTCTGCGGTGCGTTGAGTACGTTGGCTCCATCAACGACGCTTGCGTTTCATACGGCAACGTACCAACACATGCGTCACAGTAGTTCAGCAAGCTGAGCTTTTGACGGATCCAACGCAGTTAACGCACTGCGGCAATCAATCAGAGCGTCTCACTGTAGTGATGTCACTATACATGTATCTTGAATGAAGCGCGGGCCCAGTGAAAACATTTTCAACAAACACAGATTTAAAAAATCGTAAATAACACTTACCGAAGACAGATGGACAGGCGCTCCTATAGAGGAACGGACAACCTGTAGTTGGTGTCCTGGTAGGAGATTTAAGCTCCGATGCGGCCGAGGAGGTCATAAAATTAGGTGCAGGACAGACGGAATGTAGCACTGAAAGCGAACCTCATCCATACGCAGCTCCTGGAGTAAATGGTTAAACTCCCCAAACTCAGAACGCATCTGAATAATGGGCGCTAATGGACCCGATGTCAGCGTTCTCTAGCTTTATCTAGCTAATGAAGCCAAGCCACTCTCTCAATACAGTCCACCATAGTTCAGAACGTACGGCAACAGAGGAAGCCCATGCGTTGTTTTTTCCTCAGAAGCAGGCTATGGAAGCCAAAAAGTACATACGTCAAACTTCATCCGTTGGATGTGTTGCTCGACGTACCCAACGGATGAAGTTTGAATGCAGCTTAAGTTTGTGTCTCTCTGTAATGCGGGATTCAGGCCGCATTCGTCGAGCACTTTCAGTCACATGACCCTATGTTTCATATATATAGCGGCAATTTTTACCTGCACTGTAATATATATATATATATATATATATATATATATATATATATATATATATATATATATATATAAATCTTTATAATTCAGCATATAATCTACAGTTTATTCATCACTATTCACTTTACTGTCACTTTAGCACACCCTGCTGGTTATGTGCTGCATTAACGTGGTTATAACGTCTCAGTTCTCTCCAACTTGTATATTATTGTGATTTTGCGTTAAATTATAGTTTCCCCTTCCTTTTTAATTCTACTTTTTGTTATATATTGCATGTTTAGAAGTACCACAGCAATTTCCTAATGGTGTGAACCTGTTCAGTGATATGACAACAAAACCTGATGGACAACAGTACGCTATGGAAACATAAAATGACCTATAAAACAATTAAAGCAAATCCATGAAGGACTTTTTTTCTGCCTGTTTCAGGTCCCGTTCGGGGAGGTGAAGTCAGTTGTCGACTGGTTGAAGATCTCAGGTGAGGTTGGTCACCCTGCTGAGGAGCATCCAAAGAGGCGGATCCTGGGACTCGGCTGCACGCAAAGTGAAGTGAGCGGCGCTCGTTTTTGGGGTTTCTTCAGAAAACTGTGTGGCGAGCCCGAGCGGTTCTTCCGCCATTGCTTCGTTCACAACCTGTGCCCGCTGATCTTCATGAGCGCCAGCGGGAAGAACCTGACGCCCCCCGAGCTGCCTGCAGCCGAACGAGAAGCCCTGCTGTCCAAGTGTGACGCAGCGCTCTGCAGAGCGGTGGAGGCGCTCAACGTAACCATGGTGATCGGTGTGGGGAGGGTTGCCGAGCAGCGGGCGCGGCGGGCACTGTCTGCCGAAGGTGTTAAGGTGCGAGTGGAGGGCATCATGCACCCGTCGCCCAGGAACCCGTTGGCCAATAAGGGCTGGGAGGACGTGGCTAAAGCCAAGCTGGCAGATCTTGGTGTCATCAAGCTGCTGACTAACAGCTAACGAGCCTACAGCGGTGAAGTTAGTTTTAAGTTGGATATAGGCTCGCTCCTAAAGGCGGTGGTTTTGGTTAGGGACCATCAATAAATTTCCAGACATCCCAGAAAATGAGTCAATACGCGTAACATATCCTAACAAAGTAACGCCCAAATATTGATACATTGTTGCTCGACACCTGAGATACACAACACACCGATTTATTGATTAAAAAAATCATATTTAATATTTCTTATTCATTTTTTACTGTAATAGTGAGGGGTCTTCAATAGCTTCCAGGTCATGTGACCAAGTGGCACCAAATCAACCTTAAAATGTCTTACTTCATCTAAAGAACAAGACACACCAATTTATTTTCAATGTTAATGCTTATCATATTTTATATTAATATTTTACAGTAATATTTCATGTTTTCTTCAATTTACTACACCGATCCATGTGACTGAATGGCACTAAATCAATCTTAAAATCTCTTCCAAAAATACTAAAGAACAGGATCAACTATTTATTTTAAATTTGAATTCACATAATATTTTATATTAATATTTTTTTAAAAAAAAAAAAGTAATATTTAGTTGTTTTTTTTCTTAGTTTTTCCTCTGGGCTCTTGGGGACCAAAGTGACACAAATAACTAATGTTGAAATGTCTTACTACATCTAAAGAACAAGACACACCAATTTATTTTCAATGTTAATGCTTATCCTATTTTATAATAATATTTTACTGTAATATTTCAGGTTTTTATTCAATAGCTTCCAGATCATGTGACTGAGTGGCACCAAATGAACCTTAAAATGTCCTACTACATCTAAAGAACCAGACACACCAATTTATTTCCCATTTGAATGCACATTATATTTTATATTAATATTTTACAGTAATATTTCAGGTTTTTCTTCAATAGCTTCCAGGTCATGTGACTGAGTGGCACCAAATCAACCTTAAAATGTCTTAATACATCTAAAGAACCAGACACAACAATTTATTTTCAATGTTAATGCTTATCATATTTTATATTAATATTTTACAGTAATATTTCATGTTTTTCTTCAATAGCTTCCAGGTCATGTGACTGAGTGGCACCAAATCAACCTTAAAATGTCCTACTACATCTAAAGAACAGGACACAACAATTTATTTCCCATTTGAATGCACATTATATTTTATATTAGTATTTTACAGTAATATTTCAGGTTTTTCTTCAATAGCTTCCAGGTCATGTGGCCAAGTGACACCAAATCAACCCTAAAATGTCATACTACATCTAAAGAACCAGACACACCAATTTATTTTCAATGTTAATGCTTATCCTATTTTATAATAATATTTTACTGTAATATTTCATGTTTTTCTTCAATAGCTTCCAGATCATGTGACTGAGTGGCACTAAATCAACATTAAAATGTCCTACTACATCTAAAGAACCAGACACACCAATTTATTTCCAATTTGAATTAACATAATATTTTATATTAATATTTTACAGTAATATTTCAGGCTTTCCTTCAATAGCTTCCAGGTCATGTGACTGAGTGACACCAAATCAACCTTAAAATGTCTTAATAGATCTAAAGAACAAGACACACCCATTTATTTGCCATTTGAATGCACATAATATTTTATATGAATATTTTACAGTAATATTTCATGTTTTCCTTCAATAGCTTCCAGGTCATGTGACTGAGTGGCACCAAATCAACCTTAAAATGTCATACTACATCTAAAGAACAAGACACACCGATTCATAATCACTTTTTAATGGATTCTTCAAAAATGTTACAATACAATCATTTTTCCACAAACACTTGTATTGTGGTGTTCACATTTTAAACATGTACTCTAAACTTTAAAATTTGCATTTTCTCAGTTTCAAATTGAGTTTCATTCGCACAATGGGCATTTCCAAAATTCGTTTTTTGTACTTTCATATACTGCGCTGTCTATGTTCACCCACTCTGCATGGAACCATCTTTCACATGTATCACATTGGATCTGTCAAAAGTAAAGATGAAGAAATACAGATCATAAAACTGTGTTCATTAAATTTAATGACTGGTCACTTGGCTTAATAATTATCTTTTGACCTATTCAGATGTAATAGTGTAATATTGAAATCCATCACCAAGAACTCGCCCAGTTTGTTATGGGAGGCCCAGATGCAGGAGGTTTAAAGGCACCACACATTGCACAACAGTTGTGCTCATCAAAAACTGGAAGAAAAATTATTAATCAGGATTTTCAGTGGTTGGTCCAACAAAGGTCCAATATACCGTAAGTAGGAGATTGGTAAATAATTTAGATGTATAGGAGATGCACTAATGGCACTTGTGTATTTTTTGTAAGCTGTAAAGATACCTGATGCCTCAAGGATTTCAAGGGCCAACTCCCTTCTCACTACTTTCATAGCCTTTTTTGAAGTGTCAAATGTAGCATCTGGCATCAGAGGAAATGCCTCCATCAAGACTTTAGCCATCTAAATAAAAAGTACAGTGATTTTCAATGTCTTTCAATGCAGAGTATGGCCACAAATACTTTACATGTAAACATGTAAACAATTTATGCGATATAGCTCACTGCAATACATTTTAGCAAGACTTTTCTTTTTTTTAGACGAAGCAAAAATACTTTTGTAAAAAGTCTGTTTACTATAATACTGATAGGGTATTGATGTACAGTATTTATGTAGTTATTTGTAATTATTGTAATGCAGTTTTAATCCACAATCTTTTGCTAGAACAAAGAAAGTGTACACCATTTTAATCACACATCAATTAAATGGGCTTCTCAGCGAATGTGACCTTAAAGCGAAAGTTTTTTTTGTTTTTTTTTCACCAATGCTTTGTTATTGATAGTTAGCTATATTCCCCTGTGATTTTAGAACATCTCAGAAGTGCTTATTAGTTCTGTTCCGGGGTGATTTAGAGGCAATAACACAACTACACTATCACACGATTTCAATTACGTCACTGCCATGCTCCATCCCAGTTGTAGTCTGAGCAGGACTTTGACTCTGTGCTCTATGAGAGTCAGTTATACAAAACTTACTACTGCAGACATCAACATGGTTCGCTTTTGAGTGTTTCCAAATTGCACTAACCGAAGACCAATTGGACTAACTTTAGCTTCAACAGGCTATAATTACTACAGCTGCAATGGCAGATGGCTGACATCATTGAAATTCCAGGTTGCTGTAAGTTGGAATCAGTTGGAATAAAAGCCTGTAAAGACCCCAAAAGCTAATACCTTAGCATCTCTGATACGTTCTGAACTCACAGGAAAAAATCACTAACTATTAATAACAAAACATGGTTAAATTAATGAGTTTTAGGGCAGATAATGCGTTATTACAGGCGGCAAACCTCCTGCCTCCATTGACTCCCATTATTTGTGTATATACACTGATCGCGACTGGATATAAACTCCTCCTGAAGTACTCCAAGTGGCTCCAAACTTATCTAGGTGTTTAACTGAACATAATATTTGCTAAAAATAAGGTCCAGTAAAAAGAAGGGAAAAAAAGAATAAAAAAAACAACAAACTGTCCCTTTTAGCCAAGGACAGCTATACAACAACATGTAGCTGTTGTGGTAAAAATTGTATGTGACATTATCCATTAATTTCTAAGCTTACCTTAACGACAATGACACCACAGCTGCTTCCATCCTTCTGAACAGGGTGGCACATAACCCCTCCTTTCCATTTCACATCCACCATGGCAGTTCCTTCTCATCCTGAAGTACTCCCTTTAAAATAATAATGAAGGTTCTCTTTCTGTATATTCATTTTGATATATCACTTTTGGATAAGCTCCCTTGTGGACTACTCAGAAGCATCAGTCTTATTCCTTCAGCTCTGATTGGCTGCTGTATGCGACTCTTTTGGCACACAACCCACTTGTCTATGCGGAACAACAACTTCCAAGAACCCATTTCAAGGGAAGAATATTTGAGGCATGGTGTCAGGACAAAGACATTCTGTCCTTTCAGTGCCCTGTGTATGCTTTCTTTCCTTTCCTTCGGGAGCTCCTGAAAAAAGCATTCTCTCACATAAAGGTATAAATGGCTGCCATTTCAGCTTTGAATGTCGGCTGGGAAGCCAGCTGGGAGGTGCCTTGCTTACAAGGACACTGTTCTTCCTTGGTCATAGAAAACGTTAAATGGAACAGACTTACCCCACATGACCGCAGCTGCATAGAGCCCGCCTAATGCTTGCGCGCTCTGTTTACGCCCGGCTCATCGTTATATTTTATACCTATAAGTTACAATATAGATGTATAACAAGCATTTTACTTTTTTAATTGTGTGTATATTGGTTAAATCAAATGTGTCAGTGAGTTAGTACCTGCTAGCCACCGAAGCTACAACTACTAAGCAACTAAGCGACCATAGATAACTGCTTTGAATCTAAAAAAACATTTTAGATATAAGCCCAATAACTACAATTAGTTGACTTAGGTTTAAACTGGAAATTGGTCCCTGAAGTAACTGATCTGCCATTTTTTGGAAAATACTGCATTGTATTCTGGGTAATTTTTGACCGAGGGAAGGCATCAAGACACCTCCCATGTATCCCTGGTCAGTTAGCTAAACTGCAGACAAACGGAGGATAGACACCTTGGTAGCACATGAACATTGAAACACGCCTTGGCGGTCCGTGATGACGTATCTACCAGGCAACTGGGGCGGGACCAAGGTATCAATGCGAGTTTCCTTGGCATTGAGAAACACACCTGGTGTCTTTTGTTGCCTTGGATCCCTCTTCGTCCCTGTCCATGGTGCTGAAAGACCTCTCTGGGCCTCCATTTGAGCCATTATTTTAAGATGGTGTGGCTCCAGGCTTTTGTATCAGCTATACTCAAGTGATAAACCGATGCTCTCAGTGCATCCAGCCGGGGCCCAGTTTACGGGGCCCAACTATGCTTTGTGCCAAAAGTGGTGGGCTTGTTTTCTGTTTTTGTTCTTAAAGGTTTTCAATAACATTTTTTCCCCATCCCACAACCCTTCATGCTAGGCCAAACAAGAAGAGATGTTTATCTGGAAAAACCCATACAACATCATTCTTTATACATTCATTATATATGATACTATACATGGTAATGATGATCTGCAGCCAATCAGGGGTGGAAGAATAAGAATTTATGCTTATAAACAATATGCAGGGAGAGGTTTTGCATAGTGAGACATCTCATTCATGTTGCTGACAACCAGGATCACAACAGTATCCTACATATTTCAAAACATATACCTTAGCTATGTAAAATATTCATCTGACCCCTTATGGATCTGAATGTCCAACAACACAATGGGAATGGTGCACTAAATTTGAGTAATTTGAGAACTTCAACAATACTTTTAGTAATGTGAATTGCTTAAATGTTTCATTACTGTATTCTTGCGGCAGCATGGTTGGAGTCCTCCAGTTCTGTTGATACAGCTGCTGGATCCAGTAAAAAAACTGTACTTTCATTATTTTTGAAGTGCTGAAACAAATCGAAAAAAAGAGTGCTAATCCAAAATACTGGTATTTACAGCAAAATATTACTTAGAAGTCTATAAGGCTTTATATGTGATTTTAGGCAAAGACCATTACATTAAATGTATTAAGTAAAAATCACAAACCAACAACTTCCAGTGGTTGTTGTTTACAAGCACGAACGACAGGACACCTTCATAGTTGGCATTACATATATACATTAACTGTATATAAATTGTGTAAATATTTGAAAAATGCATATGTAAATTATAATTTGATTAATAAGTCATTAAGGAGTAACATGCCTAGTTTATTTAGCCTACTATTATAACTATCCCTATTACCAAGGTAGGAGAATTAAAACTAACTTACCTTTAACTGCATTGAGCACATCAGTCTGAATTCTTTGTCGATCCTCAAACCAGATTACTCTCAACCATTTAACAAGATTTTTCTCATCAGTTTTAAACACAACTATGGATAATTTGGACCAAAGTTCACTTGTATTAACTACAGTCTCACAAAAGCCAAGAGAAATAAAAGAAATGATCAGAAATTCCCTACTACCAGCTTTTTTCCAAAGATCTGCAGTCCTATGCTTTTTGCCTTTTTTTTAAACGACCCATTTTTTGACTAAAATGCTAACTTAATGTTCATGTACTCATGTACACACAAATTCTTCTTCTGTTCTGTACATTGCATTGCTGTCAGTAAAACAACATAATCAGCGCCATCTACTGCTTATGAACTTTCACATATTGGCAGTTTTCTTCTTTTTCTTTTTGGACTCCAAAATAAACTACTACTTTTATTACTTTACTATACTTGTATACTTATATAGTATTGCATGTAAATAGTTTTTATTTCCAAGAATATTCTAAAATTATTTTAATTTTCAAGTTAAAGTGTTCAAATTACTGCAGAAATCCAATTAGATATACTATATTTAATCAACCACTGTGGAAACAACACTAAGCACTGATATGGATTCAAAAAGAAAAATGATCTGTAACCTATTGAAGAAAAACCCTAAAATATTACTGTAAAATATTAATATAAAATATGATAAGCATTAACATCGAAAATAAATTGTTGTGTCTGGTTCTTTAGATGTATTAAGACATTTTAAGGTTGATTTGGTCCCACTCAGTCATATGACCTGGAAGCTATTGAAGGAAAACATGAAATATTACTGTAAAATATTAATATAAAATATTATGTGCATTCAAATGGAAAATAAATGGGTGTGTCTTGTTCTTTAGATCTATTAAGACATTTTAAGGTTGATTTGGTGTCACTCAGTCACATGACCTGGAAGCTATTGAAGGAAAACCTGAAATATTACTGTAAAATATTAATATAAAATATGATGTGAATTCAAATTGGAAATAAATTGGTGTGTCTGGTTCTTTAGATGTATTAAGACATTTCAACATTGATTTTGTGTCACTTGGTCACATGACCTGGAAGCTATTGAAGAAAAACACGAAATATTACTTTAAAATATTAATATAAAATATTATGTGAATTCAAATTGAAAATAAATTGTTGTGTCCTGTTCTTTAGATGTAGTAAGACATTTTAAGATTGATTTGGTGCCATTCAGTCACATGATCTGGAAGCTATTGAAGGAAAACATGAAATATTACTGTAAAATATTAATATAAAATATGATAAGCATTAACATTGAAAATAAATTGGTGTTTCTTGTTCTTTAGATGAAGTAAGACATTTTAAGGTTGATTTGGTGCCACTTGGTCACATGACCTGGAAGCTATTGAAGAAGACCCCTCACTATTACAGTAAAAAATGAATAAGAAATATTAAATATGATTTTTTTAATCAATAAATCGGTGTGTTGTGTATCTCAGGTGTCGAGCAACAACGTATCAATATTTTGGCGTTACTTTGTCAGGATATGTTACAGGTATTTATTCATTTTCTGGGATGTCTGGCAATTTATTGATGGTCCCTAACCGAAACCACCGCCTTTAGGGAGAAGGGTCTGTCTGCGGCCACTTGCCTTTAGGAGCGAGCCTTCAGCTGCGATGTATCCGCTCCATGAGAGCAGTTGTCGGTGAGACGTCGGAGGAAGTCACCGCTTTAATGAAGCGAATGTCCGTCGAATATCCAACTTAAAACTAACTTCACCGCGGTAACGAGCCTCCTCTGAAACTCAGCGTTATTCTGGTGACTAACCAGGAGATGTAGAACTGCTGCCACAGATATCTACCAGCCATATGCTGCTCCATGTTCAGCCTGTTATCACGAACACTGTCTCATTGCTAATTCTTAACTGCAGTTTTTCTTCCTTTTCTACTTGTGCGCATCCAGTATTGCCTGTTACTTTGCTGATTTTAATACTAGGGCTGGGCAAATCGATTAATCAATTAAAGTAGAACTGGCATGAAATTCCCCGCGACGTTTGGGCCCTTTTTAGCCACACTCTAAGTACCTTAATACCATATCAAAGGATCGCTTGCCGTAATTGAGCCTTGTTGTAGAATTGCAGATGTGAAGAGGTAGCCCTTCTGTTAGCATTAGCACAGAACGACCGGGTCTCGGAGGGCGGAGCCTAGGCTATGCGCTTCAGTGGTCAATGAGTCTCTAACGATATTTCCAATGTTCAACTATAACATATAATCTTTTTCCCCCAAATAAAAGCATACTAGATCCAATGCTACATAAACAAACTGGGGTAGTAGCTTTGAAGCTAATTCTGAATGTTAGCTATGAAGCTAATTGTAAAGCGAACAACTCAAACAATGCCACAATGTGTACTAACAGCTGAAGGACATTATTGAGGAAATATGCTTACTTGTACAGGGATATTTGCTGGTTCACAGAGAGTTGGTATTAATCCTGGTAGAAGTTTAAGACGATCTGTGAATCCACTGCTGTATTGTACCAAGTTGGAAAAACAATCGTCCTAGAAATGTTTGCCACAAACTACCACACGCTTCAGCAGTCGGTCGGGCACATTCCCTGCATACAGAAAATTTATTCACAAGCTTTTCAGTGGCTCAGAAGTGGGGGAAAAAATATTAAAAAATATTTATGTTCTCTTTTGTACACCCAGGTACAGTGCAGTTTGGATGCGGTCTGGACTCCATGCTATTGGTTTGTTGTTTGCCTGTTACCATAACACGCAATATGCCGAAACGTGTCGTCATATGCCGAACTGCCAGACAGCCCGTTTCTGAGTGCTAATTTCAGGATGTAGGCAGATATACCCCGGAACAAAGGAAAGACTTATCAGTCATTTTAACCCCTTAGGGGCCGTAGGCAGGCTGGGGGAACTAAAAGATATGATCAAAAACCTCAAAAAATGCAAATTTCATGCCAGGTCCACTTTAATTGAATTTTCTTTTTACGAAGATTTAATTTTTGGAAAATCAAGATTTTCTTTGTTTTTTTGTTTTAACAAACGCACTACTGAGACTTCCATAGCTCAAAGTGATGTCAGTCCTTCCAGCATCTACCATCTTGTTTTACAGGGATACTTTACAGCTTGTTTTTAGTTTGACTTTGATTTCGGGTTTGCTTTGAGATGGGGTGATTTGAATTACATTTTTGAAAATATTTTTAATCACTTGCAATTTCTTTTTAAGAAAACATGTTGAAAAAAATATAAAATAAAAAAAAATGATTAAATCAGATCTGGTATGAAACAAATCAGAGATTTAATTTTTAAGCCATATCGCCCAGCCTTAGTTACAGCTAAATTTCCCTTTGTGGGACAGTAAAGAACTCTTATATTTTGCTATCTGACCACCTTCCTTTTTGGCTGACCTTAAATGTTCCTTGGTGGATAAATTTTAACATAAGATTGGAGAGCTAACATTTCTCCACCCGTCAGTAAGGGCAGCATGGGATGAAGTGCATTAAGTACTAATCCTCAAATGAAACATTACTGTTTCTGGTGTTGAAAATCTTGGCGCTCACATCTGTTTTACGTTTTTTTCTCACTGGTCAGCCGATTGCCCACCTCTGAGGAGGCAGGTTTTTATACAGAGGGTTATAGTATTTAATTCTGCTTTTTATTAGGTCTGAATAAATATGAAAAAAGAAAACGAGAGTATTGGAAAGTGTATTTCCAGACTGTTTTCCCCAATCCATTGTCTAAATATTGTCCTTCCTTCCTTCCTTCCTTCTGCTCCTTTCCCTCTTTATCTTTCCCTCCTTCCTTTTGTCATTCCCTCTTGGTAGGATATGAAGAGGGAATGACGGAGAGGCAGGACAAGGCAATTTTATTTGTTTCAAGAACAGTGTAATACAAGGTGCTTTACATGATTAGGTGGTGGAGAAACAAGCAAATTGATAGAAACAGTAATTTACGAAAAGCATAAAAAAGGGGAAAAATGCATAAGAGCATACAACATGAAAAGAAAATAGAAAAACACATTAGACTATTGTGAGACTATTATAAACAGTTTTTACATAAAATTTTTATTTTTTTGTTATATTTGTTTGTTTTAAGAATGCATTTTTTGTTTCCTCAATACTGTTCTAGGGTTCTCTGTCTTTCAGGGAGTTTGCTACTAAAATTAAAATTGTCCACAAATAAATGCTGGATTTTGAAAATATTTGTTCATGTCTCTAGTTTGTTTATTAAGGAAAGTCCTAACTAAAACTAAAACTCGTCAACATGTATAGCTGAAGCTGATTTTAACTCTATCATCAGGAATTTCGGCATAATAATGACACATTTGTCGCTATTATGAAGTTAGGATGAAATGTTCACTGATGCCTTTCAAAAAGTTGCAGACAGATTAAAATCTTCATCTACACATGCATTTTTTTTTTTGCCATGTTATTTCCCGTGACATTCAGAAACTTATTTAAAATCAGATGTGGGTGAAACCATTGATTAAACATTTCTTAACAGTTAAAGACCATCTGGAGTGTTTTGTTGATTAATAAGAGGCCAATCTTTGTTGTGGGACTAAAGTAGGTTGAAACATAAGTACTGAAAGAATTATGTTTAATGCTGCACGCTATTTGCTATAATCCCAATGTTTGTCATATTTTAATTATATTTAAAATAGTGACTTTAGCTAAGAGGAACTAAATGCGAAATGTATGAGAGGAAACTCATTTATGATCTCACTCGGTGTTTTTATTCTAATAAGGCCAGAAAATAATAATTTCTCCTATTTGAGATAGTTTGTAGATTTAGTTTAGCAGATTTTCCATCTCCTGTCTGTTATCACAACTCCAAAGTATAACTGTGGTCTGCTGCTTCACTGCCATCTAACGTCCAAAGGGGGAACAGTATTATAGCAAAGTAGAATGAACTGTTTTTCTGAAACATGAAGCTCTAAAATAATTTATATGCCTAACGAGCCAACATATTTTTTTACATATAAAAATATAAAAACTAGGATTTACATGACAGCCACTATTTTTATTCCTTGTGTATTCATAACACTTTCATCTCCCCGGTCTTCCACAGCCTCTGATTATTGCAACATGCCGAAACCACAAGTAGAATAAGCTCAGAATATGTTTTCTTTTCTGGGAGTTGAAGTCTGGAGAGCCACTTTGCTCCCTTACAAGCAAGGCACTCACATACTACATCTCCCACAATTCCACCCAGCATCTCAGAAGTTTATCTGGGCTCCACATGGTCCAGGAGATGTTGTGAAACTCGTGCACCTGACAGAATTGCTCATCACTTTATCCAGACTGATCGGCTCGTCGGTGAGGAGCTGGACGCATACGTTTCTCAACAGATCACGGTACGACTCTTTGCTCATTAAAAAATTCTGTCATTTAAAAGAGAAACTAGCACTGGGATTAGTTTAAACTGATTTATAAAAGTATGGATCTATATAGCAAGCAAGCAGGATGTCATTTTAATAGTGTTTTGGACTGAAATGCATATTTTTTCCATTGAATGCTTAATCAAATAATTTTAATAACTCTTTTGTCCATGTTTGAAGTAATGGATTAGTTGAGTGATCGTTCCAATCATTTTTAACCTTTACTCTTAAAATATATTGAATAGGACTCGCTTGTTTTGCTTTTACTGAGCTCCAATAGACGGGGTGTGTATCAGTTTCTTGCTTTGAAACGGACTACCGGGCCACAAGCGGCCAGTGTTATGACCACACAGCTGCATTCCTGAGCTCAGCTATCACCTTTCATCAGCTGTTCTCATCCAGAGAGAAACCGGAGCACATCAAACCAGACCCATGTGTGTTTTCTTCCTCAACAGCGAAGGCTTCCCGTTACTTATGGATAAACAGTCTGCAGTGGTGTTTCGAAATGTGGGACAGTTGTACTTCCCCCAAACCAGGGTGGAGTGCCACTACAGTCTGACATCAGAGCATCGGTGGAGCAGCAGTGACTGGATAGGGATTTTTCAGGTATGATAACCCACTTTAGCATCAACCTTTACCTTAAAGGAACTTCAGAAAGAAGCTGCTTCATACTTCATGTTATTTGGGTTGTAATGTGTTTGTGTGTTTTGTTACAGATGGGTTGGTCTTCAGTCAAACAATATCACACCTACACATGGGCTCTGGTCCCTGAAGGCTACACAAAGGGAACCAGCGTTGACTACTTTGCAGTTTTCCAGGGTATCAATTAAACTCATGCATTTCTTGCAACACTCTCATGACACTCAGCATCCTCTGAATCTGTGTCAAAAAAGCACCAGAGTTCTCAACTATTGCATGGCTAAATCTCTTAAGGATGAACCACTTTGAGGTCAACTATAGTTTTAGATTATTATATGATTCACAGGTAAACCAAAAACTATTAACACCCCTGACAGACTTACATCTAAAATGTGTCATCTCTGAAAAAAAAAAAAAAAAATAGATGGGTGTTTTTCAAAAAATAAAACTGATGTTAAATAATTATCTATTTTCGGGGGGAAATAACATTTTATTTAAATTTTTATTTAAAAAAGGGTGTTCAAAAATATTATTTTATTAACCAGTATACAATAAATGGCAATCAAACCCTTAATTTCCACTGGTATTCAGAACATTCATCTTTTTATGAAGTTAGTTTGGGGTCCTTGCAATCACCCTAATCTTTAGGTCAGGACCCTGGCTGGACCGCTCCAAATTGTTACTTCCCATTAGAGGAAATGTTGGGAGAAATTAACAATTTGGATACATTTTTTGGCCTAACTAATGCCCTGTACATGTATAGCAATTTATCTAGTCCTGAGGATCCCAAAGTGCTTTACACTACATTCAGTCCTCTGACCTCTGACCACCAGTAGGCAAGGTTAAGTGTCTTGGTGTAGTATCTTTACCATAATTCAAAGAAGATGGACGGAGCAAGAGTAAGAGCAAAGCAACCTCCTGTTAAAGGACAAACTCCCAACCCCTGAGCCACAGTCATCCCGTTAACATTAACTGTTCAGCTTCTCAGTATACTTTTCTCTGTATCATGTTTGATACATTAAGCTCAGTTAGACAGAGAATGTGTAACTTAGATGTGAAAATATATCTGCTCCAGTTACAGAAAAGTTTTTAACTTGGTTAGGTTATATTAAAATGATACATTTGGTGTCAAAGGGTTTTAGATGATTAGACAACTGAGATTTTAAAACATCTGTTTCATTTATTTCAGAGAGATTCACTCAACATCATGTCTTCGAAACAGAAGCATGTGAGAAGTTTTCTGTCATAGCGCCAAAAATGGAATAAGACTGTTTTTTTTTTTCTACTCTGCCTGATTTTCACTATTTCTTTTTGTGTCACAATTGATGAATTAGTTTTTTGTTGTCATATCAATACTATCAACTTGACAGATTCTGTGTAGATAAAAAAAAAACAAAGGAATATTTAAATAGCATTTTGCATTTTAATGGAATTATGTAAGCTACTTTTAGATAGGCTACAGCAGATTCTTAATAAGGTAGAGGTCGTTAAAGGGCTAAAATGTTTTTGCACAATATTCAGATCAAGTACGTTTTTATCCATTAACCTGTCAATATATTGATTTATAACTATAAGTGTGAATACAAACAGGACTTTACATTCTTTCTGCAGCGTCGTACTTGCCTCGCCCCAGTGCTGTGGAGTACCAGTTTGTTTATGTGAATAAAGTGGGTAAGGTGTGTGCTCAGAGTCGTCCGTTCACGTTCTGCGCCCCAAAGCCGCTAGAGGAGCTAGAGACCCTAAAAGAGGAGCAAGATGTGGAGGATGGAGAGGAGGAGCTGCTGCTGGTCATCCCTAGGGCTCAGCTGCTGCAGGTGAGGGAGGGAACCACCTCCAATCACTGGAGACATCAATGTTAAATGCTTAGAAAATTATCTGACTGGTTTATGAAAAAAGGATTCAAATCCTCCAATGTTTCTCCGTGTTGTAACCAGATTCGGCTAGAAATTAGCCTAAAAAAACAGGCAGGTTTACAGCGATCTCTGGATGAAGCCGAGAAGGAGGTGGAGGCAGAAAAAGAAAACCGTAAAAGAGAAAGACTTGAGTGGGAGAGGGAAAGGGAGGCAATGATGGAGGAGATCACTGAACTCAGAGACAACCTGAGAGAGAGCTGTGAGATGCTGAAGAGCCTGGAGGGAAAACACACGGTATGAAGAACTGATATTAACAAGTTGGACAGTGAATCACACAACATTTTGTCCACAGGCTAAATACAAATACACATAAGTCAAACGGTAACAATGTGATGAACACAGTACCTTTCAAAAATATTCCCACCACATTTACACTTTATTTTGTCCTGTTACAACCACAAATATGAATGCATTTCTTTTAGATAAAATGTAAAAGACGAACAAGTCGTGTATAATTGGGAAGTGGAACGAAGAGGATGCTTTGAATTTTACTGATCAATATATTCTCCAATATTTTAAAAAGTACAGTACAGCTTTAGTCATACCAAGGCATGACTTTCTACCTAAAATGACTGAAAGTAAAATGAGTTTATTGATCTGAGAAAAGCAGTCAAGCAACTTATGGTGACTCTAGAGGAGCTGCAGAGAGCAACATGTCAGATGGGAGAATCTGATCTATCATAATGACTCCACAACTCCAGCCTTTCTCAATGATGGACATGAGTAAAAACAAGAAAGCCAGAACAAGTAGGAAGTAAATGAAAGAAGTGGAAGAAGTGCTTTTTTTGACTCAGACTAAGGTGGATTTTTTTTGATGTGCAAACTAAGATTGCACATCATATTGAAAATACCATGACGCAAAACCTGGTCATGGCTACTTCTTGTTAAGAGGATGATGGTAAGACTCTGAAATGTTTTTTCTGACATGCTCTCTATCCATTGTGACTGAGGAGGAGCACAAAAAATTAACTAAAGTGTCAGTTTCTGTAAGTCCAAATTGGTATAAAGATTACACCAAAGACTTTCTACAGTAGATATAGTGTAAAAGTAATCTACAAAATATTGACACAATAAAAATTATTTCTTGTTTTAATGGAAATTTTACATTCCTTCCACTTCTCAATTTTTTTATCTGACATGAAAAACTCCCAATGAAATATACTAAAACTCGTAGTTATGATGTGACAAAAGGTAGTCAATTTTAAGTGATGTGAACATTTTTCTGAAACACTGTTATTAATAATTTCTTACACTGAAAGGATGTAAAATACAGCCAGGAAGCTCAAAGTTCTGAACTGAGAAAACTTGTGGCTGAAAAGGATGAGAACCAGCAGCTAGTCCAAGACCTGAGGGATGAAGTCAAGATTCTGGCTGACAGAGAAGAACAAGCAAACATGGAGCTGCAAAGGCAAGAGTCTCAAGCACTTGTTACTGGGAATATTTATGACACTTCATTTAACTATTTCTGACCAAAACCGACCTTATCTTTGTTTTCAAAGGCTGAAAG
Organism: Apricaphanius iberus; assembly: GCA_028564705.1. Taxonomy (NCBI): domain Eukaryota; kingdom Metazoa; phylum Chordata; class Actinopteri; order Cyprinodontiformes; family Aphaniidae; genus Apricaphanius; species Apricaphanius iberus. The sequence continues at coordinate 1,727,000 of JAPXFQ010000231.1, forward strand.
AAAGGGTGAAAAAAATGTCCAGTCAGATGAAACACGATGAGGAAAAAAGGAAATCCCTGCAGGTAGCTTATGAAACAGACGGTAGCTTAGACACCTTTGTGACCAAAGCAGAGGTAGATAGTTATATGTCTTCAGCATTGATGATAAAAGCACTTTTCACATGATTGTTTCGGTGACTCTTCATCTCTTCAACAGGGGGAAATAGAGGCCTCAGCTGCAGAGGTGCGAGGCCTACAGGAGCACCTGGAAGCCAGCGATCATGTAGCCGAAGGCCTGCGCAAAGAACTACGAGACCTGGGCATGCAACGGAGCCGCACCCACGCTGAGCTGCACCAAGTCCGGCTCCAGGTGGCGCAGCTCACCCTGCAGCTGTCTGACCAGGACCTGGCCCTCAGGGAGGAGCGGGCCACCTGGGCCCTCGAGAGGGAGGCTTACAGACATGCAGCAGAGGTGAAGATCCAGCATTACCTGGTGCAGGACATGCATGCCGCTTATGCAGAACCGGGCTTGTTTTTTAACTCTGTTTTTTATCAATTTTCTGTGCAGATTGATAAAAAGAAACTACATGATCTGAGTAGTGAGCTTCAGAGAAAGGAGCAGTGGCTCCAGGAGGAAAGGACAGAACGAGACAACCTGGAGGCAGAGCTTGGGAGAGAGAAAGTGAGAATGCAAAACACAACAAAAGTCAAAGCATCATTTAATGCACAAACACCATCTGCTCAAAACATGGTAAGTGTTGCACATAATTGCTCAGTTTCTCAGAATCTATTTTGGAAACCAGAGAAGCGTGTCAAAGTTCAGCACAGTTCTTTTCTTAAACGCACGCAAATAGAAAAGCTTCCATGAATAGTGAGTAAACATTTCCCCCCATCATCATGTGATCAGTGGGACAAGGGGAGGGCCATGTCAGACGTCAGGGGGTATAAAGTTGCTGTTCCTCCTGCAGGTGCTGCTGAGCGAGGCCAAACGAGAGCTGCAGGAGCTGAAAGCCGCCCTGAGAAAGGTCCAAATAGGCAGAGAGCAGGAACAACTGCACAAGCAGGCAAGGGTTCACACTTTCAAGGTTTAGCTATAAGTTTGCAAATTCCAGTACATTCAGGGCATGAGCAAAATATGTTCAGAACCTTCTTCAGATGGTCCCCAAATAGCTTAAATAGGAGCAAAGCATCCTAAAAGAAATGATTGAAAACAGTTAACTTAATTCACAAATCATTCACATCTTTTTACCTGTTTCCCACTAAAATTTCACCGATTTGTGCTCTAAAATGGGCTTTATGTTATTTTCAAAGCCAGACGTCAATCAGACTCAGAATTTTGCTTTTTCAAACCAAAAACTTCTTTCTCTTATCACAATTCCAAGACAGTTGTCTAAATTAATAATTGAAGAAATCAGCATTAGCATAACTTCAGACAATTTGAGCACAATGAGAAGGTTTTCAAATTTTCAAACAAGGTTTTAAAATATGATAAGGCATGAGGTGCGAATAAGGAGCGACGCATAGCCAAGTTCTAGTTTAATGTTGATGTGCAATATTTTTATTGCATTAATCTGGTTCTAGTCGCCATTCGAAAGCAAATGCCTCCTAACCTGGAGTTAGCAACATGCAGTTAAGCTGATAAAGAGTTTAGATTTCTTTGAGTTTTATTTGACATGTTTTTGAAAGGTTTTTGTTGGGGGGAGTTTTTCCATAACTACTAGAAATATTATTCTCATCCTTTTTGTTGAACTCATGAAAATCTGTGGGTTGTGACCTTTCAGGATTTGGTCACTTGTATTCGTCACCTGGAGAAGAAGCTGGGGATTGGGCAAGAAACAAAGTCCAACAACACAGCACTTAAAAGCATCTGTAAGTAAAGAATGGTTTTCATGCACTGGAGCAGTAACTTTATTCTAAGGTGCATTAAAGCAAAAAGTGTTTTTGAAAAGCTCCTGGTTCTTCATCTGAGAAAGAGGAGCTTGCTTCGTCAGCTGCCCCTAGATCATCTTCTTCATCCAGCTCCACCTCTGAGATCCCAGCTGAGACTGGTGAAGGTGACGAGTCGCCCGATGACTCACAGGTAGGCCCACCTATTCAGCCGTAAACCAAACAACCATTAACGCCGCCTGCATTAGGGGCTGACTCAATCTGACTGGGTAAATATTTGACTGTTGTCTCAAGAGATTCATCAACCTCTTCTGTCTCATGAGTGTTTGCTTCAGTTTCATTGCTAAACACCTTGGTTTAGAGCTGCTGCAAGAAACGGGTCAGGACAAGACAATCTCCATCATCCATGTCTCCATGGATGATGTGAAAAATTAGACGAACCGCAAAAAAAAAAAATTGTAATCGGAAAAAAGCACCCAAAATTCACAGTTTAAAAAAAATGTGTATGTTAATAATGTTATTGCCTTTGATCTCAAGTGCACAGAAGTGACATATTTATAAGGAACGTGGGTTTATCTCATTCATTCGTGTGACCTGAATTGAAATTATATTTTCTAATTTTCTAGTCCTGGTTTTGTAAAGGCTAATTCAAGTGTCTGGATTGTTTTGTTTTTACTGCTAAGGCTCTAACCCCCCTTCATGTTGTCTTAAGGATATAGAAACTTAAGTAAACAAAATCTAAGATGCAGCATTGCATTGTTTTATACTGTAGGGATGCAAAAAGTAATTATGTTATCTTTTGTTCTGTGTTAAGAGGAGGATAGAAGTAAAAATAACAGCTAAAAATATATAAAATATTTTTAGATTGTTGTTGTTCCTGTGTATGCCTACCCTGGTGTTAGAACTGCAGCACAGCTAGCTGCTACATTAACTGCAGCACTTGAAAATTCATATCAGCCTTTATTTGAAAAGAGGATAATTTTTTATCAGCAATTGGATTTTTTGTTATTATAAACGACTGCCAAAGAGACACACTCCACTTTAAGGCGACGTAAGGATATAGAAACTTTACAAACTCTAAAGAGTAGCAAAATTACTTTTCATTTTTCATAAGTTAACATGCTAACAGTGATCCTATTAGCTGTAGCGCCTTTGTAAAGGAGGAGAGACAGAAAAATACTGCCTCTGATCCTTAATCTCTGCCTCCTGCTAGCATTAGCACTGCAGCACAGCTCACTGGTGCTTTCTTACAGGAAGTAAGAGAGCACCACTTTAAATTACGATGAGACATTACTTCAGAAGTCCTTAATGAGCCACATCATGCTGCATTTCTGCATTAGACATAAGAAGAAATGGTAACATTTTTAGTTTTCACTGTGGTAAATGCCATTTTCCTCTAAGCAAAAGTCCTCTTTTTGTATGCTGGTAAATCTGACCCAGGAAATACTGGTCATGCTCTGACAAAAGTTTTTCGTCTGTGAAATCAGGATGAAAAAACTGCCCTCAGCAAACCTGGCGAAGGAAAACAACTGATCCTGCCTGAACTCGTCAACCCTGTCCTGAGGTGACAAGACTCCAGACACACTAATATCCTGTCTGAATATCTTCTCTTATAAGCTCTTTTCTTAGAGGCTCTGTCATTGAAACACATGCGAGGGAAAATAAAAACAGTGCCGATGAGAACTTTACATTCAATCATCATCTATCTTATATGTCATAATAAATTTGGGCCTTCAAGTGATTCATTTGAAACAAATGGTTATAGGTACCTCTTTAATTATTATTACATTTAAAAAACAAGAATTGGCACCATCATTTTTATCTATGCACACAGGGTCAAATATTTGCATGCACCCCACTTTGTCCCAGAGCAAGTTGCACATGGACTAAAAATGCTTTTTAAAATCATCAGGAACCTAATGCTAAAATTATTTTGCAGCTTTTAGTAGTTAAATTAAGTTAATGGTTGTTTTTAGGACTGACCCAGAGTCCATAACTTTGTAGCAAGGTAAATATCAAGACTTTAGGATCGTCCTTTCAGAGGCCTAATCTGTCCAATCTGTTACACGTTTTGATGTGCGTTTTGAATTTTGTGCTGTTAGAGCACCAATTATGTTGAAGTTTCAACTGTGTGACTCAAACTGTAATCCCCAGATGGATTAAAATTGGCTGTAGTGTTCATGAGCAATCCGGTGTAGGTAGGTTTAGGTACAAGATATGCTCCAGGGCTCTGCGCAGACACACTACAGCAACTCACTCGGACAAACTATTGAGCCCCATTTTGAACCCTGGCAACAATTATACAGGGAAATTTAAGACAGACATAAATGTTAGTAAGTGCTCATGTGGCCAAGGATCATCAAAAACAACGTGCACATCTTTTCTGGTACCGCTCTTTCACACATGGTCTTTGGAAAGAGTTTTGCAGGTTGTTGTTAATCATACTTTGACAGATTTTCCCTTATAAAGGAAAGATGCTTTTATTTTATTTTTAGAAAACCTCAAAAAGATAGGGTAAACTGGGCCATCAGGTAAGATAAACCCCTGAAGAAAGACAGACAATATCTGCGAAAAATTTCCAATTGTTGGCACAAGTGGTCTTGAAAAGAAACAATTGATTTGATTGGTCTATAGCTGTCGAAACCTGGCCCAGTTTACATGATGTCACCCTGCATGTTAAATTATACATCAAATTAATATCAGATTATCAAGAAAAAGGGCTCTTAAAACAATTCATATATGTACATTGTTGCATTTACAGTATCTATGGAACACCACTGGTTGTTTGTATCAGGTGAATTCCTCTGTAGGCTATACTTCATTTGTTTGTGTGTTGTATACTTGCTATTTGTTCAGTAAAGTTATCCCAAAAAAACAAAAACTGCACACTACGTTAACGTGCGAACATCCAGCCAATCAGGTAGGGTAATGTAGGCATCCAGAGAATCATGTAACATCTCATCATACTTAGCGCAGGGCTCTAGGCAGATCTGGTACCTACACCGGGAAACACCAAGTCAAGGTTTAGGGCTAATCAGAATCAGATTTAGCAAAATTTTAATGTCAAATGTTGAGCAGATTTACAACATCAGGAAATTGCTGCAGTACTTTGAGCAAACATGCGATAAAACAATCACTGCATACGTTACTGTCCCCAATGAAGCCATGTCACCATGGATTGGGAGTGTGCAGACCTGGACATATAGCTCTGTTGCAACAATGTCAAGTTTGACCTTTCAAACAGAATAATACAATTCCACCTGTCAAGTATGCTGGTGGTAGCATCCTGCAGAGGGTCTGTTTTTCTGCTAGTGATAATAGTCAGCTGCACAAAGTGGATGGAATAATGGATAAACTAAAAGACTAACTCAACTGCCTCCAGTGCTTCTCCAGCACTTATGCAGCTGGACACACGCACACACACAGCCAAAACGATACATAGTAACCGCGATGTAAGCTCCATTGCCTCAGAGGGGGGGCGATTATGAGGTTGAATATTTATCTCCACCGCCTTTAGAGGGAAGAGAGAAAAGAGACGAAGGTTCTGTAGAGGAGGCGAATGACCCTGAGCTGTATTGTTTTGAGCAGATGGCTCGTGAGTTGCTAACTCCAACTAGCTACAGAGGTTTGGCCGATACTGAACTTCTTTTAGAATCCACAGTGGCATGACACTGACGTCAGAAATCCAAGCTGATAAAAAAGCCTGATTCAAATTCAGTGCAAGTGCAGTGTAAAGTTTTAACCTAAAGAGATCACTCCACTTTTTTGGTCCAAAATTAATATTTTTACTTAAATGTACTAAAATACCAAAAACAATTAACATACATGTAGACAGTACTATTAGACACTCATATATACAGTTTATCAGCAAAAAAAGTTGTTTTCAGGGTGAGTTGCACTTTAACATCCTCTCAAATCTTCAACTAAATGGTTGAAATTTGGAGCTGTCTGGTGTTCTAACAGGAAAATGATCATAAACATGCATCAAAACTTGATTTTTAATGGATAAAAGGGTTAAATTTAGGCTTCTGGCGTAAAATTGCATGAGGCCTGATCTTCACTCCATAAAAAATGTCTAGGCTATACTTAAAAGCCACGTCTTTATAATCAGTGGTACCATTTCTGACGAGAAGAGTTGTTACATTACTGCCAGGATTGTGGCAGAAACTTGTTGAAAAGTACAAAACCTGTGCAGTCGATGTGCAAAGAACCCTCTAAGGAACACTTAATCAAACATTTGTCACAGACTGTACTGAAAAACATTTTTGTTTTTAAAAATCAATTGAGTTATATGTAATAAAAATGATTAAATAATCAAAATCCCCGGATTATTATGAGATCGAGGCCCAAGGTTGTACCTTATCCTAGCCACTGTAGGAGAATAAAAGCAGCGACACATTCAATATAAGATGTAATAATGGAGTTTTGTTTATAATCGTAGATATATGAAGGTAAAGAAGTTGGATTTGTTTTTGTGATATGTTATGTGAAACTTTCATCCCTTTTTCTCTACAGTGAGTTGGCTGACTCCCCAATGTGGTAACAAAACAAGGAATACATGGAGGAAAAGCAGCTTTGGTGCCACTACTGTTTAATTAAATCAGAACAAAAGGAGGATCACTTAGTTAGCTTTTGTTTTGTTTTTTGTGAAAATGCACTTTCGTGAATAGTCAAAGGTTTCTTTACTTAATAATATCTTAAAAATATGTTTTTATGTTAGATGGAAACCTCAGCTGTCTCAGGATATTTTCATTTTAGTACTTGTAATTCAATCTTCTGTGTTCCAGCCTTTAAGCTTGCTGTAATGTGAATATGCCGGTTGGCCTGACTTTCATACTCTTCATGTTGTTCTGGTGCTATTTTGGCCCCTGGGTTTTACATGAGAGCATGACTCCTAAAACCGTGGCAAATGTGTGGGCGTGCGATCACGGTTGAGTGTGAAATGGTCTGTTTCAGCTTTCTGAGCACCAAGTGAGGCTGGAGAAACATGAACCCATTTGCTGTTCTGTGCAGAATCCCCTGATTTTGTCTGGAGCCGCACAGTTAAACCCCTCTTTATATCATTTGTTATTAACAGTTTTTGATCAAATAAAAATGCTAATTCAGCCACAAGTTTAATTCTTTTCTAGAAATTTTGTTCAGAAATTACCTGAAAACAAAGAAAAACTGTAAAAAAAATTCATTTGCTTAGTTTTTTTCAATTGCTTAGTTTATTATTTTGGCAAAAATGTCTCATTAAGTGCCACTACGGAGGCCCTTAAGAGCGTCGTGTGGCTCTTCAGACGCAGGTTGACCCAGCTCTAGATCAAGGTCCTGGTCTTACGCTCTCTTCTCTTCAGCTCACGCCACAGCTTTTCTATAGGATTCAGTTAGGGAGACTGATGTGGTGTGGAAGAAAGTAGATTTAATATTTGGGGAGCCATTTCTGTGTTAACTAGATGATGTGTTTTGCATCATTTAAGCTAAACAGTCTGAAAATGAGCCCTTTTATCTTTTTAACCTTTATCTGTTTATTTTTGTCAAATTAATAAATGACTATTTATAACCCACTTAATAAATGTACTGTATTTTTATGTTTTTTGCAAGGCTTTTTCAGGGGTACCAAAATATGTGTCTGTCTTTGAATGCCTGCTGAAAAATTAGGAGACAACGTGACACCATAACGTCTGAGAACAAACATCGCCTTTATCAAAATACAAGAAACATCATAAAACAATTTAATAGTAAGCATAAAAAAAGCAAATACAGCTCCAGCCTCTCATAAAAATGTAACCAGAGCATTACAACACACGTTTTGTATTTGTTTGTTGTAGCTGTGTGCAATATCAGAGACATCAAAGCTAGTTTGGTTTCTGAGAATTAAGACAATACAAGATGAATATCACTCCCTGAACACAAAAAAAACAACATGCCTGGAATAAAATATCTAAGAAATTTTTCAACAACAACAAAAAGTTAATAGAAATATGAGATTTATCCAGCTTTATTATTTTATGTTTTTGTAAAAAAGTAAAATTCTACTGAACACAAAGTGACTTATTTGTCTTTGGTCTTTTATTTATATATTGTTACCTGTTTATGCATATAAGATTAATGGCTTGTGGCCTTGGCAATAACCTGTGTGGTTAATTTATTGCATTGGCTCAAATCCAAGATTATTAAGTTAATTTTCTATTTCATAAACAAAGAACCATAATATGGTTTTAATGTTTTGACTAAAATATCATATTGTGCTTCAGTAAGCAAGTTATTTATTGATAAACTGTTGATGATGTTGGATAATAAAAAAAAAAGTGATTGATTAACAATGTTTCCCAACTAATCCCTCTTTAGATGAGGCTTAAAATAGTAAATAGCTTGTACTTGTATAGGGCTTTATCTAGTCCTGAGGATCCCAAAGCGCTTCAGACTACCTTCATTCACCCATTCACACACACATTCACAAACTGGTGATAATAAGTAATGTAGCCACAGCTGCCCTGGGGCGCACTGACAGAAGCAAGGCTACCAGACAGCCACACCATCACTCCCTCTAACCGAAACCAATGGTCAGTTTAACTCCAACTATATTTTTCAGTAACCTTTTCTGAGGTGTAGCAAGAGCTGACCCAAGGCAGAAGCAAACTTATTTGGTGTTTGATGTTACATTTTGGATCCAGAAAAGCCATCTCACTGATTCTTGAACTGATTTGCTAATTGTTGTGTTGCTACTTACTATTAGCGATACAAGAGGATAACACTGCTTTCCCCCCCCCCATCTTATACACTAAACACTGAATGAACATATTCACAAATAAAATTTGTGCAGCACTTTGTGTGCCTCTGGTTTAATGAGATACAAACTGTCAGAATTTGCTAATAGATAGTTTGCTACTTTCTCAGTGTTTTAGTTAAACAACATTAAAACAGCAGACTTCTCCGAGTTCGAGTGTAGAGTTCAAACATTACATTTCCTCTGAAGCAATGGTTCCCAACCTTTTTGTCCTTGAGGACCCAACTGCATGTGTCCAACACAAAAACTAACTCCTACCCACACACAAGAAGTAAAAGTGTATAATTCCCAGGGCAGCTGTGGCTAAAACAAAGCTTGCCATCACCAGTGTGTTAATGTGTGTGAATGAATGATTGAATGCAGCGTGAAGTGCTTTGGGGTCTGTAGGGAACAAATAAAGTGCAATACAAGTACAAGCCATATTTACAAATATCATTTTGATAACCTCAGCAAAGACAAAACTGTGCGACCCTTTGTGATCTGTAGTGAACCACTTCTCTAAAGGTTTCTGAACATCACATTTAAACAAAAAAAAATCCTCTATATTTAAAACATAGATTCATGAGTTTATTAATTTATAGATTTAAAATATCTTTACGCTGGTTGGTGATGGATCCCAAGATAAAACCCCCCTTAGGGTCACATCCAGTCTTGGGTCAACTCTGAATGAGTGATGCTACATTATATTTGATTTTAAATGTGATTCAAATTTAGAAATAAATGTCTTACATAAATCAATTAATAAAAAGGTTTATGAACAATTGAAAACAGTTCAGATAATATAGGTTAGTTATAGGATAGAAAACGTTGGTCTTTTTTATTAATCTCAGTTGCAAAGATTTGATATGTCTTTTTGAGAAGTTTATCTAAATTTATTGTAATTACTTATACATTTGGCTTCAAACAAATGTGGAGAGTTTCTTTTTTTAGCATTGTGTTAAAATAGCTTATTATTCTATAGAGTCTTTTGAGTTTGAATAGTTGAAAATGGCATACACACTTTCACCTGAGTTTATCTATTTTAATATCTGTTGTTCCTTGTCTTTATCTGACTGGGGGGATTTTTAGTTCTGGAGAAATTGTTACACAGAAAAAATGAGACAGAATCAACCTGAGAAAATGACAGATGGCAATAAATATACCTTTCTGCAGATTTAAACTTTTTTGGGGGGGTAGAAATGTTATATAAAGATTGATGTAAAGGACGAAAGGTCTTGTGTTTGTCTTTAATATTTGGCACCAGAGCTGAAACACCAGCTGAAAATCTTTGTGCTCTCATCCTCTATCAGATAATTTATCGACTGAAAACTTATTTTGCTATTTTCTGAGTTTGAGTCCTGCTCATGACGTCTTGTCTCTCTATCCCTCTTTTTTTAAATGCTTTTGTCCAAAAAAAGTAAGAAATGAAAAAGTTTAAAGTTCAAACTACACATGTTGAGATGAATGAGTGAAAATATACAAAAACAGAAGAAGAGATGAACTGATGTAGCGATAACATGCTCAGAAAAAGAACGTACAAAGAAAAAATAAATTGCATAATCTCTGAGAAGTAATAGAAATAATTCTGAGAAGACATTCATGGCACATGGACACCATGTAGAACTCAGCTGCTGCAATTATCTGTCAATTTTATACAAGGATTAGCCCTTAAGAGACAGCAGAGGAGCTCCATTTCTTTCTCCCAGCAATTCATGCTGCTCCATTTGGTTTGAACTCTGAGATAAATTTTTGCAAAACGTGTCCTTGATATTTTAATGGTGCCCTCATTCATCCACTGAAATGTAGTGCTTTTTCTCTTGGATTATTTGCTTCCTATTTTGAATTGAAAACAGTTTCCTTGAAGTCAGTATGTACAGTTTATCACAATGTCATTAACGAGCCTAAATCTGTGAGGTGGTGTTGCTCTGTGCGGCTCAGCGGTTTGTCAGATAGGAAGCGGCCTCAGTTTTCACTGCGTTTTCCCCGCCACGGCTTTCTTCTGTGCCGCCTCCCCCCACGGCTCGCCGTCGCTGTCCGCCCCCCACTCCCTCTCCTCGTCCCAGTAGTCGTCCTCTTCCTCCTCCTCCTCCTCTTCGAAGGCCGACTCGTACGTGGACTTCTCCTCTTGCTTGATGGCCTGGATGGCCGGAGGAGCGGCCGAAGCGCTGTCGTTGGAGTCGCTGCTGTCCTCGAAGGCGTCTGGGTTCTCCAGCATCTCCCTGATCAGAGGGGGCATTGGGCCGGGAATCTCCGTCTTGAGGGTGACGGCTCGTTCTGCACCTGTAAAACATCAAACCAACAGTTTTCTTTTTTTGAGGAAAGAAGTAGCCTACAGACAATTCACCTCATCTCTGGCCTTCTCCAAAACCTCCCTGTTCTCTGCATCTCCACTCTCAGCCCTGTTTCGTGCCCTTGTGATGCACGAGCTGTCATGATTTTCTCTAAATCTAGGCAAATTCTAACCATGAACTTTGATTTCTTTAAGATTTTAGGTCTTTAGCCGACACAAAGTAATATATACTTGTTAGGTGGAAAGAAATTGTTTACAAATAAAATCTAATGAAAATTGTTGAAGGGAAGAGTTGATAGGAAGCATGATAGAGCTAAATAAAGGCCAATGCTGGAGGAAAGAGGCTGCAAAAGACTTAAAGCTGCATTCCGGATAACTTATTTATGAAATAAAGTTTTATATATCTTTAAAATTATGTGGGATTCAGTACTATGATAAAGGGCTAGTGGTCTTAAGTCCCACCTTCGTCCCATAGACCTCTATGCAATTCAGACTGAGCGACGAATATTTTTATCCAATAGAATTCAAGTTTCTACTATGTCGCCTGTCAATCAACTTACATGCGCATCATACAAACCTGTGGAGATGAGGCAGCGCAGACAGGCTGCTCCGTGTCTTCCTGTTTACCGTCACCATAATGGCAAAGAGCGGTCATGGAGAAGTCACAGCAAACTTCTGCTAAATAGTTAGCCATTCCAGGACTACGTCAACTTCAGAAAACCCCCAAAAAATCAATGGGAAACACAGCGAAAAACCTGAAAAATGCCTTAGACCCGAATAGTGTGTTACGTCGATATGTGTCCCTCCCTGATTTACATCAGCCCATCATTCCACCCAAAAGAGTACCAAAACTGGCATGCCAAACTAGTGCCAAAAAGGATTATGGCAACCTTTTGGCAATCCTTAATTCTATTTTGGTGTGCCTTATTTGGGCCATATTTGGCCCATCATTCCACCCAAAAGAGTACCAAAACTGGCTTGCCAAACTAGGGCCAAGAAGAATTTGCTATCTGGGGATGCTTTTCAACAAGGAGGTAGGCTGCCATTGCATCTTAAAAGGCTTCAAACTGACGCAGCTTTGGACACATTTCTACTGAACAGGTAAGACAGTCATATATTCAGTAAAGCAAATCAATTTAATATTTTATTGATGAAGTACACAATGACATGCTGGGAAATTACAGGAGATGCGTGTGGCCAATTGTATGGGGGGAGTAGAGGGAGCGGAAAGCTCGCAGGAAGGTGGGATGTTTTGGGAAGAGCATTTGTACGTTTGTTTAAAAAAAACAAAAAACGTACTCCCCGAATTAATCCAGAATGCGGCTTTAAAGAGACTTTGTGAAGTTTGAACGATTTGGGCTCGTGAGGTAAGAAATGTTACTGTTGTGTAAGTTTAGTTGGGGTATGGGCTGACATTTTACTGGTGCCAAAAGCCACTCTCTTATGCTCAGCTGAATCCATCCTTCAGTTACCCGAGCGGTTGTTTATGATGGAGATAGTGAACCCTACTGAATGTGAATGCGTATGACATCATTACGCATTATGCTGCCCGTCAAAAGCACTCGGGAAATCTGCTTGTTCGACCCGAGCACTCGCTATTTAACTACATTTTCAGGCATATAGTAGCAACTGCAGTGAAAAGGCCAGGGCTTAATTTATGGACCAGGGCATCACTGGAGCATGTATGAGGAAGAATTTTTATTTGTGGTTAAACGTAAGAATGGAGGTTTAGCATCCAACAGGAAAACATCCCTAAATATAAAATTACAATGAAGTGGTTTAGATTGGTGTTTCTCGACCCTGGGCCTCACTGTCTTTCAGGTCTCTGCTTCAGCACACCTGATTCAAATACCATCAAGTGCTACAGGAGCCAGTTAATCATCGATTCATTCATGTGTTTGGCAGCAAGGGGAACACCTAAAACATGCAGGGCAGTGGGACTTGAGGAACGGGGCACACTCATGTGTTGAAATGGGCCAGTCAAAGTTCCAGCCCTAAAGGTAATTCAGGTATTTCCCAAAAGACTTGCAGCTTCAATGAATTGACTTTTATTGCCAAAAAATATTAATGTAAAAGTGTTGTGGGGTAATTCAAAAGACTCTTAGATTCTAAATTTCCATCCTATTAGGAGCAACATCTCCCTCTTATGTTTCAGTAACTTAGCTTAGCTCTCAGTAGCTTAGCTCACATTAGTTAAGCAAGACGGTTTTGACTGCAAATATAGAGTCCATGAAATGTGCATAACATTTTGGAGCTGTTTTACTCCCACATTTATTAAATTATATGACATGGGGGGCTTAACATATGATTTACTAAAAGTGTTTTGAAATCCAAGAGGTAGAAGATGCTCTAACCTTTGGTGCTGATTCCTCGTAGGTCTGTGACTTTCATCAGCATGCGGGGGAACATGTGAGGCTTGTTCGGGCGTCTGCGGCGAGTGTAGATCTTCAGAGCCTCCAGCAGCGGCTCCTGAAGTTTGTCCACCTTCTCTGGCTCTTCCAAGTCCATACGGTCTTGGTGAGGGGCAATGATGTTCCAGAACAAGGAGGGAACAATATTAAACTCACAAACAGCTGACAAGAAGAGATAAGAGCTGCTTCATTGGCTCAATGAACCAGCTCGCTCACTGAGCTTTACCTCCACAAATGAGACAGATTGCGCTGAGGAGCCCCGTCTCTGTGTCGTCCATCTCCAGAGGCAGGAGCTGACCGGCGAAGGCAAACACCAGGTCTGTGAGGGGCCCAAAGCCAGCGTTGTGCATCTGGGTCCTGTTCAGAGTCAGGCCGTCTGAGAACGTCATTGTGTCCTGCTCTGGAGTGTAGCGGGTGCATATCCTCAGCATCTGCATGAAGGAAGGAGAAACGTCACAGAGCACTGTAAAAAGCGGCAGCATCTTTTAAGTTTTGAAAATTTCTGGGTACATTTTTTTTAAAAATATTTGCTTTGTATCAACAAGTGAAGCTGCGTAATGAATGAGAAAGCATTAAGGAGTTGCAGGGTTGGCTAAACACAAGAGGGCCAATACCAGGATGTCCAGACATGCAGATTTGAGGAGGGTGATCTGGTCAGCGATGGTGAGCGTGGTGAAGCCTGGTAGTCGCTTGGCAAACTCCACAATCTTTATAATGCACTTAGTGGAAAGCTCACTGAACTTATCCCACAGGCCCAGGTCCAGCTGCACTCTGTGGTCAGCGCTGGAGTTCTGGGAGAGAGAAACAGGGATACTTCTTGTCTGTGTGACCGGGCAGAGTCTGCACCGTGGTTTGTCTTTCCTGGAAAGCCATGAGCCTGACTGCAGAGTGATGTGGAAGTTAAAAACTCACTGTGGTGTATTTTCCCAGCTGGCACAGAGACGGGAAGGTCTCCTTGTGAGCTTTGCTGACTTTGTTCACAAGCTCCTCCAGTTCTCCGCTGAGCTCGTAGTTCTCAGGCAGCACCACCTCCTCCTTCACGTCCTTCTTCTTCTTGTTCCTGTCGTTACGCACGGCTAAAGGTAAAAGAAAATTAGGTCAGTCCAGGATGTTTAGTTGTAGTTTTACAAATTTGTGATCACAACAATTTTCAGCCCCCTCCACACTTATTGACCCTCCTGATTAGCCTTAAAAGAAATTCATAGCTTATTGCAGGAGCACAATGTCACCATGACAGTTTTCAATAAATGTCAACCTTTGATTGAAGCATCAGATAGATCTCTGTTTCACATCATACTTATTCAACAGGAAACATGAAGTTATTAAGTTCTAATGAAAGGTTCAACTTAAATGTAGATTAACGGGAATTCTAAGGGTGACATTCTTCAGGGTCAAAATAGGTGGAGAGTGTGCTGAATTTATAAAAAACCCAAACAACAAAACATCCTTTCCACAGTTTTCTTACAGCTCACAGACCTTCTTTGGACATGCCGACCTCAAAACACTTCTGCAGCCGACAGTATTGGCAGCGGTTACGCGTCACTTTGTTAATCTGACAGTTCTTGTCTCGATGGCAGGTGTACACCATGTTCTTCTGGATGCTCCGGCGGAAAAATCCCTAAAAAAAAAGACAGGTTGGTTCTTCCTTTGTTCTAAGTTTCCAAAGCAGATAAACAAAGGAAATTTTCCATTAACGATGTCACTTTATCTAAAATTAAGATAAGAGACCATCTAATTACTCTGCATTACAAATTATTGATACTCCTTAACATTAGTTGGTTTCATACTGTAGGAACTTTTGTAGTTCATGTAACCTTTTCAGGAACCCGGCCGTTTTTATTAAGGGTGCACCGATCCGACTTTTTCAGTCCCGATACAGAAGCCTGGATTTTGTGTATCTGTCGATACCCGATATGATACTATTGTTGAATTAATACACTGTATAACTTCCACCTAATACCTTTCTTGAAGACACTAAAGGCACCAGGCTTAAAAAACTAATCATAACTGAGACAAAATAATGGGTGTAAAATAAAATTACCACAAAAATAAAATTTCAAGTGAAAAATGTATGTTTTTTGTGTGAATTTATTGCAGATTTTCCACATTTTGAGTATCGGTTCATGGTATTGGTTAAGTATAATCGATACATGTACATTAGACTGTATTGGGGCCGATACCTAGTTTTTATAAGAACTAGGGTCTAGGGCCCTCAGGTCTTGTAACCATTTTAGCTCCTACTCTGAGGCAGGGTCCTTTAGTGGTTCCATTGGAACTCACATGATGTAGGTGTTTGGTGAACTTATAAGATACACACCTTGCTAGATTTCTGCGTCTTAAAGCCCCGCCATAAAAAAAAAAAATCTACAATTAGCAAAGAATTAAACTTTTTTAAACAGGCAGTTTCATAATATCGGTTTCTATAAAGGTATCTGATTCCTGTGTGAATGGAATCTGAAAAGGTTCCTCTGGCAAGGGTAGTTATGAGAAAAAAATTTAATAGGGTGGTTCTGAGAACTTCTCTGTCCAAAAGCGGCTATAGATGTATATTTTTGAATAATTTCTTTCTGCAATTACATCTGCAAGACTTTTAGTTCGAGTTTCTTCTTCTTTTTTTCCAATATTCAAGTATCTTTTAAAGTAGACATTTTTAAAGTAGAAATAGTATTTGTTATTTAAAACAGACTGGGAAAAATAGACAATTTCCAGATTATATCATTCATATGCGGTGTCGGTGACTACACACCAGGGGGCAGTAGCACTCACATACAGCCGCGCTCTTCACACATCTGTTTGTCTTTCAGAGAGAATGAGGTTCCCACTCTGCGTTTCTTTTAAACTGACCTCAGCTGTTCAGCTTCTTTTTTTCTCTCTCTTCTTTTACACATGTCCTGTAAACTCTCCATGTACCTCTGGCTTCATTTACCTTGCAGCCCTCACAGGAGCTCACTCCGTAGTGATAACCAGATGACTTGTCCTGGCACACAAAGCAGGGCTTGTAGACCCGAGGAGGAGGAGGAGGGGAGGGGGAGCTGGGCACCATCTCCTCTGAACTGGTGCTCTGTGTCTCCACCGCTGCAGGGTGAGAAAATAAAAAAAAGAAGGGGAGAAATGTCACTAATGAGGATGCATCTTGTTGTATTAATCCTAAGATTCTTTGAAACAATGATTAAAGCTAATGCATTAGCTGATTAGGAGAGAGTGGTCAACAACAAACCCCCCCCCCCCCATCCTTCCTCAGGCCACCCTGTGGAGCCAGAAGGGAACAAGCTCAAAAGCAGACATTTTTAAGAGAAAAGGGAGGAGGCAGATTGACAGGGACTTAAAAGAGACACAATTAGCTGATGGCCAGATGGCCCCGCTGATAAAATGCTGATTGGCAGCTGAGCTTTGATAGGCTTTACCATTTACTGGAGAGCAGGAGGGGCAGTGGGACACCTCTGCTGACTTTCTGACTCCTATTTGAAAATTTTGCACGCGTGTGTTTGTGTGCACGCCCATATGCTTAGTTTATTTTTTTTAAAACATTTTTTATTTTAGTTGGAAAGTCGTCCAACCAGACCTGCCCATATCCCCGAAGCCCCATGTGAACAAACAGAGGTGGGATGTTTACGAGACCTCGCTGTCTCCCTCCATCCCCTCTCACTGTCTCGCTAAGGAAAATTTCACACTGTAGAACAGTATATTTTTTGGCAGAGGCCTTCCACTGATGCTAGAGAAAAAGTTTCAAGACAAACAATGTTTAATGGTTGTAGAAAAACTCATCCAGCTGTGGTTTCTTACACTTGAAATGACTATTCAGCAGAAAAACGGAGAAAAACTCTAACAATCCAGGTACACGTTTAGACTTGATAACTTCAGACTTGAGATGCACTAAGAAATCGGCTGGTGACCAACATAAGCTGATTTTGTGCTTGTGATTGGCTGGAGGGAAATTAAAATGCAATCTTTCCTCTGAACAACTAACACTAAATGTGTGTATTATTGCAAAGTTGTTATTCATTAATTATAAAACCTGTTATTGTGTTCTGCAACATCCACGCTGAACCATGAAACATCCTGGATCAGGAAAGAGACTGATGTGTTTTTGGAAATCTCACAGTTAAAACTCTATTGCCTCTGCTATCAGTGCTAAGAGCAGGGAACGCATTATCTGTGCTAATTAGAATAGAATAGAATAATCGTTTATCATCCCACAAATTCAGCTGTCACAGCAGCAAAGTGACAGGTAATAGAAGCATTTAGTTTGACAAAAGAACATAGAAAAAGTATGTATATATATCCGTACATTAAGGATAAAAAACACAGAAAAACAAGTACTTTATTTGAAATAAAGTGGCTTACTCTGATTAAAATGTGCAATTCAGTGGGATAAACAATAAATAAAATAAAACAATTATTTATAAAATGTGGATGTTTTGTAAATATGCTAATGGATGAAATAAGATGTTGGAGACAGTTACAAATGTCAACTCTAATTATTTTGTCTTTATTTTGAAATATCAGCTAAATCCCGTGTATCTGCTGAGCTGTGTAACGGTGAGTGTTCCCTAAAATCTTGAATCTTCCTTGTATGTTAGGGTTGTTTATAAGAAGTAATTGTTTTGTGGTATCCGGACCACTTTATTGTTTAGAGTCTGTAATGTTACACAATAAAGAGGAGTGAAATAAAGGCAGATTGGAACTCGTGGAGATGAAATCTACCCCAAAATCTCTAATCAAATGTGCCTTTCAACTTTCACCTTCAGTCACCCCAACTTCACCTCCCCAAGCCCACGCCTACCCCCACCCCTCTGTTTCCTGGCCCTAAATTCCTCAGTGCAGGCTGGACGGGGTTTAATAGTTGCCCAGGCTCATAACCAGCCCAATAAAAGTTGTGTCTCTGATGGGAAGGGGGCCCCGGCCAGGGTGACGGCCTCTTTATTGGGATCCAGTCACCTTGAGCCGCTATTCACATCAACAGCTCCATCCTTGGTACACTTCCTAGTAAAAATAAAGAATCTGGGGGTCAAATGCCCCAAAGTCACAGCCCCTCCTGTCACCTTCAATGGACAGCACAGTACTGAACCAAATGTGGCTCTCACACCACACCAGCAACCCTAACCTGAACCCCCAGCTTGTCATTAACAAGAGTGGTAAGGTTTCAAACCCAGAGAGGCACAAAGGAATTATCTAATAAAAACAGAGGGGAAAAATGAAAAGAGAAAGAAAGGGAAAGCAGGAGGTGAGCCTGAGGACAGAAAAGTCTCATTGGATGGGAGGTTAAATAAAACCATGACTATTTAACTTTGACCTTGACTTAGACGGCCACTCTAATGATCAACAGCCTCCTATAAACTACACAAATGTGTGCCAATATTTTCAAAAAAATTACAAATCAACTCCAGTCTGGCTGAAACTGGTATAATTTAGAAAGTTATTCCCACTGAACATTGGTGGATACCAAGGGTATCTGAGCTGTGAAGTATTAGTCAGACCAAGAAGTCTGTTAGCTTTCAACACGGCTGCTGCTTTCCACAACAAACCCTGTATCCGTGAACACAATCCTTGTAACATAATAACTTGTTTTTAAATTGATGGCTGGAGGTATTTTGTTCGCCTCTAACTGATTTTGACAAAGTAATCTGCAAGTTTGTACATGAGACTCGAGGATGAATACTTTCCTCTCTGGACTTCTTCTGCAACAGGAAACCAAAACACACCAAGTGGGATCACAACTCATTATAAACCATTCATTTCTCAAAGACACATCAGCATAATTTAGGAATTTTCTTTTAGTTTTTAATTCTCAAAGAGACCTATACAAACATTACTGTCATGATTCATTAATTCACATCAAATACAGATTTTCAGCTCGTCCTGCAACACTGTATGTTACTTACTTTAGAACTAAATGCTATGAGGACATACTATTTAATGATTTCTCCAGTATCAAAAAAACTGGTGCTGACCATATTTTCCTTTGGGGATTAAATGTTTACATTTCGACTAATCTAGTCTGCTCTACAAAGCAAAAAGCTACAAAAAAGTAAAGTAGTACCTAAAATCTTCTGAAAAGATACATGATACGGTGAAGAGCAGTTAGATTAGTACATTTTTGATGTAAGATGCACCAACCTCCGCACCCCTGGTAGGAACGAGCAAAATTGAGTAAAATAATTGCAGCAAAATAATATTACACAAGTTAATATAGGAAAATCAAACCTTGATAAGAGTAGATTTAATCAGTGGGAAGACAAAAATAGTTTTTAATATTTTGCTAAATCAGCTATATATATATATATACTGAAATCTAAACATACCAATGAAATTAATTATAGTGAAGTATTTCTTTATTCTAAATCAGTTAACTTGATTAATTTTTTTTGAAAACAAATATGATTTGAAACAGTGGCCCATCGATTTAGCCTTTTTTCAACAACAGAAACTGTGACACTCTGACCACAATGACATTTATCAAATCACTATGCAAAGTACATGGGGAGGTTGGTGTAAGAATCTCCAAAGATCTTGGCATCTCCAAGTTTCGATAACACTCATGTTAAAGCCTCCAGGTGCTTAAAACGATGCAAGTAATCCACAGTTTCAATGATCTCAGCAAATGACACAATTCTGAATGAAGAAAACTGTACAAAAAGGCATATGAGGAAAGAAACCAGCTGAAATATGTCAGGTTTTAGGAATCATCCCTGCTGCTATACGACAATGAATGTCAAGTATATCTTTAATATTAAATGATGGCCTATAAAGAGGTTTCTCCTTACCAAAGTGTTTCACATGGGTGGCCAAACTGAAGACTGTGAAAAAAGTCTAACTTTTGAAAAACCTGCTAATCAATTGAGGTTTTGAATGTTCCATTGAGCATAATCAGAGAACTAATCCTGAAGCCACTAGGGCCCTAGGCCTGTAAGATTTCTGGGTCAAATGAGATAATCAAATCTGTCCAGGGTGTACCCCACCTCTCGCCTGATGACAGCTTGACACAGGCAATCAGCTCCCTTGACCCTTCAAGGATAAGCGGCATACATAATGATGGATGGATGGATGGATCTAAGAGCCAAACACCCTTCACAGGGAGCTTGGAAAGACATGGAAACAGCAGGTCCAGTTTTTCCCAATGGAAACAATGAGTAATGCATTTGCCAACGATGCCTTTTATGCAAAATCACAACGTAAGACTCCACTGCTGAAGAAAAGGCATGATGAACGTTGTTGAAAGTTTGCAGACGTAGCAAATACTGGCCAAATACATTCTGGTCAGATCCGACCAAAGCTGAATTCTTTGGCTATCAAAGCACATATCAAGTTTTAAAAGAGAATTATTCTGCTCATTTGCCATTCACCAGAGTGTAAAGGTAAAGTTGGCAGGTGGGAACATGATGGTGTGAGCTCGCTTACGGTGTATGGTGCTTGTAAACCTCATGGATGGATCATAGACTGTAAAAAAGAATAGACAGCGCCTCCTCACTCCTCCCCGTTTACCAGAATGACACACTTTCATGAGGGAATTCATGGCGGACTCACAGACTCCTCCTCCCCAGCTCTGACGAAGCATGTTCCTAAAAAGGACATAGGGGCGGGATCTTCACTGTAGACTCTGCCCTCGCGCGGCGTGTAGTTCGGTCGTAATCACGCCCATTCTGCTCCCACGTCTTTAGCTCTGATGCTAAACTTGGCTCGGCCCCCTCATTAATTATTCAAGATTTCAAAAAATTATCTTACGAAAACCAGCCTGGTGCCCAGGCTTTTTATGAGCCCACCGTCATCTCAGGAAGAATATGTAGCCATAGAGAGTTTAAAACAATGGAGCACCAGGCATTAAAGTTGTTTTTAACGTGTCTAAAGTCCAATGCTTTTCAATGGGGGCCTAGCAGCCAAATGGAGGTACTACTGCAAGGGAGGAACAATGGCGGCCTCCATGGCATGCGGTCAAAAAGCAGAGCAGCCAGCGGATGGATGGAGAAAGGATTCTTACTCTTAAGCAAAACATGTGACTAGTATCTTCATACAGGAGATGTCTTTGAAAGGCTTTTCAAAAAGCATTTAATATATTTCTGTGATTGGGGAGTAGGTCACTTAGAACACAACTGCAGTGGGACCATGAACATCTGATTAGATTTTGTGAGTGAACCGGATCACTGTCTGGGATGGGGTGTGTGCTGTGCTCTCTGAGAGCTTGTGAATCCTATCTTTCAACAAGTGCATTCTATTGTTTTCTGACATTAAACTTATTGTTATCAGTGAAGTTGTTAAGATTCAACAAAAAGAGGCTTGCATCATCTAGAAAGCTTTTTCGACATCCAATTTTTGACAAGAATAAAGTGCTTGGCGTGTCTCATGTCTCAGGCGTAGCTTGGTATAAATGGTTTCATGTTTTGGGGCATCAGGAGAGTGTGTGTTTAGGGGTAGCAGGTGAGCTGCGCTGTAACCGGATAACTGGTTTCTGTTTATATAGTAACACTGAGAGTGTAAAGGTGGTCCTGCGAAAACCAGTGGGAAAACAGCTCCTATTGAAACGGAGAGGCTGCATCTGGCGCCAGGGGAGCGCTAGTGACTGATGCTGTCTGAGAGGGTTGAGAAGTGAGAGAGAAGAGAGGAGGGGGGATTTTACCTGGCGTGGAGAAAGAGGGCGAGGAGCCAAGAACTGTCAGCAGCTGTCATCACCCTGAACTGAGCTCAGCCTCGAAAAAAACAAAAACAAACCTCTCTCTTCCTAACCTACAACTCACCCCTCAGTTTGTCACTCCATCAGTCAGCACACAGAGGAGACAACAGGACTCGTGTGAATCCCCTCAATCAGCCAGCTCCCATAAAGGGCTGCACACGCAACAAAGCTATAAATCTCGGTTGTCATGCAACATACTTTCTGTCTAAGCCTAATTTACTCATAGCTGCAACTAAGACGTGTAACAAATACCATGCAACATTCCGACAGTGGATTACTCCATTTTACTTCCATGAGTCTCCTCTATCTCTTTCCTCTGCCGTTTCCTCGGTGGTTATTGTCGGTTCAGCACATCCCTGTTTAGACAACAGAGGCCCCTCGGAAAGGAGACACCTTCCTTATCTGCTCACAGGACAGAAAGTCCAGGAGAAATCAAGATATTAGTCAAGGGAGCTGTTTACAAAGTCTGCAGGCGGAAACATATTCAGAAAAAAAAAAATCACTTTTTCATTACAGTTTTTCTCAGTTGCTAAAACATTAAAATCCATTGGCTGAAGAAAGTTCTCAGGACTCATTAAGCTAACTGGTTTAGCAAAACTCTAAACACATTCTCATTCTTAAAACACATTCTGCGCTCAAATACACATGTCATCCATGCTGGTAAACATATGTGGCAACAACTACTCATAACACATTACACAAATGTCATTGATTGAACACAATCAGTCAAAATCACTTGTTTCAAACGATGTGACAACCAATATAAGCCAGTTCAGAGAGCAAACAGGTTGCTGAAGGTGGGAAAAAAGTGTGAGGTGGGCAGCCCAGAACAAGAAGAAGCCCATTGATCACATGTTTCGTCCTTTGATTTTTGTCACTTTCATTGTATGCTGTAGGACAGTGCATTGTTGGCTGTATATGGTGCAGTAAACAAATTGTATGGCCCTGAATATTGTGCTTTCCATTTGTTTTCAGTACTGACTGTTGACTAGATTTCGACCAGGTTATAGGTTCATATCAAAGAACAAGAATTACAGTATCACAGAGAAAAAGTTTTTGAGATGGAGGGTACAGCACTGTAAAAATAAAGGTACAAGGAAGAAGAACAAAAGAAAATGTAAAGAGGAAAACTGTAATTTCTGATCCATTTTGAGCTTTTTGTATAATGACATAAATATATGAAATTGGTTTTGAGATTAAAAATGTACATCTCCCTGAGAACTATATGTTTTGAACAATGTGTTTACTATTTTTTGGTGTATTGTTTATTGATTGCTTGATAGTATATGTAATTCTGAGCAATTTGTTTAAAATTTGAGAGCCGTGTTTGATTGTGAGCACAGGTAAAACTGTTTTGAGGCGAAAGTTTGATTTTGCTGGAGGAGTCAGAGGTTTGGCAAATCATCCTCGAACTTGAGGTTTTGTGCTTTTGAGGAAATGTGAGAATTGTGCTTTAGCAATTGAGAAAACCTGTAAGTAAAAAGTTTAAGCTTTAAAAAAATGGTTTTAGCTCCTAATATTTTTTTTATCATATACTGTTTTTAAGTTGATCATAGAATCTTTAGCCAAAAATGACATGCTTTTCCTCTTGAGTTTTAATATGATGTGACACAGTGACCCATTTCTCTTAGTCACTCTTCAAAATGACAAAGAAGGACACATTCCTTTAAGGCCGATCTTGTTGTCATGACGATCTTTATCTTAATCTTGCCTGTAAATAGCATTAGAAGGCCACCTAGTAAAATTTATCAAGCTGCTGTGCATCATTAGGTGGATGAGTATGAAGACATAAATATATCGATATCTACAGCAAAAAGTGGCATCTCCCCAAGTTTCCATAACAACCAGATGCTAGCTACACGCTGACCGATTGCTTGGGAGGTGCGTCACTATCTGTCCTAACGTCACAAACATAAACATGCAGAGTTTACTTAATGCTACTAGATTAACTTGAACTTTGAGTTTTCATTAGACAAGACCAACGCAGAGCTTTTTAGCAACAAAAAAAAACAGGTGGGTCTGGTGTAAATCAAAGAAGGAAAGAGCCTGACATGCCCACTGGAGGATCTGTAATTCTGTGGGCCTGTTTCTCTGTTAAAGACGCTGAAGCTTTGTCATACCAGGATTATTGAATGTGATGCTTTAACCAAGCAGTTTAAAGGTACTGTTTTTTGTTTTTTTACTTAACACCCTAATATTAACTTTAGTCGTTAGGTTTAAAGCGCTTTGCTGACGGGTAAGTTGCTAACAATGCTCTTGAGAAAACCAAGTTTCTTATAGGACTTTTTGATTTCTGTGTAGTGCTGTGTTTCTATTGAAAGTCAAACATGTACCAAGGTGTGCTGCAGATCACATTTGGGCCACACCTTCACATTCTCCTGCAGTTATTTGTACATTTGGCTTTGGGATGAGTAATAGTTCTGCTATTCCAGTGTGAAAAACCCAGCGTGTCTTTGTGCTTTAACAAATATGTGAGACTAATACTTGACTGACACATTATGATGACATGAAGTTTTTAAAGAGTTTAGATTGTGTAACCTGAGAGTACAGAACGTAGAGCCCAGAAACACATAGAGGGTGTTTCTGAGCACTGATCCCAAATGTGTTCTTCTTGGAAAGTTAGAATATACAACTAAAGTCTGGGTCATCAGAGAAACAGGTTTATTAAGGTATAAACTTGAGTAGATTTGGTATACACATATTCTACTTAATTGTGCAAAATAAAAACACCAGAAATCTCTATCTTTGAATATCAAAGATTCACATTAGTGTTTAACTGTGTTTGTCATGTTATATTTACTAACACAAAAAACTATATTACATTATCACAGTTTAGACATTGAAAAGTTGCAAAGAAAACTGGCAACATGAACGTTAAAATTTGAAATAAAGCAAAAAAGCAAAAACACTAAGGTTGCTAGGGTGGGCTTGACATAACACAAAGAATGAATATGTGAAAAACCACTTCATCTCAGCTGCGGAGTACAGTGGACCTGTGGACAAGCTGCAGGCCTAGTTCTATTTAAATCTTCTGCGTGGAATTATGAACTCTTTGATTTAGAAGGACATTTCTAAATCCAAATCTAGCAGTTTCTCCCACTAAATTGTAAATGGGATGACACAAGGTCTTTTATTAACACAAAAGATACAAAATTTAGAAATATCCCATCAGACACAAACTCAACCATCTGTCTGTATCCTATAAAAACCCTGTGGTATGAGCGCAAAAGAAAAGAACATAAAGGAAAAAAACAACAACACAGGAATGGTTAAATAGCCCTTTCTGTTGGTCCCAAGCCATGGAATTTTTCACTCACTGGTCAAAAGGGAACTTTATAAAATGTTCACTCCAAAATTGCTAATCAATGTGGCATTGGTTATTTGGTATTTCGTTCTTAATGTCGTATTTTTCCACTTGATAGTAAACCTTTATTTTTCCTTAAAAAAAAGCTTTTTTAAGTAAAACAAAACTTTTTACACATATTTACAAGGGATGCCACTAAGCATGAAGGGCAGTGTAAAATGTCTCACAGGCAATTGTATTAAAGTATGTTACTGTAATGCCTGAAAACCAATAGTCTACTAGTTTAAAATGAATATCCACTCTCCAAAAAGTTGATTATGGTAACAAGTTAAGCTTCTAACTAATATTTCAAGCCATAAAATATTACTGCTCATGTGTGTGTGAGTGTGTGTACTGCATTCAGTCATGGGTCTGTCAGACAGTGTGTGATGTCTTTCCGTGAGACTAGGAGTGCAATAACATTCACAGAAATTGTGATGAGATATGGAGCGGAAACACTGGCAGAAACGTTTTAAAAGAGTCATGCAGTGCATAAAGAAAACTTGATTATGTCTATTTGAAAAGGCAATCTAAATAAAATTATCTCAGATTCTTTTACAAAAAGTCACATTTTCTGTTTAAAATGGATGTGTCATTGTTTGGGTTGCCAAATCACAAGTATAAAAAAACCTACACGACCTCAAAAATGCTGAGTAAGGAATTGCAGCAGCAGCAGCAGGGAGGAGATGGGAAATATCTGAGATACAATCCCTTTCATCAGCTGTTCTAAGTTCAATACCAGAGGCTCCCCCCTCCCCCTTGCATGACCTTCACTAATAACCCTCTTCCCCCCTCTGTGCTCCTCCTGCCTTCCTGCCCTGGCAGGAGGAGGAGCCCTTCCTGTCATTGGCAGCGCCTTTTAAAGGGAAGCCTGTGAAAACCAGGCTACTGTCCAGGAGATGGCTCTATAAAACACACACCAAACACTTTAAAAGGCGGCAGGGATGCAACACACACAAACACATTAACAAATGCTTCCTCGGAATGCAAAAAAAAAAAAAAAAAAATAGTCCTGCAAAAAAAACCACAACTAAATATTCATAGCAGAGATAACTTCATGATAATACAAGCCAAGCATTAGAAATTTGGAAGCTATCTTTTTTTTTCATCCATGTATGAAGAGTTTGTCTGCAGAGTGAAGGGGGGTGCATTTATGTGACAGGTTGTTAAGTTTAAGTTTGTCCCTTCTGTCCCTTTTGTCCCTTTCTTTCTTTTACAACACCCCATAAACCCAGATGTGTTTAAATTTTAGCTGTTTTTCCTGTGATATTTCAGTCCATATCGCCACTATATGTCCTCTCCTGTAAAAATCATCAAAACTACTGTAGCTTCCAGGGTTAATGCATGATTAAAAGTGAAGAGTTTTCCTATGAAAAGTAAAAAGGTTCAAAGATATTTTCACTGCATTAACTGTTGTACTGGAAACCACAACTGACTTT
The DNA here is from genome assembly GCA_028564705.1 of Apricaphanius iberus. Lineage (NCBI taxonomy): Eukaryota > Metazoa > Chordata > Actinopteri > Cyprinodontiformes > Aphaniidae > Apricaphanius > Apricaphanius iberus. Next base: position 1,753,764 of record JAPXFQ010000231.1, read on the forward strand.
CTTAACTTTGAAAAGGGGTTAAAACATGTTTTGAACTAAAAACATGAGTGTGTGTGAAAATCTGATATGGGTTTAGGGCAGGTTTGGAGATGCCGAGCTTGGAGACAAGTTTCAGCATGACTGGTTTAACAGCTCAATAGCGATCACTAAACAGCTGCAACATGATAGCAAAAATGTATAAATTCTAATGGTTTCAAATTGACTTTAAAAATGATTATGTCAGATTTAAGCTTAAATTAAATGTTAGGTTTTATCTGAAAAATACATTTTAAATTTCTACTTTAAACACAAAAACACTTGATGTTCATTCTTATAGGGCTGCTTCAATACATATGCAGTGGGGCAAAAAAAATGTTTTGGCAGCCATTGATTGTACAAGTTGTCCATCCTAAAAAAGATGACAGAGGTCTCTAATTTTAAACACAGTTACATTTCAACTTTGATTATGAATTTGACATAATATATTTGTGTAATGGTGCATAAAATAAGTATTTTGTAAATTACAATAGTTCACCTCAATAGTTTGTAATGTAAAATTGGTTGCCAATGACAGAGGTTACGTATTTCCTGTAGTTCTTCACCAGGTTTGCACACACTGTAGCTGGTATTTTGAACTTTTCCTCCATGCAGATCTCCTCTAGAGCTATGATGTTTTGTGGCTGTTGCTGCACAACACCGACTTTCAACTCCTTCCACAGATTCTCCACTGGATTGAGGTCTGGAGACTGGCTAGGACAGTCCAGAACCTTGAAAAGGTTTTACGTAGCTTCTCCTTTGTTCCCTGGGCGGATTGTTTGGAATCATTGTCATGCTGAAAGATCCAGACACATTTCACTTTCAACGCTCTCAGTGATGGAAGGAGGTTTTTACCCCAAATCTCACTTTACATGGCCCCTTTCATCCTTTCCATAACATGGATCAGTTGTCTTGTCCCCTTTGCAGAAAAGCAGCCACAAAACATAATGTTTGTACTCCTATTCTTCACAGTAGGTATGGTGTTCTTGGGATGCAACTCAGCGTTCATCCACCACAAAACTTGACAAGTGGCGTCTATACCAAAGAGTTCTCTTATGGTATCCCACAAAGTCAGAATTTGCATTGAGCTCCAGATTAAGGGAGATAATTCTCGTATTTATTAAATTTAACAATAAATGTAAAGTAAAGTGTAAAAATAAATAATTTATATTATACAGACAACTAGTTTGAATATGTGCCATTAATAAAGGTAAAGAGTGGAGGATAGAAGAGCATCTTAAAAGTAGAGGTAAGACAGAATTCTTCCTTGTTTGCTGGTGCTGAATACTTATTTTCTGCACCATTATACAAATAAGTTCTTTAAAAATCATACAGTGGGATTTCATGGATGTTATTTTCTTTCTTTACCTCACAGTTGTAGTTTTCCTCGGATGAAAATTACAGACCTTGTTAATTTTTTAAAGTATAACAACTTGCACAAGCAGTGGCTGTCAAACACTTTTTTGCCCCTCTGTATATTTATAAATCAATTTCCAAATTTGATACCTTTGGTTAAAAGTCACAAATTACACGCTTGAAATTTATGAAAACTGTACTGTATAGTTGAGTACTATGAGCAGCGATGTATAGCAGTGAGGAAAGCAATCGTTTTCTTATCGCTTCTTATTGCATTGTGACTTTTTACAGAAAAATATAAACACAAAACTATAAGGGGTTCATAGTGTTTTAAACTATTTTTAAACAATACATTTATAGAAAAGAAATCTAAGATGAAACTTTTAGTGTAAATATGTTAATTTTATTTTATACACATTTCACACAAAAAACTAGACATGAGGATTTTAAATTTGCCCTGACAATATATGAACATATATACCCTTGTATTAACCACTACTAGTTTTCAACCAATCAATGTGGTTCTTTCATTTTCACTGACATGATCAGCTTATTTCTATGGATCGTTGAGTATGAAAGGTAAAGTTAAGCTGGAGATAATAAGCACTAAAAGTATATTTCATAGTGGGCTTTGTTAGAGGAGGTTATAAACAGAAGCCAACACACAATATGAGCATCCATTCTGAAAACTAATATATAAGAGTTAATGTTTAATCACTGCTAAAATAATAGATTTTGCATGTAGGGTAGTCACACACTGTGAAATCACACACACATACTGAACTTTCACATTCAGCATGCAGAAGGTTCGGGTCGGCTAATGGTGTCATGATGAATGAAGGTTCAAAAAAGTTAAAATCTGTAAAACTAGCCACGGAATCATTTTGATGAGAAAGTAAGAGAATATGCCAATGTTAGTGTTTGGAGGATAATGTACTGTCCCTCCAGTACAGTCCCTCTCTGCAGTAGCAGTCTGTGTTGCAGAGAAGCTGTTGAAGCCTCTGACTGAAAACACGCTGTTGATGTAGGATGAATGAAGAGGACGTTCAGGGTTGTCCAATAAAAAACAGTCAGCTTTACATTCAGAAAATGTTAGCAGGCTAGTTTACCTCAGCAATAGGCTAAAAGATATAGAATAAAACGGCTAAGGTTAAATGTTTGTGGAGATCGAAACAAAAGTTTCAAAGAAGTCTCCTGTATTTCCTTTAACCTCTTAAGCTCTAGGCTGTTTTTTCCCCCAAATTTGGCATACCTACACTCTGGAAGACTTTATAGCTTGTAAAAGGTCTAAAATGTTCAAATTGCTCTCATATAATAGGACAGTCTATGGGGATACTGTGAAAATTCTCAAGAAAATCATAGTGGGCATGAGTAATTGAGATTGAAAGACGTAAAATATTAATATGAATTCCGCCTATAAAAATACACATTAGCAGCGAGTTTTTACTGTAAAGAAGCAAATAAACATAATAAATAGTAACTACTCACATCTGAAAGTTAAATGTTACTCTGGGCGTGCCCCCAAAAATGGGGGCTAGCGGGCTTAAGGGGTTAAAAAAAAGAAAAATGGCTTCTGGTGTTGTCTATTATTTACACCAGAAATGTAAGCTTTCCACTCATATTTAGGTATGTTGATTAATGATCATTCATTCCCAGCAATCCTGTGATTAAAAAGATTAAAATGTTTACTCTTTTGAAAGCCCTAATATTAATACTGTTAATATTATTAAGAGCAATTCTTAAAAAAAAAGATTTCAAAGCTCCTGTAACATTGGCATTTACCATTGCCTGCAATCAAAGGGCTTACTATCTTACAGGGTAAGCATGGGGTAATATGAGATTGCCATAGCTGTTTTATGGTACTGAGAACATTTATGGCATTAGGAAACTAACAGTAAAAGTATTAGTTTTAAAAAAGTTAACAAAAAATAACCACATGGCCCTGCAAGCACAAGTGGGTATCAGCAATATGGCTGGATGTTTATCAAAAATAATTAAAATAGTACTGAAAAAATACATAATAAATACTATAAATAATAATTCAAAGAAATATTAAAAAAATATATTATCATTGGTTATTTCTCAGCAAAATAAAGCTCATGGCATAAATACATGCTGATCCTAACTTTTAAAATAGATCAGAGTCAAGTATCCTAAAATCCTGCATCCAAGGGTTGATAGCAACTGTGTGTAGCAACAGCATCTCCCTATTGTTTAGCAGGTAACTGTGCTCCTTCTGTGTGATGATATGAGGACCCATTGTCTGATCAGCTTTGAAGAGCCAACTTTAAAGAGGATGCCAGGGGAAAAAAAGAGATTATCGCTGAAGAAGAGAGACAGCTTCCCCTCGAGGCATGAAACACCTTGAATCCCAAATTCCAGCTTCATCCTGCCATTCTTCTCTTAGCCTTCATCTCTTTCAAAAGCCAAATGTCCACACAAGCCACCCTGGATCACTTAATTAGCTCTTTCTTATTGTAATTGATCATTACAAGGGCTTGGCTACACAATGCAATGTGTGTGAGGTGATCCACATGTGAGCAAAGATTTAACACATATTTTTAGCTGAAAAAGAGCACACACCCACAATGGGGAAAAAAAAGAGGGAAAAGGGAGACTGGGCAGAGTTTTGCATGTCTGAGCTGCCTTAAATACCTCCAGCAACTGAAACAAAGGAAGGCACAGAGGTGCTGAATGATTCAGAGAAACAAGTTATTTAAAATTGATTTTAAAGCTCCAGTAATGTTGACATTTGTGAGCATGTACACCACATCTCTGGTCACAAAGCCTAATGCCTAAAGGGCAGTATGAGAAAGTCATAGTATGATACCCCTGGTGAAAACATTTTATTTTTATGATATAAGGATATTGTTAGTGTCAACAATATAGAGTAAATACAGGAAAACAAATAAAAGCCGTTTTAAAACGCTCACTGAATACAATAATTTGCTCTTTGTAGAGAAACACAAACATAAGTAGATATCAGCTGGCTAATTATTAGGGCTCTCTGTTTAGGTGGCAAGCATGCAACATGCAGCTTAATAAACAAGCTGTGTGCTGTTTTCTATTATCTATACCCTAATAAGAGTGATTCTTGGCGCTCCTTTGGTTCTCACAGAATAACTTCGGCAGCTTTTTTTGTCAAATGAAATGCTGTCAGACAGCTATATTTGTCTTTCTCCTTAGAGATGTAAAGGTGTACAGGTTTTTCAACAAGCTGACCAGAAAGGTGAGAGGCATCAATTTGGGTTGTGAGCCTTCATCTGGAATCTCATCATGACTTTACTCTTCTGATTGTACTGCTTTGAATTTGATTTTTCACAATTTAGGGCAAACCATGAGATTTGGTCAGTTAGTATGTTTTGGGGATTATTATTTTTCTTTGTTTTTTTATTCACATCTTTAATATTCCCCTAAAAATGAACATGAGGCCTTTTAATATTTTTTGCCATTAAAATGCATTTTTTGCAATTTGATCTCAGTGTCTGATTATTTTCCCTTCCCTTGTGTTGGAACTCCCTTAAAATGACAATATGTTTTACAAGATGTGTTGCTCCAAATTGTAAAAAATCAAATTCAATCTACCAAAGAGCAACTTGGAGGTGAAAAAAGTAAATAAATCCAAAACATGCTTTGGATTCCCAGGAATTTGAAACTGCAGTGTGAGATGGTAAAATATTCATCTTTTTGTATTTTATTTCTTAAGGAAAAAAAAAAGACTTTAATCAGAGTGTATTTTTAATATTCATGTAACTCAAATCAGAACTATCAACTATCTATATAGTTATAAATTCGTTTTCTTTTAGCGCAACCTAACAGCTGTTTAATCCAGGCAATAGTCACAAACATAATATTTGTAAATCTTATTATAAAGAGAAGCAAAGAAGTGACTGATTTATTCGACGGTCACTCAAAACCAATTCAATATTTTTCTCCACCAATAACTTAAGAAGTTCTTCATATCAGGCCAGTGTTACCATTTAGATCCAAAACAAAGCTAACAGTTCTACACAATGGCTTTTTTATTTGAAAAGAAAGTATTGGGCAAGTAAATCATGTATTTCTTTGAGACAACTCTCGTTAAAAATCTTCCATTTTTCTCAGTGAGCAACTTACACCTTCCCATTGTGTGGAAAACTTGTTTTTTTGCTTTGCTTGGTAAACCATCACATCTAAAAATAACTAAAACAAGAAAAACTTAGCCAAATGTAAGGTGTAGTACAAAAAAAGCATGATTAATGAGCACTTGTGGACATTTGTCTTTCAGGCTGGCATCTGGCAAAGCTCCACAGCGAGTTGAAACAGGCCCTGCTGTGGTGTTTGTCATCCTGACTCCTCATCCATCATCATTAGCGAGTGCTGTGGACTCAACAGTGTTTAATGCACTGGTATCTGAATAATTACAGCACATAAATAGACTTAAGTTGCTCTTTGGGGACATCCGAAGTCATTGGAGTGAAGTGAAGAATAAAACTATGAATTGAGTCAAAGATCAATGTAAATCAAAGTAAAAATGGATTGCATGGCAATAACAAAAGAAACTGGGCATTATTTCAGCAGATAAAGTGAGATTTTTCTCCTTTATCTCATCAGTGTTTGTGTGTGCTGATTAGATTTCTTACAACACCTGAAAATCTGATGCAATCTGTGCCTTTCCTGCTCAGCAGCTATCAGAAGAATGTCTGAATGTGGTTCAGAAATCATGTGGTTCAGACTTTATCTGTCAGCTACCGACTTCTCTTTTTTTTCTACAGCTTCTTTCACAGTTAAGTAGTTTTGGGAAGGTTATGCATCATCCTGAACGAAAAAAATAAATGTATAGGTTGCTCACTCTGTTCATGACTTCATTTATCTTCAGCAAACTGTCTGTGTGTAAATAACCACATCTCTGTGATTGAGCGTGTTAGCCAGCATGTGATCTGAAAGCCCATTTCCCCTCAGTCTGTCAGTGTTGTTTCTGTTTTGGACTCTGCTCTCTTCTGGACACATCACCGGGTTAATTCCCTGCATTGTTTAAAAGAGCTGTCAATCATGTGAAGTCATTCATAAAGAAAACAAACCCCGTGATGTATAAATACATTCCCCGACTCACTCAGTCACACTCACAAAGCACGCTAAGCACATAAACAAACAAGCTCCAGGGTGAGAACGGGCACATATAATCGAAAGGAATCTGACTCTTCCTGTGGAGAGAGCTCCCTCCGTGATAACAAGACCACGACTCAAACAGCAACAGCATACTCACAGTGACACACACACACACACACACCCACACACACGCACACACACACACACACCCCAACTCACAAACAAGAGTTACTTCTGGTGCTTCTTCATACAAGTTGAACGGACTCACACTGAACGCTGCTCGCCCCGGTCCAAGCGAAAGGGTCCAGCCTGGAGAAGTAAGGGGTGGCCTTGCCCAGCATGCAGGAACCCTGGCTGGACACATCGAAGAGGGGCCGAGGAACCAGCCCTAGAGCCTCCATGCAGTCAAACATCTTGTGTCAGATTACAGGGACCAGTGAAGCTGGGAGAAGAGCCCAGAAAGGAGCTTTCTGTGGAGTAACTCAATGCCCTGCTTGGTCCAGGTGTTCCCTATCTGTCTGCCACTGCCCTCTGGTCGTCCCGTTCTGTCCCTCCTTTTTTCTGTCAGCTCTTTCTCCTCCCTTTATCTCTCTCTTTATCCCAGACCCTCTGTGTTCGTAGATCACTTGCTTGGCTGCCTGCTCTTGCCCTGCCTGCAGTAACTGATCTCACCTCCCCTCTTGCTGGCTCCGTAGGCCTCTCACACTCCAGCACACACACACAGCCAACTATCTGATGTGGTGGTGGGAGTGGGGGGGTGGGGTTCAGGGAGGGAAAACAAGCCTAAGGAGGTGTGTCCCTGCTTTCTGATTGACCAGACACCAAACACCCAGTCCCTCCCTTTCTTGCTCCAAGTTTTCAAACTCACCTCTACATATTTCACGTGCGGCAAATGAAAAGGAATTTAGTCTCTCCTTTATTATTCTGCTTCAGTTTTCTTTGTGTTCTCCTTTGCAAACATCAAAGCAGGGCTCTTTCTGCCATATTAATAATAATACATAAAAAAACTTACACATATCAGCTTGAGTTTGGTGCCTATTGAAAGATGTGCAGATAGAAACTCTTTGGTGAGGATGTCCTCAGCAGATTTCCTTCCCTTTCACTGGAACTTGGATTTACTAAATATACATTAAATGGCTAAATATAAAAATACACCACTCACACAAATGCACCTGCTGCTAAATACTGTATGTTTGTTGTTGCTTTCTGATTTTTTTCTAAAACCTACTTCCTAAAGTTTGTTGAAAGTGTGCACAAACCGAACAGTATGACAAAGGGTTGTGCAGATGATCAGATCAAGATAAATGGAGTTGTTTAATATGATTTAGCAAAACATATGCACAAAAAGCAAAGATGTTTTCGTTTGGTTTATTATTTCTTTATTGCGTTAATACGCGTGAACAGTAAATTCTACAGCTTATTTATTTCTCCTTACAGTTTTTCTCAGTCGTTTTGGTGCATTTCTCACAACAGAAGTAAAGTTTGTGCCACTGCTAATTTCTCAAAAGAAACTAGTGCAAACTGCAAACCATGGTAGATAACCTGCAGAAGCGAGTCACTTTCTCAAACTGAAAAGTCGACTGCACAAAAGCAAGTCAGTGGCTCAAAATGAGTAGCTCATGCTTCAAAAGAAAGTCCCTTAATCAAAATAGATAATTTGTTCTTCAAAAGCAAGAATTTATGTGAATGAAAGTGTCAGTGTCGTCAAAATGACAAGTTATGACACCAGCATCTTCGAAACAATCGAGTCAAAAGGTTTGGACATGTTTTCATTGTGACAGATCACTCTGGAAGTGCTTCCCAATGTCATTCCCTATGTAAAGTCAAGACATCATTATACCATGCATGGCATTTTGAAAACTAGAAATCAAAATTAAGACACTGAATAACTTTACTTTCTACTATATATTTGCAACTGTTCACAGAACTGTGCAACTGAAAAACAACATTTACAACAAACATAAACTCCCTATGGATCAGTAAACCTTAAAGCAGTAGTTTTGAAACTAAAAATACTGTATTTATGAAAACAATGTAAAACAGTCCTCCTCACCCTTTTTCCAATTTTTCCTTTTGCCAATACTTGTAAAGTGGGGGTTCATGTGATTCAGCCATGAGTGACTGTGAAGAAGAGGGTTATCGATGGTTGCAACTAATAGTTCACACCCCCTTTTTTATCAGTGTAAGATAAGGTTCACCTGAGTATAGTTTTTTATGGACATTTTCATATAAAATGTTATTTTTTTAATGGATGTACAAAATTTATAAAAACATGTTAAAAGTTTTTGCGTTCAATGACGCAATAAATGAAATGAAGATTAGTTCTATGAAAATTGTATGTGAATTGACTATTCACCCTGTACAAGTATAGTTAATTTTGACAGACATGATAAAAGTAAGTTAATAGTGATCAAAAACAAGTCAAAAGTGATTATTTTGCAGATATTTGTACTTACTCAATTGCTTCATGTCCAAAAGCATTTACCTTTGGATGAAATGAACACGAAACTGCCTCAGGTTGCACCTGTACGACTACATGTTATGGAGGTTGAATTAACTGTTGTGCAAAGTTTAATTCTATTGTGAAAAATGCACCAAAGCAACTGATAAAAACTGCAAATGATTCAATATTACTAATAAGGACATACATTTATTGTTTGACCACCAGAGATGTGCGTTGTGCCCAAGTACAACTTGCCAAATCCTCTTGGTGAATGTCGGACAGCGTTTGGTGGAGGCAGTATAACGGTGTGGGCTAGCATCTCACTCACTGGACAAACAAGGCTTTCCATCACTGGAGGCAATTTCAAAGCAGAGAGATCTCAACTCTCTACTCTGAGAAATCAAACTGTATCCTCCAAGACATTAATGTTTAACCACACAGTGCAAGATATATCAGATACTGTCTCCTTGATTTGATAATGGAGAAGATGAAATGACCTGCATGCAGTTTTGACCTCAACCAACTGGAAACCTATAGAGCTAGGCCCCACTGTTCCTGAGGAACGAGATGGTAGTAGAGGTTGACCAAGCTAGTGACCTGGATGAGGAAGTTTCCGGCTGGGGTCGTCTGTGTAAGAGCTGCTAAACTTCTAACATGTCAGTGAAAACAGCAAACAAGTATAAAAAAAAAACTAAAGTCAAAGGATGGACAAAAGTATAAGCAGCAAAATAATATCAAACATTTTTTTACGAAAGAATATCAGCTTTTCTTGAAGTTTTCTACAACAGCACGAACACATTTAATTAGATGAAGTGAATAATACTGCAAGAAAGGAGGTTTTAAATTAAAAGAATATCTTGTGATGTTGCACACGTCCACATCTGAGATGTAAAATAAGTTAAAGGAAGTTACCATACCTTTCAATTTAATTTATAAAGCACATTTAATAGCAGCATTTACAGTTAACCATAGTGGCGTATTATAAAATAACATAAAATAGGAGAGGACAGGCAAAATAAAGCAATAAAGCAAAGCAATAAATAGGATCATAATACAATTCAAAATGTTGAACTATGATCATTTTTAAAAAGAAAAAGGATACTGAATAATTCTGACAGCTTTTCTATGTGTAGTTTTTTCTGTCCCATAACCGGGGGAACTTCACTATTCTCATTTAATTATTTAACACATTTTATTTTAAGATGAAGCTTAACATCTTTGAGAAAAAGAGTTGCAGGTCAAATCAATCCGAAAAATAGTATATAAGTATATCTTAAATGTGGTAATTGTGATATTTAATGAATAGAGAATCTGGTCCAATCCGCATCGGAAGGCAAGAGCGTTTTATAATTGCTCTCTTAATCTCTGACTCATAAGTAATAAACTGAGTCAAGAAGAAAAATTGTAGCCCTCACTCACTGTAAATTAAGAACTATTTCACATTTTCATCTGGCTCCAATTTGCATATCACTGTTATATGTGATGCAATTCATTCTTCTCGGTTCACTTGTGTTAAAATGATCCCTTTATTGCATTAGTATGAATTGACAGGAACTCTGGTGAGCTCGCTTCCAGTGGACGCAGCAATCATCTCCTCCTTGAGCTTCCCTCAGTCACACTGAAGTGCAACTCCGCTGCAGGCGGGCCACGCTGGCCCCAAACTCTGCAAAGTCTGGATACTTTGTGTACGAGACAATCTCCCCCTCCCTCCAAACCTCCTCCCTTTCCTTCCCTCGTTCAAGAGAGATGAACTCTGGAAGAAACCCCCACTGGGGCCCTAACACCCCCGCCCCCCACAACCACCACCTTCACACAGACACACACTCAACTTGTCCCGCCTGTGGCTTCATACTCCACACATTTTTTTGTATATTTATGTGTCGAGTCAATTTCTTTGTTTTGCCTACACTTTTGTTTGTATTTCTTTCTCTTTCCTGAATACGTTATTGGAAATGTCTCCCTCTTTTGAGAAGTAGATCTATTGTCCTTTTTCATGTATTTAATCATCAGTTTTTCCTCTCGGTTTTTACCTGTTTTTCTGTTTGTACCCTCACACACTGCTGGAAGTAAAGCTACAGCACATCAGCCTGCTGAGCTCTCTCCACACCTTGAGACAATTAGCCTCCCCGCCTCACAGCACCCTGCCCCCTGCTGCTGTTTGAGAAAAGAAGCCCAGATACACTGGGGGAATCTGAATAAAGGGAATAGTTGGATCACTTTCCTTCAGTTTCAGTAAAACCCAGCCTCACTTATTGTCTTTTATCCGCACAAAGTGAATCTTTTTGAAACGTAAAATGCTTTCAAACGATTTTATATGATTTTTTTCCCCCAAACATCCAACTCATTAAAAAAAATTCTCACCAAAATATAGTCTCATCATATCTGGCACAAACAAAAACAGTCGTTTTCTCTGCGCTACTTTGCTGCGGCGTTTTATAAGCGCACCAATATGGACACGTGAAGCAATGAAACGTGAGCGCAAGACTGCTGTTTGTGATATTCATGTGGAATGTACAGCAAAAAGAGTGGCAGAGGCAAGGTGTGTGTATGTGTGTAGACACACTGACCATTATGTGTGTGCTTAAAGAGAGTGGCTTTGATGACAGACAGAAAGAAACACACACAAGCTTAACTCTATGCCTTTAGGTTCACATTTACCACACACACACTCAGAAACACACATCCAACATATGATCAAACACAAGATGTCAATTAGGACACTATTAAATATTCAGTTCTGTCTTAATGAATAGATGTTAACATATTGATGCCTAACTCTTTTATTACCTACCTCTAGAGGGAAAAGGGATTTAAAGTGATTTGCGTCAATGTGAGAGTGAATGAATAAGGCCATTTTTGAGCATTTTTTTTGTCGCAAATAGACTTTATGGCTGTTGAAACTTTGTTTTCATCCGTCCACACGCAGATACTGAAAATGGAGAAAACGCACATCTCCACTTCTAAAAAAAAAGATTAATTTCTGGAGACGTGTGGACAAGGTATGAACAACTCCGTTAAACTCATTCCACAGCGTCTTGGTGGATCTACTGCTATGCTTTGCGTCATTTCCATGTTACAGGATCCTGTTCTGTGTAAAATTTATTTCTTTTTCTTTTACAGACGGGCACAGAATTCATGTGAGATAAGCTGCATCAAAAAAAGAATAACACAATAATGAATGCCCAAAGCCATGAAACTTTCACCTCCATGCTTCCCAGTCAGTTTGAGGTAATTTTCTTGGAATGCTGTACTGGTATTCGGTTTATACCAAACTTGTCCTCTTTTATGGTGTCAAACAAATTAAGTTTGAAACTAATCTGTCCAAAGAAACTTTAGCCTGGCCTTCCTGCTTTTCTCACAAAAGGCAAACAGCTTCCTCCTCTCACACTTTGACAGTCCCTTCCTAACTGTACAGGCATGCACTTTCACAAAAACAGAAGGAGCCCACTGGTCCATGGTCCATTTTTGAGCATCTTCCGCTCTGCTGTTATGATGAACTTGCTAAGGCGACAAGACCAGAGAATGTTAGTGGATGCATTGAATGACCTACTCTTGTAGACACCTTTTCATACATTGAGAAAACTGTTTTTTAATCAGTGTTAGTACAATCTTTTATCTGAATCCATTAGAAAACTCTTTAGATCTCAACATGATGTTTATTCTCACTGCAACAGTCAGGAGGACCACAATAAACTGATTGTGATGTTTAAACAGGGTAAGCCTTCATATAAATGGTTTGTAACAATCTTTAATCCTGGACAGCTGATGTGTTACCTCTCTGTGTGATTTTAGACATTGCAAGGGTGAATAAATGTGGGAGTGTCCTAATTCATCCCTCAGCATAAACAGAATTAAATTACATCTAAAGAAAACTCATACTGCTCTTTTTCAGATTCATAGTTTATTTACCGTATATTGCTCAGATAGTTCAGTATAAATCATCTTTTTCTAAACAAATGCATGATTAAATTAGGACTTACGTTAATGTCTCAGAGGACATGCATTAAGAAAGATTAATGTTATATTAACCTGGTGATTTTGTTGTGCCTTTGTACCAGTTCCAAGAAGCCGTCGACCAAAAATGTGTTTTTACCACATTCCCGCTCTGCAAGAACTTATTGTATCAGTCAACACGCATCAGGGTGCTTTTCATGTGGATAACCGCTAACTTCAGATCTGGAAATGTTTTAAAGTGCGTCTCATTAGGCAACAAAGTCTGGACTTGCACTCATGCTAATAAGGGTCTGGTTTGAATTTACTTGTAAATCCAGTTTTTACTGTGACCACGTACCCTTTGGTTCACATTGCATTAGGAATGAAACATACCTAATTCAAGCTTATTAGCTGCACAGTTACTCATAATAGGCATACAGCCACAACAACCTTTTATCATCTTTGTGATGTCTACATGTAAAATGGCCTCTTTTTTCAGTTTCCTTTTAACATATGGTGACATACACAATATTGAAAAAGGCAGTAAATACATCTGAGCAAGCATTAGTTTAAACAGATTCTAAAAGATGTGGACTTCCACATCTCTCTGCTGCCTGTAATGACTAAAATCATTGTGTATGGCTACAGATATGACATAATGGACGATCTGCTCAAGAGTGTGTGAGTCCTGAGATATCTGTTTAGATATTATTACTGGCCGGCGCCAGGAGGGATATATTTTCATGCCCGTTTCTCTGCCTGTTAGCAAGATACAAAGAAACAACTGATTACATTTTGTGGTTGACTCTGACACGAAGCGTGTATCTGTCCACTAAATAGCAGTGCTGACCTCCAATCTTCTCCTGTGTCAGAGAAATCACATGTGGCTCCCCTCGTGCAGCAGCCCCGAATCTTCGCTTTACAGCATCCCTGGCGGAGTTCTGCCCTCTTTGAGAGCTTTTCTTGTTACTTTAGTGGTTTTTAAAGAAAATCTCTTTTTTACATAATGGCCATTTTCCAGTCACCCCCAGATACTAATCACTTGTTTTTGGTCCCATAGCAGATTTTTCCAAAAATGTAATCAAGATTCACCAATGACTTATTGAGTTATGTTGCTAACTAACAAACAGTCAGACAAATTAACAATCCCTGAAAACATAACTTCACTGCTGAAGGTAACAATAAGTATTACTGAACACCTTCAAATGAAAAGCTGTGATTTGGTGACCTCAAGTTTCCACTCTTTGAGGCTTGGAGAATTTATTTACCATTTACCTAAGATACATTAAAACATAATTTTCCTGTACCTATGTCGTGACTGACAAAGATAAACACTCATCTGCCTTATTTTAATGTCATGTTCTCTTGTCGTTTCCATTTTTAAGTTGACTAACAGGATCTTCACTGCTGTTCTATTGCATATTTATACTCCAGAGAAACAAAAAGTCACAAATTACTAATCAAAAGTTGATGGACACTAGAAAAATCTTAAAAAAATAAGTACTAATGGTTACATTTACTTTAGAGATACTGATGGGGTTATCAACAAATTATAGCCCCCCCGCGACCCCTTGAGGAATAAGCGATTCAGAATATATATATATATATATATATATATATATATATATATATATATAGAGGATTAATAATATATATTATATATAATATTTATAATAAATAGGATTAAGTGGTTCAGAAAATGGATGGATGGATAGTTGAAAGGTTGGATTTTTGGGGAATTTTACAGAGTGACATTACACTACTGCAAAAAGAAATAAGATTATATGTAAGCATTTTACACATATTTAACAAAAGACCCAATAATTATAAAACTCAATGAATTTCTTTTGAATAATTTGGATTTTGGTGACTTGCAACCTTCATATTTTTTCTGTCAGTGGAGGAAGACTTTATAACGGCATATTTTTGTTTCTCAAATAAGAACGTTATACTAAATTGGTTTATTGCTTCATATTTTACTGCTGGCTTCTTTTAATTCATACTTTATCTTAATTCTGACAGATTTAATCTCACATTAAGCACACATAACTGATTTGTAATCAAAAAACAACTTTATTATGTAGGTATATATATTTAGAGACACGATAGACTGTAAAACTGATGCATGTATATATAATGAGGGGTAAGACTTAATAAACAGCTTCCTCTTAATTTTGAACGTAAAGGTTTATTTACATTCTTCTATTTTACAGTATTATATAATCTAATTTTAAAAACTTACTGATAACTGATTTTGTCACAAAAAGTTAAGAAAAGCTGTTTTTTTTCTGTTTATTAGCATCAACTGTTTTATCAGTCAATTCATAATTATCGTGGCTAAAACAATTGACGTTGCATTTTGTGATACAAAATAATCTTTTTTTCTATAAAGTGTCAAAACAAGAATTTTTCTCTCACAGATTTCTTCTTTTGTCCTGTTTTTTTCAAACATTCATGTGTGAGATCATCAAAAAATTTCAAATATCAGAAAAAGATAACCTTAGTAAAAGCAAAACTGCATTGTTTAACTACAAAAGTTGATACAAATCTACGGATTAACATCAAAATCCAAGACGATACAGCATAGTTTGTTTCATTCTGACATCTGCATTCCAGGAGCCTCTCCTTTCTACACCCGACACTTATCTATTTAAATATTGCCCCATTATCCTTCTATCTCTGCCTGAGTATCTGTAAAAGCCCCCAAGGCAACATCTGAAAGATGTAATCACACATTTAGAGTGGCTGCAGCCTGCAGAACCCCCCCCCCCCCCCCCCCCATGAGAGGGACTCCAGAAAAAGAGTTCAGATCGGCAGATAAGAGCTGCTCAATCAACATGTTGTACACACACTCCTGGACTTGCACTGCTATCTCTACTGCTGATATGTGACTGACAGCAGGAGAGCCTCTCTAAATAAATCACAGTGTAAAGTATATCAGCTTAGTTACAGAGTATAAAGTAATGTTAACTTTATTATATTATTACTGTGTTTATTTTTAATGCTGAAACTCAACGGCTTAGTTTGTTTGTATGTTTTGATATCTTCTTAAATGGGCTGCAATGTTTTTTTATGCCTTATAATTTGTGTTTCCAGAGGATCTATAATTAGATGTTCCAATGTGAAACGAGAAAAGCTCATAGATGCCAGTAATCCTCCTGGATCTACCTCTCTCAGAAAATGAAACATGAAGACTATTAATTAGAAAGGAAACCACAGAGCCAGAGTGATCATGTGAGATCCTGCAGTCTTCTGTGGGGACGGAGAGGATCCAATCAGTTAGCGTGTCTTTATACCAATCAGCTATTACAGTGCAGTGTGGAGAAATAGATCCTCATTGACAGGTGCAGCTTAGCCAGCTATCTAACTAACTGTCAAATCATGAAAATCAATCACACCAACAAATGATTTTTCTTTGAATTTGGCAGAACTACAAACCTACCCAAACATGTTCATCCACCTAATTGATAAGATAAGCAACCAAGAGGCCCGTGGTCTGTCTGGAGGCGCTTCAGAGATACACAGCTCAGATTTTAGAGTTTAATGACAAGGCAACTATTAGACATGCACTCAAAAAATGTTTACCTCCAAGGAAAAGTGGCAAGAAAAAAAAGACATTGCTGCAATTTGCCTAAAGCCATGTAGGGGATGAAGAAAGCCCTTAGAAGAAGATGCTCGGGTCAGATAAGACCAAAATGGAACGTCTTATGCAAAGACCATCGCCTCAATCATGTCCCCATACTGAAATATGATGGATGGATGGATGGATCTTTTATAAAATATCTTAATATACAAACATTTTGCTACACTTTTTAGATTTTATTTTCTAAAAACAAATGTTAACTACGTATTACAATCCACCAAAATCCGTTTATAAAGTGGCAGAATGTGAAAATGGTTGTGGTTTACCTGTTTTAACTCTAATCTGATTACATGATAAATGGCATTTTTGGTCAAAGTCTGCAAAATGATTTATGGTGGACTTCAGACATGAAAAAATGATTATTGTCCATGGGGTTCAATCATGATAATGGCAGTCTCATGCTATTGGAAAATGTATTATGGGATTGCTGCTTTGCTAGTCACAATGAATGATTGAGATGAATGATTAGAAGATGTAAATCCCTCCCAGGACACTGAGAATCTCAGTCATAGACAATGAAATGCAGCATTACTCCAAGAAAAATAACGATAAAGTCCTGGATTTGCTCAGCGAGTGCGGACCTAAACCCAGAAAACTTTCTCTGGAGATGGTTGAGTACTGGCCCTACAGTGATGATCCGTATCCAATCTATCTGGGTCCCACTCCCAACATTTCAGAGAACAACAGCAAATTGTGCATCTTATCGTTTTCACAGATATAACGTGGAGATTCCAGGATTTTTGTTTAAAGAAAAAAAAAGATATTTTAAGCTATGACCAGGAAGATAGTTCTCTACTCTCTTTGTCATCTGCAGGACAGAGATTTATTTAGATTTAGAATTAATAGACTTGGAATGTCCTAAAGACAAGACTGCACAGAGACAAAGTACTTACTAGGATGCAAAATACATTAAATGTTTGTCATCCATCAAACTGTCCCCATTTTCATTATTTCATGTTCTTAATGTGAAAAAATAAGTTGAGTCAATCTGAAGGGCAACAGCGCCCCCTGTGGTAAAAAAGGAATTCCGTGTAAAACTGTGCAGAAAAAACATCAGTGCCTCTGTCATCTGCCTAAACTTTCTTCCTTAAGGAGAGTCCTGGTTCAAATATAAAGAGCTGGAACACATCCATGGAAAGCAGAAAATCACAAACAGGGACCACATTATGTTGACCATTTTTCCAGCCTGCTTTCTTACTGCCATCTGTCTGGTTTACCGCATGGAAAAATTTCCTCTTCTCTTCTCTTCTCTTCTCATCTCTTCTCTTCTCTTCTCTTCTCTTCTCTGTTTCTGATTAAATGCATTACTAGACCAACAAATTTGCCCTGAGGACCCTGGGTTTCTTCTGTTATATTCCCCAAAAGGCTGGTCAGGGGACGCACATTCGACACACAGGCTTGTCATGTGCGTGGAGGAAAGAAAATTGATTTTCCTGTCTCCCAGCTGTACCTCCCTTCATTTCAATGTCTTACACTGAACTCAAATGCACTATGTACGTTCTAAAGTTTTATATTCAAATCTTTTATGTCATATATGCCACTTGCAAACATGTTCATATGTCTTTGACTTTTTTACATTTTGTCACATTCTAATCATGGACTTGATTTGGTTTAATTGAATTTTTATTTCACACAAAACGACACAAACAACACAAAGTTAAGTGGAAGGAAAAAACTTTGGATTTCAAAATGGGTTTACTTGTTGCTTTGTGAAGAGTACATCCAGGTCATGGGTTTTATTGTGTGGAGTTCATTTGTATTTTGTATTTTTTTGCTTTTTATTTTTTGAAAATACACAGATGACAAGTTTAGCTTTGCAAAAAGAAAAAGTCTTTTGGGGTATGTTTCTGACAGCTTTGCACGTGCAGAGGCTAAAATATTGCATTATCCTTTACAGTACAAAATATCTCAAAGTTAATCAGGTTAGATGCTCTGGACTTTGATTGGACCATTCTACAAATAAAATTACTTTTATCTAACTCATTCTATTGTGGTTCTGTCTTCATGTTTAAAGGTGTTGTCCTGCAGGAATGTGATCATCTGCTACAGTTTGAAGTCTTTTTTAGCCTCTAATATTGATTGTTCTGTGTTTAGCTCCTTTCATCTTCTTATCAACTCTGACCAGCTTTCATTTCCTTTCTGAAGAAATGCATTTCCTCAGCATGCTGCTGCCATCACTGTGCCAAATTATGAGAAAAGTGTGTTCAGTGTGATGCACAGTATTAGTTTAGGCCAAACACAACACTTTCAGGCCCAAAGGTTTCTTTTGGTCAACGCCACCTATGTGTTTGATATGTACGCTATGTGGTTGGTGTTTATGGCTTTCTTTTCTTTTTTTTTTCAACAATAGCATTCTTCTCGTCACTCTGAATCTGTGGACAACTAACACCTGTTCTGTCAATGGATTCTCACATAGAAGCTCGAAATCTCGACAGCCTTTCCACAGTTTGCATACACTTCTTTGCTGTGTCTCTGATTAATGCTCTCTTTGTTTGACCTGTCAGTAATAGTGTGGGCCATGTCTTGGAGATTTTTACGCATTTAAAGTCTTATGGTGCACTCAGACCGCACACTTTGTCTGCGTCAACCAATGCTCTCAACACATGTAGTTTAACGTATATACATTTGGAAGCCGAAGCTTGCAAAGCTCGTGGGCGGGGCCTTTCTGTATAAAACACTAGCGGATCGTCATTGGCTGGACATTGTCGACGTCGGGCAAAGTCACTACAGTGAGATGCTCTGATTGGTTGCCGCACTGTGTCTAGTCCTTCAAGTCCATCAAAAGTTCAGCTAACTTAACTTCTGCGTTGTTTGTGTTTGCAACGTTGCCACTTGAAACGCAAGTAACACTTGATAAGTTGACTGAGCCAACGCACACAATGCGGACTAAGTGGACCGTAGACTTTACATGTAATCTTGCCACAAATGACGCTGCCGTTTGGGGCAGTGTGAACGCAGCATTAGGCAAATTTCTCCCTGACCTCTCGGCTTTGTTCCTTAGTTTTCTTTATGGTCTTAGCTCACTAATGAGCTATACAACTTTCTGTTGCTCTATCGCATAAAATACATTAAAGACTGTGGTTATAACATAACGAAATGTGAAAAAAATCAAGGGGTTTGAATTATTTTGGCAATACACTGTAGTAGACGTGAAAAGGTCAGGTGATAGAACTTCGATATGGAAGAACAGATGAGTTTTGTCACTTACATAACGCAGCCATCTCTTTGGGAAGGTCAGCTCCAAAGCGTCCAAACAGGTGACTGCTGGCCAGCAGGTCAAAGGGTGAGTGGCCCCTCATGGAGTTAAAGGTGAAGGGGTACATGGCGCGAGAGAATCCTGTCATGTGACGCATTTGATGCTCTCTGTTAGTTGCCATTGTGAAAAAGTGCGGCTGCTTATTCATATCAGCTTTTTTTTTTACTTCCTTTGGTTTCCTCTTTAACTTCTTTGTCAGGGACGTATAGTGAGATTGAAACTTGGTAGTGCCATTCAGGCCCTCTGTGTCGCTGGATGCTCGTCTTTCAAGCCACAAAGGGATGCTGATGAGAGAGATGTGAAGGAAAGTATGTCCTGTTCAGGTCCAAATGCTGCAGAGAAATAAGAAAAGAGAGATTAAAAGGTTGATTTCTTTTGAAATTTTGACTCATTTTAAAGGGAAGGTTAGGCTAAGAACAATCAGTCTCCTAACAGCTTCGGCTTCATGGTGTGAAATATTTATTGAATACAATAGATATTAAATAACAGTAACTCAAAAATATCAAAGCGACAGTCATAATAAAAAAAAAGTATAGTTATAATTATTTCTCCTGACTACTAATTGAATTTTAAGCACAATCTGTTAATTGCACATCAATATGTTTACTTTTTCCCCACCTGATAATGGT
This sequence comes from Apricaphanius iberus, assembly GCA_028564705.1. Lineage (NCBI taxonomy): Eukaryota > Metazoa > Chordata > Actinopteri > Cyprinodontiformes > Aphaniidae > Apricaphanius > Apricaphanius iberus. The sequence goes on from JAPXFQ010000231.1 coordinate 1,774,127, forward strand.
TTAATTTTAGTTTAGATTAGATTTAGTAGAAGAAAAATCTACATTTTTTATATTTTGTAGAGATGTATGGTAGAGTAAAAAGGTCTGAAAATTATTAGGGAAAGCTTTAGTCAGACATCAGTCCCTGAACAGAGAAGAAGAAAGGAGAATTGCTGCATCCCGGATGTCATCATTTGTGTGACCTTTAGTACAGGTTACAATCATACTAATGTAAACTGTATAACATTGATGATGTGAAATAGATATGTAAAGGATATTTTGGGCGGGGCTGGAGGCCTAGATGAAACATTAAAAGAGAAAAATGAAAACAAAGAAGCTTAGGAACAAAGCAAAGTAGTGTAAGGAGAAGCAGTAAGAGTGGCAAAATAATTTCACTAGTAAAATAATTTCAGGCATACCATATGATTTCAATCAGCATAAGCGTATCATAAAGGGTCTCTCTGTTTCCTTTGCCAGCCTGATTCGAGCCAGCCAACCCACAAACAGGCAGCCACAACTTGGGCAGTTTTAACCCCTCACTAGAACAAACACACATTATCTGAGCATTCTCACACCAAACACTGCTCCAACTTCATCTGCTTTGCTGACAACTTTCTGATGAGAACATCTGCTCCTAAATCTCCCTTTGTTTGTTTCCCAGGAGTCATATTGTGGCTTATAACTCTGTCAGAAATGCTTAATGTGAAGCACTTCCCTCATCTTTCTCTGTAGCTCCTGCCCCCTTCGGTGAATTTATGAGTGGGTGGGGTTAAGCTCTCTGTGGTGAATCTGTGGTAAATACAGCTTGGCCAAAGAATGTCTTGTTGTTTGGGGTCTGCATGGGAATCAAACACCCAGGGTGGATAAGAGGCATTGTGAGAGAATAATGGGTTTACACACATCTTACTTTGAACAACTGTAAATTATATTCCAAATAAACAAGCCAGCTAATGCGGAATTAATAATAATAAAACATTATTTAAACAAAATTAGACAACATGCTCTTGCTTATGGATGGGTGTAGGCTAAAACATAAATCTTTTGCTTTAAGAACAGATTACTCAGGCCAACACTAAACTCAGACTAACCCTAACAGCTCTGATTAAGGCTTGGTCCCAAGCTGAGGACATATGTAAAAAACTTATTAAACAGTTGTTCAGAAACCATATCTCTATAATCAACAGTTAATCACATGCAGAGTTATATATATCACAATTTTGTTTTTGTTATAGTTCACATTAATCACTAAAGAAAGCTTCAGAAGGTGCACCAAGCAGGACAAATTCTTGAAGAGCTGCCGAAAACTGGCAGCATGTAGGCGAGAGGCCATCTACAGGTGAGATAAAGTTTGGAAGTATGTCCTAAAGTTGTGTAAATAGAGAAACGACTGACTGCAGAACGCTGGTACGAAGCTAAAGCCCATGAGAAACACGACTTCATAATGTCAACTACTGAAAGTCCAGCCCTATGACAGGTGTCGCGGCTTCCAAAAACAAACCTTTTAGCCGCTCAGAGTTTAAGGTCGGGTCCTCGGGTTCGCAGATTTGTGACGCGCTATGGCTTGTATGACAGAAACGCTGAGATCCAAAATGCGTTTTGGTGCATTTATTAAACCACAAACAAAACAGCACAGAGCTATCACAGTGCAATATGAATGAATGAATGCTTCGAACAGTGAAGCGCAGCGGTCAACAAAAAATACGGCTACTCCCAACCCTGACTCTCACATCTGTGATACAGGTGAGTGCACCTTTACACACTCCTTCCGTACGAGCACACGCCCACTCTCACGTGAACCACCTGCTGTGCAGCACGCACACTCAAGCAAACAGTGCACCTCCTCTCCTGCCTGTATGTCTCCTACACACCAGCCCCTAATTATTAGGTCTAACATAATAATTCACACTTCAAAACACAATAGAAGACATAGTAAATCATCGTATCAATTTCAAATACAAAATGTCTAATAAATCGCTAAGGTCCATGAAAACATGTGCATAGAATATTCCTTCTTCTGGTCATCTCCATGACCGGCCAGTGAAAATCAAGTCTCTGTAGAGGTCAGCAACACCCTTATGCTGCCTCATCTTCTTCTAGCAACAAACAGACCTTGGATATTGGTCTATCCAAGCAACTGGTTTTAGTCTTAATCCGAATCTGACGAACGAATCCCTTGCGGTCCGGAAAGGTTTGCAATACACGTCCCATAATCCAGGAATTACGAGGTGCGGTACTGTCCATAAGCAGGACCAGATCTCCTTCGACCAGATTTCTCTGAATCCCAGTCCATCTTTGTCGTTCCTGCAACAGAGGCAGGTACTCCTTTGTCCAGCATTTCCAGAAAAGATAAGAAATATACTGAACCTTTCTCCATCTCCTCTGTGCATACAGGTCTGCTGCTTGGAACTCTCCTGGTGGTAATGAAGGCTGGGTTTTCAGCAGTAACAGATGGTTCGGTGTCAGTGCTTCCAGATCGTTTGGATCCGTAGAAGCCTTGGTGATGGGCCTGCTGTTAATAATGGCTTCAACTTCACAGAGAACTGTGTGGAGTCCCTCCTCATCCAGGCGTTGCACTCTGAGGGTGGAGTTCAGGACTTTCCTCACAGATCTAATCAGTCTCTCCCACACACCTCCATGATGTGACCCAGCAGGACGGTTGAATGTCCACTTTATACCCTTTTGGAGTAACACATGATGCACCTCTGCCTGGTTCCACTGCTCAATTGCTTTTTTTAGCTCACGTTCTGCTCCGACAAAATTAGTCCCGTTGTCAGAACGCAGCTCGCGGACCTGTCCTCTTCTGGATATAAAACGCCTCAGAGCATTTATGAAGGAGTCAGTATCCAGAGAAGGGGCCACCTCGATGTGAATAGCTCTCAAAGCAAGACAGGTAAATATGACCCCATATCTTTTTACTGTACTCCTCCTACTCCTCACTTCAAAGGGTCCAAAATAGTCAACTCCTACACAAGTGAATGGCGGTTCATCAGGCTTGAGTCGTTCTGTGGGCAAGTCTGCCATTTGCTGGTAAACTGGAGCAGCATTAAGTCTTCTGCAGATGGTGCACTTCGACAGGACTCTCCTTATGGCAGTGCTTACTCCTATCATCCAGTATTTCTCCCTGAGCTTGGACAACATGTGGTTGCGGCCGCTGTGTCCCACGTCTTGATGAATATTTCTCAGCAACAGGGTAGAAATATGAAGATCTTTTGACAGAATTGTAGGATGCTTAGACTCCAAAGGCAATGCAGATTTACTGAGCCGACCTCCCACACGCAAGACTCCATCTTCCAGACACAACTTGTATAGGTGACTGCTTTTCTTGACATTTTGTCCCTTTTCCAAACACGCAAGTTCCTCTGAAAACTTTCTCCTCTGGCAAAACTGAATTATAGCCAGTTCAGCCTTTTCAATGTCCTCTACTGTAAAACATCCTAGGACAGCTGTGCTTTTAAATGTGCACATTTCCTTCTCTATCATTCTCTGCTGCTGCATGCTACCTTCACTCTGATTGGCTGTAAGCTTTTTCCTCTTCCTGCTACAGGACCACAACCATTCTTTGTATTTTAGCCACCACGCTACAGCTTTCTTTAATCGGATCCAGGAGGAATAATGATGGATCAGGTGGGTTGTAGGATCCTCTCCGGTTTGTACAGCATTTACCACAGCACTTTTCTTCACGTCTGGATCGTCCTGAGAGAGATGGCTCACAGGCTCAAGGTTCACAGGCCATTCTGTTTCAGGTTGGCAAAGAAACGGAGGTCCCATTAACCAGAGTCTGTCATTCAGAAATGCCTCCACTTTGACCCCTCTGGATGCTGCGTCTGCAGGATTTGAAGCTGTATCCACGTACCTCCACTGAGCAGGGTGAGATGATTTCAGTATCTCTGAAATGCGATTGGCAACAAACACTTTAAATCTGGAGCTTTCGTTCTTGATGTATTTTAGCACTGAAGCACTATCTGTCCAGAACACAGATTCCTGAAGACACATGCGTAGCTCTTTCTTCCACAGAGAGTCCATACGACTGGCCATTGTTGCAGCAATCAGTTCCATTCTGGGAATGGTGACTGTCTTTAGTGGTGCAACACGAGCTTTTCCCATAATGAAAGCGCTATGCCTTTGGAAGTGTTCATTCTGTAACAGCAGGTAAGTGACTGTGCCATATCCTTCCTCACAAGCATAGCAGAAATGGTGTAGTTGTGCAATCATAACATCTCCAAACTCCAGAGGTTTTAGACATCTGTGTAACTCAAAGTTGTCCAGTAGATGGAGCCCTTTCATCCACTTAAGCCACACTTTGGAGACAGATTCTGGTATGGGGTCATCCCAACCAACTCCTCTTCTGCACAAATCCCTCAAGATCTTCTTTGCTGTCAGAACAAGGGAACTGAGCATACCCAGAGGGTCATAAATAGAGCTGACAGTAGAAAGTATACCTCTGCGTGTGAGTGGTCTGTCCTTCCATACTGTTTTAAACTTGAAGGTATCTGACGTGATACACCACTCCACACCTAGCACTCTTTCCACAGGCACAAATTCCTGTTCCAGATCCAACTTCCTCACGCCTTTAGCTCGGTGGGACTCTGGGACGGCCTCGAGCACTTCAGGTCTATTACTGTGCCACTTAGTCAAACAGAATCCCCCTTTTTCACACAAAGACATGAGCTCATGACAGAGGGTCAGTGCTTCCTCCTCTGTTGCAACTGACACCAAACAGTCATCCACATAGAAGCAGTGCTGAAGCTTGTCCACCGTCTCCTCTTTATACTCATGTCCAAAATCCAATGCACATTTCCTGAGGGCGAAATTGGCACAGCTAGGTGAAGATGTAGCTCCGAAAAGGTGCACCTTCATCCTGTACTCACATGGTGTTTGGTTCAAGTCTCCTTGCGGCCACCAGAGGAATCGCAGCAGGTCAGCATCTTCTGAAGGCACTCGCACCTGGTGAAACATAGCTTCTATGTCAGCCATAATGACCACAGGTTCCCTCCTGAACCTGGTCACAACTCCAATTAGTGAGCTGGTAAGATCGGGGCCTTGCAACAGCTCTTCATTCAGAGATTGTCCTTTGTAACTGGCACCACAATCAAACACAACTCTAAGTTTTCCTTTTGTTGGGTGATGGACACCATGGTGTGGTAAGTACCACACCCTGCCATCATTTCTTTCCAGCTCTGTGCCAGGGACTCTTTCTGCATAGCCTTTACCCAGGAGGTCATTTATAAAGGTGTTATAATCCATGTGAAACATTGGATCCCTCTGGAATCTCCTTTTCAGATGGTATAGGCGTTGTTCCACCACTCTCCTGTTATCGGTCATGCAGAGGTTTGGGTGTTTCAAAGGCAGAGCGATCTGGTAGTGACCATCAACATGTTTGGCTGACTTTGTGACCATGTTCAGAAACGTCAAGTCTTCCCTGGACATACCAACTTGTTCCTCCACGGCAGATTCTGGAAAGTCCATCTTAAATTGCTGTTGCCACAGTTCATCCAACTTTACAATGGATACACGGTTCACAGTTACCGGCTGATCACAGTAATTGGCCTCCCCACCATTTCCTGTCAGTGGTCCATTTACCGTCCAGCCCAGCACCGTCCTTACAGCGTAGGGTCCATTATGCTCACTGCGGATGACTTCCAGCGGTTCCATGGCTCGTGGGACATTTGTTCCGATCAGCAACTCAATTCCAGCTTCAATCTGTGGTAAGTAAATGTGGTTTAAATATGGCCATCTTGTCAGATCCTTATTTGTGGGTATGTTTGTTTTGTGGACTGGCATTGAAAACTGAGTGTATGCTTTTGGCAACTCAATGAAGTCGTCATCTTCGAGTGCGGCCACCTCCAGCTCTGGCACTATGCAGCTATTGACCACCTTCTCCTGTCCCATGGTCCTCAGAAGAATGTTGGCTCTCTTCCCGGACAAATTGAGCTTCTGCTTCAGACTTTCTGTACAAAACACTGCAGTGCTTCCCTGGTCCAAAAAGGCATAAGTGAGGACGATCTTATTGCCTTTCTTCGCCTTTACTTGGACCGGCACAATAGGAAGCTTGCAATCCATCTCACCAGCCCCAGTAAGCCCACTGGAAACCAAGGTTCCGTCCACTGTCATCTGGACGCTTCTATCAGCTGTTTCTGCCATTGGCACACTGTCCTTATGGAGCACAGTTGGGTGTTTTTGACCACACTTGAAGCATGAAACTTTCCTTTGGCAATTTTTGCTGATGTGTCCTATACACAGACAGCGAAAACAAGCACCATTTTCCTTCAGGAACTCAATTTTCTCCTTGTGTGCCATTTTTTCCAACCGTACACACACATCCAATGTGTGTCCTCCTGTACAGCAGGGACAGATCTTCTTGGCTGGTAGCTTTACATCCTTGGTTTCGTTCATAAATTGGGCTGTTCTCTCCACACGATTCACTGTGGTACCAAAGCTGGTTCCTCTGAAGCTGGAGCGAGGATGAGGTTTGTGTTTAATTTGATTTGTTGATGTAGCGGTGTCCCGGATGATTCCAAACACAGGGTCTGTCAGGATTTTCACTTGTTTCTCAACAAAGTTGACAATGTCCATAAACTTTGCTCTTCTGTTGTACCTTTCCTGCAGGTCGCATGCGTGACATCTCCAGCGGTCTTTAAGTTTGTAAGGCAGTTTTTTGATGATCTCCAACATGTTTGTGGGTGTATCCAGATCATTCAAATACTGCACATCTTCCATCGCATTGCAGCATCCGCGCAGAAAGAGGCTGTACTCCTGGAGGGCCCTCACATCCTCAATTTTAATTGTGGACCATGACAGAGCTCTCTCCATGTATGCTGCTGCCACCTTCTGCTCATTGCCATAGTGCTCTCTCAATAGAACCTTCGCCTTCACATATCCTCTATCTGATTGAATATGCTGACAGCTCCTCACTAGCTCTTTGGCATGTCCTTTGGTGTACTGTTCGAGGAAATAAAGTCTGTCACAGTTGTCGTTTGTGTTTCGCTCGACTCCATTTTCAAAAGCTTTCATAAATGAATGGTATTTGAGTGGGTTACCATCAAAAATGGGAATTTCCTTTTTTGGGAGTGCAGCAAGGCTTTGTTGTTGCATCAGGAGTGTTGTGATTTCATTTTGTTTTCTCATTATATCCAATACACTGTCATTTTGTAATGTGTTAGTGTATGTGACATTGGTTACAGGATCTTCAGGAGCCGTTAAATATCGTTGGAGCATATAAGAATGACCTAGGGGCTGTCTTTTGTCAGGTACGTGATTGACTTTAGGTTTCACAGCTGGGTGTATGGTTTCATATGCATTGGGTTTGACTTCAAATGGAAGTGAAGGCAAAAATTCAGTAGCATTGACATTAAGTTGTTTTGAGCGTGTCTTTTCAAAGTACGAATTCATCCCATCTGAAATCTTTGACTTTGATTTACTGCCGACACTGCTTTGTACTCTTATAACACTTAGTCTTGCCATTTCCTCAGCAATTTCATTCTCCAATAAAAGCTTTTCTCGTCGTTTGCGTAACTTTAACTCCTCTTCATCCAGTGCATGTTTTTCCTTTAATGCATTTTGTTTTGCTGCCAGAATTGCAAGATTTCTTTCCGTTTCCAAACGAGCAGATGAGCGTGATCTTTTGGTTGTATTTGAGATGCTGTCACAGGGCCGAAGTTCATCCTGATGGTCTTGTTTATCAAGAACAGGTAATGGAGGGTCAGGAGCAGGCAAATTCTTGTCTTTTTCAACAGGAGTTTGTTCTACATCATTCATTTCCTTTGGTAGTTGCTCAGAAATATTTTTCTTTGTTTGTTCATTCATTTCATTTGAGTTTTCATGTAGAATTTTCTTTATCCATTTTTCTACTTGTTCCTTGAATGCATCACTGTTATCCATAATACTAGAAAACCAGTCCTGTTGTTTTGTATCTTAGTCATCAGGAAGTAATGGTAGTAACTCATTGTGCAGGTCAGAGGCCTTGTTACACAGTGCATTCAAATTGTTCAGTTGTGAGCAGATTTCAGTTGCTTTTTCCTTTGATTTCATGTGTGCTTTAATTTGCGGTACAAGCACTTTGATTTTATTAACGGCACTCTTGCGCTCATGCTGGAGCCGTTCGATCCGATTTTCCAAAGCTTTGACAGTCAGTTTAATTTCTCTTTTTCCCTTTTCCATGTTTGAACTTTCAACAGCGTTTATTTGACTCATTTCCATTAGATTTTATTTTGTGTGGAGCGACACAATCACAGTTCATCAAGAGCGCATTCCTTATTCATCCATAGACATTGCGTTTCAAAGTCATCCAACATATTACATCAAAATTCATCCATAGACATTGCTTTCAATTGACAGAGCAGATTCAATCCAATAATCTCAACAAGCAATGGGCCTTCGACATCACCAGCCGCTACTATTCATGCCATAAAGTCGCGTCATCACAATCAAATCAAGCACGGAGAACTTGCGCCACAATCAATGCGCCAATGCAACCAGCGTAACATCCATTCAATACATTGTCCTCATTTGGCGTTAAATGCATTGTTATCGCAGTGGGGTCCTTTATCCACAAAGATAAACAGGTTGTGGCCTACCTGTTCCCAGGTGAATGGATGGTGTGGTGGGGCCTTTGTGGCACTTATCTGTGGCTCCTTAATTCTCGGGCTTATCCTTACTTGATGACTTGCTTCATCGGCGCTTGTGTGCGGCTTGATGATTTTCATTAAACGCCACTTTTTTTTGTTGACAAAGTGTCGCGGCTTCCAAAAACAAACCTTTTAGCCGCTCAGAGGTCGGGTCCTCGGGTTCGCAGATTTGTGACGCGCTATGGCTTGTATGACAGAAACGCTGAGATCCAAAATGCGTTTTTATGGACATAGTGGCATTTTTAAACAACCAAACAAAACAGCACAGGAGCACGTAAGCTTGATTTGTTTTTAATGAATGCATAGATCTGTGAAGCGCAGAGGTCAACAAAAATACGGCTACTTCCCCACCCTGACTCTACTCGTGATACAGGTGAGTGCACCTTTACACACTCCTTCCGTACGAGCACACGCCCACTCTCACGTGAACCACCTGCTGTGCAGCACGCACACTCAAGCAAACAGTGCACCTCCTCTCCTGCCTGTATGTCTCCTACAACAGGAGTAAAGCATGTAAATAAAACCTGCAGTACCTTAATTAAGTAATAAGCTTCAAAGGAAAAGACAGAGATAGTAGCAATATAATGAATTTTATGTGGAAATTACACTAAAGTAGTGGCAGCAGAACCTTCAGGCAGTTATTGTAATGTTTAGTCTGTCTGTAATTCTAATTATAGTTCTAGCATATTTTTTTATTTGCTTTAATAATCTTTGGATAAAAATTTTTATTGTGTCTTTAATGTATATATATCATTCTGTTTTTATACTTTTCTTGCGTGACCCTAAATGCTTATATCATCTGTCCATATGCTGCCATTACAGATGAATTTCCCCTTTGTGGGACAATAAAGGATTATTCTATTCTATTCTATTCTATTCTATTCTATTCTATTCTATTCCATTCTATTCTGAAAAGTGTGGTCTTCATTTTTACTCATCCCCTCTAAAGCTAGGGCTTTGTAGAACCATCTTTAACAACAAATTAAAGGTCCAAGTATTTCTGAACTTTGATATGCATATTCTAACACTTAAGTACTTTGATCTAATCCAGGGGTTCTCAAATACAAATCTTAAAGGGCAACAAGAATAATTTCAACCAGTCAAAGGTCTACTTTTTTTTTTACAATCCATTCAGTTTCAGTTTAGTTGATTTGTCGTCAATTCACAACATAAGCTATTAGACATTTTTGTAATTTTTACATCATTTCACCGCATATTATACAGTACAAAGCAGTAAAACAAATTTTACAGTTAGCTGTAATTTCCACTGCATCATGGGAGTTTTAAGTCACCTGGTACTTAGTTTACAGTTTGTTGTTGTAGTTTTCGAAATTAGAGTGACTTACAGGCAACTGTGCTTTCAGTAAGTTACTGTAAAAAAACAATGAAATGCATGTAATCTGAAGTTACTCTACAAGTCATTTCAATTCAATCATACACACATTCCAATCTGTTTAAACTTTTTCTAGCTAATCAACATGTCTTAATAAAATGTGCTTCAACAAAACTTGTTGGTTTCAATCAAAACAGCATGCAATATCAATTAAGTATTGAATTCAAACAAATAATCAAATGAAACAAAGCATTTTTTTTCTGAATTAGAGAAAGGCTTCTTTTGCTTCAAAAAACTCTGAGGGAGCATGTTGTTGCTTTTTGTTGATGAGTCATAAATTTAACTAAAGTCCTGCTTGTAGCTTCACAGGACGACTTTATTACCCTTATTTATTTATTTTTGTTCCTACCTCAATTTTTTAAGGAAATATATCTCAAATTCTCGTGCTCGGTCTCATAATGTCGTTTCAAATTGGAAACCTTTATCATTGTCTCTAGGGAAATTAAGCACATAGGTCTGGTGCTGGATGGAGGAAGAATAAATGCAAAATGTTCTGTCCATTTATCTTTATACTGAATATTTTCATTCAGCACAACACATCTTTTTTCCTATCAACATAACTGCAGAGGAAGAATCAATAAATGAGCAGCTCCTAAAGTGAAAATAAAACGTATCGCTCACGCAGCTATGCAACTGTAATGTGGGAGTTGCAGCTGATCAGTGTGCCAATAGCACAGAGAAGTCTGTACTGTTGCTCTGTTATGGAGCTGACACATGGGCACTTCCGGTTATTATTTAAATAAAGCGCATAAAATACCATGCTGCCTTCATTTGAAAATGTGGATATAGTGAAAGAATCGTGACTGCTGGCCCTGGAATAGGTTGTTTTGTGGGCCTGGTCCTTCAATTGAAGCTGTGTTTTATGCTTGAGGTCACTGTTATTCCAATGCGTTTACATGCAACTGGAGAAAGTCGAATTACTGCCTTAGTCCGACAGAAATCGGACTTTTGAAATCCATGTATACATGTTAGCTCGACTAAACTAGAGTTTGAGAAATGGGATTAAGGTACCCAGATAATGTGATTGGAAAATCTAAATTCTGCGCACGTAAATGAGAGTCAGGAGCAGTCAACCTTTTGGCAGTCTTGGCACTCCCACTTCAGGAAGTGAAGAGGCCGCAGAAGTGGGAACACCAACAACAGACTGAGCGGCAGCAACGAGTGTAACACAATCAAACAGTGAAGTAATTACAAAATGTTCTGTGTTGCAGTGTTGTTGTTGTCTATTTCCCTGCTCAGTGTGCGTATCCTGGTTTTACTCCATCTGCTTCACTGACTAGCTTTTCTTTACTATCTGTGTGGATCTAGTCCAACAGAAGAATGTCAGCGCAAAAGGGCACATGTTGTTACCTAGAGTCGAACACACTTTATTCATTAATTAGATTTTCTGAGTGACTGTAAACTGGACCAGGACTCTAAACTCTGGCTAAGCCATTTGTCTGATTACTGCCAAAAGTTTGATTTAGATGTGCATGTAAACGTACTGAGTGTGTCAAAGAAATGCTCCCCCACAGTATGATACTGCTACCACCATGTTTCACCCTGGTGATGTTGTAGGTTAGGTTAATGAGGGATGTTGGTTTTCTGGCAACTGCAGCATTTTGACAGTAGGCCATAATTATTTTTTTTTTAGTCATTTATAAATGCAAAATATCAAACTTATTATTCAATAACTATTTATTTGAAACAAAAATGTAATTATTTTCATTGGTAAATGTTTTTTTTAATCTTATATGGTTGGTTTAAGAGAGCAGCTAAGGAAACGGTCAAACGGATCTAGAAAAAGTGAGGATGTATTTAGCACATGAGAAGTACAAGAACTGCATCTTTACGCTGAAAAGTTTTGTTTTTGGCACTGCAATGCAAGGCTGTCAGGTCGTGGTGTGTGATTAAATGGTTAGAAGCCGTTCTATAACAACTTAGTTCCATTGTATTGTGTTTTTTTTCATTGAGTAGTATAATGATGAGTGTTTCTCAATTGCTGTTGAAAAGAATGGATTGAAGAGAGCATTTCACTTCTCTTCTCTGCTTTCATCTAAGTGACTATTATTAGAGTAAAATCCATCCTCATCATGCCATCCCCCACACACACCAAAGCGTCTACAGTATATAGTGCAGTTTCTCACCAAAAGCCACAAAGTCCGCTCCCAGAGTGTTGTTTTTAAAGTCATATTTCCCATATTGACATATTTTTTGTAGCTGCTTGGCTCCGCTGCGGTTTTTCTTCACTGCGAGGGCCCGTCGGGGAGAGTCCCCATGACTGTTTTCACAAAGAACTGCAGTGTTTGACGATTAAAGAACCCCAAACACAGGCTGGACGAAGCATGCAGTTATTTCAAACGTAATTACATATGCTTGCTGGGAACTGTTGCATTTTGCAATCATATGTACACAGAAGCCTCTGTAAAGGCAGGACGGAGACACATGCAAGAGCTGACATGTAGGCAGAAGCGGGGCGCGTACGCAGATGTTCTGCGACTTTAATCATGTTCATGGGCAAGTAATCAGCAGGGAACACACAACGTTCACACACTCTGAAGCACCATTGACAGCGGCAATTGACCTTGAAGAATGAAGTAGTAAATACAGGACATAGGATCCAACCGCAGATGCAGCAACTTCAAGAATACTCTTTGTCCGATCAAATTCAAAGAGCAAAATATGTGGTATGAAAACCAGATGTATGAGAAAAAAACATGAAATGAAAAAAAAAGATGATGAAAAGTCTATATTATGCTAAAAAGAAACTAGAAGATGGTAAAGACTGCCGGGAAGTAATGGAATATTACTTCCTTTTTAAAACATCTGGGAAGCTGATGAAAGAAGTAAATGAAGTTCATTAAAGCGGAAACTAATAGGAGAAAGAGTTAAATTTGTGGAGGGAGTAAACGGTGAGCAAATCCATTAAAAACGTACCTAAAAACGCAGAAACTGTTTTATTTCAGCCAATAAACCGTTGAAATAATTTTGCCCAAACCAAGGAGTGGTTTCAGCCGCTCCAGTGAGTAACACCCCCGCCCCCGTCATTTGCCTCCAGGGGGAATACACCTTGGGCCGGGTAACAAAAGCGGCGCTGTGTCGCTGGGCCTCCAAGCCTGAAAGCTGCTTTTATGAGACCTTGCTGGGTTAGGTCAAACTGGGTCACCTGGTGCTGGTACTGCTAACACGCACACACACGCACACACACGCACACACACGCACACACACATTTACACACCCATAACTGATTCTCTCTTCCCCCCAACTAATAAAATATGTTTCGATGTAAAAACGATGGGTGTTTCTGTTCCTTTCTTAGCTTACCACGTCACTTCATCTAGCAACTCTGTTCAAACCTTCGTTCTTGCATTTCTATTAGTTTCACAATTTCTTTATAATTGTGCTGACTGTTGCTACAAAATAAGCCAGATATTTACATTATTTGTCTTTTCGGGATACAAATCCTGTCCCCACCTCTTTTTTTCTGAATCAGACTAAACTTTTCCTGTTTTAGGTTGTTCGGATTAGCAATATTCTGTTACTTTATTTTCGCAATAAACTTACTAGATCCTGAAACATTGAAAGCAAGATTATTTTCAAACACTATTGGAATTAGGAAGTTTACATATATTTCCTTAGTATTTGGTAGAATTGCCTTTTAAACTGTATGACTTGTGAAATAATATTACCATTATAAATACTAATATTTGAAGACTCTCAAAATAGTTTGGTGGAGTTTGGCCCATTCCTCCTCACAGACCTTTTGTAACAGGGTCAAAATGTGCATGCCACTTTGTAAGTAAGTCAAATGTATTCATAAAATACTTTTCACAATATCACAAAGCATTTTACAACCAAGTAAAATCTGGGTAAGGCATGTAAAAATATAGGACATCTGGCCCCAACACAAAATGAATACGACAAATTAATCAGAATTAAAACCACTACAAGTAGGTAATATCAAGCGATTAGGAATAAAACATGAAAGGCATAAACACATAAAATAAAATAACAAAAATGTAAAAGCATAAAAAGTAAAAACAGTAATTAAACATAAAGCAATGAAAATCATAAAATAAAAATAACATTAGAGAGTAATTAAGTGCCATAATCGTTTACTCAAAGGCATCTCTAAACAGATGAGTTTTACGTTCTGCTTTAAAGCAGTTCAGAGTTTCAGCAGTTCTGCAGTCATCAGGAAGTTTGTTCCAGATAAAGGGAGGATAGAAACTGAAAGCTGCTTCTCCATGTTTGTTTCTGATTCTAGGGATTATTAATAAATTAGAGTTGGAGGACCTGAGTGGTCTGGGGGGGTCAGTATGAAGACGGCAGGTTTTCATGTTGGTGCTAAGTCATTCATTGACGGTTCAAAACCACAAACATCAAAAATAAGAAAATGGATCAAAAGCATACTAATGAGTGAAGGCCTGATTGAACAGAAGGGTTTTCAGATGTTTTTTTAAAAACCTTTAAAGTGTCTTAGAGGTGGAGATTCAGGTGCAAACTGTTCCACAGTCTGGGAGCCAGGGTCTTTCACAGCCTAGTGTATAGGAAAGCCGGCAGGTTTTCAGATGTGGATTGAAGGTTGCGTGAGGTAGTCTGTGAGGATTAAAGCTGTAAAAAATAGACAAGGTTCTGGCCATGGAGGGCTCTGTAGGTTAGTGCAAACACCTTAAAACTAATTCTTGCTTGCACACACCTTTTCAGCTCTGCCTGCAAATCTTTTGAGATTCATAGCTTCCTGATGGACCCTGTAAAAAATAGACTGTGTTGTCCTTAAACCACTTTTAGCTAAAATGGTTTTATAACTATAAAAGGTCATTGTCCATGTGGCAGTCCCCCTTTTCTTCAAGCGGCCACTTCCTGGTTGATGTATTAAGATGTTGCATCAAATATTTGCACATAATCTCGTTTTTTGTGATGTCATATATTTTGTGAAGTGCACCAGTCTCTCTTAGGGTCCTACAACTTGCAGTAAAACACCCCACTACTTGAGATGTGAGTTTAGTTAGGATGGTGCTCTCAAGCTTGCAGATTTCCCTATTATTGCTCCGAATATAACAATGGTCAACACCACAAACCTCAGGACATGTCTCCAATATTTCCATGCACATTTGCAAACTGTAATATGGATTCTCGCTCTCTGAATGGCGTTTCACACTATCTTAGTACAGGGCTCATTCACACTTGTCTTCAGTCAGCAGTTTTATATGTCTTTTTGCTAATTCCTGTATACTATGGCATCTAGAAATTTATACTGTATAAGTATATACTTGCATTAACAATGTTGTGACACAAACATTTGGTTATTGTACCAAAGGATGAATGAGACAAGTGGAGGTCTAAAATTCTTTTGTGTATATTTTGAATAATTTCTCTTAAACTGGATCCAATTAAGACATAAAAATAATTTTGTTCATCCTAACTGACCTTAAAAGAAATAGCTTCGTCGACTATAAGTGAGGGAAAAAAAAGTGATTTGTTTTTTCATACCACGTTTTCAAAGTTCTGTTCCAACTGTGTAGGCAAGGTTCGAGAAGTGGATAATGTATTTTCCAGTCACAATACCCAGACTCACAAATAACAACAAATACTGTATTATATTTGACTTCACTGGCATGTTCTCTTGTGTTTCATATTTTTAAGAGTGGCTAAGAGAAATGGGTCCCTGCATCACATCACAATGCCACTAATTTGGGAAAAGATTAATCATTAACAGTTTTATAATTTGTATTAACCTTAATTGGATTAAAGAGAAATAAGAAATAATATAATGATGATATATAGAAACTGTGGTTCTGATAATGTGTTTTTTTTCTAACCTGGAAAAAAGTAGTAAAACAAAAAGTTTGACTTTTTTGTTCCAGGTTCACACTGTTAGGCACACTTGTACCTATGAGCGATTTAGTAATGCCAATAAACATAACATGCATGTGTTTTGGCTATGGGAGGAAGCCAGAGTACCCAGAGGGAATCTTCACATTTAAAAAGAGAACATGAAAGACCTCAGGCTGGGATTTGAACCAAGGACCTTCTTGCTGCAAGGCAAAAGTGCTACCAACTGCAGCCCTTATTTGAGTATGGATATAACTTTACATGACCTCCAGTGCTTCTCACATTTTGGCTTTCCTTTCTGAGGAATTCCCTGTGACCACAGGTGCTTATTTGCACATTTGGCAGGGTGCACAGTGAGGGCCCAGGTGGGATTCAATCCCATGACTCCCAGATGAGAGTCATGCACACTAACGACTCAGCCAAAGGGATATCCCTGTTGCCAAGCAGCCATTGGGTCAACGTTGTGCACCTTGCATCACACACATTTTCACTTTTTTATCTGAACAATTTCAATTCCATTGATCTCAAAGAATTTTGAGGAACATATTATTGGGGTGATATGTTCGGTCCGTTTAGGGGCTGTCAACAGATACGTTCTGAGGTCCTCCGGCAGCCTGTTCCAGAGGTGAGGGCCATAAAACTGGAAGGACGCCTCACCATGAGTCCGTGTCCTGACTTTGGGGATGACAAGTAGAGGATGCCAGAGGAGCGCAGAGACCACGAAAGGTTAATATGGTAAAAGCATTTCAGGAACATAAGAGGGCCTGACACCATTAAGACACTTAAAAACCATTCAAAGAACCTTGAAATCGATCCTAAAACATACAGGGAGCCAATGCAGTGATGTTAAGACCGGTGCCCAGTCTCCTGGTGTTCATCAGTACACAAGCTGCTGAATTTAGTAAAAGCTATAAACTTAAGGTAGTCTTTTTTTGGCAGACCAGAAAGCAGGACCGATAACTAAAACGTCAGTTTTGTCCTGGTTGAGCTGAAGAAAGTTTTCTACCATCCAGGATTTGATGTCTAAAATGCAGTTAAAAAGTGCATCCATTGAGGAGGAACCTCTGAGCTGGTGAAACAAGTAAATATGAAAAAAACACAACTGCCATCAGTGTGTATATGTAAACATAAGTGAAATCTAATATATTGTAGCTGCAATTTTGTTCAACCAAATTATTACATATAAAGAGAACAAGATAAATTTCTCTTTTTACTCACTAAATCAAACGAGGAGGAATGCAGAGGGTCTTGAAGAAAACAGGAAATTTATTACATTTTTAAAGATATGTAATTTTCCATAAACAATAGTGTTTGTGTTAACTTGAAAGCAGAAAGCCATGATTTTCAATTCGATCAAATTGTGGTGCTGGTCATAAATAAACAGCTAAACGGCTAAAGACCCCACAGAGGCTAAGAAATATTTAAGTGTTTAAAGATTTCCGTTGCGTTTTGCACGCAAACATGATAAGCTGGGTTTCAAATGAAAGTTTGATTAATTGTTTCCTGATAAGTTTTTAGGTTTTAACAAGCTGGTTGTATGACTTATATCAGAATGAATTTCTCTCTTTGTGAGTGACAATTTTCTGGTCTAGTACTTGGCCTTCCTTTTAACTCTTTTTTGCTTTTTTTTGTACTCTGAGAGAAAAAATATTGTTGAAACTATGGAGGAGGTTTTTCAGGGAAAAAGATTATAGGATAATTAAAGTTAATACTCAGCTTTGCAGAAGACTGACCCCACTTTTGGGTGTGTGAAACGAGATGCTTAAATGCATTGCAGGTTTATTGCCTCGCCAGATCCATCCTTTGCTCCTCTCTGCTATGTATCTGTCATCTACTGTTCTTGTAACCCCCACTGTTTGAGCAGCTCAGATCTTACCATTCAGACAGAAGTGTGTCTGTATGAACTGCCTTATGTCAGACTCTTCCGAACAAATACGTGGAGTGGCCCAATGCTGTTTTGCCACCACTTAGTTTTTCTTCACCCAATTAGTCATATAATTTACGTATGCGTCTCATGATTTATTTTTGTAGTAATTTAAATAAATAAAAATTTTTATATATTAGAAAAAATTATAATAATTAAATTAAATGATAATTCAACATAATATAAATATTCTGTAAATATTCCATTTTTAAATGATCCTACTCAGTAGTAGTCACTTTATTAAAATAACTGGACAGTACTTTGGTTTTTGTATTTAGGTTCTTAATATACATATATTATTATTTTTCATTTCATTCATTTTTATACCCTACTTGTGTTTTACTATCTATTATTATTATTATTATTATTATTATTATTATTTTTTTTTTTTTTTTTTTTTTTTATTATATCCCAAAAATTTAATGATACACTTCTACAATTTTCTTTATGTTTTACTGATTTTCTTTTCCCCCTCTTTTAATACCAAAATGGGGGGGGGGATGTGTGTGTGACTGGATAAATCATTTTTAACCCAAAAAAAATCAGATATTATGATCAAACAGTTACTCAGTAGTTGAATAGCCTTTATCCTTAATACATTTTTTTTCTTGGTTAGTTCAGTCTTTGTTTAACTACTTTTTTCTTATATGTGATTAAAAAAAATATTGAAGTAGTGGTGCTCTTCCTTGAGTGCAATTTTTGGCCACTCCACCCACTTCTGCTTCCTTGTAAGATCTATGCTGAACATCTAAATTCATGGCGGTTGGATCACTGGAAAAATAATTTTTTTCGCTTGTCCAAACTCTTATTTTTGGCTTTACTTAAAATGTTTCCAGATGATTTTTTCCCCCTCACAATCCTTGCTTTGTTATTAAAAAATTTAATTTACAATGAAGTTGAAAAAAGTCTTCTCCTTTTTGTCCTCTAAAGAAGTGAAGAATTCTTGTTCTTATTCATGTAACATTGCTACTCTTGGTTGAGCAGTGTTTATCTTTGCGAAGACGGCTTTGAATAGACTTACTTTCTTTTTTTTGAAAAGATATCACTGTGCCTCTGTCCAGAAACCCACAGCTTTTGGCAGCAGTTTTCTTTTAACTTTAGTATCATCAAATAAACATGTGTTTAGCTGTTTGTGAGGTAAATGTTGGGTTTTTTGGCAAAGCTGAGGGGAAATCTGACAGCATCTTAACTTTAGGAAGAATTCAGCTGAAAATATACTTTATATATAATGTTGGAGGTAGAAGGAGGTGACAGTAAAAGAGATCAAGTTCAGAGGACCTTCAGCTTGTATAAACCACAGCAGACACAATGCACTGTTTTAGGTCAGCCTTTGCTTAAAACACATAGACCGTTCACATACTTTATGAATTTGCAAAATAGTCTGTCTTGAAATCAAAAGATCAATGGATTTTATTTATTTTATAGAATTTGGTTCACTCCTTAAAGCAAAATAAAATAAAAAAATCTGAATCTTCTGTTTTTAATTTGGTCTTCTCTGAGCCACCTAGTGACCATCTTGTTGGAAACCTCAAAAATCCAAAACTTTCCCAGTCAGTAAATGCACCAAAACTAACCAGTTAAGGGAAAGCAGTTGTTTATGAGGAAATTGTATTTTCTACAGAAATAGCGTGTGAAGGCATGTCTGAGCTATGTCAACATATTTAAAAAATATTCATGACCTTTCCAGTGGCTCTCAAAAATCACCAGTGACACAATTATGATTTTCTACTATATCATTCATACGAATATGTGGTGCGACCCACCCGCCCATGTACCCAAACTTCACTGGTGGTCCCTTCCTCGCACATCTGACCTTTCCAGATGCAGAAATACTCACTCCTTTGCATCAAAACTTAATCAAAAAAATCTGCCAAATTGTTCTTGTAGACTCCTGAGTGGAGTGTAATAAAAAAACAACAACTCATACTGACACGTAAGATATTCACGTGAATAAAATGTAAAAAGCAACAAAAAATAACTAAAACAGATCATAGTCACGTGATCCAGTCCAAATTCTGAATAGAGGAGAAAGGATGGAACTGTGACATTAAAGAAAACATCAAGAAACAACAAGAGGCTGCATTTGCTGCACCAAAAGTATTAACTGCTGCTACAGACAAACTTGCATTCTGTAATTATTTTGTCTTTGTTTTAAAATATCTGTAAAACCCTTTTTTCCAGCAATTCCTCTCTGACATATGACCTGACCTTTCTGCCTGATATAAATAAATGCTGACCACCTACAGCAAGAAGACAACCAAAAATACTTTGAATGCTGTTTAATCATATATCTGGATAAAAAAAAAGTTTTGGCAAAAATCAAAGACTGAAAATCAGCCACAAAATTTAGATCAGCGCATCTCTAAAAAAAAGAAGAAAGATTGATGATTGGTTATAAACTCATTTTGAGGTTTTGGGATGAGTACAACTGCAGTACATTGGCCAATGTGTGTTTTTATGGCCTAAAACATGGTTTTAGTCCCTGAACTCAATTTAAAATGAAATATTTTCTCCTTGCAGTTAATAAATACTCTCACATAGTGACATGAATCTGTTAGAAAATATGTATTCGCAGACGTCTTATCATAGATTGTGTTCCTATGAAAATCTAATGTGGTTCGCGTCTAGCCATTATACTTCTTGAAAGCTTTTTCCTGCCAATGAATGATCCAGGAAACAGTCTGCATTTATACACTCAACCTCTTTTGTTTTGTACAATAAAGATTTACCGAATGACCATTGTGGAATTATCTTCTTTGTGATGCGGAACAAAAGAATGTGTGTGGTTTCGTAGGACATGAAGTACTAGTAAGTATCTATCGAGACAGAGTGAAAAAAAAAGGGTTGCAAACTAAAGCATAGTGGGGAAAAAAACTAAAGTGAAAAAAAAAAGTTAGCTGTGGAAAACACCGGTAAACTAAACCCCGAAGTCGAAACTTATTCTTAGATAATGCTGTTAAAGATGAGCAGTGCTACATACCCTGGGGAGAAAGTACAAGAATGAACACACAAACACCATTACTGTGGAGAAAATAAAAAACCCAGGCACCATCACCCACAAACAACATAATTAGATTTTCCAACAAATGACCATACTATATATTTCATGTTAAGCTAACATGCAAAAAATTTCTTTTGAGAGGTGCAAATACAACTTGGCGATAAACCATTAGTTTCTGACAGGTTTTATACAGCCACGAAATGTTTCTGGCTGTGGTGAACACATATTTTTAATTTATGAATGTAATTATGTTGTTAGCGCAATCCAGAATGTACACACAGAGGTATATATTAGGAAAAGAAACGACATTTGACATGTTTTCTGAGCATTATTGCTCACAAACATGTTAGAGAGTTATTTCCAGGAATCTATTTTATTGAATTACTTTGCAACTGACATGATCTATCTCCCTTTGCTTAGCTTTTAGAGGATTAAGGGATATTCAAGAAGGAGTAGGCTGAGGAGTAGGACATGAAGTTTGTTGGTGTGAGGGCAGAGGATGCAGATGATGGGACTAAATGGAGACAGATGATTCGCTGTGGCGTCCCCTGAAGGGAAAGGCCAAAAGAGAAAGACAAGGAAGAGTAGAGTAATGATTCAAATTCAAGCCACATTTTGGGGTGATATATTTTTACTTAAATGCTTTTAGTTGAAGATATATAATCAATATCTGGACATAAACAATCAACCGAATATTTTGGAATGCTTACAAGTTTTTTATTTTATTTTTTTACTTTAAGTGATTTAACAATTTCAGATTGATTACATTAGCATCAGTCCATTTTGATTTCAGTCATTGGGCTTGATCTGAGTGTGCACAACTTGTGAGTCATAACTCAACCGTAGAAATCTTAGCAAAGACTTAAGCTGATGATGTTTAGAAAAAAAACTCACAAATGAGATCACAGCACACCCAGATGATTTCCGCCTCAGCACAGGGATCCATGAGACCCTTCTAATAGGCCCGTTGCCACTGTCCGTACCAGACCTTCATCGTATGCCTGTGTCTACATTTCCCCTCCCTTGTCTGAAAGTACCACTTTCTGTGCCACGTCGGGAAACAAAACGAGGATTAGAGTTGGGGTATACTCAGAAGTGGCCTGGCAGGGTCGCTGGGATTTGTGGTTAACTGATGCAGATTTGATGTAACACAGTGGCAATTGATATCGACCGATGTCCCCAAACGACTGGCATTTTTACTGGCCGTGAGGAATAAACCCGAACAGAAATGAAATCATCCCTGGTTCTTCCATTGCTCATTTTTTTTGTTATCTGCTACTTTAGGTCTTTTGGTTCTGATCACTGATGGCACACACAGCAGAAATGGTCAAGATATGCTGAAATCTTAGAAAACTGCTTATAGGGCCTATATCGTGCAAAATCAAGTTTTTGGAGTTTTCAACCATCTGGTAGTGCAATTCACATATCTCTGAGTAGGTCCTTTAGATCTGAGTAATCCTCCTGTATCCTACTCTCTGAGCAGCTGCCCCGCCCTCTCTTGGAAAACGACATATTTTACGTCACTATATGAATACTGGGAAGTGCTAGTGGTGTCAGCACCACCCCTGCAGCGAGAGCAGCTTACCTCTGATAGAGTTGCAAACACACCCTCCCCTTTCTCAAAGCTCATAGCTGCTCCGGGTTTAGCAGCTGGAACCACTTTTTTTGTTGGAAGGAAACAGGATTATAGAGAAACAAGCGTTTTTTACTTCCCGGGCCAACATTAACGCTATGATACAAGTTAAATTTTGGGACAAATTTATACTCTATAACGCCAACGGAAACATTTTATCATACATATGTCTATTATAGAAGTTGAAAGCTGTAAAATAGCTTGATATAGGCCGTTTAAAAAGTCACTTATGTTATGGAGACTCAACTGCTGAGAGGAGTGAGGCACAAGATTTTTCCTGTCACCCTACTTCGTATCAGAAATGTCAGAGAACTCTTGGCTTGCTTCCACTGAGTGATACGCCACAGGTCGCTACGCTATTTTATGGTCCAGTTTATTCAGGAGGCCGTTCCCACCACCTTTCGGATTTTCACTGGGGAATAAACCTAAACACCTAGTGTGCCATCCTACAAGTATGACACCTTTGCTTGTCGCAAGCAATGACATTTTTCTTTCCCCCAATCAATGAACTGTCTTGTGTGATGTCAGTAGCTCCATGCAAGTTTACAATAAAGTACCATTGTCCTTTGGACCTAAAGTTGCCCCAGCAATGGTGCAGTATGGAAACAGATAAAACACCAAAGAAAACCACACCGATCTATGTCGTACCACTCAGTGGAAACGAGGCAGAAGACTCACTTACACAGTTTGGAGTAGACTCAGATTACATAAAACATATTTACAATTTAAATTATACATTGAATGTGTTACAACTCAAAAATGTCTCTATGAATCAGGACTGTAGATGGTCAACTAGTCAACATGGACACACACTAGAACTGTAATTTTAGTTTGGTAAAAGCTGAACAAATTTTACTGCTTTGACACATATGGATAAACAACGAAAAGACTGGTTCAGTCGTTTCTCTCATTTCTTCCCCACCTACTTTAACTTTTTTCTTTTTTTTGCCAAAAACCCACTATTTTGCACCAATGTGGTCAAGTAAGTATGATTCATTTGATTAATCTGTTTGGAAAAAAAGTTTTCAAGACTTTGTATTACATAATCTTTTCATTAATGATAGTTCTTATCCCTGTTTGTAAGTACTGACTGATTACAACACCTGGTCCAATGGTGTGTCTACTGTTGTCTGATGTTGTAGCCCAATGCTTTAGAATACATTTAGTTTCTGCAATTATTTTACAAGAGGGGAAACTGTCTGTGTTATTTAAAAACATTTATAAGAAGGAAGGCAAGGGACATACATTTATTTTTTTTTACTGTGGATCTTTGATTAACGGGTGCCACCCCAGCAGAACTAGCTGCCCTCCTGTGCCACTGATCTGTTCATACAAAATAACTCTGAAACGCCACCTATTCAATGACGTCCGTGATTGGAGTCACATATAACCAGATTTCCTCACAAGAGACTATAAATATATTGCGGACATTTAATTCAAATTAGTGATTTTCAAAACCTTTTCATAACATGTACCATTTAAGCAAGTCATTGCAAAACAGAGGGACATTTGGACTCAGACAGTTTGTCGTGATATGGTAGAAAAGCATAAAGGAATAAATATGAAATATTCTCTGTTATTTTATGACTGCATTTATTGTGACATGTTTCTTCCTTCTGAAAATAGCTGAGGTCACTGATCTTCAAAAATACAAAAATATAGGGTGTGGCGCTTAAACAATGCTTAATTGGTAATAAAAACCAAAAAGTGTTCAAGGAAAATTTATTTTACAGCATTATATCACCATTACCAGCATAAACCCATAAATGTCTGAATGGTTTCAAGCTTTCATGTTGCTTATAAAAAATTCTGACCAGATCTCTCCTATTATCTAAATGCTAAATGCAATGGAAATGAGGCTCATTGGACCGGGCAGCATTTTTTCCGATCTACTGTTGTCTAATTTTAGTGAGGAAGTGCGAACTCTAGCCTCAGCCTCTTTTTCTTAGCTAATAAAAGGCACAGCCGTGCCCTCCTGGTGCTTTACCCCATCCTGTGCCAACTTCAAATTAATTGAAATCCCTTTTCTATGACATTATTACTAAGCTTGAACTTCAGCAAGTGATTTCCACGGTGACTAGAGACTTAAAAGTATTAAGTTGACAACATGTGATTGCCTGATTCAATATTTGTTTTAACAAGTAGCTGTAAGGGAGTACCTACTAATGTAACAGCTTGGTTTGCAGAGTTCCTATAAATTAGAATTTCGAATGAAAAGGTTAAGGGCTTCTTACTAATCCTGACCTCAAAACCCAATACAGTTGACTTTAGAAACATAAAAAAATATGTTTGCACTTCTAACAATTTGTAGGTCATTAAATAAGTCATATACACATTACTATACAATCTCCTTCGTTAGGATTTACCTTACTAATAAAGTATTAACTAACCACAATTCTTTTCTGAAGACCACAAAGGGTAGTCCCAGTACAACCAGAGTTTCTTCTATCAGAGGTTGAGAAACATTAAAACAGCAGTTTTTAGAGTAAAGACTAAACATACCTGTACATTTCTTCTGAAGTTGTACCCTTGGTATTAAGGTACACTCTATTGCATTTAATATAACTAATCTGTATATGTATCCACTTGTTATTTTCCTGTCCTTTAGCCGTTATAACACTTTAATTTCCTCACTGAAGGACAATAAACAATATTTATAATGAAAAAATATTCTGAAGATAGATATGAATTGATAAATGTTCGGTACAGAACTCCTTTTCATTTATCAGAATCTTATTGATGAATTGACACCTTATGGGCACAAAAGCTTCTGAAACAGATTTTAGTTCCTCAACGTGTGCCATTTAAAACAACCGAAACTGAAAAGTGTTAAATGGCAAAAGCGAAAAGTGAGCAACACCCAACAGATTCCAAGTCATTAGAGCTAATGAGGTTGACAAAAACAGAAATGTTTAATAGGACGCATATTGTTGTCATTATGAAGAGGTTACCCTTTGGGCTGGTGAAGGTCTCCAGGTCGGCTCTGGGGTCAGCCCCTGGAGTTTCAGGCTCAGCAGGTCACATCTCATTCAGACGTTCAATGGGACGCTTTTCATTCAGTATTAAACTCAAAAATCCTCAATCTATTTCTTGATGTTCCTCCAAAAAGGATTAAAAGTATACTAAAAAGAACAAGTAGCTTTTACTTAGGAACTGCCCTCAGGACATGGTTAATAACACTGAATTGTTCTTTAGACACTTATTCAGCATTCAGTCTAAAAATCTGCAGGAGAGCAACAATAAATGTCACAAATCTCTGAAGACAGAAGGGAACATCAAACCAGACCACGGCCAGTACTCGACTCCAAACAAATCCATCAAATAATTCAGCAGACAAGGTTGCAAAACAGAAAAACAGCAGTGCCCTCCACTAAGAAACAAACTGCACATGGCGACATCTTTGTCTTAAAAGTAGCAACTGGGAGAATAAGCCTGTACAAAATGAAACTCAGCTGACACGCACCAAAAAAGAAGAATGTAGAATTTGCGTCCACATTTTGATTTTTTTTATATAAAGAAAAAAGGAAGAAAGAAGTGACTGAGAAAAGGGAAAATTGGAAAGAAAGAGAAGAGCCAGACATCCTTCTCAGCCTGAGGGGCTGTCATTCTTCAAAAGTGAGGAGAACAAAGATGAGATTGGAGTGCAGTTAAAGAAGTTAGCACACCCTAGCACATGACCATACAACCACACACAAGCTGTTCCAGCTGTTTTTTCTCTGCATAATCAAACTAAAAGGAAAATTGCAACTAATATCATATACTTCATCCTTTCAATAGTTGGTACTAAACAGAAATGACCAAGCAATGGGAAGCATGTTTACAATGTGTTATCTAATATACTGCATGATACATTGTTCACACCCACTTGTTTTTTCCTCCCCTTCTTGCAGACTCGTACACTTTTCCCTGGGACTTGCTGATGAAAATTCCTCCGGACATTAAGGAAAATTAATCTGGAACAGATCTGTCAAGAGTTTGCAAGTGGCTAGGCCTCGCTTTGCCACAGGTCTGACCGAGCACTCGTCAAAGTAGGGGGAGCTGAAAGATGTGGAAAACTAGGATTTTTTTTTTAAATCAAACAAAAATAACAAAGATAAAAAAAAAACATTTAAAGTCATAGGATACATTAAAAAATAATGGTTTGAAGAATCAAGTAAAAGAAAGAAACTTAAATTAAAGACTGTCATTTCGAAAAAATAGGCTATATACGATGTGATGAAATAACTGATTAAGTAATCTCTGGGCTATATTGGAACGTTGAGATACAGAATGATCTTTTCCACTCTAATGTGAAGGAACTAAGAGTTTCTGCACATCTCACACTTTCAGAAAGTTGGAAAGGAGCATAATAAACTAATTGCTGCCTCCACCTGTTTTGCTCTAATCCCTGATTGATCAGGTGACGGAGACCAAGCAAATCTGAAAGGTTTTAGGTCCAAGACCATTCAGTGGCTTATAGACCAATAATATAATCTTTTAATGGGATTCTGTTGACTAGCTGACAAGCTTTTTAAAGGCTTGTAAATACATTGCAATTTATAACCAACTAATAATAAAAGCTTTCATTACGTTGTCTTTACTTTGACCTGTTTTGACAGGAAATCCTTTATTCTGGTAATGTTGATTCATATTTTGTAATAGATATTATCTGAATATAGAAATTGACATCTGAGTTAATGATAACACTCGGTATTGTCTTTGTTCTTCAGCCTTATTTAATCTGTTCAGTGCTAAATTCTAACCTTGCATTTTTGGGACCAGACGTTTTTTGTTGTTTTTTTTGCATTAAACCAGCAGAAATTGTGGCTAAACTCCACCCTGATGCTTTTGGACATACTAATTTTTGGACTTTTATGTGGTGGCACAAAAATACTTAATGTAGATTTTGTTAGTGATGTTGTACTGCTCCATAATTTGATTGGTGGCTATTATATAAATGTTAATTAAAAGTGTCCCAAGAATGGAACCTTGAGGAACTCCATAAATGATTGTCGTTGGCTCAGAATACCAAATGAACCATTGTAGTTCTTGTTTGTCAAATAGCATCCAATCCAACCCAACAAAGTACCACACAATCTGTACAGTAGATTACGATGATTTGTGTAAATTGCTGCTCTGAGATCTAACCAAAAAAATAACAGTGTAAGCACTTGGAGTGCAAATGACATCTTCATCATGATCATCAATCAAACAGCACATTTGTATTTACACGTCAATAAAAGGATGCTATTTGACGTCATTCAGTCTATATAAAAAGAGCTCGTGTTTCAATGCGAGAGGGTCCCCTAGTTTATTTACACACAATGCAAAACAGCAGCAGTGATCAGACATCAGACCATCTTGTGATATCCAATTTTCAGTGTTTCTTTTGTGCAGGAGGGTGAGGGTTGGGGACCGCGCTGATACTAAGGTAGACTAGACAGTCATTTGTGATGTTGATGGAGCGATCAATCAACTTTGACAGTCGGTTTGTCGGCTCTGAGCCTTCAGGCTACGGCAGCATTTTTGTCTGCTGAAGAAAAACAGATTAAAATGCTCTCAAATTTGATGTTTACATCAGAGGAAAATGGCTTGCTTTTTGTTGTTTGGAGGCAAACTAGCTTTTTTCTTCTTTGCACTATTTTTTTTTACAGAACAATCAGTGATAACAAAAAGGTTTTTTCGTCATAAATAGGGCAAACAAATCCAAAATATTTATCATCAGACCATTTTAGGTTCTGGTCAGCTTTTATTCCCTTTCCAAGTTATTTCTGTTGTTTTTTTTACTCCACTCCAAATCTCTGTTCTCAATTAACGCTGTCCTCGAGAAACTCAATCTCCCCGCTCATGCTGTCCCACAAACGCACACTGACTCGCACACAAAAAGAGTAAAGGGAGAGGGACAAGAAGAACACTTCTCACTCATGCTCTGACATGTCCTCTGCCTGTCCTCGTCTCTCGTAAACCACCAACAGACTAAAAGTTATCAGGAAACCAAAGGAGCAAATAGTGAACTTACCAGATGTTGGATGTGAATACCTCTGAGAATCAGTGGAGAAAGCGGTTTGAAACGGAGCGTCGTGGTCACGTTTGTCCGTCAGAACTCCGTCTCACAACGACAACAGAGCTCAGCCTGTTGCATTCCACCTCCCTCTCTGCTTTTCCCGTCTCTCTCGTCGTCTTCTCACCAGTGTACACCCTCTTTCTCTTTCCCTCTGTCTTTTTCCCTCCTCTGGAAATCGTTGTGTACTTTGATTCACAAACCCTGCCTTTGTCACGTGATATAACACTTCAAATATACAGCACATATTTTTACCAGCCGCAGAATGCCCGAAGGCAGGGAAAACAGGGTTCAGGGAGCTTAGGTTTCAACTTGCTGCCCCAACCACCCCCACTCGCTTCGCTTTCTTTGTCTCAAAATCACTCTTTACCTTCGGTCCATCTAAAATACGCTGTCAGTCAACGCTCTTGAGTGAAATTTCAATTGCACAGCAAACTGTTTGCGTTCAGCCTGAGTTTGTGTCTTTTTCTGCTCATCACCAGAGGATAGGGCTCATGCATGCATGTACAAGCAGCCACAGTCATGAAACAGCGATTAACTCACTGACATAGACAAACACACATCTGGCAAGAAGTGCACACCTTTGGGGGTATCAGTATCAGTTCATAGCCTAACCTCCATTTCTGCATGCCTTGAGTTTTGGACTGTGGTTGTCTAAACTGAGGGACCAGAGAATCAGGCCAATCAAATGCCTCATTGTGACCTAAAAATGCCTGATGATAATACTCTGATGGAAATTTTTCCATTAAAAAAGTGCAACTCATATTTGCAAACGCTTTGCAAAATGTTATAGGAACTTTCACATAAACTTTTTTTTGTTTTGCATTTCATCGAAATGCAAACGACTATCCAGCCTGGCTTGAAGAACACATAGGGCCTTTTTTTTCTTGCAGTTTTGTCACCTTTACAATTATTCAAAAGACTCTTTTCCTCCTACAGGATTTTCCTAAGCAAATCACCATTGTGCGTTTCTGGTGGGGAAACATTTAATGGAGCAACATTTGATCCGTGATGAGACCAAGCCTGGCCAGTCAGCCCTTGGAGGGTGAAGCTTGCTGCCTCCTCACGTCAGAGATAAATGTGTCTGCTGTTTGACCAGCCTCAGTGGTGAAGAAACACAGTACAGAGACATCGAGCTAATTACTGTAGGATGAGCCAGTATTGTATCTACACATAACAGGTAAACAAAGAACTAATTTTAATTCTTATGTTTAGGTCCTTTGGATCTGGCAGTCTGTTTAATCAAGTTGTTTCCATTCACTTTATTGCCTATACAGAAGAAATACCAAGGATACTTTGGTTTGACAGGCATGAAATAGCATTTTGGCAGCAACAAGGTGATTCCCAAAAAGATATTAGCAAAAAATCTTGGCAACTCAGCAAGATAAATAGTAGCGACATTGGAATGTCATTCAGACTGGATAGATGCAGACAAATGTTATCCAAGAGAGGATAGGTTATCCCAACTGAAAGGGCTGAACTAGCAGAAGGCAACTTTTCATGCTTTCTGGACAACTACAAATAGGCTTACTTTGGTTTCTACTTAATGGCAAGTATGAATATGTTACAAGGAGGTCAGCTACAACAAATTACCAACAGAAAGTAAAATAGGTCTTGAATAGAATAGCTCTGTGAAAAGAAACATGCACACATCATTCATAAGCACATCAGATAAGCTATTGGTATTAAAAACTTGCTCAAGAGTTATTCAGAAAGATGGTGCCCAAAGTGCTGCGATGTACTCGCGACCTGCCCAGGGTGTACCCCACCTCTCGCCCGTTGAAAGCTGGAGATAAGTACTAGCTGTAAGTCATAGAGAAAGACAGAGATGGTAAGGAAAGATATTGCTAGGATCCTTGAGACACAGCAAGATCCATACGGACAAGCAGGTGATGGCAAATAAAGATATTGTAATGTCTGGCATATTACTGTACACTTTATTATGTAATGACAAGCTCCTTACACAAAGCAATTAAGGGAGTAATTAAACAGTTTCTTTTTCTGTTTTTGTGTCAAAACTTTTTTTGAAAAAAAAGAGACAAATTTGATTGCTTTTAAGAGTGATGGTGAGAAAGTTATTGAAGAACACGCTGCTGTTTCATGGAATACAGTTTTATTTTTTGCTTTATGAGCAATGACAGGTCTTTCTAAAAAAGAAAAATGTATATTTAGAGTTCTAAGTCTGAGACAGGCTGGACAGCAGAGATGTAAAGTGGGCAAGGGTTAGACCTGACCTCTTTGAAACAACTAAATCTGGGATGATGTGTTCGTACTTTGCATTTTAGTTAGTTCCTTTCCCTTTTCAGTTTACCTTATTATTTCAGTTAATTCCTTGGTGTTTGGTTATGTTTTATTTACTTTAGGATTTTATTATGATTTTGGCACCACCTTCCTTCCACATTTTTCACTTCTTGTAGATATTTTCATTTCTTTTTTCTTTGTTATTATGTTTAATCTTTTATCTGTGTTTCTTCAATTCTTCAGTTTTTCTCTGTAACTCTATTTTTCTTTATTTTTCAGGAGGTTTTCTTATTTATTTATTTCCTTTTGTTCTGTTTCCTCCCCTCTGTTCACATGTTTTTATTTAAGAGTTTATCTTAGGTTCCTTAATTCTCATATCTTTTATCTTTAGTTACTTTCTAGTCAGTGCTTTTCTTAGGATAGTTTTCTGTCTAGTCTCCCCTTCTGTATATTCCTTCCTTCTTTTCTCCCTGCCATTCTGCTGGTCAGCTGTTAATTGCCTTTACCTGTTTTCTCCCTTTCACCTGCCTCAGTTTGTAACTAACTGGTTCTCAGGCTTTCAGTGTCACTCCTTAATCTCTCTCACTATATTTAAGCAGTTCATGTTCAGTAATATCTTGCTAAATTTTTTATTTCCCAATGATCTGCCTCAAATTCCTTTGTAAGGTTACCCCTGTGATTTTGTTCATTAAACCTCAACCATATCTGCATTTTAAGCCTATTTGCTCAGAAGTATGACTGAAGAATCCAGCCATATGGACCCGGCAGAGTACAATAGAACTGAGGAGGAATGGTTTGCTGATGTGGAGCTACAGCCAAGGCCCTGTCTCTGAATCACCTTATGCGGGCACTCGTTTGGCGATCTGTCCTCCTGGTGTGGGTCCATGGATGTATGAGGCTCCCCACTGCCCCAATCCTGGTCCCCATCGCTGCAAAAAAATAATAATAAATAAATTTAAAAAAATAAAAAAACTTGCTGGGTGAATGTAATAAAATTATGTAAGTATTTCTAACCAACTGATTTGGGTCGATTTAGCAATAAAGAATTTTGTAGATGTAAATGTAAACATGTTGGTACAACTTTATACATTTGGGTCGCTATAAGATGACAAAATAAAAAGCAGGGGATGGGGCTCAAACTCAGAAAAAGGCCTCTATTTTTCTGAACATCTGCACCAACCACTTTGCTATACAGTCACTCTTTTAGTGTTAACTAAACATAATTATGTGTCAGTGATACAATTCTGTCACTTTTTTCACGAAAAAAAGGAAATTGGCAGGTCTTATTATCTTATAATTTATAATTAAATTAATATAATTTTTATAAGAATATATGATGTCTCTCCAACTGCGTGCCATATAAAATGAATGTTTATTTAGCCTCAAAATAAACTTACCTCCACCATTTACTCTTTTTTAAGCTTCTGCTTCATTGGAATTAAGACTTGAAACTAGAACTGGGCTGAAAACTTAAAGGGTTGGCATTTAATTTTGGCTTAAAAATGACTTAAAGGAGTAGGGGGCTGGATTTCTAATAGTCTGTGATTCGGTGGCCGAATTTCCCGCGCTTACACGTGGATGCAACGTCAAACTACAATTCATGCGCGCTCTTAAATTAACAGGAAGAAGGAAGAGAACTTAAGACGCGATCAATTAAACACTACTTACTTCGTCGTTAGACATTTTGCTTGTTGTCGTACAGCTGGCGATGTGCGCAAAGTGCGATTGCTTGAAAGTACGCTACATCACTGATTTATTTACTTTTTTTGCATACTCCAACGGGGGCTGCAGTTACTTGCAAAGCAGGCCACGGCGGTCGTGAGTTTAATTTCTTCAATCTGGTCCCCTGCTCCTTTATTTGATCTAGTGCCGGGGACTATGGATGCAGACTGACCAAGGAGTGGAAGTGATTTTTTCCTCCAACTTCTTAGATATCAAGAGATCTGACAGGTCCTCATCCTCTCCCCAGTGATGTCTGATCTCTTGTATCATAAGCAAAAAAAGAGCAAATTCTTAATGTCATTGGAATGGGAATTACACATTCAATGTTAATATGTAAATGATACATTTCTTACATGTTACAAGGGATAATTATGAAGAAAAACAGGATAAATACAGGTAAATTCAAAAATGCCCAGAGCTCTAATAAAATATGTAAAATATACTAAAGGTCAAGGGCTCAGAGGGCTCAGTAATCATCCGAGGGCTGTGATCCTCCAACTCAAAGAATGACTCTTGCAGATTTTTTTTAGATGCAGCTTGGTCCCTCTGGCTCGAAGGTCCAAATGTCAGCCAGTTATTCTTAACTTGGAAGACTGTGGTTTATAGAAAATTATATGTATATGAGGTTTTATAGAGATTAATATTGTTTATTTCATTATATGCTCAACACTGAGATAAAAAAAATGAATCTAAAATTAATTTAAGGACTGTATGAATGAGGGTTGGACAGAAAGTGACATTTGCTTTGACATTGTTCACATTTTTCATAATATACCCACAATCCACTGTATTTCATTTACATTTCATGTAACAGACCAATACAAAGTAAAGTGGAAGGAAATTACTTTTTTAATGTACTCAGTTGTTAGCAAGAAGGCTCTGGGTTCAAATCCTGGGGAGAAACCTCTTTGTGTGGGCTCCCCCCAGATTCTCCGACTGTCTCCCAAATTAGTCTGAAAGCATGCATTTTGAATAGTCTCTATTAATCATCCTTAGGTGAGAGTTTTTGCATGAATGGTTGTTTGTCCTGTAAGACTCTGCATTGTGCTGCAACATAAACCTGTTCTGGGTGTACCCCCTGCTCTATCTTATTGTCCAATGAAGAAATTCAAAAGCTTTACAAATCAACTGCCTTCAGAAGTCACGTAATCTGAAAGTAGGGTCCACCACCTATATGGTCCAAAGAGCCATTTAATCTCTATATAAATTGAGTTTTATTGACCTTTTTAAATTAATCTCAAACATCAGTGTTTTAGCATTAGCTTATGAATCAACACAGCTAACTGGCATCTATCAAAAAATGTTTGAATTTCAGATTATTTTTTTTCTGGATGTCTTTGCAATGTAAGCACAGTTAAAATTTCCAGCAGCTTATTGTTTTTGGTCAGCTGAGCAGCTGCAGGGAGGGGAGGGGTTTAGAGTCTGTTAATGCAGAGCTGCTACCACAAGAAGGGCAAATGTAAATTAGTCCATTTCTATTGATTTTGGACACATCGGCAACCATTATGTATGTTTTGGCTGCCATGCAGGCCCGGTGTTACAGGGCGTGCCGGGCCCGTCCTTTCAGGTATGCCCAAGACGGATTCAAACGTCTGTGTAACCATTCAATGCATTGACCAAAGACAACCAGCAAGTACAACCTTGATCGACATTTTAATCCACACTCCATACCAGTCAGTGGCGAAAAAGTACCAAACTGTTGCTTGATGGCTGCCAATAAACAAAAAGAAGTGTGCCGTGTTATTGTTAAGCTAACTTGCATGCTAACGGTTGTTTGATGAAAACTTTGTGAGAAATGCACACAAGCAAGGGAATTATCAAGGTTTTGAGAGGCAGATTATGTTCGATTTTGGTCGTAAGACTTGTTATGGACAAGCTATTTTAAAGGAGGACATTAACTTGACAGTTGTGGATGTAAAAATACGTTTTTTGTTTGAGATGGCTGGCTCCTGTGTCTTGATCTCTGGTTTTGATGGTGAGTTGCACATTATCTGCTTTCTGTGCGGTTTGAGAAAAGCGTTTACTGTGTCTACAGGTGTGATTGTACCCTTGATTGGCATACATCCTTGGAATCACAAGCAGGGAGGAGCTAGTATTGAAATACAGCCCAGGATCTTAGACGTGTCTTTAATTCTGGTAGGTCGTGGATGAGAAAATTATTTTAATGAATTTCTGAAACTTTCAGGCACTGAGGCGACCTATATTTGGAAGTTCTGAGAGTTAAGGTAGCTTTCCTTTCAAAGCAGAAATAAGAAACTGATGTGTGGTAGCAGCTAGCAAACAGACCAAAAGACTTGACATGAGAACATGCCAGAATATTTCCAAACCTTGCAGAATCTAGTGCAGAAGCGAGAGATATTTATCAGCTGCAGCCCCCGACCCCCACTGAAATAATTTTAGCTTTCAAATGATGTGTCTAATATATATATATCTATACATTAGGCATTGAAGTATGCGATCATACCACCAACAGGACATAAAGACAAATGGGTTAAATAAAAACTGGACCCTCCAGGAGTAAGACATGACCCTCCCGGCTAAATTCTCATGGCGGTAGGTCTACGGCCCCTCAACTTTTTTTGTTCTCCCAACTTTTTAAAATTCTAAATGCCTCCTTGCTTAAAATAACCAAAAGAAGTGAAGATAACTTCTTAATCTAATAAAGGAAAAATCTTATTTTTTAATAGACATTGCCAAAAGAAGATACACTGTTCTTGAGCCCAAATGGGCCCTTTAAACAGCTTTATTCCAGTTTTGAGTGCATTTCAGTGCAGTGGGGGAATTTCAGCTTTAGCATTGGGTATTGTACGGGTGTGTAGAAACATTTCGATGCCTTGATGACAAACACAGGTGGGTCCCATTTGAAGCACTGTTACTCAATGTCAGCCATCTGTATTGTCATGATTGAGGACAGTGTTCCATCCAGAGCCAAGGCATTCCTTGTTTAGTCAAACCATGGGCAGAACTATGTGTCTGCATTTGAGTGTGGAACAACCAAAACTAACTTCACAACCTCAGACACTCTACCAAACCTCAGCATACCTGTCAACGTTGAAGACAATGAACCACGAAGAGGTAACTACACTACCTAAATATGCTACAGTTTTCAAGCTGATGGTGTCAGTGTGTGTGTTGAAAATGTATCTTACTCTTTACTTCATCAATGAAAGGTTTCCCCAGAAAGAATCCAGGCCAAAAGTGATTGGGTCTTGAAGCACAGGTATGTCTATAAGTGGATCCTCTAGGAACTTATAAGAGGGTCATTCTTTTTAGAAATTCCATGAAATGGAAGAAGTTCAGGAAATCTGAAAAAGAACACAAAATAGACTCATAAACATTGCCTATGTGGAAAAACCTCCACTCCTTTAATTATGTTAAAGTCTTTTCCACAAATTAAAACACATCTTCAGATCAACAAACTTGGCATTCCAGAGTACAGTCTCTATAAAACTGCAAAAGTTGCAGTGATGGTGATAGTAATAATAAGAACATTTTATAAAGACAGGATATGTGTTAATGAATACTAGTCTCAGACATCAGGCTGCTTTGCCTTCTGGGAAAGGGGTATCTATCAAAGGTACTGGAATAATTGGAGGGTTCAGCTGTAGATAATTTAAACTGATGCATTTGACACAAAACGCTGAAGCTTTTGAAATTGTTGGGGCTTCACTGGATAAAAAATGTTTACTTTATAGAAATATACTTAGACATATTTTGCTGACATCTGAAGTTACTCTGAACTGTAACAAATCACTTATTCTGCTAGCTGTGTGAAATGTACACTTGTCAGATTGAACTAAACAGACTACTTGTTCCTACAACTGGAATGCCGGCGTTACAACAAAAATCTTTGAACATCCTTGAAATCCTTTTCCCTGTGCTGTGATTACAACAGCCAAAGAGGGAAATAAAGTTCAATGAACATTAGATGTCATTCATGTAAAGTCAGAAAAATGCGTGTGTCTCTTGCTCATTGCACGAGGCTTGAGAACTCTGGTTGAGATGACAGCATAAAGAGTGTTATTTTAAAGGCGCATCTCTTTCTGCAGAGACAATATTGTAAATTTTTGTTCTGCATTTAAAAAGTTATGTGTGGAGAAAAAGTAACACTGCACAACACCCTGAACATGTCATCCCATCCTAGAACATGGTGCTGGGAGTATCATGGTGTGGAGAGGATTTGCATCAGTAGTGACAGAGAAGCTGGTCTTGACCATTTACAGATGCTCTCCATCCAATTTCACTGATCTTCCACTTGTTTTACTCAGACGAATGTCCAGGTATAAAAAACTGGTAGGGACATACCCCCAAAAACTTACAGCTGTAACTGTAAAAAAAATAAATAAAATCATAGATATTTCTACCTGTAACATTACAATCTTTGAAAAACATTGGTGTAAAAACTTTTATAAGGCACTACGTTTAACTGTTAACCAATAAATCTAGTCAAACCCAAGTAGCAAAAGTTTTTGCTCTAAAGGTTGGTCTAGCAACTATCCATTGTAGCCTGAGCAGGTCTACTATTGGTGCAGCTAAATGCAGACAGAGCCAATCACAGCACTCTGTATATGTAGAGGGACACCATCATGGCAGGGCTGCGATGGAGCAAAACAGCAAAGATTGTAGCTTAAAAACGACCTTACCATCAACTTTGGATGATTTAGACTTGGGCTTTTCTTTGAGAAATGAGCAGATGGAGGCACCTTTGTTTCGACTGACCTATTGACAGATTTCCATCACTATGAATGTGTCATGTTGTTCATCACTGTTGATTCTACCACTATCCAGTTGCATGCAGAGACAGTTTTAGAGACAAACATAGATTTCGCCCCTAGAACTGAGCACTGTCTGTGGGTCATTGCTAGACTATATATTCATATATGTATAAAATGGCTTGCCAGGCTATTCAACTGTGTTAGATTTACCAGAGTAACCATCTGGCTTACTGTGACAGCTCAGTAACCGTGTGAGTGGAGAAGGTGAGAGGTTAGTGCTATTTGTGTTTCTGTGTCAGAGAAAGGTGAACAGAGACAGAGAGTGTACAACATATGTTGAGTGAGAAGAACATATTTGTGTATTTCTGAATTTAAATTAAGATCCTTTCTTGTTTGTGCGTCCTCATGTTGAAACAGGCCTTAAACATACTTTCCTTTGAGTTCAGCGTTTTTGTTCTGAAAACGACAGATAGCAGGCATGCTATTATTATATAGAACTCTGAGGATGTAAAGCAAAAGACAAATAAATTGAGGAGAGCTGAGACAAGATATAGATTGGGAGTTTATAACCTTCTGCAGAATTTAAAATGGGGCCCTTTTTGGCAGAGGCCTTTGGAGAAACCGCAGAGTGGTGCGACTCTGGAGTCGAGTGGTGAAGAGAGTAGGAGGGGTGCCGAGGTTAAAGCGAAGGAAGAGGAAAATGGTGAAATAGGGGTGCTGGTAAGGCAAAGGGTGCAGGTTTTAATCATTAGCAGGCTGTTGGTAATGAGATCATTATATCACTGCTCTCAGATTGATGTCATGTGAGTCTCTTTGGTGCATGGACGACTATTCAGAGCATGACTGTCATGTATGACAAGCTCACTGTCTTGCTCTGGGCAAACAAACCTACAAACATGTGAGCAGAATTGCAAAAACAGAACCAGACTCGCACAGCCCGCAAACTAATTAACGCTGGCACCATGGCGCATACAGAAACTACACTTGCACAACACAGAGAGCATTTAATGCGACACAACACCCTGTTATTAATTTTCCTCCAGCAAGAAAAAGAGCTGACACAAATATAATCACACCCACACATACACTCGAAACACATTTCTGGTCCCAAGGCTCCTTTATGTGTTTTCTGTCTCTCATACTGCTAAACATGCCTACACACAAAGAACATACTGTACCAGCGGTGAGGGCTGGCTAGACTTGCAGGCTTAAAAAAAGGGGAAGGAAAAGCAAGAGAAAAAACAAGAGCTGTGAGGAAGTAAAGGAGGGAAGAAAATGGAAAAAGAGAGTAGAAATACTTGGTAAAGTTGCCAGTTTTGGGTTTGTAGAGTTTAATAAACAACTTTTTAAGATTCTGTGCTCATGAAAAACAAGTTAAGATGTAACAGAGGGATGTAAAAAGTATTGTTAGAGAAACGCTTCATTCTGTTTCTGCTTTTTTTCCACAGTTTGTTTCAGATTCATCAAGTGAGGTAAAAAAAAGCTTTCCAAACCAACCTGGATGTATGTTAAACCGTTATTTTCCACGAAGGTTGTGGCATAAGCAACTTCCATCTAGCTTTCATTATAACAGGCAGTGAGTCATTTACATCACTATGGGGGAATTTTGGCCCACTCTTCTTGCAGTATTGATTTAAGACAGCCACATTGGAATGCTTTGTGAGCATGAACACCCTGTTTAAGGTCATGACAATCAAATTTTGATAAAGACTTTCACTAGGTCATTCTAAAGCCTTCTGTATATTTTTGAGCCATAATTTTCCAGCTTCATGTCTCTACTTTTGTCTCGTAAGTCCTCAGAATATTTTCACAGAAGGTCTTTGGCATCCTCATTTTACTTCTGGGGAAATATGAGACATGATTTTTTTTGTTCAATGTCGGTTTTTACCTTAAAAATCTTATTGAAGCTACTTTTGCTCTATGTGGTTCAATAGAGTCCCAAATCCTTAGATAGGCTTTGTAAGCCTTTCAGGACTGACAAATGTTAGAGACTTTCTACTTCCTTTATTCTTGAATTTATATATAGATATGGGGCATCATGTGTTGCTCTGAGAGTTTGCTCTGAAGCCTTCTTCATGTTGTCAGACAGGTTCTATTTAGGGGATTTCTTGCTTCAACAACTTTGGCAGTATTTAGAGCTCTCTGTTTTGCGAAGAGAGGGGAATTACTCTTTCACACAGGACTAGTTAAAATGTATTTGATGATCAGAAAAAGATGAGTGTAACCAAAAAGTAAGGCAGAAGAAATCTGAAAAGTGGCAAGCACCTTTTCAGCACTTTTTCTACATTTCCTGAACCAAACCAGAATATTTGAGGGTGAGTGAATCGGTTTGTGCTTGTGGTTGGGTAGAAAGCAGCAGAAAGAAATGAAAAAAGGTGGTTTAAGGGGTACATGTGCAT
Source organism: Apricaphanius iberus (assembly GCA_028564705.1). Taxonomy (NCBI): domain Eukaryota; kingdom Metazoa; phylum Chordata; class Actinopteri; order Cyprinodontiformes; family Aphaniidae; genus Apricaphanius; species Apricaphanius iberus. The sequence goes on from JAPXFQ010000231.1 coordinate 1,813,612, forward strand.
CCAATGAAAAGCAAATAGATTTTCCTATATAAATGTTCCCCCAAATTCAACCATGATGTCACCGTGAACCTGTTGTGAACCCAACTCTGTCAACTACCATTACCGTCTCATCTGCTCCCTGTTTCCACTCAACCACCGTACCTCTCCATCTCTTTCCACTCTATCCCCATCCCCTTCTTGGACTTGCACCCGTCATCTTTCGCCATTCAGAGTTGTCTGGTCACATTTTTTTCCTTTTCCAACTGCCTGTGCTACACCCGTTCGTCTCTCCGCAGGAACTCCAACACCGCCCCAAGTATACAACACAAACTGCTCACAGACGTTTGGAAAGTCTCTAGTATAACATGGAGAGTTTTAATCAGAACAAGCTGGCATATTTTGGCCAAAAACTGCACTTATGGTAATTCAATAAGAAAGAAAGAAAGAAAGAAAGAAAGAAAGAAAGAAAGAAAGAAAGAAAGAAAGAAAGAAAGAAAGAAAGAAAGAAAGAAAGAAAGAAAGAAAGAAAGAAAGAAAGAAAGAAAGAAAGAAAGAAAGAAAGAAAGAAAGGAAAAGAAAGAAAGAAAGAAAGAAAGAAAGAAAGAAAGAAAGAAAGAAAGAAAGAAAGAAAGAAAGAAAGAAAGAAAGAAAGAAAGAAAGAAAGAAAGAAAGAAAGGGGCACACAGAGGGTAGCCGAGTGCAAGACACAGAAATAAGAAAAACAGAGGGAGAAAGAGGAGACAGTGGGCGGATGGGAGGGTAAGGTAGGGGTTGAGTGGTTTGCAGGAGTTTGATCCACATGTGGAAGTGATTGCCTAATTACAGCTGATTCGTATGTTACTGCCTGCAGGACAGAAGGTGATTGGAGGGTGCAGATCATTAAAAAGAGATGACAGGACAGGGGAGAAATGAGAGGGATAATTAAAAGATGAGGAGACGAGTCTTGGTGGCTCTTCGATCATCCCAGCTCTGTTATCCAAGTCACAAGCTTATGCTTTAGTCATATATTGCCCTCTGAGAGACTGAAGAGTCTTCACAGCATTAAATTATTTTTTTGGGACTAATTTTCCTTGTCAGTAATAGGAGAATGGCATTTTTATCGAGCTTGAAAATGCCTGGACATGAAAAGCCATCTAGTCCTTAATGTATCGAAAAATGTGTTAAGTAAAATTTTAAACTATGACTCTCACACTGGCATTAATTCAGATTAAAGCTTTTCTTTTAATGTTGACTTTGGACTAACAATATTATTTATATTTTCCGAATAGGAAAACATAAAAAAAGATCCCTTAGTTTAGATCATTTTAATTAATTTCTTCACATCAGAAGTTTCATCAACACCAAATATTATGCCTTTAAGTGATTTGGGAAAGCCCAGATGATGATGCCAAGGCTTTGTTAGCTTCACGTGGAGCTGATATCTGTGGATGCATTTTGAGGCAACACCACCTGCTTCTAAAATGACTTTAAACAGGAAAAATTTAGTCTGACTTGATACCAAGCAGTCAGAAAAAAAGTTATCTATTATCTTATACATATTGTGTAAATATTTTTTTTAAACTATTTTGAATATCCATCAACCCAGAACTAACCTGCAGCAGAACAACAGCGCAGACAACACTTAGCAACTGCTGAGGTTTCAGCTTCCACAGTATGGTGATGCATGTAAAACCACTAAATGACTCCAAGTCTGAACTCCAAGGTATACATCAATACTGACTGAGAAGTAACAAATCAAAGCTGGAACTTTTCAGGCCAATGGATTTGCTACATGCCTGTAAGTTGAACAATAGAGCATACATTGAAAATAACACCCTGCCTATGGTAAAGCATGGTTGTGTCTCAGTGATTCCTTTCAAGAAAACCTTTCAGGCATCATTGATCAGTGCTATAAGCATTCAGTATCTCAAACTCCACCAAGTCTTTGATTCCTGATTTCCAATCATAGCTGATTGAAAGCAACTTTATTGAAAATCTCCTCAGGAACATACAAACTTTCTAAGAATCACAATAGCAGCAGAGTGCTCTAAAAATGCTTGTCCTGATGGGATTAAATGATTTGTAGTAATTAAAAGTGAGACTTTGTGTTGATTTTAGGTAGCTTTGTTGAGCTGTTTCTATTATAATTATTTAATGTTATTGTTGCAAACAGGTGCTAGTTTGTATATTTTGTCCAAAAAAAAACACAACTACACAATTTTAACAATTTTAGGCACAACTGTGCGTGTATTTAATCTTTAATTCTGCTCTGATCAATGATGCAGCCTTGCTGAAGCCTTTTTCCTTCTCGGTAATGATTGGATGACAAACGGTGATGATGGCAGCGGTCGGAAAAACACTTTGAATGTGTTTCGATACGGTGAGAATGGAGCTGTTCTCCCTGCAGGATAATCTGGCACCTCTTCACAAGACGGCACTTGTCCACAGATGTCAGCAGATCTCTGCTGGCTGCTGCCACGAAGTCTGTCAGAAAATGTATTAGTCCCCTGGAGGGAATCCAGGAGACTGGTAACACAGTAACAAAACTCTACTTCACTCTTTCTGTACTATTTATTATGTGACTAACACCGTTTGTATTGTTTAATGTGTCTTACACCCTTAAATGGGCCAATGATATTTCCAGAATATCAGAGCTGCTTGTTGGTATGGCTGTCGTTAGTTTATGAAAAGCAGCTGTTCCCTGGATTCCTCTTAAATTTCTCCTTTGGCTACATTGCTTTAGTTTGGAAGAACATGAGCAACGTGCTTCACATTATCTAAAGCGAAATCCAGAATATTTAATACACTTTAAATGCTCTGAGGCAGTCAAAGATCTCACAGGGTCCTGCAGTGCTTTAGTACATACAAGCTGCTTGAACCATTCAACATTTTGTCACATTAGAAACACAAGTGTCGGGGTGTTTTATTGGTGTTTTTGATATACAAAGTACAGTTTAGTTGCGGATTGGGTTGGGGCTGATATATACTCCCTCACCACCCCCAGGTGGGTGGCTCTTGGTCACAAACTCAGATCCTCTACCAGATGCTTTGGAGCTTAAAGTGACAGTGTGTCGTTTTTGCAGTACATCTTTGAAAATAGCCATTAAAATATTACGTAATAATAATTACGTAAAGCACATTAATTGCAAAATATTGACGATATAGTAAAATATGACTTTAAAAATCAGTTTTAAAATACATAGGCGCGGGTCCTCTTTTCAGGGGAAAGCCATATTAGATGACGTCTTTACTTCTACAAGAGCCCGGACGGACAAAGCGCACGGAACACGCCCGCTATTAAAACATTGATTTCCCCTCAAAATGCTAAAAAGTTTCGCCATAACTACATTTTTACCTCTTCGCTAGTTCCAAGCGATGAAAGAGAGACTGATGTGCTCGTCATGTTGCTGCAAATAGATAATTCTCAAGGAACTGAGCGTTTGAAAACAGCACTAGTTGGACCTCCATTGTTGAGTTTCTTACTCGAAGACACAGATACCGCATGCTTGTGATAATTTAGGTATACACTGCCCCCTGCTGGCCGAAAATTACACACTGTGCTTTTAAGGGTTCTTCACAGTACTTAGCTGTTTCCAGTGTTGGGCAAGTTACAAAGAAATTGTAATATATTTCACAGTACTGGTTACAATGTCAAAAATGTAATATGTTTGCATTACATATTACTGTCTTAAAAATGTAACTGAGTTACACTACTTTAAGTTACTTTTGGCAAAGCATCTTAAATATTGATCATAAACTTCTAACCACCGTAACTTATCAATTTACATTTTAAACAAGTGTCACACCACAAATACTGTATTTTTAACACTAGTTTATTAAAATTAAGTCTCAAGTTCTTTTGCATGCCTTCTATTTCATGGTAATGTTTGTTAAATCTAATCAAAAGAAGGTGCTGAAAGTGCTCATCACAAAGATGGTTGACAAAGATGAGACTCAGATGTGTGAAGTCTTACAACAGATGGTTAGGAAAACAGTGAGAATAATGCCGCTGTTTAAATGTACAGTTGATCTTTTCCTCAGCCGTCCTGATTCTCTGATGTTTTAGTTTTGAGCAACAGGAAGTGGATGCTGGATCTTGTTCTACCGTATCCAACTTGATTTGGTCTGTTGCATTAGTTGGCCAGAAAAAACATTTAAAATGCATTTGTAACTTGAGTTACTGAAATTGTAACTATTAATATATTGCTCTGTGTTTTGTAAGTAATGCATACATTACTCAGTTACTGAAAAAGTAATCTATTCCTGTAACTCATTACTTTGGGAGTCACTACCCAGAGTGCTTCTTTCTAGCTCTTCTCCGAGCCCTTGGTATTTCCCCAGTTTCTCGTGTTCCTTTTTCCGGATGCTCCCATCATTTGGGATGGCCACATCGATCAGTGACCTCTTATCAATGATCACAATGTCCAGTGCGTTGAACATTACCATTGTGTCTGTTTGAATCTGGTTTGTATCTAACAGGTTTCCAGCAGTTGTATTTAGCTCTGGTACTGCCCAAAGGTAAACTGGTGAGACTGGAACTGGAGGCAGCTGGCCAGTATCTCCTCAGAAGACTATGAGGTTCACCACTTCCTGGTAGTGTCAGTATGTTTTCCTCTCGCCTTCCCTTCCTCCAGCCTGCCATAGGATTTTGTCAAACAAATCAATTTTTGAGTTATTCCCATGCATTGCTTTCCTTTATTTGTTATTACCCTTGAGCCAGGGAATAACGGCTCCATCCATCTTCCCTTCAACTCCTTCCCTCTCTGCTTTGTCTTCATGAAGCTGTTTGTTCTCCAACAATCCTCTGCGGCCTTCACAGAACAGTTGATTTATTCTGAGATTAAATTATGTGCAAGTTGATTCTCATTACTAATTAGGTGATTTCTGAAGACTGTTGGGGGTACTGGATTTTATTAAAGGGTATCGAAGTAAAAGGGACACATTCCAGTTTAATTTGTGTCTCTTATGTCGGCCTAATAAATAAGATTTAAAAAACATATATTATTTAAATTTGTGGTTGTGACAAATTGTAGAAACATTCAAGTGCACTTTGTACTTCTGCAAAGGCACTGCATGTCCAAATAGTTGCTATGTTGACAGACTTTACATGTCATTAGCTTTACTCTATAGCTTTTTTTTCTTTAAACCCCCCATCTACAGTGGAAACAGCCATCCATCTCTTGTGTTGCTGCTCACTGTCGCAGACATATAGCTGAAATTTGCAATACTTTTCCAGCATTCTGGTAGCTGTCAGCAGAGGTGTTTGAGTTTTTTAACTTGAGGCAGAAAGAAGAAGAAGACGGTCCAGCACCACCATCCGATGTAAACTGACAAGGGGGTTATTGTGGCTGGTCCAATTTTTTACAGTACGCTTTTTTTTGTTCTTGTTTCTTTTTTATGTATTGTTTATCTGCATTTTGAAGCTGCACCTGTCCTGCCATATAAATAAAAGTTGTTAGAAATTGGAAATTTATCTCAGACAAATTCCGTTTAGCTCCATAATTTATTCCAGTGACACATTTACACATTCATATCATATTTAAGGGTTTAAAATAGTAAGAAAGCAATTTTAAGATGAAGACACTGCATGCTTTCTGGAGTAATCAGTAAATCAGTAAAACGTTGATCTCCCCCCAGAGTTGCAAGTTGCAGTAAACGTGTTGCCATGCAACTCGACAATCAAGTAAACAACTGTGAGTAACTAGCTATATTGACTCAATGTGACACAAGGTCTATGCATGCAACACAAAGACTGTCAGGGGACTGGAGTGCTGAATATAACTCCAATTTGAGAAGCAATGCTAATGGGTTCTGTGGCAAATATAGACCTTCATGGGCCTCTGCAGAAACATGCACAAACACCCACACCCACTCTGGGTTTAGAGTGGAGATGGCAGAAGTTTTCAACTCTGCACACTATTTGTATTTAAGCATGTGAGGACCGTCAAAAAGCCACATAGACGAGTTGAAATGACCTCACACATCCATGGTTGCACTGCCACCTTGTGAGAATTAGATGTACAGCCGTTCAGCGATAAAAGTCGAAAAGAGAAATTGGAAGATCTTTTATTTCCAGCATCAGCATTAGCAAGCGCTGCACCATGTATAGGTGATGAGCTCACCTCCAGACCTTCGAAGATGACTACATTTTTAACATTTTCAAAGCAATATGTCTTTCTATGCCTAAGCAACTTTCCTTCATTTGCTTTTACATTTATTTTAATAATTGTAGCACAGTATTTGAAGAAGCAAACACTAAAGGGTTAAAGAGCACATATTGTTCAGTTGACCTGATTATTTTTGGGAAGCAGAGTCGGTCATAACAGAGCCATCTGTCAAATCCACCACAGGTTACTTACACTACACCACACGGTGGCGCTGTTTAACAACTTAATGGCAAAACTGAAGCCTAAGTAACCTGACAGTGTCAAATATACTTTGATTTCAACAGACCAGACAGAAAAATTGGGACATGTTTAAGTAAGTTAGACAGGGAGTCTATATTATAGACTTTCTTTCTTTCTATAATAATCATCTATATAATGAATTATCTTTTGAAACCACACTTTTCCATTTCTAGGCATCATTAAAATGTATTGATTTATATATGCTGTTCATTCATTCGTTTTCTTTTTTTAATCTTCTCACAAAGATTTTTCAACATCTCCTTTTATTTTTATATTTTATTTTTATTTTAACACACCTCCAACCATTTTGTTCCTGTAACTCAATACAGTTATGTGACAACATTCCAAACTTTAAACATCTGAAGAAGTTTTTGATCCATTATCTGTAAATAGTTAAAGTATGGCACAACAACAAGCTTACAAAGACATCTAAAATAACGGGCCAGGCAAGGAGAGCATTAATCAGAGAGAAACAAAAGTGACCAATTATAACTCTTGAAGAGCTTTAAAGATCCACAGCTGAGGTAGAAGCGTCTCTGCACACGGCAAAACTTTGTTGAGCGTGGCAAGAATAACAAGATTGTCAAAAGAAAGGACGTGAAAAGTCACAAGTTTGACCAAACTCAGCAGCACGTCTCATGACAAAGACCAGGAGGCGGGAGCACATTACACCGGTCTTAAAATCCCTGCATTGGCTCAATCTTAAGGTTCTTTTAATGGTTTTTAAGTGCCTTAATGGTCTTGGGCCTTCTTATCTCTCAGACCTGCTTCTACCATTTGAAGCCTCGCAGTCTCTGCGCTCCTCTGGCAGCCGTCTCCTTGTCATTCCTAAAGTCAGGACACACATTCATGGTGAGGCGTCCTTCCAGCATCAAGGCCCTCGCCTCTGGAACCGGCTTCCGAAGGACCTCAGGGCCGCAGAGAACCTTCATGTTTTTAAGAGCAGGGTCAAGACTCACCTTTTTAGCAGAGCTTTTAGGTGATTATTATTTATTAATATATATTCAATTGCTCTGCATGTTTTGTTTGATGACATTTTATCAATGTTTTATACTAAATAATTCTAATATTTATCAGTCTTAAAATTTTATCAGTGTTTTGCTATTTAATCTCTTTTCTTTTGTGTATTTTAATATCTTAAATTATTTTAATCTTCCTTCCAGTGTTTTTCCTCTGAGGGAGCCCTCCGCCTCGGGACAGGTGGTCTGCGGTGGCTTCTGGGGTGCTCTCCAGGTAGCGCTTGGGCGGTGGTGGGGGTACCAGTCCTCCATTCTCTGGATGTCCTGGGTCAGTGCCTCGGCTGCTGCTGTCGATCTGCTGCTGCCGATGCGGATGGCTCCCATGATGGCGTTTCCTAACATGGTTCATCTGTACTAAGGCCGATGTTGCTTTTGTTTGCTGTTACTTTTAAGTGTATGCGTGTACGGGAGATCGAATGGGAGGAGGGGGGGTATAACTGTGATTATGTTTTTATTCGGGGTGGTGTATGTGGGGTCATTTCAATCTGTAAAGCACTTTGAATTGCAATGTCATATGAAGAGCGATCTATAAATAAAGTTTGATTTGATTCGACACAGGCTATGTAAGGGACAGAACAAAGAAGGAAGGTGCTCTTTTCTGACAAAAAATGCATTTTTTCAAGACATGCAAAACAATATTGGATATGAAAACATAAAAAAATAAAAACAACACTTTATATAACTATGAACACACAATTTTCCCTTTGTCTATGTTGGTTTCTCTTCCATGCTGTGCAAATGCTCTTCATCAGCAGGGAAGAAGAACTTGAATAAAGTTAATAGGAAAATGGATGGAGCTAGGGATGCACCGATACCGATACTGGTATCGGGTATCGGCCCCGATCCCTCGTAATGTACATGTCTGGTATTGGTTAAAATTTGCAATTAAATTCACAAAAAAGGTTAATTTTTTTACTTGAATTTTTTTTGTGGTCATTTTATACACTACATCTGTTATTTTGTCTTAGTTATGTTTAGTTAGTGAAGTCTGGTGCCTTTAGTCTCTTCAAGAAAATATAAGGTGGAAGTTATACAGTTTATTAATTCAACAATAGTATTGGATAGGTATCGGGTATCAACAGATACACAAAATGTAGGCATCGGAATCGGGACTGAAAGAGTCGGATTGCTGCACCCCTAGATGGAGCTAGAGTTCTGAAATAAATCCTGCTAAAGGTTGCCCCAGAGTTGAGACGGGCGGAGATTCGCTGCTTTCCAGGACCACAACCCTAAACGTACATCCAGAGCTACAAAGAGATACTGTAGACCAAAGTATAATGATGTATTAGAATGACCCAGTCAAAGTTCAGATCTTAACACAATTGAGAATTTGTGGCAGAAATGGAAACAGATGTAAAAGAAGGGTGGTTCTACCGAACAGCTCCTCAGCAGAGCTGAACACAAATACACAACTTTCCAGATTTTCGTCTATAAGCAATGTTAAAAGTTGCTTTCTTTCCATTTCACCCCCCTCCAAAAATACATTAGAGGTTTTAGTTTTAATACAATGGTAGGAAACGTCTTAAACAGTGTCCAGTTAGTTCAGTACTATAAAAAGATTAAATATGAACCTCATACAACCCATTAAAATCTGTTATGTACAGTTATGTCAATTTTTCTGATGAGAAAATTAGAAACAGACTGTTATTTACTTCATTTTGGTAATTTGACTGCATCAGCTGAATTTCCTTTTCTGAGAATACAAAAAAATAGACTGAAATACGTGGTCAAAAACGTATTTTTTGTTTACAGGGAAGACAGTAAAATAAATGTATTTATGGCATAATGTAAAACTGGTAGAACCGATACCGATATCACCTAAACAGGTGGGAGTTTCATACTAAACACCTCTTGTCCTCATAGCCTCATTCTGCACCAGCTCCAGTCTGCTGTGAGCAGATTGTAATTCAGCTCACCTAGCAAGGAGAAGAAAGAAGTGAAAAAATACATCCCACTTAACTCCCCCTAAGGTTGAGCTATATCTGTATGTGACCTAAATTTTATTCTTTTGCGTGTGTGCCATTAACATGATTTGGTATGTTTTGCTCTTTCTGTTCGGAAGCCATGGTTTTTAGCACGTTTGGGTTGTTTTTACGGTCCTCATGTTTGCAGCTTCTGACCTACATTCGCCGTGTCCCCGCCGCTCTCCGGTGATACTTGGGCTCCCAGCTATCACAATGTGCGGGGAGAGAGCAAACGTGACGGGGCGGGGGAGGGGAGCGGGAGTCACGCTGAGGTCCGCCCTCTCCACACGTGTCGGCCTGCTCAAGCAAAGATCGCCTATCGGAGCGACGTTTATGTGTGGAGCACACGTTTGAAAATCAATTTCCGATTACCTTTTTGGGCCTTTTTCTTTAGGTTCATCAGCATTGATAAGCTTATTACCCAAATAAGATATGTTCCTTTTTTTACTGTTAATTTTATTGTTTAAATTCGTTGATTTTGTTTTTAGTTTTTGTCTTTTAATCTTTTAAAACACTTGAACACACTAAAACTAATTTGAGCACAAGCAAAACACAACAGCAGCATACTTTCCTGTCAACTAATCTGCCAACACAGATTTAAAAGTATTCCAATTCATTACATGTCGAAGGATTAAATACTTCTGTAGGAGCTGAAGTACAAATTAAAACGTTTTACTCAAGTAAAAGTAACCAAGCACTGGTTTCAAAGCTACTTAAAGTATAAGATAAAAGTAATGTAAGTTTAAAAAATAAAGAATAAAAATAAGGAGAAAAACTAGCAAAAGCCAAACAAAAAACCCCGTCACTAAAGGCCATAGTAATTATATCTTTTTAAATAACAATTTTCGTATATATATATAGGATTCATTAAGCTACCTGTTTCAGCAAAGTTTCCATTGAAAGATGGAATACAATGTAAATACTTTAAAGAACCATATGTGGACTGCTGAGCATTAATACCAGTTTCATGGAGTGAAAGATATATAAGTATTGTAAAGGTGGGTTTGCTGCCATCTTTGAGCAATAAGTCAAGACAACAGCTTGTGTTTGGTTTTTGATTCTTTACACAAACCTTACTGCTGAGGGTTAGGTTGGCTCAGTGCAGCAGAGAGAAACATATTCTGTGTACTATTTTCTTAGTGCTTTTTACTTCTATAAACAGAGTAGCAAAGTTTGTTTTACCTCTTTTTTTGCACTCTACTGCATACACATAAACAGTGAAAGAAGCCACAACAGCTGTGGATGCTATGAAGAAGGCGACAGTAAAGTCAAAACCGTCAGCAAGCAAAAAACTTTTAAAAAATAAAATAAAAAAATCGTTCCTACTCTGTGAATAGAAGTAGGAAGCCCAAAGATAATAGAACGGAACAGAAACGAACAACATAACAAAGGTTATTAAAGAAACATATTTCGAGTACGATGTGAGATGAAGCAACAACACTCGTGTTTATGTCTCATGCCACGTCCACACTAAGCCGGATAATGCCTTAAACGTATAATTATTTAGTCTACATCCCCCTATCGTCCACACTAACCCGGCGTCGTTTAAGGTCTGTGGCCGGATAACTATTAGCCGGGTAAGAGAGCCGTGTAAATCTTAATTCAACGGCTAAATGAGCTAGTGTGGACAGCTTCCCCGGATAATGAAAGGAAGTGGCGTCAATGAATGCTGCGTCAATAACAATACGACACTACAGACAAGGACAACAGCGAAAAGTAATAAATCGATCTCGTCGTTTGTCCACATCAAAAACTCTCTTCTTCTGAGCAGCTATTGTTCTCTTCGGTTAACGGGACAAGCAGATATGTATTGTGCTTTAGAGCTTCTTGTATATATTATGTAGGCGCTGGCATCACGTAGATTATACGCGTGTTTCGTGCGTCTTTTCGCGCATGCCCAGTATTTGCACAGGTCGGTATGGGATTGCGCAATCATGGGACCTTAAACGGGGCGTAAATACTCGTGTTGAGTGGATAACATTAGGCGTCTAACTCCCCATATAACCTTATCGGCTTAGTGTGGACGTAGCCTCAGGCTTGCAGCAAGCAGTAATGTTTTTAATTCCCGCTATCAAATGACTGTGTTGTCTGAGGCCAGTAGCTCCGAACTAACGGTATTGGACCATCATCCTATGAACCTACAACTGAAGGAGGGACATTAATTTATCAGTAAGGGCCTGCTGTGTGGGCCACTTTTACAATGGAAACAGAGAAAAGGGCGGACCCGACAGCACCAAGCCACAGCGCTTACTTATACACCCTGCAGAGTTAAAATTGTCTGCGCATCTCCTTTAATTAGTCAAGGGTGGAAATTGTAATCTGTCAAAATGACAGACGGTCTTCCGATTTTTCTGTCTTCATTCTAAAATATTTATTAATACTTCTGCGGTAATATTAGGCAACTATCAATATTACTATAAATTTTCAATAATAATAATAATAATAAGAAGAAGAAGAAGAAAAATGTATATTTCCTGCGAAACTGCAGAAAGTGTGCTAAAATAAAAAAAACGGTTATAAAATATATCAATAAATGTGCAAAATGTAAGCAGGTAAGAAAGAAATTTCTAAATTCTTATACATTGAAAAATAAACAACATTGGCTGAAATGCCAGTTTTAGCTAAAATACTCAACAGTCCAATCAGATGTTTTTGCCAAAAATCCTAGTTGTAGCATGATACTGCACTGTTTATGGGCAGGATGAGCCAAACAGCATTCACATAATAATAATCCATCCATCCATTTTCTTTACCGCTTAATCCTTAATGGGTCACGGGGGGTGCTGGTGCCTATCTCCAGCTGTCAATGGGTGAGAGGCGGGGTACACCCTGGACAGGTTGCCAGTCCATCACAGGGCAGGACAAACAACCATGCACACACTCACACCTAAGGACAATTTGGTGACATCAATTAACCTGACATTCATGTTTCTGGACTGTGGGAGGAAGCTGGAGTACCCGGAGGGAACCCACGCATGCACGGGGAGAACATGCAAACTCCATGCAGAAAGGCCCTGGGCCGGGATATGAACCCACAACCTTCTTGCTGCAAGGCAACAGTGCTAACCACTGCGCCACCGTGCAGCCCTAATAATAATAATAATAATAATAATAATAATAATAATAATAATAATAATAATAATAATAATAATAATAATAATAATAATAATAATAATAATAATAATAATAATAATAATAATAATAATAATGGAACTGACTACGAGTGACTAAAGGCTCCCAGATGCTGCCTCTGCTTTGCAGTCATTTTGTTTTTGTTGAAACGGGCTTAAAGGAATGGCGCAATATTCAAAGCATATACGAGTGAGACATCAGACATTTTTATCCCATCTCTGCTTGCTTTCTCGTGTTCCTCTCCGAGCTCGAGCGGCTCATTAACATAAAATGTGTGTCAGTAGGGCAGCGCGAGCTCACATGCCATGCGCACATGTTGTGGAGCTTTTAAGGCGCATTCCAATGTCGAACGAGCCCAACGCACCGTATCCACGCGGGGCCGTGGGCCAATGAAACAGTGAGAAAGAGTAAAATGAGTGGCTGGGTAGGGAGGTAAAGGGGGGGGATGTTTTCAAAGAGCGTGACGGTGAGAGAGAAAGAGAAAAAAGAGCATTTCTGATTCCCATGCACCAACAAATAAGCAGGGACTCAAAGAAAGAGAGGGAGAGGGATGACGAAGAAGCTGGTCACATTTCTCAGGCACCTGAAAACGTGCCGCTTATTTTAGGACGCGTGTTGCTTATTGATGAGAGGGGGAGTGTTTAATCTACTTCCACTTCGATGATGCGTTAATGGTGACTGTACATGGCAAGCAGCTGAATGCGCTGGGATCTCTAATGTAGAGAACACCCCATCACACAGTCATATCCTGCCACAGATACAGACGGACCAGAGAGCATCTTCTGATCTCATCCTGGATCAATGAGACATCTCAACTGATCTTATATTTCGTCCCAGAAATATTTAACTTGAACATTTCATCGTTGACCGAGGCTTTTCTGCCCATGCTCCGCGCACTGTGCAGTCTGAGCTCCGGGATAGTACACTGTGTACATATGCTTTTTCAGCTCCTGCGTCTCTCTCACTTGTGTTAACCAAACTCCTGAGTGACAAACAGCTGAAAGCAGCCCAACTAAAGGTCTGCAATTATTCCACTGGGAAGCGAGAATCGACGAGAGAACATGGAAAATAGTCCTGGTGGTAAGTAGGCTACGATTTAAACTCCAGGAAATGTATTTTGTTTAATGGAGCATCTGCTTTACAGTGTGTTTTGCTATGTATTTATTGTGAACCGTACTGACAGCCCCTGTACTCATCAAATATTCGTATTTAATATATTTTTAAATTTATTCTTATTTGGCGAAATTTAACATCTTCCATTACATTTAGGAACGATTTTGTTTATTGTGTATTTTCTCATTTTTATTTTTATTTTAACTATGCTTTGGCGAGGAAACCAAACCAGACATTTTTTGCGCTTGTACACTTCATAATTTATTTGCATTTGAATGACATTCAGCTTTAAAGCGCTAAATACAGCGCAGACGTTTCAGTTACAGAGGGAAGACCTGCCAATTTTTTTTCTTTTCTCTTGGACTTCCGTTATCTCTCCACGTAAACAAACTCACGTGAAGCGCAACCCAAAAAGCCCACCCACTCTGACCGAGAACATTCTTCTTTCATACTATCCCACTTATCCAACTAGTTTGGCTCGCATAACATTTACTGTCAGGTATTAATAAAAGGAAAGCACATGCTCACTGAGCTGATGTTTTTTTAAGATAAGATCATGTCCCTACTAGCAGTGGCGCCACTAAATGAGGGCAATGGGGGTGGGGGTGGGGGGGATAATGTTCGTTTTTTTTATTTTTATGCATGAATATTATATGTATAATTTTTTTATCGTTAAGTAAGATATTTTCATTGTATTGGGCCAGGTTCTTTAATGCAAATTTTTACATTAAAAATATCAGAATCGATTGCTGTTCTTTTAAATGTTATTGTTTAAGGTTTTTAAACAAGTTCTGTATTTGCTCAATTTACAAAATGAAATGGCAAGCTAATTAATACTCATTTATAAAATCTTTTTTTTAAATTGATATGTCTATTTGTTACTATATTACAATATATTATTAATTGACAGTTTGAATTTATTTAGCTATGCTTAATTTTTTTTACCAGGATCCCGTATTTAGTTAAAATATAAAACTAGACTATGCTAAAATATATACTTCTTAGTTGCTTTTTTCTAATCATATCTAATACTAAATTTCCACAATTTATATCAATATGCTTATTTTTGTAAATAAATGTGCTTATTCATTTTTAATGTTACAATTTCTTTTTCACAGCTCACAAATATGAATATTTATGCTATTTTGAAAACTATGGACAAAAACATAATGGTTTAAGATCAAATCAGTTGATTTCGAAATATGTTGCTAATGGGAAAAATACCCCTAGACTTAGTATTATCAATACTCCCAAATTTCAACATCCATCATATAGGCATCCCTAAATACAACAACCAAACAAAAAAAGTCTAGCTATGGATGCGACGATACCACTTTTTTCAAACCGATACAATACGATACTTGGATCAGAGTACTAGCCGATACTAAGTACCAATACCGATACTTCTACCAACCACAAAAAATGCAATTAATTGTAAGGCAGGTTTTATTTTCTTCACTGTTTGTTAAAACAAATAAAGGTAAATAAGATAAAAAATAAAAATATTAATAAAATTGACTGCAAAACCTAAATTTTGAGAGTATATTTTAAGTATCGGTTCATGGTACCGATACGAGTCCATAAGACGGTATCGGTGCCGATACCCGATACCAGTATCGGTGCATCCCTAGTTCTAGCTTTTTCTTTTGTGATTTTGTCGCAGCCCTCCCCTTGGCACCAATACAAAACTTTTTAGATTTACCCCTGTTCCTAAATGATTCAAGGATGTGGAGGTGTATGTAGAGATTTAAATTAATCACTTTAATCACTTGATTCTTCCTCTTTTCTCTCTTTTTCACACGATAAGTCAAGACAGTGTGGGAACAGTCAGGGCCACTGGGTCACAACATTTTACTGGGTCAAATTTGTTTCCATATCTACGTCAGCTGAGGAGTAAACAGGCAATTCTGCCAAGGTTAGTCCTGAATCGCCGTCTAAATCCAGTGAGACATGATGATGAATGGGCAGATCATGCGTTGCCCACAAGCGGATCATGCCGGTCGATATCAGCCAGGTTACTGATACTGTTACAGCCCTTAAATGCGACATTAGGGTGCTTTAGAAATGGACAGACATCGATTCAGCTGTAGTGTCGTTTATTAGAGAGTCTGACAACTGCTCAGAATTGAATCAGACTGCCTGTAATGTTGGAGCGCTAAGACACTGGAGCACAGAAATGTAATATACCTCGCTAATGACTCTATTATTAATCTCCACGCAAATATCGCAAAGTCCTTGGAACTGCGAACCACCCGCCTGACTTTTAATACGCAGCCTCCCTGCCTCGCCTCGGGCTGACTGCACGTGGAGCCAGCCTCGGCATACACGTGCCGCAGTTGGTTCCCCCACCTCCTCTTCCTCCCTTTTCTCTGCCGCGCGCGCTTAAAAGCTGCTCCCGTGCAGGGAATTCCGTGTTCGCTGATAGATTGGTCAGTGGGTCAGAGGGGTGCTGCAGCCTCCCCAGTCAGCCGTGTTACTGGGCTGCTACCAGTATGAAACCCGCTGATTAGAGAAGTAAAAAGGCTTCAGGCCGACACACTGAATGAGTGTGAAAGGGACACATTGACCCAGATTTAGCCGTGTTCAACAGTGACAAACCATTTATGCTTCAGTTACACAATCAAAGCATAAATAAAACCTCAACCAGAGTACAGAAAAAAAATTCGCAACTATATGTGATAATGCAGGCTATCACTGTCTTGTGTTTCCTTTTCTTGTTAGAATTTAAGTGTTGGTTCTTGATTGAATGGTGCTCCCCTTCCTCTGCTCCCCAGCAACATTAGGCAGCCTTTAATATAAGATACAGTGCTGTGAATTTGTTTTTCCCTTTACAGATTTTATTTTCTTTTTATTTATTGATGATTGAATATTTCAGCTCATCAAAGTTATTTTAGCTTATGATGAAAGCTTGAATTTAGAAAATTGCGATTTTCAAGTAGTATAGCTTATCACGGGGAAAAAGCAGTTAAAATCAGCATGGTTCTATGTGAAGAAATATTTCATCTCTAAAAACTGTTTTTGCCACTCTTGGCAGATAGCCTACAGTGTCTATTATTAATCTCTAATAATCATTCCACTGACTGAACCCAAATACACTCGAGCTCAAGGTCATGGACGGATGGGATGACATTTTACACTTTTCCGATAAAAAGCAGAATTGTTTTTTCTTAGATCAGGGCATGAGGTTCTGCTTCTTCAGATCTTTCAGCTTACTTCATGTTGTCAGACAGCTTTCACATTTTTTTTCAGGGGGTCTGACAGTATTCAGATCCCCGATGAATAGTCATATTTTGTTACAGAGTTCACATTTTGTACTGAACAGAAAACAACCAGTGGGGTCAACTGAGAGATAACGTCACATTAATAAAAAAAAAGATAAAGAGCTCATGCCACGCCCAGAACCCTGGGCATTGAACCATATTGCCCATATCAAAAACTGCCATTAGCAATGAGTTCAATTCAGTTCAGGTCACCACAGGCGTGTTTCCACTATCGGAACTTCAGGGTAATTTAACCCTGAGTAAACCAGAGTAATCTGTGGGCCTGCTCCTCTTAGCCGCCGTGTTTCCATACACGGTCGGCGCTGTAAGGAATCAGCTAAAGACATCTGCAAATTACAACTATTTCAGCCTCAGCAGCAAGCGGCGTCACTAATCGGTGAAAAAAGACACCCAAAGCAGCAGAAACAACAAGAGATTGACGTGGAAGAAGCAGGGAAGGGTATTGGGAAGTTTAAGTTAAATTATCCTCATGTTTAGACTGTGGAAATGAGCTTTAGGTTTGATAAAGTACTAATTTACAGCAAATGTCAAATCTCTATTTCCTGTACAATTCAATTTTAATTGTCACATTCAAGTCAGATTAAAGACCATTTGAGTCCAAATTATAATCCTGTACCACATCAGTTCTCTGCAGTATGGAAGATATTTGAAAACAGTGATGCTATAGGGTTTTATTCGAAAAACAGCAGAAAACAAGATTTCTTATTTATTTATTACAGCAGAGACCTTTTGTCACTAGATTTATCAATGAGTGTTGCAGTGAATGAGTCCTATTCTTTGTACAAACCGTAGGTGTTTTCTTTTTCTTTTACAGCCTTACTGGTTGATGATTAGACTGAATAACTACAGAGCGTGTGGGTGGTGTAGCTGTTGGCTGACTAAACTCTGAGTTCAGTTGCATTTCTGCAGAAAAGGAACGAGAACTGTTATCTGAAAGTTTTGTTCTTCTACCTGAACTTAAAGTGACTCTTTGACCTAACAGGGCTACAGTTTCCATACCTAGAACAACTTCACTACTGAAAAACTTAAAGTGCCCTCTCATAAAAGTTTTTTTTTTTTATGACAGTCATCATGGCAAGTTCTTACTATAGTAAGCAAAAGAAACATGACACCTGTTTTAGTGGCGAATTCCCTTTGAATGTTTAAAATTTGTGAACCTTTAAGCTTTAAATAAATATTTTTAAAATTCAGTTAAGGAAGATCTTTGGAGTGGTGTCGTGATAATAATAAAAAGAAGACCAATGATGTCCGCTGAGAGCTAACAACATTTCTCACGTGACATGGGCCAGCTGTTTCACGTGGAGCAAGGCTCTGCAACCATGTAAAAAGGGCTTGGCTAGTGGAGTTTAAAGGGGCCATCTCCCACCCCAACATGACATGTGGGCGGATGTTTGTTCAGCTTGGTTCTCGCACATGGAGGTGGGTTCTCACGGAGGGAGAAGTTATGAAGGTGGGGCGTTGAGGGATACTGTTTATACCGTGCTTCCTAAAAGCAGGTCACATGTACCTTTGCCTGCACACAGCACACATTTAATTCCTACAGTTTATTCAGTCACTCAGTCACATGGTATTCAAAGAAGGAGTCAAAACGGGGAATGTTTTTACTACGGGTGGGAGGACGGGGAATTTTAAGATGTGGGTGTGGCGCTTGCGTTGGATGTAGGGCATGACCCCGTGTTCTGCCTGCGTCCGTATAACTTTATTATCTCGTCACAAAACAAAAACAAGGTGGTGATCGGGCAACATCTGTCTCTGATGCCAAAGCTGCTGCTACACATGAGGCAGCAAGCCAAAAGTACCTCACGTGGGAACTACAGAGGCACTCAGAGCTAAACAGAAAAGTTGCACGTGATCCCTATGAGAACGAAAACACAAGAGGCAGAATCCTTTTGTCAGATTATTAAAGAACCGAATAGGAACTGTGAAGAGAATTAGAGTTCAGAAACAGGTTTTGCCTCTTCAGACATTTTTTTTCTAGTCTGGTTTGAATTAACCTGTTTAGCAGCACGTTGCAGATTTCTGGTGAGATAACTTTCAAACCTGCATAACAGGTTGCAAGGAACCAGTCATGACCAGTTGGCAAGCTTACGAATCATCACTTTGAAGACAACATCTTCTGAAGAGAAATACTCACAAGTATAATTAGATTTCATTCTTATTTTTTTATTGTACAGTTTAAAAGAAAAAGAGTGTTAAAGTAAAAGTAAGTTCATGTCAGTTAAAAAAAACGTATATCTTGCTCTCTCTCATGATAGTATGTATCGTAACTGATGAATAAGACTTTTGCAGTCATGTAATTATGAAAACAAAAAAGATTTTGCATGCATTACAAAAACATGTGGCACACTTAAATAGTATTAGGCATTTTTATAGATACTCGTAGCAAATTTTTCATGAAAGGTGCAAACTCATAAATATTGGTAACTAAAGCTTTGAAGGATTAGATTTGATGAGTCTTTGCATATCTGCCTGTCATTGTAAACCAGCTGTAACATACAGCGAAAAATTTTTTGAACGTAAAAATATTTTATTTTCCTTGCTATATTTTACTTCTATGTTAAAATTATTAAGCCTATGCATTAAATGGAAGAAACCATGTCTGATTCTCTTTTTTAATAATATACCCCGCCAGTGTAGTGTAACCACAAAGCATAATATTTAATCCATCTAACAGATTTTGGAGGAAATTATTAAGAATTTGATTATTATTGGATTATTATTTATTACGAATTTGATTTGTTTGTATCGAAAAAGGATATATTTGGTAGTATAGGGCAAGTGTAAAATAGAGCAAAAAACTAAAATAGGAACATGTATCTGTTTTATTATTTCCCCTTTGCTTTTTTCATTTCATGATTAAGTCGCATGTTTGTAGGTATACATAAGTGTAAAAAAACAGACAGGATGCCTCTGCACATTCTGTCACTGCTTTTTATGAACATATAAGGTGGCCGTGTCCTCGCTTGCTTTCCTCCCTCGCTCTCTGTAATCACGGCATTATAAGCCTTCTCCATTCCAAACGTGATCTGCCCTGGCGCTTGTCATGCTGCTGCTGCTGCTGTTGTCTACACGGGACTGCGCAAACAGCCTTGTGAGCCAGGCGGGAACTGTGTCAAGAGTCCATGTGAGCTCATGGTCAGGTGGCTGGCTGATAGCTGGGTTTGCATGCCCAGAGCCAAAGAGAGGAGGGAGGGAGGGAGAAAGGGAGGAGGCGAACAGAGAGGATGGGAGGGTGCAGAAGGAATATAAAAAAAAAGAAAGAAAAAAAGGGGAGTGGAGAAAAGACTTGTCTCTGAAAGCAAGCTGGCAGGGAGCGGGCTGCACGTGAGGGGCTGTCTTTCATCCTGCGGGGGAAGAATGCTGTCTGCAAAACAAAGCAGGCGTGAGGGCGGGGCGGGGGTGGGGGGGGGTAGTAGGACATTTCCGATCTGACATGACATCCATAAACAAAGGCTCTGTTCATGAGCATCTGAGGCTCTAGTCACTAAACACCAAAGTGTTGCTACACTGTATATATATATATATATATATATATATATATATATATATATATATATATATATATATATATAAGACCATAAAGCTTTTTAACCGACATAGATGAACTGTCTAAGGTGTGAACATTTAAATCAATTTCATGATAACACTCTTAAACATTCTTGTTCGAGACGTTTATCTGGTTCATAAAACTTAAGCTTTTATCAAGCTGTAATGGTCTTGTTATTCTGGTTCACCACCTTGGCACTCCCTAGGCTCAAACATCCAGGCCAGACTAGTTGTAGTTCTAGCTGTAGCGGTTTTAAAACATTTTTTAGTCTGAATTATTCATCGGATCAGATTTCAATCTGTCCCAACATGGTCACCGTGTTGTTTGTCCTCCCTGAAAGTCTGCCATCAAAGGAGAGCATTGCTCAACTCCTCACACTCTCACCTACATAGCGCATGTGAGCCATGACCTAGATAAATGTCGGCTTGGTCAAGCTGAGTTTTCAACATTCTTTGTGTTCTCCTCCTCCAGGTGGTGTTATCCTGTACGCCGGCTCATCTGGCAGTGCCAGTCCAAGTCCCGGAAGCCCATCCAGCGGATACCAAACGCAGTCGCCGTCCTCCCACTCGCAGCCCTCGTCTCCGGAGGGCGTCTCCTTCCAGGAAATCGGGGTGCTGAAGCAGAGAGGGGACCATGGCAGAGGGAGTGTTTCCCCCAGGATGGTCTTCCAGTTCCCAGACGTGAGCAATGCTCCCGTTGCTCATATAACCACACCTTCATCAGCAACCTACAGCCATCCCACAGCTGCCAAAAGGTCCTGCGGTTTTACCGGGACATTCACCAGTAAGTTCTTACATTTCTCCTGTTCTGCTTCTCGTCACTGTCTGCATCTTGTTATTGTATGTCTTTCCCCTCACTGATGTTGAATTTTTTTCCCGTGTTTTATTTACAGAGACTGGGGGTATGGTGCTGTTATGTAAGGTGTGTGGGGACATCGCGTCCGGCTTCCACTACGGCGTCCATGCCTGTGAGGGCTGCAAGGTGCGATGAGAAACAAGACATTTCACTTCTCTTATCTCACTCCCTTGTGAGCCACAAGAATACTCAAGATTCTCTCCAAAGCATTTATTCTCGTTCTTTTTACATTCTGTCTCCAGGGGTTCTTCAGACGCAGCATCCAGCAGAACATTCACTACAAGATGTGCGTGAAGAACGAGAACTGTCTCATCATGCGCATGAACCGTAACCGGTGTCAACATTGTCGCTTCAAGAAGTGTCTCTCAGTGGGCATGTCCAGAGATGGTGAGGGACTGGTTATCTTTCATACCCCATAGGTCTCTTATATAAAAGCCCAAATATGTAGATTAAACATTGTGGTTATGATGTGAGACATTGGGATACATTTTTTAGCGGTATCGATACTTGCAAGTATAAATGCAGAAACTATAAGGTTAATTAGTATGTAGGGTCAAGTTGTTCATCTTCCATGTTTGAATGAACACATAAACCAGATTCCTTCTTTCCTTTCTTTGCATTGTCCTCATTTTGTCCCATCCTTCCTCTACTCACTCCTGTTTGATTTATGGCGAGAGGAGCTATGGAGTCCTTGTCGTCTTCAGTTTTGCTAAAGCAACAAAAAATAGAGCTCACTTTTAAAAACTGGGACACAAAGCAGTTGACTGCAGCCTTTGTGGTCAGCATGATTTACAGTCTTCGCAGGGAATCATCTGCGACATATTTTTATCCTGTCTTGTTAATCATCAAACCATCAAACGGTAATGTAAAAAAATAATAATAGCTAATTCCCTCGAATCTGCCCTTCTGCATTTTTTTGCCGCAACACTTAAGTCTCTCGGGGAATAGCTAAACTAGACGATAATAAATCATGGTTTGTTCTAGAGCAAACATTTTTAGTTGACCCGAAAAAAAAGCATAATGGAGAAACGTGCTAATTTACCAAACTCCAACCTGACCAAGCTATACGTGATTGTATATGCAAACTTTACAAAAAAGCCGCTTTTTGATAAAAACATTTTTGAGCCAGTTTTAACAGGTTTTAACCCACCTCTGAGCTTTTGTCACTAAACCCCCTCATACCTGCCACCTAATTTTAATCTTTTCCATCCCTCATTTATGTAGTCCATTCATTAATGACACCAGGTTCAATGATTTTGACCCAGTGACCTACTTTTACAGAGAAGCTCATCTGAAAGGCACAAACAGGAAGAAAATGTAGAGAGAGGGTGAGGGTGGAGGCTATAAATAGGCCAGCCAGTGAAGGTGCAGAACTGAAAGAGGGGGAAGGGAGCGATGCAAAAGGCAAAGAGGAGAATGAGGCAAGAACAGCTAAAGGTTTCAGAATCAAGTCTGTGGTGTATAACAGCTGTGATGGAGTAGAGATCTGGTGATCAGTAACATCCACAGATTAGTGCTCGAGTTTCAGATTTAGGATCCGTTTAGGGGCGAGGATATTTAATATTGAAGCACAAAACATATCATTTTTGATGCTGATACTTCTGAAGTATCTACTTCTTAAACAGAGTTAGTACCTACTGTACATTATAAATATGTTTCTAAAAAAAACTCAGTCCTTTCGGTTCTGATAATTACGTACATAGCTACAAAAACCCTAATGCCTTTAAAGGGATGCATGTATCAGTTAAAGAAGATCCCGCTGTAACAGTATGCGCTGCATCACTTTATGCTAACAGAAGATGCTTTGTCTTGTTTGTTTTTTCTCCTCAGCTGTGCGTTTTGGGCGTATTCCCAAGCGGGAGAAACAGAGATTAATGGATGAGATGCAGAGCTATATGAACAGTCTCAATGGACCGGCTTCCATGGAGATGGATGTGCCTCCACCCTCCGATGCCCCTTGCAGCCTGCACAACCAGACGACCACCGGAGCCATTTCTCTATCACAGTCTTACCCAAGCGAGGAGAAGCCGCCCAAAATGGCCGAAGGCAACAGCATCCTGGGCAGTATGTCTTTCCAAACCGGTACGGTGCAGGAAGCAAGCCCATCAGCTCAGAACCTGAACGCAGCACAGCACCGGGTTCAGCAGGAGCAGCTAAATGTTTCAACAAGCTACCACCTCGCTGCAAACTTCCCTGCTCCACCCTGCAGTAATGCAAGCTCTACTAGCACGAATGTCAGCAATGCCAACTACTCCTTCTCCTCCAATAAGAACCAATGTCCAGTTAGCGGCAGCATATCGTCTAAAACCTTCACAGCCAGTCGTGGGGTCATTCCAGAGAGTTATAACCAGAACTCAACATCCTGCCCCTGGAAGCTAAATGGAGGCGCCAAAGTGCTTGTGAGTCTTGATTTTGTGCTGTTTAAAATCAATACAAATCAATTCAGTGTCAGTATAATGATATCAATGCTAATCTTTGTTTTATTTCTGCTTTCTGTAGGCGTGCCCTCTCAATTCATGTCCCGTGGCTCCGGCCAGTCGCTCCAGTCAGGAGGTGTGGGAGTCGTTTTCCCAATGCTTCACCCCAGCTGTTAGAGAAGTGGTGGAGTTCGCAAAGAGCATCCCAGGTTTCCAAACTCTGAGCCAGCACGATCAGGTCATGCTGCTCAAATCCGGCACTTTCCAGGTGTGTCCATCTACACAGTCCCCTGAGTCTGTCCTCCGTTTCCTTCCACCTTATTCTGGTGCTGACCAGGTGTTGTTCTGCCCATAGGTTCTCATGGTGAGGTTCTGCTCCTTGTTTGAACCCAAAGAGAGGACAGTGACCTTCCTTAATGGACAGACCTACTCGCTAGCATCACTGAGGGCTCTGGGTATGGGTTCCCTGCTGGATGCCATGTTTGACTTCAGCGAGAAGCTGGGATCTTTGGGTCTGGAACAAGATGAGATGGCTCTTTTCATGGCTGTCGTTCTGGTGTCTGCTGGTAAGTTGAAGAAGCTTTAGACCACAAGCACTTCGTGAATTCTAAAAAGGGATGTCTTAATCAGGTTTTTTTTATTTTTATGATCCAAGTCCTTTAAGACTAAGCATCTGGCAATACCAAGTTCCAGTCCAATACGTCCTTAAAGTCAATGCAACGTAAATGCTTAAACAACTTACTACAGGTTATTGCACTGAACTCTGATTTTTTAGTTTTTTTGTTAGATGTAAGTTCCAACTATCACCATTAAAAATATGAAAATTTAAAATAGAGTTTAGGTTTTGGACTAATTTACTGAAGAAAATAACATGTAAGTGACATAATAATTTAATAAGAGATGTGAGATTCTAGACTAATACTACCATGTTAACTCTCTGTTTTTAAATGACTCTTCGATAATTTAGGTCTTAGTATATTTTACTGTATAAAATGTAAAGAAAAGATTGCCCTTCAATGCACACATTTTAATGAAGAGTGCTTGCTTCGGCTGCTTTCTGCATAGCTCTCCCTACTCCAAAGGTTGCTACAGACAGAAAGGAGTGTCAAAAAAAAGTCTACCTTTCATGCCGAGCCTTGTAAAATCAGGAAAGCACACAGATTGTTCTTAGTTGTTAAAAATTTTGCAAACTATGTATGAAAATAGACTCTTTAATTGATGGATCAATGGCGATGCAGCTAACATATTACTGACATTACAAAACAATAAACAGGAATGGAGCTTGGTGATCAGCACCTCAACCAATACTTGAAATCAGTTTGAGACATCCCTGATAAAGATCACATTTTCAGTGGCTTAATTTTTGTTTTTCTTCCCTTTGTTTTTTCAGACCGCTCCGGCATTGTTGAGGTGGGAGCAGTGGAACAGCTCCAGGAGAACCTCATAAAAGCTCTCCGTTTCCTCATCACAAGTCGCCGGCCGGATGACAGCACGCTCTTCCCAAAGCTGCTGCTGCGTCTGCCAGACCTACGCACACTGAACAATCAGCACTCTGAGAAGCTATTAGCTTTCCGCATAGACCCTTAAGTTAACATTTCATTTCGCAGAGTCATGAGGTATCCATTTTTGGGGTCCTCCTTGCTCTCTGTGTGAGCCCGGGTTGCTAGGTTGAGCACCATGGCCTCTGCATGACAGACAGCAGTTTCAGGAGCCGTGCCAAGTTGAACTCTGAGAAGGTGATGATTGGAAAAACACCAGAGGAGAACGTCAGTACAATACGAGGGTGAGACTCCTCAACGTTAGCGCTTCCAGTTGGACTGCCAAGAAGAAACAGACTGCATTCTTCCATGAGTTTCTTCAAGTCAGCGTCAAGCCGTTATCTTTCCCTCACCCAGCCTCTGGAGTTTATCAGAGACAAATGTTTCGTACTGAAGACCAAAAGAAAAAAAAAGGACAGAGCTTGTTATTTCTCATCTGTTTATGTTCTCCTGTCCCAGCTCATAAAGCTTAACAAGAAGAAAGCACAGATTCTCATCGAGATAAAAAAGAAACATTTTGCCAATACAAACTTCTTATTCTGCTCTTCCCATGTATGAAAATAAAAAGAAACCTGAATATAAAGTTTGTGAAAGTAAAGACCATTTCTAACATCCAGTTAGGAGTGCTGTTTGTGCTTGCCCTTTCAAAACAAGATAAGCTATTTTCACAACATGGTATCATGTGGGAAATCTTTACTGAAATCATCCATTCGTGATTGAGATATGTTTGATATTTTTAAGGAATGAGTTGTATTTATACACGCTATAAATATTGGTCATTTTAGACCACATTTGAATGGATATATGTATATGTTAAATTGTTCTGTTGTATATTTTGTACAGAAGTAGTTGCTTTCTTGCTAGATGCAGATTGATGTATATGTAAAATTGAATTATTGAAAGCTGCCAGATTTCTCTATAAAGGACTTCCATCATGTGCTTCGAGGATATAGTTTTATTTGGAGACACACCTGAAATAAATGTATTGTCACTGACATCATCAGCTTATGTATATTTTGTAAATGTCTATAGTCCCAACAAAGAGAACCACTATTAAAAAAATATTATATTGAATATCCCTTTGTGCTTGTCTTTCTTTGCCTCTAATGCGCAGACATACCCATAGACCAGTAGCCTAGCAACTGAACAAATCAGCCAATCGTGTCTCAGATCTGACAGTCATTAGGTTTTCCACTTTTTTTCTTCTGAAAAGAAAACATCACCTTATCTTTAAGTGTTGTCAAAAGCAGGTCAATTCAAAGATGTCACATTTCTGTAAATAGATGTCAGACTGGGATGTGCAAATGGAGCACAGGGCCATTTTGTAGAGAGGAGGTGAAAATTGGAAAGGCGCATAAAAAGAAAGAATAATGGTAAAAGCAAACATCCCATTTAATCATATTTGTACAGTAGGTTAAATAGGAGATAACATGTATTCATGGTTTTTATGATGATGTATAGGATGGCTGTGAAAATGCGCAAAGAGAAGCTTGCGTTGCTTTGGAACAGAATGTCCTCTCACTGTAACTGTGTGGAGACAGTTTCCATAAACAGCAACCGTGCTCTCCAGAAGCCCTATCAAAGAATTACTGGCATTAACCTTTTTTAAATGCATGGACAGGAAAAGACAAAACCCCTGCACTACCTTAAGTAAAATACCATCTGAGAAATGCATGCATTTCTGCACAACACAGATTGGCTCTATCTTTAGGTGAGTTGCATCTGACTGCACCAAACTTTAGCTGTCATTTCATCTTAACATCAGAACCAATCACTGACTTCTCATAAAAAACATGGGTTGGACATGAAAATAAAAGTAACAGCTGTCGTCTTTAGAACTCATATAGTCCTTAAACTGAAAAAACATTCATTGCCATAATAGAAGAGAGACTAAAGCTATTTCCATCATTTTTTTCAGTTATGATTGTAATAGCTGATTCAATTTACAATCATTACTTTCCATTTTTTATGTACAATCCCTGCATCAGAACACATTATGATCTTCAGCTATATAGTCATCCCTGGAGGTACTTCAGCACTGATACTGTAGTTGTTTAGACTAAGCTGTGGTCCCCCACTGCCACCTGCTGGACAGATGGCAGCTTAGATAAAGAGCACGTTTCAGCTTTACATACAGTAATTTAAATTTTTGGTGCATTACGAATACATTGTAAAAGCAGCAATAAATTTAAAAATAAAACAATGGCGTTTTTTTTCCTGATGGACAGAAGTTTAAATGTGCTATATAAATAAGATTTATCTTAGTTCAGTTGAGTTCAGTCCAAATGACTTTTATTTGACCACAGTTGCAACACAAAACGAAGATAACGCAAAGTAGGCTATACCATGATTTTCACGTGACGTAAAGCAAACCACATATAGTGGAGAAATACAGTAACAACAATGCCAGGCTACCAGTTTATTTAAGCTTTTCGCTGCCGACTTTACTTATTCTTTGCTGCCATCTAGTGATGGTAAAAAAAAAAGTGAACTTGCGTGTACTTGTACACTTTTGCGCTTTATCTATGTCTGAAGACCTCAAAGCGCTTTACATTACAATGTGTATTGTTATTATTATTATTGATAATAATAATAATAATAATAATAATAATAATAATAATAATAATAATAATAATAATAATAATAATAATTTGAAGCAGTAGTAGAATTAATAGTATGAGCAGAAAGAGGAGAGTATAAATATATAAAATAATGGCAGATATTCTTCTTTCTTCTCCATTTTTGTATAATTGTTTAAGCAAAGTTTTTCAATATAAAGAATTACAACCAGAGCAGAATCCTTTCAGGTAAAGCTCCTTAAGTTAACTTCATAATGATCTTAACTATAAACCCTGTAGTTTTGTTGTGCCTGTTACCAAAGCTGCCTGTTACATAAACACATGATGTCATTTGCTTACCTGAAATGTTTGGTAAAATAAAAGTTTCCAGAATCTATCTCAGTAGAACCCCACCACACCACCTTTTCTCGACTATTTTTAGTTTTTATTTCCACATACCAATAGCAATGACACTGACAGTAGTAAAGTGGGGCTTTGACGGTAAATAAATAGTGCAGACGCTAGTTTATGTTTGACAACATCTGTGAAATATGGAGGAGGATGTGCACTATTGTGTAAAAAAGCACATGATCCATTGATTTCCTTTTTTATCTCAAGCCCATACTATTAAATAATAATGTAAAGGTGACATTAAGATCTGAATTTTCTTCCATTCCCTTTCCCAAACAGTGGGTTAAAATATTATGTAAGGCTCTTGTAATGCAGTATTTTAAGTCATTCAAAGCTATCTGGAGAGCAGTAAAAACAATTAGTGATCCTAAAACTGGTAAGAGGCTCTGGGTAAGTGACATAAATAACCACTCCTATTTGGCAAAACGTTCTGGTCCAACCTGGCTCGATCCCAGCTCTCTGGGTTTACCTGGAGAGTGCTGGAGAGAGCTGATCAGGCCTGAGCAAATATGGAAAGAGGGATCAGGGTTAGAGAGAGATTAACGCAACGCAGGCATATAAAGCTGTGTAATCCGCACATATTCAGAGAGACAACTCCTCCACAATCCGCGTCTGTGCTCACACTCGCAGTGTGTTTTGGAGCCACAGGGAACCCAATAACCAGAGGAAGAAGGGCCGAGGTTTGGGTAGCAAACCGGTTTTCTGCAAAACAAGAAAAAGCTCATCAGGAGGCCAAACGTGAGCCTTGCATCAGCAGCTAAAAGGAGCACAAAGGGAGAATCATGAAAAAGTCAAAGGTATGAAGGTTTCATTTCAAACTATATATATATTAGCCCATATTTTTAAAAGTAATATAATTATTGGGAAGTGCATTTATGGAGAAAGAAATGTTTTGGAAGAGAACAGAATCGGAGCTTTTTAATGTTGAATCGCTTTGTGTAGATTGCTGCAATGAAATTGTTTAAAAAATGGCCTTTTCTGAATATATTCCTTATTGTTATGAGAAAAAAAATTTAGCTTAATGAAAACGGCTGGCATGTACAATCTGATACTTCAGCGTTTTAACATATTAATGTTGTCTTGCAAATAATTTTCTGGGTATTGAGATTCTGAATATTCAGTTTCATTCATTAAATAATACATTTTTTATTAAATAAACTGCTAGCGTTGAGATATGTGTCCTGCATTCATTTGAGTTTTTTTGTTTTGGTTTTCTTAACTTCAGCTTCTGTGTCATAAATGATGCAGATTTTTTTCCAAAACATTTAAAATGTATTAAAAAAGATGTGGCTCATTTTAATTAAGGAAGTCAAGACTCTATCCACATGTCTGGTCAGTACGGCGTTTTTTTAAAGGAAATTCCATTCTTTGTTTAGCAGTTAAGAGACATTCCTGTGTCAAAAGTTATGTTTGGCATAATCGTTTTAAATTTACGAAGTATAGCTTTTTCAAATGACTGTAAATACATGAGACATGTCCAATCAAACATCAGTCAAAATAATAAGCAAAAATAATAGTTGATATCATCAGAGGTGACTTTAGAGCTTTAATTTGTGTTGTCTGTTCTCGCTCTTCTTACATGAAGCTTCTTATAATCCGTCAAACTAATCTAACAAGCGAGGCTGCTCGGTGGTCAGATCTGTTCTTATAAATTACTCTTAGAAATATCTCCCAGATAGATTTAAACGTTAAAGCTACCAATGAGTAGAAAGCAGGTGGCATAATTGCAGGATTTAATGATTCTGTTTGTTTCTTGTTGTTTCCCAGCAGGTGGGGAATGAGAATGAGCCCCCCAGCTATCAGGAAGCAACTGCAGGTAAAGAATGCCATCTCTGCAACTTGATGCATTAGCATCAAACAGTAGCATTAGCAATAATGCCTCTGGAAGATGAACATAACAATACAAGCCTTCTTCTTTTTCCTTTTTCTCAGGCTATCCTGAAATGGAGGCCCAGTTTGCCTGGGATGACAAGACCATCAGGAGGACTTTCATCAGAAAGGTGACTGAGTACAGAGACTAAATCAAATGAAGCAGCATACTAAAGTGAAGACAAAAAAAGAATCCTAAATATGACAAACTGCACGTCTGTCTGCAGGTTTATGCCATTCTCATGGTCCAGCTGTTCGTGACTGTCGGGATTGTTTGTCTCTTCACATTTTGGTAATTTGGTCTCAATGTTCTCATCCCGTTTTGCTTTAATTTGACTGCCTTTATTTTTGTTTGATACACAGCCAACTGAATCTACTACACTAATTTATATTAATCTATAATCAATACTAATCTATCAGCTACTGCTCTTTTTTGGGGGGGGGGGTGTTTTCAGCGCGCCGGTGAGATTTTATATTCAGACTCACCCCAGTTTGTACATGGCATCTTAGTAAGTAAAAACACTTTATAATCTCATCATTCACATTACTCATTGACACAGTTTACTAACCTTTCTCTTTTTTCCCCTCAGCATCATGTTCTTCGCAACCTACATTGCACTGTCCTGTTGTGGAGATCTGAGGTAAATTTTCTTAACAACAGAAATGATAATGGGCAAATCCTTACATATTCAGATACCTGACAGTGTAATCGAGATGTAAAAGAGCACAGAAAATATGTCAAAATATAGCTTTATATTTTATTTCACTGTGTTTCAGTATTTACATCATATAGAAGAGTAAGTTTATTTAAGTGCACTAGAACATGTAGAACACTCTTAATCAATCATCACTGATACACAACATTTTTGTGGTCACACCTAAATAGTTGTAAGTATCTTAATAAAGAATGTGTTCATTTAGCAACTTATTTATTATACAGTAGGGTTTTATGAAACGCTCTAGCTTTATTGCTTGTATTAAAAATAATACTCTTGGCATTAACGGTAGGACGTCTGGGAAGGCTTTACATTTTAGATGTCTGGCATTAAAATCTACTGGCCCAAATAAATCTTTTTATACCTTTTCAATTTCACCTTTATTTCACTAGGATTTGATTCAAACATCATTCCGATAAATACATTCATGTAAACACACAAAAACATAAAAAATGATATATTTAATAGCTATAAAAACTGTGAGCTTTTCAGCAAGAACAGTTAGTGAATACAAACTGTGTTTTTACCTGCTTGTCCTTACATTGTTGTATTGTCTTGAATATTGTCGTATTGCAATAGCTTTCTTGTATTCTGATAATCAAATTGATTTATGCTGTGTTCCAATTTTAATAATGTAAAGCACCTTGAATTGCCTTGTGTTGAAAGTGTGCTATACAAATAAAATTGCCTTTCCTTTCCTAGCTTTGACAAAAAGGTTGAAAAAACCCTTATTTGTTGTCATTGGTGTATGACGCGTATCTTTTTTCCATAACAGGAGGCAGTTTCCATGGAACATCATTCTTTTAGTTCTCTTTGTGAGTATTTTCTACCAAATGTTAATGCTCTCTCATTTACATTCACTTCAACCTAACTCGGGTTCTTTGGGTTTTTCCTCACAGACTTTGAGTATGGCCTTCATGATGGGGTTTGTCTCTAGGTAAATATCACCCAGTATGCAGAGGGGAGATCATTTGTGTATGAGTGGGTACATACCTATATATATACATATTTGTGGTGAGGAGCAGCATTTGTTTTTAACTTATTGTCAAAATGTTTGCAGCTTTTACAACACAAAGTCAGTGATGCTGTGTTTGGGAATCACATCCCTCGTCTGTCTGTCCGTCACCCTGTTCAGCTTCCAGAGCAAGGTGAGGAGGGAAAAAAAACTTCATCATCCATCCAAATAGCACAGCAGCAGTAATTTGATGGAATAACTGGTTAATTTCCAACTTCTTGTTACAGATCGATGTAACGTCCTGCCATGGTGTGCTGTTCTCTCTCACTATGGCCATGCTTCTCTGTGCCATTACCATCTCCATTGTGGTGCCTTTCGGATATGTAAGTTACCCATCTTTTTTTTCTTTCTTTTTTTTACCTAGGACCTTCTAGAAGAAAACAGATATTTTTTAGCCAATGATGACAACAGGTGTAGCCTAATGCCTCAGGTGCTGCTGGTTGTGTTCACTTGTGCGTCAGTGAGAGGGGATTAACCTATCAGATAATCTTGCAGTCTTGTTTCTTCTGCTTAAATTAGCAATCTGCTCGCTTTCCTGACTGGGTTTGGTAATTGTTGCTGTATTGCATCACAGGTTCCCTGGTTACACGCTATCTATGCAGTGATAGGAGCCATCCTCTTCACTCTAGTAAGTCTGTCAGAATTCTGTCACGTTACAACCAAAAACCTCAATGTACTAAATTAAGAATTTATACAATAGCTACAAAGTAAAGCTTGCAAAGCGTGTGGGTGGGCCTTTCTCTGGAAGATGTTTTATACACTAGCAGATCTTGGTTGGCTAGATTTCGTTGACGTCGGGCGACATCATTACAGAGAGATGCTCTGATTGGTTGGCGACCTGTATCAAGAGGGTTAAGAGCATCATAAGTTCAGCTAGCTGAACTTCTGTGTTGCTTGCGATTGCTGCTTGAAACGCAGGGAAAGCTTGAAAAATTGACGCGGCCAACAGACACAAAGCACCGCAATCTTCTGATGGCCTCAACCATAGACTTTACATGTAATCTTGCAGCAATTGACGCTGAGGTTTTGGGCGGTGTGAACGCACCATTATAGCTCCATTTTTTTTAGGAATGTCTCTGCTAACATTACATTAGATGTAATACAAAAAAACCCTCAATTTTGTTCTTGTCTGCAGTTGTTCCATAATCCATTTGACAATTATTATTGTTGTTGTTTTATAACCTATTGCTTGACATTTCTTCATTAATTTCTCCCTGACCTGTCTGCTGTATTCTTAGATCTTCATGATGCTGTTTGTTTGCTAATGTTCTCTGACAAACCCCCTTCACATAACTGAGGTTAAATAACACAATGTAGGACTGTGTTGCCTTCACGACTTCCCTTTTGAATTGTGGTATCACTTTGAATGGGCCTAAATATAAATCCACGCCAAACATTTGAAAATCACATATCATTTTCTTCCCACTTGATTAACAGCCTATTGCACTACTGTCTTTGTTTATACTCTGAAGTTTGTGGTTGTAACATGACAAAAGGAAACTTTAAGGAGTCTCAATACTTTTAGAACGCTTAACTTAAAGCAGTTAAGTTTTTTTGTTTGTTCTAAAAAATGATTTCCTCCTCCTGTGTCTTTTTCCTGCCACAGTTTTTAGCTTTTGACACACAGCTGCTCCTAGGAAACAAGCGCTACAGTATCAGTCCAGAGGAATATGTGTTTGCCACACTCAGCCTCTACCTGGACATCATCTACCTGTTCAGCTTCCTGCTTCAGCTCACGGGAGGCGGCCGGGAGTGAAGGACGCTCTTTTGGGGTGGGAAAACCTTCAAAGCCAGCAAGGATTCAGTTCCCCAGCAGCAGAATGACAAATCAGGGATATCTGACTCTTCAGATCAAATTCTTGTTACTCTTTTGCTTCTTACAGTTTCTCAATGTCATGTGTCCCCAGTTTTACAACCCTGCTGGTGGTTTGTACATCTATGACCTGTGGGAAAGAGTTTCTGGTTGCTCAGTGCTCTCTGACCCTTCAGATTTTGATGTTTGGGATGTGTTGTGTGGGCTCTCTGCATCAACCACAGTCCAACATTATGTTTGAGCACTCCTAATCAGAGCTGACTCATTGGCTCTACTTTTTAAACATCATCAAGCTAAGTTTGTGTTTCCGATTCATTTTATTTTATTTGAAAGCAGTATATAGATTACCTTTTATACCTGTATCAGCATTGCAAATAATTGTAAATTATATTCTCTGTATTTTACAAATGTGTATTTTATGTGTATAACACAGTTTCCAGATGAACACTGATGTTTTATCGACAATATTTTATCAGAAAAAACTCCACTTACCTATTTTACCTGAAAAGTGAACAAACACCAACTATAAGGGAAAATGTGTTACAGTGCTTTTAACTAGCTAGAGGTCTCTTAAAATGTAAATTATGAATTAATATTATTGTGGCCTTTTAGGTGTGATAAAATACTATATATATTGTTTTAATTATTTATTTATTTTTTCAGATTAGTGACTTGTCCAAGGATGAGGAGGGTTCAGTGTAGTGAATGAAAATGTAGAACGCAATCGGGTTTTTTTCTACAAACTAAAAGCTGTGTAAATGTAATTCTGACTCTACTATAAAAACAGATTCATGACATACATTGTATGTTTTAAAGAATAATAAAAAGGGGACTTTGCAATCAAAGCAGTGACGTTTTCAGTCACTTTTTGAAGACAAATTTGGCATGATGTCAAGTGCAAACTGCATTTGCAATATTATCATGAAAGGTTGTGTTTTATTGTTTTTTTTTGTCTTGGGATTTTTCTTTAAACCATTTTAAGTCCTAAATAATTCATCTGGTTTAAACAATGTTATGAGTCAGTCATTTACCAGGAGAGGGTGGAGCAGCTGCTCAGAGAGCAGGATTTAGCAGGATTACTGAGAAATGCGTGAATTAAGCCGAAAACCACTGTTTCACAGTTTTTGGTTTGTTTTGTAAATAAACAAATAGCCTTACATTGTTAAAACCTCCAAAAAGTTGATTTCACATTATATAGGACCTTTGAAAAAGAAGTACAAGGTCTGTGAGGGGCAAAATTCGTGTTTGCTAATACTTATTTTCTGCATGTGATGGGAAACTTATTTCAGTATAGTTATGTTTAAAGTGTAGTAAATAATAACAATAAGAGTAATAATTAGTAAATGCATCCAGTGAATTGCTTGGACTTTGAAACTGAAATTGGAGATGTATTTACATTTCACCAACTCTGGCTCAACTGAAGGTCGCTAAGAGATATTATTGTGTCTCTGGAACAGTTCCTTCTGAGATAATATCACAGGGCTTACGGAGGTGACTTCACTTCACTTCTGTCTAGCTCGGGCAGAGATTAATTTTACCCAAGAGATGGGTTCCCGTGCAGATCCTAACAAATATCTTTAAAACTTCAATGGAGACTGATTCACTAAAATCCTTATCTACAATGATATGCGAATTTCTATATCAGATGGCGCCCAGAAATTCTTTGAAAAATACAATTTGATTTCCTAGTATTTTTTTTACATTCTGTTCTAGTGTAACTATGTTGAAAATTAAAGATCTCATTTTTTTAAATGGGACAATTTGCAAAAGTCTGTGGCTGCCAAATGACTTGTTGCCCGACCACAAGAAAAAAAAACCCATCAAACATCTTACAGCGGGAAAAGTGCTTGAAAGAACTTTTATTTAAGCTGTACCCTTTTGAAGCCACACTACTCCTAGTTCAGAAGAATTTTAGGCAACTATATCACCTCTGGTCACTTCAAAGAGTGAAGGAAAGGCACGGACAGGTAATTTCTCATAATATCGGAGATTTATGTCATATTAAAAAAGTGTAATTTGGAAATGTTTATTTTGCAATAAGTAGTTTTCAAAATAGTTCATTTTAATTTTTGTTTTACATTTATTGTAAAAATACCAGAATTTGTGCATTGTTGAGTATTTTTTGTTGGAGTAATTAAATCATTGCTATAATAATAATAAACTGTACTTTAGTAGTCCCCTCCCAAAAAAAAAAATGTTTTACTTCAACTTGAGTAATTATTGTATTGAAGTAACAATCTTTCAGGAGTACTATTTGCTGCTACTCTACCCACCTCTATTCTGGACAGTACCACATACAAATAAAAACATTTCACTTGAACATTAAAACCAAGTTTTTTTATTTAAAAAAGAAAATTGACAAATTCAAAAAGAAATCCAATGAAGAAGTAAAATCTTGTCTCAATCATAAAAAAATAAACACACGCTCACAAGTTAAAGACAGTTTAGCAACTCTGGCACAGGAAGACAAAAGTAGCCAAGTGGCATTTGCAAAATAAACCAGATAGAAAACCTCTTTCCTCTAATAAAACTGTACAAAATGAGTTATTGAATAAATAATTAAATGTTCACAAACAGGGAGGTTTATGAGCCCAGTGGATTTTCAGAATGATTCACAAACGTTCAGTGTGGAGAATTCAACAATATTTCCTTGAGACTTTCATCAACAAAAGGTTCAGTGAATAAAAATATCGATTTATCGGGACATAGGCCTAGACACATTTTTAATCGGGGTGAGATACAAATCTGAATTGTTTGCTGAAAATCACTCAAACAAGCATTTTATATAAAAAAATGTCTGGTTTTAACATCACATTTCAGTAGGAGTTCCAACAGGACAAAACACATTGTAAAACATCTGCTTTACAGCGGATGTTTTCCTTTTTCTCAAGCCACTGTGGTTTCTCCTGCCCTCTCATAAAGAGAGGTGGAGCAAACTGAAATCGGGTCATAAGATCTCACGAAATCTTAAACTATGGGTAATCCACTAGGAAAATAACAGTATCTAAATGAAACAGATGTGTTACACAGTGAAAATCCAGACTGGACATCCTAAAACCATCTGCTTGGAAATCCTATCTTAGCAGCGAAACAATTTGAAACTATGAAACAAGCCATCAAATTAACTTTAGGATGGATTTTAAAAACAACATCTGAATATTAGTAAGTGCAGAAAATAATTTTTTTAAAATTTGAAATCGTGTGTACTATCTACAAAATTAGTTTGAGTATTTTTGTTACATTGCAATTAAAAGACAAGTTAATTCACAAATAATATGACTTCTTGTAACATTATATCTGTTGTAAAAAAAATAAATAAATAAACACTGCTTTGCAACCAGCATATGGTCATTTCATAGTTTCAAACATCACGGTATATGTATTAAAAGTGGTGGCTATTACACGGAATAGCATTTATTTGGATTTTTCCTTCATGTTGAACTGAAATCTGAAAACTTGATAGTTACGATGTTATCTAGACAGGTCATAAATCATCAAAAAAACAAAAAAACAATGAATGACGTAAGATGAAACAAATAGAATGGTAAAGAGAGAGCGAGTAGAAGGAAAGGAAGGTTATTTACAAAAGTAACGATTGTGTCTGACTGTCTTTTTAACACCATGAATAGCAAAGCTGCACTCTGTGTTCCTCCTGGTAACAAGTTGAATCCCTATAAATTCACCAGTGTGTCTGCATGCACTCAAAAGCTCTCCTATTTACAATGTGGGAAATTCCACCTGACAAAAAAAAAAAATCTGTGTTGATGCATCATCTTAATGTGACTGCAAAAGAAATAATAAATTGACAACTTCACCGGTAGTCATAATTTGCTGCATGATTGCACATTTGTCATATTTTTAATGTCTGAGTTAATCTGATTGTTTACAAAATGTATTTTTATCAAACAGGGTTTGTGTGAGAAGCTGGGTTTAAAAAGGAGTTAGTTACAATATGTTTGCTTGCTGAAACATTAAGCAGCTAAACAGCCAAACGTTATGGTCAAAAAACGTCAAAAACAGAATCAGAATAATAAAAGAGGGAAACCATGAAAGAGATCCACCTCTTGTTGGCTTGATAGATGAATGATTAAACAGGAAGATTTTTTTTTTAATCATAAACCAACAGCTTCTCTGATCTAACAGCTAACTAGATAGGATGCAAAAAAGCCTGTTGCCATTTTCATAGTATATACAAATAAAGGTCAATTCAGTGAGAAATCAGGCAGTATATCCAGAGAAGGATCTTTAAGGCTTCGCTAAAATGTT
The DNA here is from genome assembly GCA_028564705.1 of Apricaphanius iberus. Classification (NCBI taxonomy): domain Eukaryota; kingdom Metazoa; phylum Chordata; class Actinopteri; order Cyprinodontiformes; family Aphaniidae; genus Apricaphanius; species Apricaphanius iberus. The sequence goes on from JAPXFQ010000231.1 coordinate 1,851,491, forward strand.
TTTTTTTTGTTTTTTTTGCAGAATTTTAAATCTCTCATAAACTCATTCAGACTTCCAGTCTCACTAAGGCTGTAAGAATTGTCTGTAATGGCACTTCCATGGTTTGGTGAGCAGTCCTTTGTAAAAACCACTACTTATTATCGACATATCTACAGTTCTGGTGTCTATAAATTTACAGGTCAACGTATTTGAATGAACATAGTGACATGAGCTTCACTTGATGTGCTGACTGGTATTTGAACACTGATGCAACAGTGAGCAAGATGAATCTTTTAAATCAGCACAACGTTTAGTTCAGTTTGGTTGAGCTCTTGGCTCTGAAAGGCTCTCCACAAACAGTCAGGACAAAATATGAGGATAAACAGACGACACAAGGCTTGGAACAGAGATTTACATGAAAGTAAAACAAAAGAAAACTTGATGTGGACAAGAGAACAGCCACAATCCATTTGCAGAGGAAAAAACTAACATCTAATCTTGGTGAGGAGCTCATCTCTACAGCTAAAATCTAAACTAAGATTATTTAATCAAAGAAGGACAATCTTCTCAACAACAAACAAAATAAGAGAAACAACAACAAAAAATTGAAAAATTATCTTTCTACAAACTACAAACTCAATGACAGAATTAAAACTCAGATGACAGCAGCATTGAAAAAAAAAAGACTTATCGCTCCCTTACCTATCAGATTAAATCGTTCTGTGGGATTTTCTAAGTCTTCCATTAAATTTCCCTCATTACTTTTACTAAACTACTCTTTAATTTAGTAACTGCATTGCTCTTTTTACACATAAAATCTAACAGCTTCTTTCTAAAGCACTTTCACCTTACCCCTGGAACAGAGGTTGAATTAAAAGATACCTGATGGCAGCTGCAACAAAACCGCTTAAAACCACTTCTCAGAGATAGGCATGGGCCGGTGTAAAAAACCTGTTCGGTTGATAAACTTAAGCAAAACTAACATGGTTTCATAGGTAATGAAACATAATAAATAAAGATAAAAACTAAATAGAAGAAATAGACAGTCACAGCAGGGATGCTAAAAAGACGTATTTTAAATGCCGTTAATTAAAGGTCTTTAAAAGAAATGATTCACCTTAAGTCTATTTCCGCGGCTTCACAACCTTTATGTAAATATGCACTGAAAATCAGCCTTATGAACATTTTTAATATTGCCAAATTGCTTTATTTAAGACAAAGTTGTAGTTTTACTTCTACAACTAAAATATTGATACATGTTAGATACATGCTAGCAGAGCAGGAGAGCACTGATACTTGTTTTTTATTTTTATGTAATCTGTGATTTTAAAGTGCAGATTGCAGGTTAAATAGTTTCTAATGTGCATATAAAATCTTGTACAAAAATTATAATTTGAAATGTTTTTCGAGGTTATTTCAAATTTCACTATGCATAACTGCAAATATGTTAAATTAAACGTTTTATAATCTTGACCTGGGACATAAAGCAGGGAGTCATATGGTGTGCGCTGCCCTCTCAGTTCCTAGTTATCAGATCCTGCAGTTGTGTTATCAAGAGTCAATGTGTTTAATAGCTTTGGATTGTCATAATTTTTTCTTAAAAATGGTAAATTACTGTTTGCTGTACAAACACCAGCCTGTCAGAACATCGAGCCCACAGGTTTCCAAAGAAAACAAAAAACAGGCAGCATCTTCCGAGTCTGACTTGGTGCATTTTATGCAACTAAACTGAACTGCCACCAATTTGTGCTCCAGTGTTTACAGCTTCATGTGACGACTATCTGCGGCTGCTGCTGCAGCAGCCTGCTGGGAGATGGGATGGATCAGAAGCTCAGCTCTATGCAGACGAAATCTCTGCTTTGTAAGTCTTGCTGTCTAACATCTGCTAATAACAAACTTTGTTGAAAGATTGCTATCAAACATTAGAATAAATGTGATATGTGGGTTGTAAAAGAAACAGTAAAGCTAGCTTGTAGCACCAAGGCTAAGCGTTAGCGTCAACTAGCGTTGGTCTGATTTGGGCTTTAATGCTTCTCCTGCTCTCCCCCTTGTCTCTTTGTGTTATATGCAGTAGGCTCGTAGGTGTATGGTTGTGGTCCATCCTATGTGTAGCTGTAAATGTTTAAAATTTAATCTGTGTCAAAATTGGCATTAAATCGAGCTGACAGGACTCCCCTCTCCCACGTCACTTCTGGTCTGGTATTGTCACAAAACAATTGCAAAAGCGAAAATAATGTGTATATTAGTACATTTTTATTTAGAAACTAATATACTTAATAAACTAATATATTTAATTTAATAATGGGACTCTAACCTGCAACCTGCACTTAAAATCACTGTGTTAGCTAGGTTAACTTTCATGTTAGCTAAAGTATATAAGGCTGTATATTTACCAACACAGATCTTATTTGTTTGCAAAATTTGGTTTCAACATAATACCTTAAAATATAGATTATTTAAAGAAGTAGGAAGGTTTGGGTGAGTTTCCCTACTTTTGGTTAATATACACTACTTGCAGCAGGAACAACAGGTAAACAGGTGAAGCAAATACCAAGTATTTTATACTTTTTCAAATGTTAGCTAGTTAATTAGTGATGTTAGCTGCTGAGTTAACTAAACTGTACTGAGATGTTAGTTTTACCAATAGACTCAGCTTGACTTGTGGTTTGCTGCCAAATTTTGTTTCAAAATACTAACTTAAAATACAAATATTCTTTAAAAAAAATTCAGGTGACTTTTCATACTTTTGACTAACAAAGAAAACATTATTTTAGGTATATCTTTTCTGCTGTTTTCTTTCTTTTTTGCAAACTTATCATGGCAGTCTGAAGTTAATGTTAGTATATTTTATCTGAATGTCATACGTTAATATTTTTTTAAATACATAAATTTACATATTTTTCCCAACTTTTTGTTATGATACATTTTTTCAATATTGAAACTGTGATTTCGTAAAACCGAATGACAATTAACCGGCTCATGCTCACTCATTGACGACAATTTATAATGAGATTTCAATCTAAGATAACGGGATGACTGTCAAAATGAACCAAAGTCATTTTGATAGTCCTCTTAGTTGATAAATATGCCACTAAGCTTTCAAAAACCAAGAGTCACTTTAACGTATCCATTAGTGTTTAGGGTCAAAACCAGGATGTTCATTTTAGCTTGTTTCTACAATATCAAATAACTTCCTTTTCATAAATGTACGCTTCAATGATTAAAAATGTAAAAAAATAGATCTATGAATCGAATACAAATATAAATAATCGATTGTCTTTTGTTCCGTTATGGTCTAAATAAACAAAAGCTATCAACAGTCAATGTTATTTTCAACCATGTGAATAGAAATCTCTGCAGCAGTTACAAGAAGTAGCTTTAAACGGTTTACCTCCCACACTTAGAATGACTCCACACATCAGACCAGCAAAAAGTTTTGAAATCTGTACAAACTGCTGCTGCTGCAATAAGAATGTCAAAGAACAGACATCAGGAAATAAAAATAAAAGCTTGCATATTTTACACAAAAAATAAAAGACACATTGTGTTTCAAATCTTCCTTGAATCACTCTGAAACATCCAGAATGCTTTTTTAAAAATAGGAATTTGCTTTACCACTTTCACAAAAATAATGCTTTGTGTCATTTCCTTCTCATCTATTTCTTTTTCTGAAATTTTTAACAATGTTGATATTTTTTTTCCTTTTTCGGTTATCAAAATAAATCCAAACTTCTTCGAAGAAGATTCCCACCTTTGGTTGGTCAACTCTTGAGGACGTGAGTTGAAGAGTCTGATGAAATCGTTTGTTGTCCATTTTTGTAGTCAAAACAAAAAAACAAGATTAAAAGAATAAAAAACAACAAAAAAAACACACACAAAAAACAGACGCACACACATACACACCCATAAGTAGAAACAAAAACATTCACTGGCACACACGTGTTCCTTTTGTTATCCATGTGATTGGTTATGGTTGAGATCTCTTCCAGCTTAATCCTGTTTTGGTTGGATTTGTTTCTTGCCTCTGCGGCTTCTCATTGGTGGGAGCTGGAAAATTCACAACTCAGTATTGATACTTTGAAGGTGCTCAGCAAGCCATGTGCACAGTTAAGACAAAAATATCAGGAGATGAAAGATTTAAAAAATGGCAAAAAAGGGGCTTCATACATATATATTCATAAAGTGAATGATGTCACAGGACATAATCTTTGAAAAGCATTTTAAATTAATAGTCCTAATTGTAATCATACTTTCTTCCTTTGTTACTTTTAAACATTTTATATTGAGAAAAAAAAGATTCAGCTTCTTAACTCAGATCCCCATGAATTAAACATATTGTAACCAAGTGAGAAGATTGAAATTCAGCCATCTAATTATCTATTCACCAGGCAAACCCTGAAAATTGCTTTTCCCCACCTTAGCTTCACTTGGTGTGTTGGTATGAGTAGTTTGTATGTTCTGCCGGATTCTCCATGGCGACCTGCTGCTGCTGACCTCCATTCTCCTGAGGTTAAAAAAAAAAGAAAAATTCTGTATTAAAGAAAATCCCAATTAAAAACATTCACAATGAGCTGTATTTGTTCATGAAGTAAATTTATCGCATTTTTGTTGAGTGCAGGCTAATTGATATACAGTATTTAAATGATTGTCTCTATACTACATTTTAAAACAACTGTTATTTATAAACATATCTGAGCCCTGTTTGTGTTTATTTCTGGTTTAATGTCATTATAGCTGACATTCACAAGATTTTGATTATTCAGATAATAAATTCATAAACGATAAGATCTTTACTTTAAGTACATTTTGTTAATTTGTGTTACACCTGCTACTGCTTTAAAAGCAAATCAAAAGAAAGACATTTTAATGTTTAAAACTTTTGATCTTTGCCCAAAAAGAGACCAAGAGAAAAAAAATATAATTTGATCTTCAAGCTCATTTCTAATAACTTCTTTTGTTCTTTTGTTAATATTTTAAGCCTTTGCTTACATTTTACACTAAATTACCAATTTTGTCAGGTGAATTACTTTTTATATTCATTGGAAAGTTTGTTGTTAAAGCCAGTCAACAGGGATATGTATTGGTAAAAATCTAGTGATGATACATTTATCACAATGTGTGTGTTTGTGGGGGAGGTGTGTGTGGGGGGCTATGATTTACTGTGATCCTAAAAGTAAGACCAAGGCTATATATTGTGATTTTTAAAGCTGAATTTAACTGTAAAAAACTGACACAGCATTCTAAGCATTACAACCTAATTGATACATAACACATCCAGTTTTATTACTAGATCTAGTTGATCCACTGGAAGGAAGAAGGTGAAAACAGCCACCAACTAGCATTCATACTTTTATCTTACTACAATATTTCCCGTCTTCGTTAATTGCTTCATTCAAATTCTAAAAATAAAAATAAGAATTGATAGCTTTGGAATATCAATACAATATCGTTACATGAAATCGCAATACAACAGCTGAACAATATTTTTTTTCATCTCTATGAATCAATAAATAAGAAATTGGAAATTAATTGAGAGTCGTTAGCAACGTGCTTATCAGAAAACCTTTTTTAAAACAGATTTCTAATTAGACACTAATCATTGGTTGGCACTTTAAAACACTTTCTTTACTTAAACTCAACCACTATTAGAAATGCAGTTAAGGTCACAGCATATACATTTTTAAAAAGCACTGTTCATGAACATAAGTTTATACACAAGCAAGCAGTTGAAAGTGTTTCCTACCTCGACTGGGACATTTGAAGGAGGCACTGGGGTGTACTGGGGGATATAGGTCCCCTGCATAGTAGTGTTGGCTGGAATATACTGTAGGGAAGGCAGAGAGGAAAACATGAATCACAGACAGAAATAAATGAGCTACTGGATTTCAGAGCAGGAAACTGTGTGTATGTGAAAGAGATACTGACTGTGCCCGTGCTGCCCAGAGACAGGTGGCCTAATTGCTGAGTGAGAGGCCCCATCATGGACGTGGGCTGGATGGACATGGCATGCTCCATTGTTGGGGTTAGAACTGTACCCTGTGAATGCATAGATGCATCAACACTCAATTAGTCCCTGTCAGCATGACCTAAAGACACAGTAGACTGTCTCCATAGACCTGGTTCTTTTGAAATAGTCAGAAAGGAATTTAAAATACAGTGGGTCTGGTTTATCAAAGGATTGCGTTTGTTAAATGTGCAAACCTCTCAGCGGGTGCAAAAATATGCAGCAGGTGATTTACTAACCAGACACAGGAGGACTGAGCCTGTTAAACCTGCAGCAAGATGCACATAATCCACTTAGCACTTTTGCCCTTGATGAATATGCTTCTCTCAGAAGGCACAAGGATTGAGAGGAGAACATAACAAAGCTGAAGCAATTGTAGGGGCTGAAGCGTCTGCGTGGATTTTGCATGTGTGGGCTAGTTCTGAGTGTGTGCATGCATGGTTGCTTGTCCAGTCAGTGATGACCCGTTCAGAGTGTACCCCAGTTCTCAATTTATATATGCTGGAGTTAGGCCAGATTGGGATTTCTTACTGAATGCCATGTGGGCTTGAAGTTTTTGGGAATTCACACTGGTTTACCTGTATGTGACAGTGTAAACACCCATACGCTGAAATCCACTGAGATTGTTTGTATGCAACTTTACATTAAACTGAATCATTGTCTACTGTTTTGACTACCATGTATTAAAAGGACAGAGCCATATATTTTCAACCCCATGTCAATGACTTCATGCAATCCATGCAATTCTTTCCATAGAAAACTTTTAACTGATTGGAATATTTGTATAATTATATTGAAATGACTTTTGCTGTAAAGTGCCCTGACATTTGTTGTGAATTGGCACTATATAAATAAAAGTGAATTTAATTGAAAAGATTTTGTGTCATATGCACTGTCCTTTCAGTTTTGGTAAAGAAGCAAACTACAGCAAATTTCAGTAGTATTTAGTCATGTTTTTACTGATCACGCCTGCATTTAAACTTAGCTTTTCACTTTTTGATTGATGCTGTATTCATGCTGAATCACTCAATCATGCTGAGGCAAATAGGAAGTGAGGTTTGATCTCCACAAAGGAGGGAGGTCTAAAGTCTAAACCACAGGCCAAGATATCATTGTACTTTTGTTTTACATCATCCGCTGTATGAAACATGTATAAACGTAATACTCGCTGGCTGTTTTCTTGGGACATTGTATGTGTCTTAGTGTGCACAGTAAATTTGAAAAGCGGCGGAGGCCTTAAATCTGAATCTTTAATGAATTTTCAATGGAGAGAGGTAGGTTTGGAATCTGTTTTCGTATAAACGACCACCCAGAGTTTTTGAACCTCAACAGACAACAGATTGGAGTAAAATATTTTTTCTATGAGATACTCACAGCTGGCTGCATGAGGTATGACTGGTGGTGCATCCAGGACGGGCTGTGTACCTGTAATCAGGACAAACAATTACAAACTTATCTGTATTTATCCTCTGTTAATGTTGGCCGACACTTCTGGCCCTTTAAAGTGTACAGTAAATTTGTAGAGGGGTAGTAAAATTCTGAAGAAAGTCAGCTCTATTAGCTTAAATAATGGGAATTTAATGAGAGGTCCAGGTCACAAATGTAATCAGTCCCATACATGGAGATAAAAACAGACTGTAGGCCTAAAAACTATAACTTGTAATGTCTCACCTGGTAGGAAGAGACAGGAGAATGCATGTAGGGTGAGAGGGAGGTCTGAGCAATCATTCGGTTTGGAGCCAGACTGTAGGGTGAGGAGTAGAAGCTGTCGGACAAACAGAACATCGTTAGAACAACACCTCTGCGGGTAAATCAGCAATATTTCAGGGGTTTCTGTGCTGGTCAGTAGGGGGCGACCTTTCACTACAGTTTGTAAGCCGTGTTTATTTTACTGTAGGGCTGGGGCTGTTTTCTGTCAGTCTGTGCATACCACTCACTCACTTATTCTGTAAGGCTGTTGGGTCATACGCTAGCGTCATTCCTCCCTGGGAAAACAACACAGGATTCAGAACCAGTGAGGTCATGCAAACACTGGTGTGAAACAGCATGTACTAAAAAAAAAAACTAACAAAAAAAAAAAAACGGTCAGCTAGCACAAAAAGTGCAATTTAAATCAAAACTTCTGGGGGGAAAATAACAGAGAAATCTGGCTTTAAGTTCCTGGTGAGAAAGACGATTAAAGCGTTGGCCGTGTTACCGCGTCTCCGTCTCGAGCCCAGGGCCTTCCATTCTGGAGATACTTTCCTTGGCTCTGCCTCTTCTTCTGACCCCCGTCTGCAAACTTGCATAATAAGGGCTCTGTGGGTGCTAAGAAAGCAGCAGATCAAAAAAATAAGTGAGTTCAGTAATCACAGCAGGGAACAAAAACACAACACCATGTTTATATAGGACAAAGCAAACACTCCACGCACCGAGCACTCCTGGAGGAGTCTTGATGAATTTGCCATTGAAATGCTGAATTATAGCCTCACACTTTTCCGTGGACTCCATTCTGAAACCAACAGTTTAACTCAATTCCCACAGCAGAAATGTATTTTCAATGCAAGTGCAAATTACGCAGCTGCACCAGAAAAGTGAAATTCAGACGGAAAAGTGTCACCTAGCAAATCCTACGCCGCGGCTGGTCCCGTTGGCATCTCGGAGGATGCGCGTAGAAATGACCTGGCCGAAGGACTTCAGCATGTTTTCCAGCTCCTGCTCATCCATGGACACCGGCAGGTTGGAGATGTAGAGGTTGGTGGGGTCCTGCTCTTGTTGCTGCACAGTGGAAAAGAAAGCAATTTTAATGCATTAGGACTTGACTGTAAAAATGTGTTCAGAAAAATTGTATTTTTGCCTCAGCATGAGTTGGGGGAAAGAGAAGAAAAAATGTATCCCTGGAGGATATACATAAATTATCTTATAAAGCTATACACACCCTTAAATGTTCAATTTTTTTTAGTACATTTTATAAGTTTTCAATGTAACAGACCAACATACAGTATATTTTAAATTGGAGGGAAAAGGTTTTCCAATAATAATCCTACAGATCCTTCACTTGCATTCAGCCACCCTCCCCTAATAGTTTTTGGAACCACTATTCACTACAGTTATAGTAACAACACCTTTGCAATTCTGAACATCTGAACAGTTAATTTGGGCTCATACAGATTGGACAGAGAGCTGACAGGAGGAATTTTTGAGTCATGCCATAGATTCTCAGTTTATTCTCAGTTTTATTCAGGGCTGGACTTTGACTAGACCCCTTGATCAAATAAATATGCTTTTAAGTAAGCCATTGCCTTGCAGCTTTGGCTCATATCCAGTTTCAAGTCTCTTTAACTCTGACCAGTTATCCTGTCCTATTGATGCTGCCCCTACCATGCTCCACACAGGCAATTGAACAATGAGGATGACTTGCAGTGTGCATTTAGTGTTATGGGCTCTGTACTAAATGGGTAACTCCTCAAGGCAATTGTTTGCACTATATTCAATTCATATATAGACCAGCACAAAAAATATGCATTTGACACTAAATACAAAGTATGAAATAGAAGAAGTGCAAAGGGCCGGTTGGATGCAAAGTGCATGCCGATAATTTTTTATATCCTTACGGGCCGAAATGCTTAAGTTGTAATTATGAAGGTGACTTTTTATTCAGTCATTATATCAAATATGTTTTCCTAATATTTAGCAGCTTTTTAAAAGAATGTAAGAGTAAAGGGGGGCGCACAGATTTAAAAGCCTTGTACCAATTTTATTTCTCTTTGTTACTGTTTAGTTGATCTCTTTAATGCTCTTGGATTTTCAAATGCAGACTTCTGTCATGTCTCTGCAAAGATTTTTGCCCTGGCAGCCATGAGACCTGTCTTCTCATCAATGTCTGCCGCTGCTCCTGGTCCATTTAAGTTTCATCATATCTCTGCTCCTAGTCAAGCATCATTTCTTTCCAGGATCTGATATGGATGGACGGTTTTAAGCAAGTTTTACCTGATCAATAAAACTGAAAACTCTGCATAATTTGACACCCAGGACGTCCCATTAGTCACTGCCTCATCTTGCTGCACACTGAATAACTTAACATCCACAGCTATGCATGTGAAAGAAAAAAACAACGCACTTCTTGGTGCATTTTTGTTTAAATGGAGAGATTTTGAAAGCGATAAATAAATCAAGTGCGGAGATTATTTAGAAGCATTTTTGGAGGTAATAGCTTGAAAGTGAAACCTTGTGTGACTGCAGGAGCCCACAGGAAGCCAGGCATGAAGTTTAAGAGTTCACAGAGCAACAGAAGCCTGGCAACCAGGAGAAAAGAGGCTGGACTAAAAAGACAGGAAGGGAAAACAGAGAGTGAAAGAAGATGATAGGGCAGAGAGTGGGTGGATTTTTGTACAGAGAGAGACGACTAACAGGATGGGATGTAGCCAATGTCTAGAGTGATTTAGGTAATTAAAACTGGGGATGACAGACAAGAGCAAAACAGGAAGGGCAGACAGATGACCCTCTACCGATCAGCAGGCTCCTGCCTTTCATCTAAATCTAATATATTTTCACTATTTACCATCAAGCCTCCTCTCCCTGCTGCTAACTGATATATGATTACCCTGCAACCACAAATAATAAAGGCTTCCTTGTGGAATGAACAAACTGTCAGAGATCCAGCTGAAAACCATGTGAACTGGAACCGTGCAAGCAGCAAACAGGAGAGGACATGCAACATCCTTCAATAGCCCCGGTCTGCACCCAAAAGAAGACAAAGGTGTTGACATGGCGGCACAAAGTTCCTCTGAGTATTTTTTTGCTTTAAGGCATCTCGGCAGCTAAGAGGAACCAACCAGTTCTCCGCTACTGTACTCACTCTGATGTTTGTTATATAGCAGGCATAAGAAGAAGGCCCGCACTGAGATGAAACTTTAATTCACTGTTCCCCAGCCTAAAGTGAAAACAAAGGCTCGTTTCACATTCACAAACAAATTCATGCCTGTTGTTGTCCCAGCTCATCTCTCAGCCACATCTGTTAAGGTGTGCCTCTGCGCTGACAGAATTGCCAGCTTGTGTGTAGTGCGGCATGTGTGACGTCTGGGTTTGAAATGGGAGGTGCAGGGAGGTAAGAATGGTTCTATTTATAACTTTACCATTGTTCTGCTGCCCCGACGCATGCAGCTCAGCCGGGCTCGCGGCTGTGAGTCCCGGGTGGCTCGTTCAGGGACTGAGCGTACTCTGAGGACAGTGACTATAAGGTGTGGCTCGCTGTGTTTATGAACTGAACAGCTCAGCAACTATGGTGAAGGTCTATGCAAGCAAAGCTGAACTTGATATCAAGGATGTCCTGATCAGGATTTTTTTTCTTTTGTCTCTGATAACAACAAGAGTCACTTAGGGAAATGCATTTGCTATTAGAGTACCAGTACAGTTTTTCATAAAAACAAAGACAGGTACAGTAGTAGAAATCATGACAATGTTTAAAAAGGCTTATGTCTGGTTTTATTTCCAGAAAACTAAACATATTGATAACACTGCCAATACCAAATCAAAACATGAAGAACAAATATCTATAAAACATGTTATTAATCTGAGAAAAACTGAAAGTTACGCTGCTCAGGAAATAAAATAGCCGTGTCTCTATTTCTCTTTAGAAACTCAAACACTCACAGTGTAAACTGAAAATGCATGACACTATATCTTCCCTATGAAATCACTCAACTAATATTTAGAGATGTTAATCTTGTGTAGTGGGAGCCAAGATGCGACTAACTACTTACTAATGGTGTGTTTGTGTTTGCTGTCAATTTGAAGCACCCATTTCAAAGGCAGTTCCTCTTGGAAATATGTCAACATGTCCTCTTCAATGTCTGGTGTACTATAACTGATCCATGATCCCTGGTAGAAGCCCAACAACCCTAACATGAGAAACATGTCCATAGTATGATGCACAAGCCTACTCTTTAAATTCAATTCAATTCAGTTCAATTAAACTCAATTCAATTCAAAAAGACGTAATTGATCTCAGATTGAAATCAATTGTTTCTTAAAGGAGTTGTACATGCTGATGGCTGGGGCAGGAAGGACTTCCTGTAGTGGTCTGTGTTATAGTGAAACTGAAGAAACCTCCGACTAAGGATACTCTGTTGTTTTAGGATAATCTCATGAAGAAGATGCCCAGGGTTGTCAAATAATATTCTTGATTTTATGAAGAATCCTTCTTTGCATTATCATCTCCAGTGGCTCAACAGTGATCCCCAGAATAGAACCAGCAATTTACTGTGACCATCTCTAAAGAAAAGCATGCCATGCTATTTTATTTTACAATGTACTGTGGCTTCAATTGTTTGGGGGTTGTCTAATAAACTGTGTAGACCCAAAAAGGACAACTTGCCCATAAACTGGTGCGTTTGGCATTACAAGGCATAGTGGTTGGCGTGGGTGCCCCATCGACAGTTCGAGTCCACATGTCTTCCCCCACCTCTCTCCCTCTTCACAAATGTTTCCACTTTCAAATAAAGACCCCTTTTAAAAAAAATGGTGTGCCATTTCTTCTTGTCAATGTCAATAAGCCTACTAGGAAACGGCAATCTCTTCAGAACATATATTTGCAGCAATGGGAATTTGCAGGCTCTTCTTGCAGATAGGTTGGCATAACGTAAAATTCTTCTAATGCCTACAGTCCTAACAGGTAACCTTAGAACTGCTTTAATCATTGAACCTGAACATTCTTTCTTAATTCTAATCTATTCCAGTTGCATTTTTTTTTTTTTGGTTTTCCAACAATACATCCAGATCATGAGAATAGATAATACTGGTTCCACAAGAACATGGTACAGAAATAACAAATTTAGCAGTTTGGGAACATCTATGCTGCTAAAAAGATGGACATCCACCGTGAAGAAACTAAAGGAGTACCATCCATTACTGTAATGAAGCTTACTCTGGCAACTTAGGCCGTTTTCACATGTGTGGCCGTACCAGAAAACGGCCAGAGAAAATGCTAATTTTTTCTGTTCACATGGCACGGATCTCTGCCCGTATTGGGATCCAGTCTTTTACTACAAATAAACAGCAGGTGGCGGTATACAAATAAGTCTTAGTTCTCCAACAAACAAGGGAGTGAGAAGTACCGACGTCATAAAACGAGCGACAGCCTAGAATGTAAACAAACTGGTCTACTGGTCAGCTGCTACCTGAAGCCATCTACATGGTGAGTGTTGTAGTAAACCCGCCGTTTTATAACCTGCTGTGTTGCTGTGGGATGCTTGAATCACGTTGTTTTGGTATTTGTATGGTCGCGAGGTGATTCTGTAATTTCGGCCGGCGGTGTCGTCATTTCCGCATGGAGCGCGTCTATTGTCTTGAGTACGGCCAGAGTACGGGTTGTGTTCACATGATACGTGGCCGCTCGTACCTGGACTCGGATACTACCTCCAAGGCAGGTCTCTCTGGCCGTATCCTGGCACGGTACAGTCTGTGTTCACATGGTACGAAATAAGTGGATTTTGACCAAATACCGTACCCGAGTACGGACTCCCGTACCATGTGAAAGCGCCCTTAAGCTATGAGTGGTATTTAACACTCATTTATAAATGCTTTAACAGAGACTCTGACCTCATATTTAGAATCAGACCAGAACATTGGTCCTTGATATTGATCATATACTGACCTTAGCCTGTTACCAGTTTTCTCTTCAGAATCAGAATCAGAATCAGAATCAGCTTTAATGGCCAAGTATGACACATACAAGGAATTTGACTTTTTTCTCTCCAGTACAGAACTTAAATAAGTGAAATTAAAAAACGGAAAAAAATAAATAAAATAAAAATAAAGGATAATATATACACCAAACCAGGGTTATTGTACAGTAAGTATATACAGCAGTGCAGAGTTTTAGTTTATTGTTCATGTGAGTGGACTCAGACTCTGTGACTATTCAGAGTTCATCAGAGCGACAGCCTGGGGGAAGAAACTGTTCTTGTGTCGGGTGGTTTTGGCGTACAGCGCTCTGTAACGCCGGCCTGAGGGGAGGAGCCTAAACAGATTGTGGCCAGGGTGTGAGGGGTCAGTGGTGATTTTTCTGGCCCGCTTCCTGACCCTGGCCCGGAAAAGGTCCTCAATGGAGGGAAGATCAGTACCTATGATCCTCTCTGAGGACCTGACTGTTCTCTGCAGTCTGTCCCTGTCTTGCCTGGTGGCGGATCCGAACCAGACAGAGATGGATGAGGTCAGGACAGACTGGACTATTGCTGTGTAGAATATGGTCAGCAGTTCCTGAGGCAGGTTGAACTTTCTGAGCTGACGCAGAAAGTACAGCCTTTGCTGGGCCTTCTTCCTTATAGAGTCAATGTGGGAGGTCCACTTCAGGTCCCGTGTGATGGTGGATCCTAGGAACCTGAAAGACTCTACTGTGGGGACTGGCCTGTTGGTGATTATGAGAGGAGATGTTGCAGGGGGTCTCTTCCTGAAGTCGATTGTCATCTCCACAGTTTTGAGCGGGTTTAGCTCCAGGTGGTTCTGACTGCACCAGAGGACCAGCTGTTCCTTCTCCTGGGTTACTGCAGTAACCCAGTGACACCAAGCAGCTGTGTATATTTAGGTTTATAGAGTAGTTATCAACACGTCTGACAGGGCACATGCTGTCTGGGTGAGTCAACTTTTGGTGTACAGTTGCACTTGTCGAGTGTGAAGATAAACTGGATAGTGTAGGACTCTTACAGGGGAAATGCAGAAACTTGTACACTGGATCTAGTTGCTGTGTACTGGTTCAGGTCAGCTGGCCACATTGATCTCTGACAGTTTCACAGAGTTGGGCTGAGGGAGACCCTGGTATAACATTGCAGTGGGTTATGTTTGGGTTTAGGAGAGGGGGAGGAGCTGAGACACTGGGAAGCAGTGTATTAAGTGGTGGTGTCGGGCCCCAGACCTGGGCCCGGATGATGGACAATGCCGGGTCTTTGTGCTTGTCCCATTGACAGTGGGTGTAGTGGCACCCTCCCCGGGGTTTTCTCAAAGGGGAGCATGAGAGCCAGAGGGATCAGCTTAATGGGCCGACAAGAGTTGCTTTGACTGCAGACACTTTGACAAAGAGCTCAGAACAAGCGCTACAACTGCAGCAGGTTAGTAACATACACAGGGTGAGAGGGGAAGCATAATGGGGAGAGACAGAACAAAGGAAGGAGGAGAATAGTAAAGAGACAAAAATGAGGATGGAGATAGGGGATACAAAACTAATCAACGGGCAAAAACAACAAAACAATTGCTGCTAAAACTAAGTTCACACTGCCTTAAAAAGAGTAAACTCTTCCATAAAAGAAAGATTTAAGCTAGTATATTTGCCAACTTAATGTAACAGGAAGTATATTGCAACATTTTGCTTTATGTACACTGGGGCAACTTTGGCTCAGAAGTTAGAGTAGTCGTCTTGCAATCAGAGGTTCAATTCCAGCTTCTTCCTGTCACATATCGATGTGCCCCGGTCAAGTCACTTAACCCTAATTTGTCTACTGAGCTTGTGAGTTTGTGAATGAGTGAATGTGGCTCCAGTATAAAGTACTTTGAAAGGTCAGGACGACTGCAAAATCACTATATACATTCAGACCATTTAGCATTGAACCTACACAATAGGGTTGATTGGTGTGTATTTTACACAAACAAAAAGAACTACAATTATTTAAGAGAAAACAATGAGGATGAACTAGTTTGAGTGCAATAAAGGAATGTTTTTATTGTGCTACTGTAAATGTGACATCCCAGAACACATTTACTCGAACTCTCAAGGGGTTCTGTACTGTTTGATAAAGTTTTTTATTTTTGTTTTAAGATATAATTATAATCTCAGTGTAACAGTGTAACAGTGTAACCGTAACAAGTCTTAAAAGAATGTGGCAATGCAGATATGAAAAGGGTGGAAAAAGATACGCTACAGACTGATTTTTTTGCTTCAAACTTTGAAACAAAATTTTAATCCTATGGAGGTTCTGGTTGTGGTTATTTGTGCATAAGAAAATAAATATTCTGATATTAAACTGTCTAACTATCTAACTTACAATACTTACCATGGAAATCCAGAGGTCCCGCGAGAGCACAATTTGAATGGTCTCTGCAAGACTCTTTGGCATCGAGCAATGATACTGTTACTGCATTACGTGAGCAGCTTAGGGAACCAATCAAATCGGTGTATCTGATGTAGACGGGCCAGACCGAGCTAAACCAATGACGACAGCGCCGTGACGTCAGGAATTATTTAAAGATGGCTACAGATGAACACCAGTTGTTTGAAACGGCTTTGGCTGCTACAATGAAATAGTTAGAGTTGGCTTTTCATCTAAAATACAAACAGAAAACCACGCTCGAATCGTTCCTTTGGAAGAAGGACGTTATTGCTCTTTTACCAACTGGATATGGCAAGAGTTTAATTTACCATTTAGCTCCGCGGGTAGGTCTGGATACATCACACCGTGTATTGTTTTGATTGGTCATGGTATAATCCAGTTGCGTGCAGTGAGAGTTTCAAATACATGCTTGGTTCCGCCCCTTGAGTCAGGCCCTTTTCATTATTCGTTGCCAGACCCTTAATCTTAATAGATTAGGGTCTGGATTTTCCCAGGCTATGGGCCCGTATGTTTAAACTGACATAAATAAAAATACATTGCTGAGAGGACTAAACAATACATTTTCCACCCACCTTGTATGAGACCTGAAGTTTCAGAGTAATGTAAAATGTACTATTGCTCTACCAGGGTATCTTCAGCGGCAAATATCTACTCAGCTAATCAGATTATATCCTGAAGATGCCATGGAAACAGGGGGCAGGGGGGGGGGTAGCCATTGTTTCTGTTAAATATTGCTAAATTGGATCAAGGTTTTAATAGACAGAAAGGGTGGATGTTAAAATTATCTTAGACTTTTCTGTCTAACTGTGACTTTTACTTTTCTGTTGTAAGAGGGATTGTTATACTTCAAGACTTCAGTGATTCTTACTTTGGCCATCTGAGCCTGGACGCCGCTGGATTTCAGGGCTGTGACAGCTTTTTGTGCAGCAGCTGGACTGTCAAAATCCACAAAGCCATACCCTGCAAAAAGAACAGCTGGTGTTAAATCTACTGCAGTAATGGCATCCAAAACAACCTTTAGTCCATCCAGTTGACAGTCACAAAAGACAGTTACAGCATTGACATTTTACCAAAGGGTAAAATAAAATTACAGTACTGTGCAAAAGCTTTAAATGCATTTTTCTTTGCTTGCAGGTGCCGAGGAATTTCTGCTGAGGAATTTCTGTAGTATTTTAAAGTGGTCTTGATCACTAGTTATTGAAGACGTCCAAATGTCTTTTCAACTTGTTCTTTGGGCTTACAAAGTAGATTATAGGCAGTCAGGGTCAGTGGAAACAAAATACAAAGAGAGATGGCCCTATTGAAATTTACTGTAACTAATATATACAACCAATTAAAATGATAACAAGCATTAGTTAAAAAGGATATAAAATAAATGTAAAACATGTTTCACCTTTACATTTGTTGGTAGTTTTGTCCAAAATGGCTTTGGTGGATACTATTTTGCCATACCTTCAGGAAAAAAAAAAAAAAAAAGAGTACAGAATCAGTGACAGCTGAGGTGACTGAGACACAGACAGGAATCTGCTCCTACAACAAGCATACCAACATTTCCACATTTCCTCAGGGTGCCAGACTGCAGGTGTTTACATGAATGCATACTCTGTCCTTCCTGTGAGCGCCTCTGTCTCATAAATGAGATCTTCAGGGCTTACAGAAAACTTTCTGCGCCTCCACCCTCCTGTGTTTGTCCCCTCTTGGGGACTGTACAGTACCTCTATTCCTAGATGTTGTTCTTAAAAGACAGAAGACAGCACCTCTGGGACAAATACTATTTGTCCCAACACTGTCTTCATCAGACAGACAGAGAATAAAACAAAAACGTCTAGTTTTGAAATCCACCCCTTCCTTTGGGGTATTTTTGGCATAAATAATGCTTAAAAGTGTTACTTTTTGATTTTCTATTCTGGATTTATCTATGAAAAAATATGTCAGATTAGACAAGCTATTATCCCGGTTTCTGTTCATCCACTGTAGCTGTCAAAGGAAACAAAAACCAAAGGCCAATCCCTAAAGCAGTGGAATCAGTTACTGCATTAATGCTGTCTCATAAATATTCATGTTCTGAAAATTAGCTTAAAAGCAGAAAACTAAAGGCCTTATGCTGCCTGATGGAATGCAGTGTTGTACGAGTGTCCGTCAGCTCTACAGTCGATTAGACCTGCCTTCGCCTTTAGCTTGTGCGGGAGGCCGGTGTTCCTCTGTTTGGGCGACATGGCGTCTGGGTGGAATGTACACTGAAACCTGATGCTTCATCCCTCCAGTTTGCTTTCCTTCCCACCACATCCCTCTCCCTCCCTCTTGCTATTTTTCCACCCTCACGTAACGGCACACTGCTGGGTCCTACGCTCCCACCTCGTTGCAGCAGACATATAACCGAATGACTCAGACCAGGCTAGACAGCTATAACCTCTGTCACACAAGATGACACCTGGCTTTAAATTTAAACAGCAGGGGCGATTCCTCTAGACTGCTGGGGCATTAGAGCGCCACACAGAAGCAAGCTCCAAATCCCACAAAAGAGCTTTTAATTTCACAGATTTCTCTCCTATTTGATAAGCAAAATAACCACCCCCTATCCTGAAATTAAACAGAAAGAGAAAACCATTACAATTGAAAAAAATTATGTTTAAAATGAAAAATGCCTGAACATTTAGCTTTCTGTTAATTCACTAAACTGTTTTGTGTTTGAGAACTGCTTCACATCTGTGCTACATGGAGTCAATCGTCTTCTGGTACCTGTGAACAGGTGCTTCAGTACAGGATGACTGGACCACAAAGCACACAATTTTATCTGTCCTAAGGCTGACAAAATGATATTTGTAAATATTATATTTATACAGCCCAAAAGACTTAAACCATCTTTTATTTTCTACCACTCAGCCTAGTACAACAAGCACATGTTTTATTTTTTTAGCTTTTCTATCATTATTAAGCATTAGTGAACTCCAAAGGAACCTATTATCATCTGCTAGTTTCCACATTTTTAAACTGATATCTTCTTATTTATGTATTTTATCCTTTTTTTCTTATTTGCATTAAAGAAGTTTTTTTTTCTTTTTCAGGAACACCCAAAGAGTCACTTAGAGAGTTAAAAAGTCACTCTGCAGCTGAACACCAGCCCACCACTCACTGAAGGCCAAAAGGACTAAAAAGACAACCCTAGCCCATATATGGCCAGCTGCCGTTCTCTTCCAGCAGGCCGTGCAAACCTTTTTCCCACATCTCCCACCCTTAAAGCACCCCCCACCCCCCTACTGGTAGATACTTCTAAAGCCCAGTGTTCCTATTCACCTCTTTCCACTTCACAGAGATGTTTCTGTAAGTCTGTTTCTACACTGACGTTTCAGCATTTCATGTAGCAACCACAGATTTCACACTGGCTTTGATTGCTGCTTCGATCATATGTAGGCGCAACCAAGGGCCAAGTGAACTAAGACAGTGGGTTTTATATCTCTAAAGTTATTTTATTTTTTATGTTACTGCACTAAAGTACTGATAGCTAATATATGTCACTAAAGATGACATTAGTCTTTAGCCCCTTTAAAGGGTCAGCTCTACTATAATTTTGTCTCTCATATAAAATAATAGTAAAATATATTTTTAGGGCAACTGCTCTCATCCACCCCTTTGGGATTTTTCCTTCTAATGATCATCAAAGGTCAACATGGTTCTGTTCTTATCTTTTTGGCTGTTGCTTAGTGGGAATAATAGTTGTCTGGCTGGCTGTCTTTACCGACAACATGTTTATAGCCCCTTGGCCAAGACCAGTAGTGACCTACCGATCTGTGAATTGGTACTTAAATGTGTAAGTTTTGTGTTTGTGCTACATGGTTGACTAACCACAATAATTAAAAAGGGTGGGGCCGGCTGGCATACCAGACGCAGGGAAGCCGGGACTAATGCAATATGTCCACACCTCTTCACTGAGGGATTTGGTTTTCCAGTGAATTAATTCTGGAAATAAGAATGTATGACAATGGTTCACAGTCGGCTCTGTGACGTACAGTGTAGCCCTTGACCTGCAGTCGCCAAAACCAGTTTGGGCACTTTATAGCTTTATTTGACTTAATATGTGTACACATACTAATATACAGACTCGCTGTTGTGTTACAGCTGAGTTTAACTCAGTTCACTGCTTTTTGAGACTTTTTAGTCCCACAAGAAGTATAATGTTTGGTCTAAAGTAAAAAAAGGCAAAGTGCTGTACCTTTTTGTTGCTCTTTCTCTACATCTTTAAGCCCCATTTCCTTCTGGTTTTAACTGAGGCTTCAGTTATTTCCTGCTGAGTCTCAAACATATTTCAGACGATTAATATTTTCTGCATAATTAGAGATTTTTGGTAAACTTTTTGTCAAGAACCTAGTTTTACGTGATAGACCAACATAAAACAGAAAATAGCTGTTGAGTGAAAAGAACATAAAATCGGAAAAGTGGGGCACTGATTTTTACTTAATTCCAGGTCTGCTATACTGCTTAACGTTATCAGTCTTCCCATGAACTCTATTCAGCTATCTAACACGAGTAGTTTAAATATTGCCACAGCATGATGCCACCAACATGGTATGTTTGGGGTGACGTGGACTGTTAGTGTTTTGCTACATTTTATTAGGCCTGTTAATAAAAGACACTTTTTGATCTCATTTGATTCAAACCACTTCCTCCCGTATATTTACCGTCTCACCTACACAGCTGTTAGAGCTTTCTTTCATCAATCACTTTCTAATGCCCACTTATTCATAAAGGCCATATTTATGAAGGGCATGGCTACTAGTTCTCCTGTCAAGAGATTCTTCCACCTGAGCTGGGAATCACTGCAGCTCCACTGCAGCTATAATATTGGAGGCCTTCAAACTTCAGCTTTACACTTCTCAACAACTTCCTCTCTGACCTGTTTGCTTGTTTTTTCGTTCATAAATTAAAGACACACAGGGGTACAATGTTTACAAATTAGGTCACTTTTATGAGCAACTGGTCGAACAGATTTTATGGAAAGGTATTACTGTAAACAGGGCTCAATAAAGCTCCATTTTCAGATTACTTGTTTTAAAACAAAACATTTCCTTCTTCTGAATAACTGGCTATATTGAGTTGTTCTACCACATGAAGTCCCACTGAAATACAGAGAAGCTTGCGGTTATGATGTGACAAATTATTAATGAGTTCAATAGCTATGAATAATTCAATAATTCAGCAAGGTACTGTTTCTGTGTTTTGTTCCTTTCCTGTCTAAAATGTTTTTGGAATGAAATCATGTGTCCAACAGATGAAGGGCTCGCCTCTCAACAGCACAGATGTGTTTCCTCACATTAGGTTTCAGTGGGAATCTTTCTCACATTTAGTATCAAAGTAAAAACTTTCTCCACCTAATGTGGATTGGAATGTACAATTCTATGGTCATACCATAATATCATTTATCATAAGGAGAAAAAAACTCACACTGAGCTTACACACCATAATTAGTATAAAAACACAGTACTGAAAAATGTTCAACAAAACGCCCTTTTCACCCCGCCCACCTTAAAGGTTTATTCACCTTCGATATCATGTCAAATCACAACAGGAGCTATCGCAGGTTTCCTTTTTCATTAACATGTCTACTTGTCAAGGACTGGAGCTGCAGCTTCTGCTCTATTCAAAGCCACTGAGTGGTCAAAAAAGGGGTTTGGTTCATCAATCAGAGGTCAGAAACAAGTTCACTGCCATTTCCACTTTAAGCCTCATATGAAGAGAACTGACTCTGCACCAGTACAGACAAAGTGTCTGCATGGCATGACATGAGATCAAGGTAACCTATTTATTGTGTCATTGCGTATTGGCAGTATTCATAGCATCTCTACAATGCAATGGTAAAGCCACAACAGTTTTAGATATGGCAACAAATTCAGGGGTAGAACTAACTGGTGGAGATTTGATACCACAGTGACAGATACTAAAATAAGCGGTGCTGTTATCCATATGATAGAGAAACAAAGTCAAAGATGCATTAATATACGCCCAAAACTCTACAAAAAACCCAACAACCTAGAGCAGGAATTTTTTTTTAACTGAATTTTACTCAAACAAACATTTTTAAAGTGGTTTCAAATTAGTTTCTTTTTTTTTAAATCAAACAAAAAAATTTTTTTCAGCAAGTATGAGGCTTAGCTTGTTCCTCTAAAGCCGCGTTTACACTGGCCAGCGCATCCAGGCAGCAAAACTCTCAAACCGACGAAAGTTGACGCGCTCCTCGTAGTCGAGTTGGCGCATCACGTCAGTATGTCAGCGGGTTGACGGGGATTTCTCTGTTGTTTCTCTGTAATTTCTGCACTTTCCCTACCTCTGCTTCGCACTTCCTTGACTAGTAATAACTATTTAGTACCGTAGTAACCCTAAATGGGTTTGGCTAGCATTTACTAACATAACAAGAAAGTTAAAAGAAAACATTTAACTGCTTACCTGGCACTCCAATATCCTCAGTTATCGCCGATAGCTACCGCTGTTATCTCCTGTCCTGTCTCTCCTGCAGCTACCAGCAGCGGGCATTTTGTCCTCAGTCTCACCCGCCCTAAACAGCTCCAGCTGCTGACTGGTTGCTGCCCCAAAGTTCAAATTTCACAACTTCACACAGCAGCTGCATGGACGCGCTGATGCCCACTGCACCGACCTGTGCAACTTGCAGTATGCCAGCTTGACAAAGCTTGATGCCCCCTTGCTGCATAGGTACCATAGACATTGCATGTAATCTACCTGTCCTGCTGCCTGGACGCGCTGGCTGGTGTGAACGCACCTAAAGACACTCAAAACTCTATCTTATTCCAAAGTGGACAAGCAATCTGCAGACCACCTCTGGCATAAATATTCTATCTGTAAATGTGAAAAATGTTGGTTACGCTGCCTTCGAGTAGCACATATGTCAGAAACAAAGATTGTTGATGAAAGGTCTAAAATCACTCACGGTTGGCAGAGCTTCACCAGGTCCTGATCCGTAGTTCCTGGATGGAGGCCGCGGATATATAGGTTCGTTTTACTGAGCTGTTCTCCACCTCCGCCACTGCTGTTGCTACTACTGTTGGTGTTGGGACTGGGGGGTGCCATCTGGTGGCCAGAGGACACATAGGACTGCTGCATTTGGAAAAAAATAAATAAAGCATATGTTAAGTCTTCACTGTGTGCTACAACAATGGTAAAAAGAAAATTGCCAACATCAATGTAATTCAATGGAAATCAATGTGAGAAACTTAAAGCTGTGTTATTCACATGTGGAGAGATGAAAAGTAATCCTGCATCAAACGGTCGATTTTGTGGGAGCTGTGAAAATTGATATCATGCAGCCTGCATGTCAACGCTCTTTAATACAGTACACTGGAGGGGAATGTGGGGCCTCTTGGCTAACTGCTCCATGCAGGGAAAATTGGGCCTCTCATTCTTTCTCAATGTTGGGTAACTCCTTTCTTACTTAAAACCTCTGGTTTAAGGATCCCTTGAAACATGTATTTAGTCAGAATAATCAGAAGTAATTTATATTAGCTAATTACGCTAGGTTTCATTTTCAATCCAGTTACTTCATTGCACTTTTAAATATAAAAAGCAAATCTTCCAAAGTCATTACCTTTATCTCTAAGTTGCATTTTGCTCCATCCTGAATATCTGACGCCCTTTCTTTTAAAACTTTAGTGGATGAAAATTGAAACCGGAAACAGACAGAGGGTTAAGTTCAAGTTTACATAATAGAAGAGAAAGGGTAATGTCAAGATAAAATAATAACAGTACCAGTAACTTGTACATTATGTCAACAGTCAACCACCAGAATCAGCAAAGATATCTCCTGCGTTTCTTGTCTACAAGGAGTGGCGCCAGATTTCATCCAAGATGGCGCTACCGATGGCCACCTTGGTACTATGCTTACTTGCACTTTATGCTTTATCTTGTACTCTAATGTCTTTTCCCTGTGAGCATTTGAAGTTGGAGTCAGACTCCTTGTTTGTGCACAGAGTCCTGGCCAGTGAAGCCGAATCTGATTGTGAATTTAAGTCCTGAACTCCAGTGGTGGAGTAGACCATGACTAACTACGTGCAACATGAAAGGATGTTGCGCAAGGACCCATACATCTTCTAATCTCATCTCACCGTGGGCTTGTAGCTGTCCTTAGAGATACCAAACAAAGTGTTGTTTAACCAGGCATATGTGTGTATTTTTGGAGAATAAATAAAGCTGGTTTTCTTTTTTTACATCTTGCCAGTCAAAAATATACAAACAAAAAATGTGTTTCTCAGGACATCAACCTACATCATTTTAGAGCCTGAAGATTTCCTGTTCTTCCTGATGTTGTACTGGTTAGAAAATTACCTGAATTAAATTAGGATTTGTTCAAATAATATTGGGCATGAAGGAGGAAAAAAAAACATATTTTTCAAGGGGGAACAAAGTAGGTGAAGTCAAATTAAAAAAACTAATTCGACAGGCAACAAAAGGACACTGGGTTAAAGTAGCAATCAAGAAAAGGGTTACTCTGTATGTCTGCATGCGGTAAGAAAAAACCCCGAATTATTGCCTTTGTCCGACTGAATTCAAACTTTTAAAAATAAACGTACGTATACACCTTAGTCCGGCTGAAGTAGAACCAAACTGGGCCATATAATGCGAGGGGGGCTATCCAGGTTTGCTGCAATATGTAAGGAATAATGCCCGACAAGGTGTCCATTATCAGAAAATAATGGATGATGCAAAGTCCATTATTTTTCTGATAATGGACACCTCAAAGGGCATTAACCCGCTTTTATACCATGGTTGGGGTGAATACTCGACTCTAATTGGCTGGAGGGTGGACATTAAAAAGTGATAATGTACACCAAGGAAAGGTGTCCCCTCAAATTGCCTGGTGACAGTTCTAAATCATTGCGCTGGTCACCATGGTCACTTACAAAAGAAATATTTAATAATACTTTAATGTGTTTTACAGTTAAAATCGTGAGGTTTTTTTTTTAATAAGTCGAGCGCAGTATTTACTATCTACCATATACAGGCGCTGCCAAGCAACGTGGCCACAGCGAGCCGACCGCAGCAGATGAACTGTGAAATAACGTTGAGTCTCTGTTGCCATTTGAGCCAGCAATAATTTAGAACCTTTCCTAGATGTGCATTATCACTTTTTAATGTACACCCTCCAGCCAATCAGAATCAAGTATTCACTCAGAATATGGTATAACTTCTGTTATCTTTCGCATTCCATATATTCTTCCACGAGTAAAAAGAGAAAAAGAAAAAAAATCTTTGTAATTATACTCACATAGTTGTAACCATAGATGTGTAAACAGTTTTTTAACTCTCTAACTGAATCAGACTAAACCTCTTGTTTTCGGTTAGTTATGATTATCCAAATTATTACTGTTTGCTTTATATGACAAAACTATAAGAAGAATATTTACTTTCTTTAAATTAAGAAGTTTACAGGAATTTCCTTAGTACTGTATAGAACTGCTTTTATAACTAATACTTGCATCTGGTATGGATCATCGTCTCTCAGTAGTTTAGTAAAATGACTCCTCCGGACAGAAATGATGTAACTGAGGCATATTCTAGGATCCACAATAAGGTCAGTATTTGCTTTATTAGGGCTGCTACACCATGCAGCACCATGTTGGTTTACTTTATCACAGAGTTGAGCATGCGCGTTAAATATTAGTATGGGGTGGCGATGTCGTCTCTTCAGAACAAATGCCGGAGAGCTCATAATCACAGAGACAAATGAGCCGGCATTGTGAGATTTCTCCACTTTGGGACCTGATTGAAACATGATCGTTAACGGTGTCCTGAAATGCCGGCTCCTTCTGAGACATCTATTCGATTAAATACCTTTGCTGCTACACTTGGCTTCATCTCTATGTAGACAGGGTCTGAGCCTGTTATGCTCACACATACCTTTTACATACCCCATCATTTTGTAAGAGATTCAGATCAGGTCTTTCTGATGGCTTCACCAAAACATTAACTTTGTTATCCTATGCCATATTCTAACTAAATCTGTCGTGAAATGTTTTTTTTCTGAATAGAAAATGACTCTCAGTCCAAGCTTTAACTTCCTGGCTGAGGACTTATGATGCTGCTTTAATATTTCCCAAAAATGTTCTTCCCTCAAGCCTTAAAGCTTCTTCAATTCTGAGAGGCCTTTCATCCAAGACTGGCACTCTTACAACCTTCATTGGCATCATTACAAGGTCTTTTGTTTTATTCTCTGACTAAACCAGAACCCATCCCTTTGCAGAATGGTATGGGGACTGAAAATTCAAATTGTTTACTTGCATGAACAGATGAATATTCAGGCTTCGGATATTTATATTCAAAGTTGGAGGGCCAAAACTATCTTAATGATATCTTGGTGAGTTTCTGAACAGTCAAAAACCATGAAAGACCTATTATAAACATATAATCCATATACTCATCATTTGGGCTTTTCCAAAAATGTTTAAACACATACTTATGACTTTTATGAAAGTAAATGACATTTCTCTAAAAACAGAAATAATTCTGGTCATCCTAACTGACGTGAAATAGAAAAATGTAGTCTGATCTAATTTCAAACAGAAAGGAAAGTATGTGCTTTTTACAGTTTATGTAAATATCTAGAGTTAACTGGATTTATTATAAAAATCCCTAAAAATTACTGAAAGGTGCAGTAAAAACGGGATTTAATACAAAATGTTTAAAAAATTTTGTTTTTCACAAAAAAAACAGAAACAATGATTTCTATGTTCTAATACGTTTTCAACTAAATTATTTCTAAAAAGTATTTCTAATCTTTTTTCTTCTTTCTTTCATTTTAAGTTGTCTGCAAACCTTTTCTGTGTGTAAGTTAGAAACTGCCGGGTAAATACAGTCTGCCTGGCAGAGTTTATCGTGTCACAGTGCAATTCCCGATGAATACGTTTTGGAAGCGACTAATTTGTGAATGAAAGAACAGGAAAGTAGAGACCTTTAATCTCATTCATACAGCCTTAACCAGTGTGCCAAGTCCCAGTCATACTCCAGACAAAACCACGAGCGTGTCATTGCAACAACACCCTTTAAATCATCCGGCCTCAACTACAGACACACGCACACACATTCATTCAATCTAAACTAGCTTTAAAAGACATAGGAAGGGTGTTAAACATGGAGGTGGAAAGGTAATGTTTTAATAATCGGTCTACGTCCATAACAGGTGACGTGGAAATCACTCCATGGTTTTAGAATAAGGCTGTGCTGACTCTTCATCCAATTAAATAACACCAATGCTTTGTGATTCAGTTTGTCATTGGTATGGGCAAGTATTACGAGGTTTTAAAACTTAACAATAGTAAAACTGCTCATATTTTTTTACAAGAACGCTCATCTTTGGGGGGGATGAGGCTTTTCTGCCAGACTAATCAGTCATAACGCTATTTCCAGGTATCAGATAAGTTAAACCTGAGGCAATTATGTATGAAAATGTATTTACTATTTTGTTAATCTGTGAGTGACTCAGACTATTAATATTTAAGCCCTATAACACACAAAAAAGTATTTATTTTGGTAACATTTATACTTCTACAAAGGTCTTAATATATGACATATGATACAAAGACAAATATTTCCCAAAAAGTATCCCTCAAACCTATAATACGAAAAACATACATTTTGATACAAAAATTTTGACACCTCAACACTTTGAAAAAGTTAAAAAATCTGCTTTACAGAGTAAATATCCTGATATAAATATTTTACATTTTCAACAAAAAATGTCAAAATGCAAAGAGAAAGAACTGTAATATAGTTAAAAGAAGAGTAAAAAAACATAAATACTGTTTAAAAGTGCCCAGTGTTATTATAATGTACACAAGGTTCATCTTTTGGGGTCATAGTTAAAGGAATCTAGGAGTCTGATAACCTAATAACCCATGATACAATTATAAGTTGATAAAAACAAATTAATTATTTTCCTGAGACCAGAAGGGTTGGACTAATCTCCGTCACTCTACCTCAGATCTTAGTTTTCATTTTTCCCTCTCGCCATGGGAGTATGAAAATAGCACTAGATTATTTTTAGCACGACAAATTAAAAATAAATGAAGAACATCTCTATAAATAGATTTTGCAGCACCTTTACATGAACTTCCATCAGGCTGCCAAATTGTTTATCTTTTAAAAACTTGCTTTTTTTTGGTTACACTTATTGAGTGGCTTTGGTCTCCTAAATCAAAACTCTACCCCTTATTTTTTGTTCTTGACTACCAAGGAAGGACAAATCGTGGTTTAGTCTGTAGCCAATACCACATCTGATAATTGGTACATGTAAGCAGAGAGTCACTTGCTGGTGAATCTCACCTTACACTGCCACACCACTGTTTTATCTCGCTGTCCTCCTCTCCTTTTCCCTGTGGGTCTTGTCCAGCTGACCCTGATTTGAACCATGGGATTCCATGGATTTCCCGGCTAATGGGAGGTCTGTTTTCCTTTCCTGTCCTGTTCCTAACTGAGGATATGCATTTAGCATTATGACGCTGAGTTGCTGATTTCTATTGACTTCCCTTTAGGGCTAACAACAATTCCAGTATGGGAATTTCATCCATGATTTAGTAAATTCCTGTTTTTTTTACTGTTTGACCATGTGATTTGAATTTTATAATGAATAAAAAAGCAAAGATTTAACAAATCCATTGACCATTTTAGATTGTGTGACTTAAATGTGATTTAAAATTATTATGATTTAAAAATTTTTAACAAAAATATCTAAAAGGGTGCGCTTATATTGATCCATTTTTTACTATAATACCAGCAGGACAATGACACTAAACATACAGCCAGTCCTACAATGGTTTAGATCGACGCATATTCCTGTGCTTGAGTGGCCCAGTCAAAGTCCTGACTTATACCAAACCAAGAATCTATGGCAAAATTGCAAATATGTTCACAGAATATCTCCATTCAATCTCATTGATCTTGGCATAGATTGCGAGACAAAATGGTCTTTGCAGCTGTAGATCCAGTGATAGTTGTTTATGCAAAGTATTGACTCAGTATGGCTGAATACAAACGTACACCACACTTTTCAGTTTTTTAACTGCAACAAAGAAAACATTTAAAAATCTTTTATCCTTAAGCTTTCATGTCGTAATTAACATCTGATGAAAACTCCAACCAAGTTACTTATAGAAATGCAAATATGTCATTTGTAATATAATAAACCAATATTTCAGTGTTAGCTCAGGGTTGGGTGGGTCAGAACTGTGTGTCTGTAAAGATGTAAGCTGTGTCACTGGCGGCAGGAAGGAAATACGCTGTGTCTGTTCGTGATCTTATCACGAATAAGAAGACCTGCATTCCAACCAGGTGACAGGGACACTGAACTCATGTCCATACTCGTTTCTGAATCCTCCCCTTTTCTTTTTGTGCTTTTATAGTCGCCTATTAACCTTCGGATTGTCTTCCTTTTGCTGGTAACACCTTGATGCACATGCTGTGTGCAAATCCACATGCATGTAAAGCTTTCAAGTCAGGTCGGGTTGAACTGGAGAGCCAGAAATCAGATATCTGAAAACACTGGCCCCGCAGCTCGGCCTGAGATCTGACAAAATGTGAGACACACTGAGCGTCTGGCATCAACCGCTGTACTTAGCATCAAATTTCTAAGAGCTGTGCTTTCTCCAAGGACTCTGGCTGCCTTTTTACCTGTTAACCTTGCCCGCTTGATGCTATTGGCACTCACGCTGAGGACGATTCGAAACATCTGACACAGTAAACAAAGAGAGATAAACATAGATGGCAAAGTGCCAGAAGGACAAAGGTGGAGGCACGATAGGGTTCAGCCAGGGTAGCTTCACCGCAGCAGAACAACTGGGTTTGTACAATAACACCAAAGCAACCCAGATAACATAGCATATGTTAGGTATTCACTGCTTTTGAACAATTACATACACAAATTTTTAATTATTAATCATATTTTTAATCATTTATAGATTTTTTTTGACATATCAAAGTGAATTAATTCAAATTAAAATAAATATTTCAACATCAAAAACAGAGTAGGGCATAAAAAAAAACAACTGATTATAGTGTTAAAAAAGGACAAAAAAAATGGCCTACATTCTAGTATTTTTCTCCAACAATTGGACTTCAAAGACAGAGCTCTGACATAACTCAGTTTATTATGTCTGCCAAAAAAGTACCCAATGGAGCATTTTACAGGACAAGACATTGTATTCTGGTGCTTTAGCCCATGTTTTTCAAATTTGGGACACTGCATTCAGAGATGGTATTCTGCGCACATTGCTTGTAACTAGTGCTTACTTGAGCTGTTTTTGCCCTTCTATCATTTTGAACCAGTCTGCCAAATATCTTTGGGCTTCCACAAGGATATTTTATCGACACCGCTCCAACCAATGATTGTATTCTCCTCTTTGGATCATCTTCAGTAAACCTGGAAAAATGGATGCACGTAAACAGCTAACGTTGTGGACACCCCGGTTTCTTCTCCTGCAATATTTTTTTTGTTTCTTTTTCAATTTAAAAAAGTAATTTTCTATTACCAATTTATTTAAGTATGCCCACTTCAAACTATAAGCCTGTCATTATAGCTGTTCCCACATTGAGATGGTTGTTTAAAAAAAAATCTGCTTGTTCATGTAGTCGCTTAACCTCAACTCTAGAAAATCCTTTGTGATTGGGCAGAGGTAGAAAGTTCGCACACCATAGCCTAAACTAGTTCCTTTACATTTCACAAGTCTTAAAGATTAAAGTGGAGGCATAGCAGTAGTCGTTGTTTACCACTGGTTATATTTTCCACTTTGTAATCTTTTCCAAATAAAACTGCTGCCGAAATAAAAGGTTGCATTAAAGATTTGTTTTGAATTTGTTGTTAAAACCAGGTGGATGCTGTTTAAAATAAATCTCTGTTTATTAACAAATAGTGTATACTGTAAAAATATGTTTTGATGACTATTTAACAGTAAAAAAAAAACAATACCCATTTATATTATGTACTAGATGGATGACACAGTGGATGTGTATTTTATAGCACTATTAAAAAAAATCCCGCTGATTAATAGGAGAATAAATTATTAGAGTTAAAGAAAACTTGATGAAAAAAGAAATACATTGAAATATGTCAGCTAAATGTCAGGGTCAAATAAAAATAAACATTAAAATGGCGATGTAAAAGACCTAGCCAAGACATCATTTAAATTGACCGACAGACTAAGCTTCTTGAAAAAAGCTTCAGCAAGCAGATTGGCTTTCAGTCCTCTTTTAAAAAACGCAAAGGTTTTTACCAGTCTCATTAATTTAGGGAGAAACTTTGTGTAATTCTGGTCCTGTGAATAGAGTTAAGAGGTCTCTGGTAGCCTGAGGATCTACCTGTTTCACACGGGCCCAGCAAGTCTGAGAGATTTATAGGTCCAAGACCATTTAGTGCCTTACAGAACAGTAACTATAATTATAAAATCTATAATTTTAAAAACATGAGGTCAAATACCATAACAATAATCCAACCTACTGAAAATAAAAGCTAGCACTTGTTTATCTGAGTTCTGTTTTGACAGCAAACCTTTTATTCTGCTTTTGAGATGCTGTTGAGGTAAAAGGATTTAGTAGCAGACTTGTGGAAGCAATAACATAGGCCCATTACAACACTTAGGTTTCTTCCTTACCTTGTGGTCTTTAGGCCTCAATGAATGTAGCATTGAGGCCAAAAACCATGTCTTACATCTTTTCTGCATTAGGATAAAGCAAATTGGGTCCTCGTCTCTCACTAATTTTATAGACACAATGAATCTATGTTTGTAATTAAACTGTGGTCATTTGGCAACCGGCATACATATTTATGTATATTCCAGTCACCCTAAGTACAGTAAGACATTTGATAGTGCTGCATAGCCAGAGCTAGGAGGAGTATATACAGCTTGATTAAAAGTGGCCCATGGATGAAGCCTTGAGGTACCCCACACTGAAAGATTGAAAGGGTCCTGTTCATTTGACAAATGTTTGTGTTGTTACAGCAAAATCAAATTGCCAAAAAGTGTCAACACCAGTCGAACCAGGACTAATGGACTATAGTGTGTGAATAGGCCCTTGGCGACAGCTGAGGCAACAGAACTGACAGAAATAGCTGTGAAAGAGCAGTAAAAATAAAAAAAATGAATTTACAGAGATTTTTATTCATATTAGCGATCAAACCACCATCATATAGAAAAGCAATACCAACCTCTTTGACCAACTAATTAATCTTCTGTTCTCATTTCATCCCATTACGATTAGAGGGGGTTATTCACAGTCATTCAGCATTATGTTGGGTACAATACAATACCTTTTTAAATAGCTTGTTAGTCAAGTTTGAACGAAGTACCAACACAACATATTGTCCTTATCTCCATTTAGGAACTGGTACATCTATCTCAACGGACAAATATTGCAGTAGTGGATGGATAAGTCTCTTTATTTGTATATATTTGTTCATTTCTAGAAACTAAATATTTTACAATTGGAATTTGCTTTGAGCAGTTCTCAGTTTCAGTGCAGTACTTTCAATTTTAAGAAAATACAGCCAACCTGATGTTGTCCATTTGAGTCGTATTATGTTTTAGAGCTATGCAGAAATATATTGTAGCAAATCATTTTAGACAGAGCAAGACATTTTTAAAATTATACTCTTTCCTTCCCAAATGTCAGCTGGTTTCAATTCATTTTAGTGTTGTAAAAAAATGCTTGGCATACTATAAATACTAAAGTAATCTATACCAACCTCCATATTTAGTAGTAGACCTTTACTACTGTCACTGCGTGATCAACACTTCTCTTTTACTTGGTTTGCACAAATAAAATCAGTGAAAAGTTAGGCAGGCTATTCTAAATTATTTAAACAACACACCCCATACCATAATTAGAAGATTGTAGATGTTCACTAACAAATCAGCTGGGCCAATTTTCCACTTAACGCTGCTAAACCGAATTTGCAAAACAAGCCAGCTTAAAACATAAACATAGTCACAGAACTATCGCCCCTCCCTTCAGTTGTCATCCCTAGGCCACGTCCCACTGTTTAGGGATCGCCATCACGACAGAAGATGAGAGAGCCCAAAACGCCACTCGCAGTTTGTTCCCTTTAAATGGCATATTTCTTTTTGGGCCTCTGGTGTGACCCAAAGTTGAAGTAATAGCAGCCTGCCTTTTCTCCTTCTCTGACATTATTTCTGACTGATCCATGTTATTGTCTGAGGTTTTTAAACAAATTCGGTAGAACCACTTCATTTTTTCTAACGTCTTCAAAGTAGTCATAACTATGATGTGTTAAAACACTGCTAAGGGACATGAAAAATTTTTTTTTTAAGTAGCTTGTGTTGCAGATTCAATATGGTAGCTTTAAAAACCCATGATCAGCAGTTAGATACTGAACGGGTCACTCTAACAAAAACACTCTTTTAAGTGTTGAAGCTGTTATCAAGTAAAGAATTTAAATGTTGTTTTACCTATACATAATTGTGAGTAATAAGATGCAGAGTCAGGAATCTCAGAGATTTAAGACGTTTTTTGAAAGTAAACTATTCTCTACAACGTTTCAAGACTTTTGTGTGGTTTAGTCAGGCTGCAGGGGAGTGAGTGAGAGCAAAACCTTCAGCTGATAGAAAGGCAAAGTTGTATTCTGTTCTTTAAGCTTGCAACTTCAGTCTGTCAAGAAACATACTGGTTTTATAAAGGTTAGAAGCCTTTTGGAAACCAGAGTTAAGGTCAAAACGTACTTTCTCTATAATATTCACAAAGATTGCTGCTTTGCAAAGCTAACAGTGTTAAGCAAGCTAATCACTATTTCGAACTTTTAAATCGAACTTTAAAATGTCTACGGTATTTGGCGATGTTTAAAAATAATAGTATAGTTCAGTATTACAGTAATCTCTCTCCCATTTACGCAGTTTTAAGTTTTACTAAAACCAGAAATTGATACATTTCTAATATAATTTTGTGTTTATGTAGGAAAGTAAAGTCTTATTTTTCAACTTCTGCCATATGGATCAGTCAAACCGTGGGTGTCTTGATGCAACTGAGAAAAAGAGTAAACCGCCAGCCAATAAACAGTGTGAAAGGGAGCATGACTGATGACAACCTAACTTAGTTATGTCTGAAAACTAGGAGTTTCAAGTGAAAGGTTAAAGCTTCTGATCTTTAAAGTCTTAGAAGAATTCAAACAAATGGCCTTTATACTGCTAACGTCTTATGTTTGGGTCACACTTTAATGCTCCAGTCTACACGATTCCTTCAACTCTTTTCATCTATAGGTGCTCTTTGGCTTTGTGGAATCTATGTTGAAACATCCGGAGCTTTAACTCACAGCAGTAAGTAGACCTCAGTTGAAAAGGTCTCCTGCCAGGAAGAGAACAAAAAATCTGAATGGAAAGTGCAAAAACATGGCATTAGATGAGGCCATGAGTGAGACTCATGATACCTTAAGAAGTGAAAAGCCGCCGTTGTTATTTTTCTCCAGCCATTGAGTTTTATGCGGAAACCAGCCAAATTTGATTTGAGAGCATTGATTGTATTTATTTGAGTCAGGAAATGAGGAGCTGAGTCAGGGGAGGAGCAGCTGGGTTTCAGCAAAACAGAAACCTTGCACCTTTACTCTTCTTCTCAGAAAAAAATAAAAAACTTTTTATCTCACAATTTTATGGGTTTATTTTGCATGCCGACCTTTACTTTGTGTGCTTGTGTAGGTCCAG